>CAWUFW010003198.1:1265027-1897541 GCA_963921515.1 Calotriton arnoldi
TCATAGGTCGAGTACCTCCATCGCACATACTTGGTTCCCACCTCTCCCCACATTTTCAATTGTGTGGCAGAGGGGCTATGCCTTTGGGATGGTTTGTCTACATGGCTGGCCCTAGTTACCACAGTTACTTGTGTTGTCGTGTCTGGTAGGTGGGCATGTTGATTGCCATGTTGTATGTGAG
The DNA here is from genome assembly GCA_963921515.1 of Calotriton arnoldi. Classification (NCBI taxonomy): domain Eukaryota; kingdom Metazoa; phylum Chordata; class Amphibia; order Caudata; family Salamandridae; genus Calotriton; species Calotriton arnoldi. The sequence goes on from CAWUFW010003198.1 coordinate 1,265,209, forward strand.
TTTGGAACGTGTGCATTCTCACAGTTGTGAGTTCCATGATTGTGGAGTTGAGGTGTGTGGAGTGTTAAGTTAGTACTTACCAACGAGCAGTGCATTTCCATATGTGCCATCCTGAAAGCACTAGTTGATGATGGACTGGCGGAAGATGTAGGAATCATGCACACTGCCTGGGAACTTGACTACGACATTGGTGAACAGGCCCCGGTGGTCCACTATTGCCTGCACATTGATGGAATGTGTGTGCTTTCTGTTGCGGTATATGTGTGCAGTGTCGGCAGGAGGCACAAGTAGGACATGTGTGCTGTCAATTGCCCCCAACACATGAGGGAAGCCAGCTATGGCATGGAACCCTTGCTTGGTCTCCAGCTGTTCCTGTGCAGTGTTGGGGAAGTGAAGGTGCTGGGGTATCAGGCTGATGATGCCATCCAAGACAGTTGTGAGGAACTTTGATAGGGCTGGCTGTGAGACTCCTCTGACTCTGGCAGTTGTTGGTTGGAAGGTACCAGAGGCCAACATGTGCAGCACAGCCAGCAGCTTTGTTTGCGGAGGGATGATGGTTATCCGCTGTGTTGGTGCCGTCAGCCTGTGGGCTATCTGGGTCAGGATGCGGAGGATGGATGTCCTTTTGAGCCTGTAGTGGGCAATGACATCCTCTGGCGTTAGGTCTGTGAGGCTGAGGCGTCGCGATGGACCCGCTGTCTTATTCGGCGCTGCCTCGGTGGTGGTCCTGGGGGAGGTGGCAGTGGCAGTGGTTGTTGTGGCCTTCTTGGTGCTCCAAGCTGCATGATTAGTACCAGGGCCGGCTTTAGCGCTGGTGGCGCTCTGTGCGACAATGCTTGTTGGTGTCAGAGCACTTTGCATCACACTCACATTACACAGAGACAATCAATCATACGTGTGTAAATCAGTGTATAGGAAATGTTACATAAGCCAAAGGATTAAAAGTGTAGGAGTAACATGTCATCCACACTGGTAGGCAGTATAGTTTAAGAGTGCTTGGTGTGGAGAAGCACAAACTCAGAGTCGAAAAAGAAACAGCATAGTTGGGAGTTTTCTTTAATAAGAATCGATTTCTAGCCAAATTAACCCTTTTTGAAACATTAATCAATGTTCTAATGTATACTTTGCAGTGTGTATATAGTTCTATGATGAAAGTTAATAGCTCACTGTTGTATATAAGGATTTAAGTTATAAATTGCAAGTAACAAAAGGATGTCTCTTTTAAAAGCAGTAACCTGCTGATCTGTTTACATTATATGCACTCTGTAATCTACTTGGTACACGTTCTTTGCAGCAGGCATATTAACCCTCTGCACTAACTTCACACGTCAAAACCTCAACTATACAAAACCCTGATCTCTCTCCAGGAAGATAATTAATCACAGGAGTTATATTGACATTTTTGTGAGGCCTGGTAATTGCTGTAGGAAAGGAACGCGGCAGCAGGTGCTTTAAAAAACATAATAAACTTGCAAACACGGTGCCCCCAGGAAGCCAGCACCCGGTGCAGTGGCACCGGCCGCACTGCCCTAGAGCCGGCCCTGATTAGTACCTCCATGGCATCAGTGGGTCTTCAGATGAGGCTCTGGGCTGGTCTCCCTTATATACTGCTATTTATCACCATTTTTAAGACCTCCTTTTTTCTGGTCTTAAGTTCCAGCAGCTAACGGACCTTAGCGTGTGTTTTTTTATCACATCGCCGGTCCGGGCGATCGTTGAGAATATCGCGAAGTGGGGTTAGTGTGCGTTTTAACACGGGAACGCCTACATTGCATATGATTAGCGTTAGTTGTCGCTAACATCGTTGGCGATGTTATTAGCGGCCGCTATCGCCAGAAAGCTGTCACTAACAGCTGTTAGCGACAGCTTGTGAATACAGCGATAAAAATATCGCCGCTTTAGCTGCAGAAAAGTGCCGCTAATGCGGCGATGTCGCCTTGAGAATATGCCCCTAGGTTTCCAGGTCCAGCTCCAAAGATATGGAACTCCCTTCCAGCATCTGTTCGGGCAGTAGCATCGCTTGACCTTTTTAGACGAGCATTGAAAACCTGGCTGTTTCAGAAAGCCTTTGGCTCTGGAAGATAGCAACTGACATAATAAGAGCAATGTTTTCCTGGGGGCTCAGAGCCATGACACCTTTTGTTGAATGTGCACTTAACCAGTCACCATAACTTCTAATGACTTTTTCACCTTCCCCTATTTTAGGCCCATGGTATTTTCAAACTGCGGTTTAACATAATGGCATCACAGGGAAGGCCTGTCATCTTCATTTCTCCCTCCTACATTTTCTGTGTGGTCTCTAGCCTTTTGTTTCTAGCCCTGTGATGTTACTCCCACAGGTGTTGCGTACCCTGCAGGTGTTTTGACTCAAGGTAGGGAGGGCTGTATGTTGTTACAGATACAGAATATAATGTTGAATATTTATATGCATTTACTATAAAAGGCACAGATAGGTTGAGCGGGGGTGTAACGCAAAATGATGGGACCCCCGTGCAGAATGTGAAGAGGGGCCACTGAGTCTCACATATCTCACAGCTATTCATTGGCTGTAGGCTGATCCCCCTTTGAAGGTTTGGTGGGCCCCTGAAGGCTTGGGGCTGCGGGGGCCTGGGTTACACTAGGTTGAGCAACTTACCAATAATCACTCATGGTCCTATTTATGAGGCCATATGTGCTGCTCTTGCACCACGCAACGTAGTGCAAGAGCAACGCAAACCTTAAGACTGATTGGCTCCAAAAATCTGGAGTAACGCAATGCAGTGCAAATCGCTGGGTTGTGTTACTCTGCCCTGGGAAGGCGTTCCATGGGCGTTGCCTGGGTGTTCCCCGCAACTCCTATGGATTTTGATGCATTCCCAGATTTACAAGAAGTTGTAGACCTGGGGATGTGCCAAAATCGTACATCTTGCCAGGGGACACATAACGAGGAGAAATATCTCTATTTCTCCTCGTTTCTTCCTCTTTCTATGTGTGCTGCATTCTGCAGCACACATAGAAAGAGGAATTTGACTCCTAGAACTGTTTTTGTACAGGAAGGGATAATTTCCTGCACAAAAACAATCCGGAATGCAATACAGGCACATTGCACCGTGGCTGCCAAAAGGGAGCTAGGCATGGAAAGGACAGGAATACGCCGAATTGCATCAAGGCAGCACATTCCTGTCCTTTCCCTGTCACGCAGTGCAGAGCTGTAAGGTGGCTTGCTGCGCTGTACTGAGTGTCGTCATAAATGAGTCCTACAATGTTTAGGTCACGTGCCAAGGTTTTAGAGCAGAACTTAGGGCTTCAGCTACAAGACCACTTCTAGTCACAGTGCAAAACTAAAATTCCTTTTTTCGTATTTTTCCTAAATATGCATCCTGTTTCATAACCATTTTGTATCTTGACGACAATACTGGGTGACTCAATTCTTTATACATTTTGTCCAAGGTTTATTTTTCGTAGTTGGCAACCTGCCGTGACCTAAAAGGGGCACCTGAGAGCATCGCGATGTATCAAGTACACTGGCACACAATAACATAAAAACATTAAAATACATTTTGAGGAAATCTCAAATCGCCCATCGCAGAACTCAGAGTGCTTTCAGACGAGCTTCATTAATATCTCCCGCCTGGCCCTGCGCGTCTAAAACCGAGCTGCTTAATCTTACTAAACCTGCGGCTGGCGGTGCCTCCTGTCTGGCACCGGGAAGCATTTCGGATGATAATCATAAAACAATTCCCATGCTTGCAAATGAGGGAAGGTATTTATTAAAACGCTTTCTCGGCAGGTAGCCTTCCCAGTAATAGGCTATTAGAGGCCTGCTGGCTCCGGAGGCGCCTCAAAAGCCAAAATTACTCTGGAATCCGACATTCATTACCGCATCCCACCGAATCTGGCATTCGAATGCACTTCTAAATGTTATGTCTTTTTAGTTCTGTGCTCATATTAAATAGTTGCTGACTTTTAAAATGAGCCCGATATCTTTCTTTGTTTGGAGAAACAAGTTTTGATTGAGAGAGAGCAATAAGACATTGCAATCAGATGAGGTGCCTTGATGTGAAAGGTATGAGCTTCCAAGCACTGCTACTACTTGGCCCTGATAAAAGGGGAGTAACTTCAGAGTTTAATTAGCACCACATTTAATTGTTTAATTTAGCATTCACGTATTACTCACGAATGTCGGCATAAACCAATGCTTAAACGTCTGATAAACATCAGATTTTACCAATGTTCAATATTTATTATAAAGATTTTTTTTAAAAAGTAATTCGTCTTAAACAAATATTGTGAGCAGGGCACATTACCCAAATCCAAAGTAGGAGCACATGTGATATATGATACATAATGAAACATATGTAAAAGTGGCTTTGTAGCAAGGTGCACTAGCCTCTAAGTGAGGGTACAGTGGCATGAGCCCTTTACCCCTGCAGTGTCTAAGTGCATTCTTAGACCTTGTAAGTGTAGTAAAGCCATAAAGAGCATATGGTCCGGAAGTTGGTCATTACAAACTCCACAGCTCCATAATGGCTCTACTAAAAACTGGAAAGTTTGATAGCAAACTTCTCAGCACAATAAACCCACACTGATTCGTGTGGGATTTATTGTAAAATGCACACAGAGATCATCTTAGAGATGCCCCCTGAAAAACGACCAGCCCTGGTGTGGTACCTGAATGGCTGCCCACCATTTGCCACCACCAGACAGGTTTCTGGACCCCTGGGTAGAGGGCCACCGCTCTCTGGGTCCAGGAACAAAGCCCATCCTGGGCAGAGGTGTCATGCCTACTCCCCCAGGGTGTGCAGGGTCCACAAAGGGGAAGCTTTAAAGGCCTGCCACCTTTGTGAGCTGTCCCTGCCTTTTGCTGCCCCCAGCAATTGACTCCCACCGGTTCTGTCCCCACTTTGGGCGGGAGAATCGGTGGGAGAACCAAACTAGGAGGAGAGGTGTACCCACCTTTGCCAACCCAACCCTTCAGGTGAGGGAGGCAAGGTGAAACACACATCTCAGTCCCCTCCATCTTGAAGAAGAGGGGACCCAGCCAATTAGGAAGAGGTGTATGCCCCCCTCCTACTGGAGGGTGGCATAATAGGGGGTGTACCCACCCCAAGGAAGGGACCCATTGGTCCCATCTTGCACACCCCTTTAACGCCCCTAAATTTAGTATTTAGGGGCAACCTTGAACCTTGCCTCCTCTGATTCTAGGAAGAAAGACGAAGGACTCAAGAGCCGTGCTGACCCAGGAAGAAGAGGACACCAACTACTTTCGCCCACCCCTACCTGCCCTGACGCTGACCTGACTACAGGGAAACCCCGGCATGTCCAGCAGCCAGCAGCCCTCCAGAGCCCGGAGGACCTGCCTTGCAACCATCTTTAAGACTCTGTCTCCCATGACCACCGGATTTGCTCAGCAAAGACTCACCAACAGAATCCAGATCCAGGCGGCTCTGCAATTTTGCACCACTCTACACCCAAAACGTATGGCCCGAGTTCAAGTGGCCCAACACCACGAGGAGGTCACCCCAGCGATCCTGACTTAGGAATAGGATCTGGTTATCTTTGACCTCCCTCAAGCTTTAAGCCGACGCCTGCAGTCTCAACCCGAAGGGTCCCCCAGAACAGAGCTGGTAAGAAGAACCAGATTCCAAAAGATACCCATGCACCCTACACCCCGTGGCCTTGGGTGTCCAGGCCAGGCCAGGCATGGGCGGAGCTCGCAGAGTTTTACTCGAACTACCCAAAAACTCTGCCGAATTCTGCGGAGTTCCGCATGCAGGCGTAATATTGCTCGGCCCCCCCTTGAGCTCAATGGGGAGTGTCAGCAGCCCTGAGCAGAATGTCTCAGCAGCACACTACCACTCTGCATGCCCGTGAAGAGGTCAGGTGCAATGACAGGTCACTCTAATGACAGACACAACGAGTCGGTAACAATCAACTACAAGTGAAGTCACATAATTAAGTATAATAAGTGCTCACCACCAAGTCTGCATGCACTGCTGTGTACTGCACCTTATATTCATGTCGCTCCTCCAGTGGCACAAAGGGTGAAGCAGTAACCACCTCAGCTGGCCCGCGTTCTTTAATTTTCTGCAGCTGCTGTAGGTCGAGGTGGTGTACTTGGAGGTTGATGGGGGTGGCTGAGCATGCTGCGTGGCTTGGTACTGGGCTGGCGACCCTCACTTTGGGCTTGTTTCCACCTCGGGCGTCTTGCTGGACTTCGGCGTGGCTGGGGGTCCCGCTGGCAGTGGCACAGTATTGGGATTTATTGCATCATACACCCTTGCTCTGACAGGTGGCTGTATGGCCTTTGACGGGGCTGGCCCTGTACATCGCAGCCTCATCTTCGGCGGGGAGCAGAGAGATTAAAGGGAGGGAGAAGGACATAGGTGCTTGCTCCAATGACGTGCTTGGTGTCAGAGTGAGTCAATGAAGCTGCTAAACCCTTTTTCCTTTTTGCTTGCACTGCAGTTGCCATGCCTTTGCTCATGGGGGTGAGCAGCAAATGTGCAGTGGCCCATGAGCTGGTAAGAAAAACTCTGCTCTGCCGGCAGTTGGCGGAGTTTGCTGAGCTCCGCTCTCCGGAGTGGCAAACACTCCGCCAACTCCACTGGTGGAGTTTGCTGCCCACCCCTATTCCAGGCATCCCCCAAGAACCCAGCTTACCTCTCCAGCTGGTGGTCACCTCCAGGAAGCCTCGCTGCCTGAGCCTGCAGTATCTTTTCCGAACCGAAGATCTCCATTGGAGTCCACAGGGCCCCCGATGCCTCCTTGGCACTCTGCACCTGGCTGCCCCTGTGCCGCTGGTTGCGCAGCTCCTGTGCTGATCGTTGGCTCCTGCAGTGCTGATCTCTACCCCAGGAGCTTTGCTCCCACAGCCAAATGACCTGCTCATAAGCCCCTGAACAAAGGCCCCCCTAGCCCCATTGGCTAACATTGGGCCCCTGCACTCTGCATCCGGCCGCCTTAGTGCCACTGGTGGTGCAATTTGAGTGCCTACCGGAACCTTGAGGAACCTTGGTTCTAACCCCTAAAAACTATTCTTGCACGTCGTTTACTTACCTACAAACCGATATCCTTCTTTTCCCCATAGGAACCAATGTTGTGATGTTTTGTTCCAAAAAATGTTGTCGAGTTGAACTTTTTATGAAAGAAAGTAACTGCTTTAATTTAAGAATTGTCATACTTACCTGTAAGTGACACTATCCAGTGTGTGATATTTCGGCATATCACTTCAAGACCTAAAAGTAACTGAAAAGTAATCCAAGAGTAATCAAAAGTAATCTCACTGTATTTTAAACTGTTTTAAAGTAATACTAACCTATAAACTATCCCAATACAATCCACAATTGCAGATCTGTGTACAGCTTTGCATTTGAAAGTGTTCTTACTTATGTGTGCCAAGTTCTGTGTGGTTCTACAAAATAAAATACAAGTATATCTTTTTATACTTACTTCATTGGTTTGGATTCAGTCTCTGAGTGTGTACCATCAGTCTTGAGTGAGTGAATACAATAAATGCTTAACACACCCTCTGGATAAGCCTAACTGCTTGCCCACAGTACCACAAAGAGAGCTGTTAGTACTTGTCTAATTTAGTCTCTGCTACACCTCTAGGGACTCCCTGGACTCTGTGCACACTATACCTTACTTTGGTATAGTATATGCAGAACCACTTTCCTACAGTTCATGGACCAGCAAACTCATAATCAGGCCCTAAGTGTAATGTATGTGTAAATGTGGTAATGTAATGTATTGTAAGGGTGGGTGTTTAATGTTTCTTTACAGGTTTTTATCTATGAACGGATTTGATGGAAAGTTCGAGTTTACGATTTTTTTCATAAAGGAAATCAATTTTGGCTTATTATAGACAAATTACTTTTACTTAGATTCTCTTTTTTTCAGGCTTCCTGAAGAGTTCTTTTTTTAAAACACTTTTTCAGTTTTTTATGAGAACTACACACTTTGGATTATTTCTAGGGGTTTGGAATGGATGGTTTATTTTTTGGGCCGCTTTTGGAATTGTTTTCTTCTTTTTTAACTGGATTATTATTTTTTGTTATGGAGAGGTGGAGAAAGATTTACAGCTACAAAATGGTTTTACATTGATTTTTGTTGTGGGTGGAAAATGTTATATATTATTTATCTTGTGTTTATTTTATTATTATGTGGAGTTGTTTGGATTATGTGTGGTATTTATTTAATGTGACAGTTTGAATTTGTTTTTAAGTTTTTGTAATTATTAATATATCTATATTTTTATTTTATCAGTGTTTATACATTTTGTGGTTGTCTATAATTATTTCACTGATGTAATAAAATATTCATTTATTATTATAAAAAAATATTTGATTTATTGGTTTAGTATGCTGTAGATTGTGAGGTTTTTGGCAGGCTTATATGTGTTTTAAATGATGGGTTCGGCTATTACTTCTAAGTAGACTAGTCCTTTGTTATTTACAAATATTCAGACTTTGCATTGTAGCATTTCGCACATTTTTTTAGTTTTAGTTTGTTTGCTAAGTTTGGGGCCAATTTGAGTAACAGATTGTTCTATTCTTAGTTCTTAGTAGCTTTGCTCCTTTTTTGTTGCTTCGATAAATTTGTATGGTGCAGGTTGAATTCTGCCAAGTGTGGATTGGAAGACATTGTGCCATCCTTCCACTGCATTGTTTTTTTGGATTCCTGAGCGAGAGTGCTGTTAAAGGTAAACCAAAATCACTGCAAAACTGATTGAAGCTGTCAATCAGCCTTTGTAGACCCCTTCTTGTTTTGGACAACATCAACGTGTTGTCCGCAAAGAGGAGGGCTGGTATTTTTTCTCATGCCAGAGAAGGGGAATCATTCACACAATTAGTTAAGCACGGAAGGCAGTTGTTAATGTAAAGAGGAAAAGGGTGGGTGCGAGTACGCAGCCCAGCCTAACACCTTGATTGGCTGGAAATGCCTCTGATAACTCTCTTTTTGCTCCGCATCTTACCTTGGTGAAGTTCCCCTCATGCAGTCGTGTAATCAAATTTAAGAGGTCAAGCTGGGTCCCCATCCCCAAGAAGACCTCCCGCAGTTTCCCTCTGGGGGCCAGGTCGAATGCAGCACGCAAATCTACAAATGCCACGTAGAGGTGACCCCTAGCCAGGTCGACCACCTTCCACTTAACCAAGAGGAACCAGAAGGCCTGGTCAACTGTGCTGACTCAATGAAATTGATTTGCATTCGTTACAGGTTTGCATTGGTTCAAAAAGCAGTTTAAATTACACAATAATTACTTTTGGAATACTTGTGGATTACATCGACTACTCAGGGTGGAATACCTGTACACCACTCCAGGATCTCACAAAACAAGTGAAGTAGGACTTTTCAAGATTTAAGATACAGTTACTTTTCTTCCATCCAAAAGAGCAGTTTAACACTAAAATTTTTGGAACAAAAACTCGTAACATTAGTTTCTATGGGAGAAAAATGATTAACGGTTTTACAGGTAAGTACTGGCCTTACGAGTGGGTGTTTTGGGGGAGAGGTTCCCCAAGGTCTAGCTAGGCATTCAAGCTGCACCACCAGCGGCACTGGGGCGGCGGGTGCAGAGGCCCAACGTTAGCCAATGGGGCTAAAGGGGGCCCTCAGTCAAGGACTGCTTTCGAGCAGGCCACTCAGGTGTGGGAGCAAAGCTCTTGGGGTTAAGGTCAGCAATGCAGGGGCCGACAATCAACACAGGAGCTGCACCACCAGCAGCACAGGGTGGGTGTAGTGTGCCAAAGCGACGTCGGGGGCCCTGTGGATTCCAAAGGAGACCTTTGGTTTGGAAAAGATGCTGTAGGCTCGGGCAGAGAAACTTCCTGAAGGCGACCACCGGCTGGAGAGGTAAGTTGGATACTTGGGGGATTCCTGGACACAGTCAGTTGGGCCATCCAAGGCTGTGGGGTGTCGGGTGCACTGGTGTCTTTTGGCGTCAGGTTCTTCTTACCAGCTCCGGTCGCGGGGACCCTTCAGGTTGAGGCTGCAGGCGTCAGCTTGAAGCTTAAGGGAGGTCGGGGATCACCAGATCCCAGCTCAGGATTGCTGGGGGAGCTCCTCGTGGTGTTGGGCCACTCAAACCCGGGCCGTGGGCGTCGCGTGCAGAGTGGTGCAAAATCACAGAGCCGCCTGGATTAGGATTCTGTAGGTGAGTCTTTGCTTGAGCAAATCCGGTGGTCACGGGAGACAGAGTCTTAAAGGTGGTTGCAGGGGGGGTCCTAAGGGCTCTGGGGGCTGTTAGACTTGCCGGGGTACTCATTGTAGGCAGGTCAAAATAGGGACAGGCCGGTAGGGCTGGGGCCAAAGGTGTCCTCTTCTTCCTGGGTCAGCATAGCTGTTCAGTCCTTCTTCTTTCTTCCTCAAATCTGAGGAGGCAAGGTTCAGGGTTGCTCCTAAATACTAAATCTAGGGGTGTTAAAAGAGGTGTGCAGGTCGGGACCAATGGGTCCCTTCCTTGAGGTGGGTACACCCCCTATTATGCCACCATCCAGTGGGAGGGGGGCATGCGCCTCTCCTTAATTGGCTGGGTTCCCCTCAACTTTAAGATGGAAAGGACTGAGATGTGTGCTTCACCTTGCCTCCCCCACCTGAGGGATGGGGTTGGCCAAGGTGGGCACACCTATCTTCCTAGATTGGTTTTCCCACCAATTCTCCCACCAAACTGGGATGTAGAACCAGTGGGAGCCAGTTGCTGGGTGTAGCAATAGGAAGGGACAGCTTCCAAAGGTGGCTGGCCTTTGAAGCTTCCCCTTCATGGCCCCAGCCCATGTTGGGGGAGGAGACATGACACCTCTACCCAGGATGGGCTTTGTGTCTGGACCCAGAGAGCAGAGGCTTTCTACCCAGGGGTCCAGAAACCTGTCTGGTGGCAGCAAATGGCGGGCAGCCATTCAGGCACCACACCAGGGCTGGTCATTGTTCAGGGGGCATTTCTAAGATGCCCTCTGAGTGCATTTTACATTAAATCCCACTCTGACATCAGTATGGGCTTAATGTGCTGAGAAGTTTGCTACCAAACTTCCCAGGTTTAGTAAAGCCCTTATGGAGCTGTGGAGTTTGTAATGACCAACTCCCAGACCATATACTCTTTATGGCTTTACTACACTTACAATGTCTAAGAATGGCCTTTTTTCACTGTAGGGGTACAGGGCTCATGTCACTCTACCCTCACCTGAGGGCTAGTGCTCCCTGCAAGAGGGGTGACTTATCTAGGCCTCAGGCAGTGGGTTGCAGGCATGGCACACAGGGATGTGTGCCATGTCGACTCTTCACTTTTCTCTGCACCACAACATGCAGCCTGCAATGGCAGTGTGTGAATGTTAAGGTGCAGGGTCTCTAAGGGTGGCACAATAGGTGCTGCATCCCTTAGTGCCCTTGGGCTGACCTGTGGCCAGAGATGTGCCAATTGTGGGTACAAAAGTACAGTTTTGGGAAAGAACACAGGCCCTGGCAACCTGATTGGCAGGGACCCAGGGCACATCAAGTCAAGTTGCATCATATGTCAGGCAAAAAGGGGCACTTTCCTACACCCGCTAAATGTGCTCTTAGGGTCAGATTTTGCCTCAACTTACTACCAGCACTTAGTGCTGTTTCTTAATACAAAATGCACTAAGAAACAATGCTATATGCAGCAGAACATGAATAGCGAGTGTGAGCAGCTGCTCAAGCTCGCAAAATGTACTCTTGCTGTAGGATTTTTCCCCCAAATTACTCTTAATTACGCAAGCAGGAGTAATTGCATAATTATTGGTAATTCCACATCAAAGAGTAAGCTGAAATACCAAAATTAGTCTGATTACTCTGGCGTAATCGTAATTCTGCCCAGTCCTAATTAAGAGGATCATTTTTTTGTGATTTCTGTATTTATTTGGGTTTTACTTTTTATCAGTCTTCATTCCACCCATATTACTTTGGGAAACTCAAGTCATATTGGCACAATGAATACACAGGAGGACACTTACAAGAGAGTGTGGTCTGGATTTGACTGTAATAGATTAAAGACAGTTCTGGCATCTATTGTACCACTATGTAAATATGACTAGCTATGTTTGATAATTCATTTATGTTATATGCAGTCGCGGCCTATGCAGGAAAGCACGGTGGGGCATTGCAAGGGTGTGGATGTGACAAATGATGGAACAGGTAAAATAAAATAAATAAATAAATAAAACCTCTTACCTTGAGCTCGCCGCATCACCGATTTGACGATGCGGCGAGTCCAAGGTGAGTGGTTTTATTTATTTATTTATTTTATTTTACCTATTTCGTCATTTGTCACTTGCGCCCCGCCCCACTGCCTCACCACACTTACCTGTATGGGCCGGGCCTCCACTGGTTATTTCTTGTTTACTGTGTATTGTAAAACGTATCATGATCTAATGAACATAAATATAAAAAACAAAATGAGGCCAAACAACTCATTCCACAGAATAGGTTCACAAGTAGATCACTTAAAAATCCATAATGTTATATAGATACATTTGTGAAGTCATCTTAGTGCCTACAACAAAATTGTATAAAGCTACCTTATGACTGCATTTGCTCATGGAAGGGATGAGAATGCTTCAGTCCATTCAGGACTAAAAGCAAGCACCTATCCCCCAGCACTAAAAGGAACCATCTGTCCAACGTTTTCCACAGTTTTTAAATTTTGTCACATTTGATTAGTCCAGCATTGGATACCCATACGTTTGGTTTAATAAATAGCTATAATTTGTGATATGTGACATGAATATTCAATACAATGCAATTTAGCAATGCTGCATATTTCAGTATCACATCTTGCCATTTCCTCTTGCTGTTTTGAATGCATGAATGAAGTTTACTGTGTGGTTTTGCACAATATTCTTTCATTCAATCATAAATGTATTTAGGTATGCATTTGTGAAGGTGCACTTATGCATACATGCACACATATCCACCACATTGATGAACATTTTCTGTATACTACGGGGATATTTAATTCCGTCGCTTGCTGCTGGCTTTTTCAAAAAAATGTAAATAGCGAACATGAGTGGTGTTCTGCCACCTATTGAGAACACCTAGGGCCAGATGTACGACGGTTTTTAGCGTGCGCAAACGGGTCTTAGACCCGTTTGCGCATGCTAAAAACCATGGGCCCATGCACAAACAGTATTTTGCGAGTCGCAAATAAATTGCGACTCGCAAAATACTGTTTTGCGACTCGGTATTTGGAAGGGGCGTTCCCTTCCAAATATCGACTCCATAGCCATGTACGAATCTTACACTCGCAAATTACCACCTACTTCAAGGTGGTAATGCAAGGTGCAGTGCAATGCAAGGTGGTAATTCATTCGCAAATGTGAAGGGGTCCCCAGGGGACCCCTTCCCCTTTGCAAATGCATGCAAACTTACTTTTTAAGGGCAGGCAGTGGTTCCAGGGACCACTGCCTGCCCTTTAAAAATGAAACGAAAACGTTTCATTTTTCTTTTTTTTAAATGCATCCCGTTTTCCTTTAAGGAAAACGGGCTGCATTTACAAAAAAAAAAGCTGCTTTATTGAAAAGCAGTCCGAGACATGGTGGTCTGCTGAGCCCAGCAGGCCACCATCCCTGGGAGGGCCAACCATTCCAAATGGGGTCGCAAAATGCGAGTGGCTCATTAATATTCATGAGCCTCACATTTTGCGACCCCACTGGGAATCGCAAACAGTGTCCAAGACACAGTTGTACATGCTAAACAGCGAGTCGCAAATTGCGAGTCGCAAAAGCGACACAATTTGTGAGTCGCTATTTGGCAGGTCGTACATCTGACCCAAAGTGCCTGCTTAAGAGTGTGTCATTGTAATCCGACCTTTGTGTAACCCCTGTTTGTACAGAACTCAAAATTACTATGTTTGGTTGTATTAAAACTTCATGCTGAAAATGAACAATGGAAAAGTGTACAGTATTACCTTTGTGCGTTAAACACCAAAATCAGCATGTTATTATTCAGAAACTTGTAATAAGTGCTGTTTATCACACCTGATAAATAACATACCCCATGGTATTGATATTTATCAGGTGCAATAAATGACACCAATACTCGTAATCAGGGCCAAACTACTTTACACAGAAATATGACAAATGCACTTTACAAAATAGTGGATCTTATAGATTCTTTTTGCTAAGCATATGTTCACATACACACCAAAATATCATGCTCAAACCAGTGGTTTAGTTTGTTGAGGTGGTTGCAAGTGGCAGGCATTAGAAGCCAATTTTGGGGACCGATATGTATTTTTCCTTATCAAACCTTTATTCAAAGCATGAGAGAGAAAAGCAGAAAACGGATCCATAAGGGGGAAGATACAGCTTGGAAATCTGTTACAAAGGGAGAAAGCAGGGATTAAAAAAACAGAACCCGCAACAGTGAAATGAAGAGACAGGGAGTGTAAGGTGGTGGAACCAAAAGGCATGAAGTTAATTCAAGACACAAAAGCCTTTTTATACAGCAATATTGGCATCTGGCAGCACTGGATGCAGACTCCTAAGAACACCTTCAGGGCCCTGTACCTATTTTGACTTACAAATTAAGCACTGGCGCATGCCTTTTTGTAATAATATCACAGTCTTGGCTCCCACCCAAGCAACAGAATATGGAGACATCAAATATTGGGTTATTTTTGTAGACAGTATGGGTTGTAGGGTCTAGTTAAAACTGGTACTTAGTACTTGTGCAAGGATGTGATGGGGACTGCTAAAATCTGAGGCAAAGGGGGATAAAGTGGCCAGACTAGAAATAGGCAATCTATTTCTGATCAGAATTATACCCTTTAGAACCTATTTATACATTCCAATAGGCCTAACACACAAAGATATTGCATTGAATACTTTAATCTAGCATTCACAGCTCATCTAACTCAATAGGAAATTACATGCAAGATGGCGTTTTGTCACACTAAAGATAAAACCATTTTGCAGTGTCATTCAATTCAGTTCATTCATTTCCTAGAGAATGGGCAATGCAGAAGAGCAAAATATTCAAAGCACAGACATGCTATAGGTTTCATTATGAGTTCTCTGGTATATCCACTGGGGATACTGGAGCCGTGATTTAAGGTTCCGGGTGGTAGCTTCCATGAGATAACAAGGACTATAAACTCTTTCTCCTGGAATGGGAACAACAGGCAGACCTGGGAATATTGTGTTTATATTGACATGAATGTCATCCTTTCTTGAGAAAACAGGCTCAAATCATAGCTATTTAGCACTTGTTTGGAGTTAGTTGCTAATGGGTGGAGTTTTTTTTTTCTTTTTACCAGTAAGGGAGTGAATGGGGAGAGGGGTGGCAGGAGGGCTGTTCCTTTTTCCTTCAGCTGGGGGAGCCTCTGCTGCTCCTCATATATGGAAGGATGCAGGTGCTCAGCAGCTTCCTGCAGCCTCTGCAGCTCCACTGATATCTCTGGGTCCAGTGCATCTGCCATCTGAACCTCAATCAATTATGCCATAAGAATAGCTTGAACATGAGGTTCAAGAAATATGTGATTCTTTGTGATTTGTGTAAATTTTGAGAACTTAAATTTCTGATCAAGTGGAAGGATTATTCCTCCAAGACAGCGTTCCGGGGAAGATGCTTCCATGCTCCATGCTTCAAGTGTGCTCCATCATTTTTTTCCCAAAAACATCCGGATAAACCCAAAGCTTCTGAATGGTGGTTATGTTGTCACACTTCTGCCTAGAGTTAGAAAAAGAACAAGACTTACTCAGATTCGTGCAGTTTCAGAGGAGAAGAGATCTTGGATGTGCTCCTTTTCAGGGCGTTCCGTTTTGCCATGACATGTGTCTTTTTGTTCAGTGCCTCTGCACGCGCTGGAACACAAAGGGTCGTCCTCATGAGTAGCAGATGTTGAAGACTGTGGGCAATGGAGGCAGACCTTCAGATTTCTGCAAGGAACACAGAATGTCAAACTTGTGGTTCTTTTTTTATAGGATACCAGATGCCTTGAGATTCCAGTGTAAGGCAGAGTTTGACCATGTAAAGTGGTCAATCTAAAATGGTGGTCTGTCCACTGTTAATCACATGAACTTCTCAATCGAAGATGTAGCAGAATCTTTTCCTCTGATGTTAGATCCTGTTTTTAGCATGCAGAAGGCAGTGCTCGGAAAGGGTAGATGCATTGCAACGCATTTTGTTGCTTGATGTTTCATTGTGCTCAATGCCACCTTACTGTCTTGCAATTTTTGTTCCTGATTTTTCTAAGCAGAGTCGGATAATTACTTTTTACTTTTCTTTTGCCTAGTGTAGCTTTACCTATTTTTTCTATTTTCCCTCTAAGTAGTTTAGGATCAACTTTTTTGTGATCATCCTATTCTGGACCTATTATTCGTTCTTTACTTTTTGTCCCTCCTGATTTCAGAAGGAGTTTGGTGTCTTTCTGTTTATTACCAACGTGATCTGCTTCATCAATCACAGATTGGCATAAATTCACACAGATTGGCACAGAATGACACAAATTGCCAAAGGAGATTTTTCCATGTGGGGTTTTTCTCCAAGCTGCGACTCTCTAAAAGAGATACCTGTCACTTTTCAACATACAATATTCTGTGCAGGGTGGCACCATGGCTATTAGGAGGAGTCACCATTTCTTTGGGCAATTTGAAAGGACACTTAAGAGTCTTGCATCACATTCAATGCTTGACACCTATATTAAACACTCTTCCTTTTCACAATTTATTTTGAAAAAGAATGATCTTTGATATACACAGAACAGTGCACAATAAATAAATTTTATAGATGGACTATTAATAAACATAGACAATGTTGGCTGTATTTATGCATTACTAATGGTGCAACACCCATACTTATGCATGTAAGAATTGTGTGCCAAGCAAGGAAATTAATTTATTTATTTATATATTTGTGTTTTCCGTTGGTGCTGCATGACTGGTCTGATAGTGGCCCCAGCCTTTCGGCTTTGTTAATGATCGCTTTGTTTTGTCATGGTTTTTGCAAAACTGTATTGTTGGGGAACCTGATGGGCCCTTATAACTCTAAAAAAAACCTTTGCTAAAAGTAAACGTATCTTTTGGTCTAAAAAAACACACATTGTCATAATAGTCCTTCACATTTAAGAGAAATTATTTGATGTGCACCTGTGTGGATGTGTACCTTGTGGAAAGTAGAATGCCATTACTCACACTGAAGTCAGCAAATGGATGAAGTGCGATGAAGCAATTTCAATGGTACAGCAAGCAGATTCAAAATCGGTTCAATAGGAATGGACCCACAAATTTGAATTGCAACTTAAAGGATTTCTCTAAAAGTAGATTTTGTGTGAGCAGCTATACTTTCACACTTATAGCATATTAGGGTACTTGATTTCTCTTAAATCAGCATGCAATTTGTAAATAACCGTAGCTTTTCCTGTGCTGACCGTGTGATTCAGTTAAGTGCTTTTGCACTGAAGGAACTAATGTAGATAAGGGCTGATGCAAAAGTAAAATTAGGGGATGGCGGACATACATACAAACAAGCATTTGCAATGCAAATTGGTCTCGCATTTGTGAGAGTTAGAGGTATTGGGTAGTGCACACAGCACTGCACTAGAGATAGCCATGTATAAACCAAAGGAACACAAATGTCCTCTGTCACATAGATACACCATAGGCTTTCAGTGCACACCGACCCCATTTTACTTCAGCAGAGCACCCTGAAACTTTTCAGGAAGGAGCTGAGGTAGAAAAACATTTTTATGGGAAAGTTTTGTGAAGACTCATCAAACGAAGCCAAACTAATAAGCAAACTAACAGATGCTTTTCCTATGTAAACGTGGTGCTCACTGGGTAATATATGCATAGGTATTTAGGGCAACTGTGCTGATATAAGCATATTCACACATTTATTGCTTAAGTGCTAGGGTCAAATTCCAGATGAGTCATGCGTCAGATGATATAAGCTAGAGGCAATTTAATGTCTGGGAAAAGAGCAGGCAGGTTTCGAGCGGACTGGGTGGGCCCTTGGTAATACAGTACAATTGTACCGACAAAACAAGGGTACAGCCAGGGACAAGGCAGAGTCTGCGGTGCAGGGGTCCTTGTTTGCTGCCCCATTTTACGTTTCGTCGTAGTCCCATATACAAAGATCTCTCCAGACATCTTTTTATAAACTGCTAACATAGCTCCGTGGATTTCTGCTTTCTGAGATGTGTTTGAAACCCGGAGTTCGGAGATTTGGATCTTTTCATAGGACTTACTGTAAGGATGTAGGTTTCTGTTGCAGTAACCCCCCCTCTTTTTGCCAGACCACTGATGCACTTTGACTTGATGTGCCCTGGGTCCCTGCCAATCAGGTTCCCAGGGCCTGTGTTCTTTCCCCAAAACTGTACCCAATTGGCATCTCTGGCCACAGGTCAGCCCCTGGTAAATGATACCACAGGTACCCAGGGCACTGTGACCAGGGAAGACCTGTAAGGGCTGCAGCACTTATTGTGCCATCCTTAGAGGCCCCGTACCTTTACACACACACACTGCCTTTGCAGGCTGCGTGTTTTGGTGCAGAACAAAGTGAAGAGTCGACATGGCACACACCTCTGTGGGCCATGCCTACAACCCACTGCCGTGGCATAGGTCAGTCACCCTTCTAGCTGGGTGCACTATACCAGTGGTGAGGGTACAGGGGCATGAGCCCTGTACCCCTACAGTGTCTATGTCCATTCTTAGACATTGTAAGTGCAGTGCTGCCATTAAGAGTATATGGTGCTGGGAGTTTGTCATTACGAACTCCACAGCACCATAATGGCTGCACTGAAAACTGAGAAGTTTGGTATCAAACTTCTCAGCACATTAAACCCACACTGATGCCAGTGTGGGATTTAATGAAAAATGCACACAGAGGGCATCTTTGAGATGCCCCCTGAAAAACGACCAGCTTCTGGTGGGATCCCTGACTGGTACACACCAGCCTGCCACCACGAGACATGTTTCTGGACCCCTAGGGTGGGAGCCTACGCTCCCTGAGCCCAGAAACAAAGCCTTTCCTGGGCGGAGGTGTACACACCTCCCCCAGGCCAGGAAGAGCCATCTGTGGCAGGGGGGCTTCAAAGGCCTGGCAGCCTTTGTAATGCGACCCCCAGCCTCTCCTGCTATCAGGAGCAGGCCCCCTTCCTGTCTCCCCTCCCTTTCGGCGGGAAGACAGGCAGGAAAAACTAGCCAGCCCAGGAGGTGTGCCCACCTCTGCCAACTCCACCCCTCAGGTGGGGGAGGCGAGGTGAAGCCCACTCTCCAGTGCTCGCCATCTTGCAGATGGCAGGCACTCCCCAATCAGGACTAGGGATTGTGCTCACTCCCCCACGTGGGGTGAGCACACCAAGGGTGTAGTCACCCTAAGGTCAGTAGCCCATTGGCTACTGATCTCAAGACTCCTAAAACGCCCCTAAATACAGTATTTAGGGGGCAGCCCTAAACCAGGAAGGCAGATCCAGCAACTACAAGAAAAAGAAGAGAAGAAGAAGGACGAGAAGCCGTGCAGAGCTAACAAGAGGACGACGCCCACTGACTTGGCCCCAGCCCTACAGGCCTGTCTCCCTCGAACCTGCTCCTGCAAAACCCCGGCGTGTCCAGCGGCCAGCAACCTCAAAAACCCCGGAGGACCTGCCTGCCTTCACTTTCCAAGCTGTTTCTCCCGTGAACACCGGACGTGTTTGAACTGAAGCTTCTGGTGCCAGCCAGGAACCGCGAATCCCGCACACTCTACACCCGCCGAATCCGGCCCGAGCTCGAGTGGACAAATACCCCGAGGAGGTCCCCCCGGCGATCCTGACCCGAGATCTGGCAACCCCTGACCTGCCTCGAGCCTCCTGACGACGCCTGCAGTCTCAATCCAGAGGACACCCCCTACCGCGACCAGAGCGGGTAAGAAAATCCAACGTTCCAAGGCACCCCTGCACCCGACACCCCACGACCTTGTGTGCCCAACCCAACGGTGCCTAACCAACCCTCTACATCCCAACTTACCCCTCGAAGTGGCGGTAGCTCCTGGAAGATCCTCGTCCCCGAGCCTGCAGTGTTTCTTTGTCCCGGAGAATCTCCATTGAAATCAACAGGGCACCCGACCTCAAAACAGCACCCTGCACCCGGCCGCCCTAGAGCCGCTGAGGGTGCCCCTTTTGTGCTAACTTGGTCCCCAACTTGCCCTGAGCTTAACCCTAGGAGCTTTGCTCCCACAACCCCGTGGCCTGCTTGCCAGCAGCCACCAACCGGAGTCCCCCTATCCTCCATAGGATAACATTGGGCCTCAACACTCTGCACCCGGCCGCCCTAGTGCCGCTGAGGGTGCAACAACAGTGCATCACTGACCCTGGGAGACCCCTGAGTCTAACCCCAGAACCCTAACTCAAAAGACCGATTACTTACCTCGAAACCGATAACCTGTTTTTCCTCATAGAGTAACATTGACACTTTTTCTCCCAAAAAGTTTCTAAGTGTCGACTTTTGAAAACTAAGAATATTCCTTAAAAAACACACAAATAACCAAAACGCATTTTCTCAACTGTTTTCAGGAAATGTCCCAGTGCTGAATCTAGGCATCCAGCACTGAGTAAGAAAAGTAACGTTAAAGTAACTTACCTGTGAATTGAATTTCCTTCCATAGGATAACATTGGTGGTTCTAGGTGAAAAAGTTTCGGTGTCAACTTTTGAAATAAAAGAATATTCTTTAAAAATCGTACAAACTACAAAAACGTAATTACTTACCTGTTTTAAGTAAATGTCCCATTGCTGAATCTAGGAGTCCAGCACTGGATTACAAAAGTAACGTTAAAGTAATCAATAAATCAATCAATCAATCATGTCACTTATAAAGCGCACTACATACCCGCGAGGGTCTCAAGGCGCTGGGGGAAGAGGGGGGTGGTGCTGCTACTGATCGAAGAGCCAGGTCTTGAGGAGTCTTCTGAAGGCCAGTAGGTCTTGGGTCTGTCGGAGGTTGGTGGGGAGGGTGTTCCAGGTCTTGGCGGCGAGGTGGGAGAAGGATCTGCCGCCGGCGGTCGTTTTCCGGATGCGGGGGACTGTGGCGAGGGCGAGGCTGGTCGAGCAGAGCTGGCGGGTGGGGGTGTAGAAGCTGAGTCGTCTGTTGAGGTAGGCTGGTCCGGAGTTGTGGAGTGCTTTGTGTGCGTGGGTGAGGAGCTTGAAGGTTATCCTCTTGTTGACAGGGAGCCAGTGCAGGTCTCTCAGGTGGGGTGTGATGTGGCTGCGTCGGGGGATGTCGAGGATAAGACGTGCAGAGGCGTTCTGGATGCGTTGCAGCCGTCTCAGGAGCTTAGCCGTCGTTCCTGCGTAGAGGGCGTTTCCGTAGTCCAGCCTGCTGGTGACGAGGGCCTGGGTGACTGTTTTTCTTGTTCCGGTGGGGATCCACTTGAAGATCCTGCGGAGCATTCGGAGGATGTTGAAGCAGGATGAGGAAACGGCGTTGACCTGCTTAGTCATGGAGAGGGTGGGGTCGAGGATGACCCCTAGGTTGCGTACGTGGTCGGTGGGTGGCGGGGCTGTTCCCAGTGATGTTGGCCACCAGGAGTCGTCCCAGGCTGAAGGGTTGGAACCAAGGATGAGGACCTCCGTCTTGTCCGAGTTCAGCTTCAGGTGGCTGGTCCTCATCCATTCGGCGACGGCCTTCATTCCTTCATGGAGGTGGGCTTTGGCGGTGTGAGGGTCTTTGGTGAGGGAGAGGATCAGCTGGGTGTCGTCGGCGTAGGAGATGATGTTGAGGTTGTGCTGTCGGGCGACGTGGGCGAGGGGTGCCATGTAGATGTTGAACAGCGTTGGGCTGAGGGAGGAGCCTTGGGGTTCACCGCAGATGATCTTGGTGGCCTGGGATCGGAAGGGGGCGAGGCGGACGCTTTGTGTTCTGCCGGAAAGGAAGGATGTGGTCCAGTCCAGGGCCTTCTCTTGGATCCCGGCGTCGTGAAGGCGTGTTCGTAGTGTGTGGTGGCAGACCGTGTCGAAGGCGGCTGATAGGTCCAGGAGGATGAGGGCTGCTGTTTCTCCGTTGTCTAGCAGGGTCCTGATGTCATCGGTGGCGGCGATGAGGGCGGTTTCGGTGCTGTGGTTGCTGCGGAAGCCGGACTGGGAAGGGTCCAGGATGTTGTTCTCCTCGAGGTAGCGGGTCAGTTGTTTGTTGACGATTTTCTCGGTGACCTTCGCGGGGAACGGGAGCAGAGAGATGGGTCGGACGTTCTTGAGGTCCTTGGGGTCTGCCTTGGTAACTTACCTGTGAATTGAATTTCCTTCCATAGGATAACATTGGTGGTTCTAGGTGAAAAAGTTTGTGTCCACTTTTGAAATACAAGAATATTCTTTAAAAATCGTACAAACTACAAAAACGTAATTACTTACCTGTTTTAAGTAAATGTCCCAGTGCTGAATCTAGGAGTCCAGCACTGGATTACAAAAGTAATGCAAAAGTAATTTTACCTGCATTTACCTTAAAAAGCCATTAATTTCAATGTACTGCATTTACTAAGTATTGCAACCTACTGCATCCCTGTAAATCAAATCAAGTACAATCTTCATTGCTTTTTAAAACTGTGTACAACAAGTAACTTATTACTGAAAAGAATTGAATGCTTACCTGTATCAGGCTTGCTTGGTTCTAAAATAAAATAACAGTATATTTTTATACAAAAACAATTGGCCTAGAGTTCAGTTCTTGAGTGTGTGAATTCATTTGCTGACTGAGTGTGTACATCAAATGCTTAACACTGTCCTCTGATACTGCCTTACTGCTCGACCAAGCTACCACTTTAGAGAGTAAGGTTCTATCTAACTTTAACCTCTGCCAAACCTCTGGAGACCCTTGGACTCTATACACACTGTACCTCACTTTGGTGCAGTATATATAGAGCCAGTTTCTTACACTTACTCAACATTTCATATAGCAGGCATGTTATGTTTCAAATAGGCACCCCAATATAGGCTCAGGTAGTAACCTAACCTCTCACCTATATTTCCCCTGCCATTACACTACATAACGGTTCTTGGGACTGATCTTTTACCTAGTCACGGTACTGCTAACAGGACGTGGGGTTTTCCCCTGAAAACTAGCCTCATTCATTATGCATGAGGATTCTTGGAAACTCAGCAGGACTACCATCTCCTGCATAATAACTATGTATAAGGGTCATTCCTTCCGTCATCCTAAGTCCGACATGAGACAGCAAGGTAGATCCCCTGAGGATACCACTTTGGGTATATAAACACCATATCTTTGCTGAGGCAGAGAGACGAGAAAAAGGACTTCTATGCTGACACACTGACGCAAGACACTGAGGTTCCTGCACGCAGACACTCCAGCTCGCAGTGGTCTGACATCCCTCGCGGGGTGTCCATCTCGAGACCAAGACGGGTCCCACAGTCTCTCACTTCAGGTAATGGGGTTGACTTTATCCTAGAGGGATCCTTGGCTCTACATCTACATACATGCTAGGTACACTTAGGTACATCTAGTTAGGGTCGCATCGTAGGAGTACGCATTATTACTGTCATGTATTTTTACACCTGCCTGTATTCATTCTTTTAGCACTATGGTAGAAATCTACCATCCTTTTACTTTGTTGGTGCTTATAATCATCTACATCTGTTTCTGTCTTATGGTTGTTTCAGCACACCTATTTTACACTAGAATGACGGTGGTTCAATAAATGCTTATTGAAAACGTCCCCACCGTTTATTCTGTGTATCTCTCTGAGACAAAGTGAGCACGAGTGACTGAGCGAAAAGTACTGCACTGTTTCCACGATCCCTGATGGGACAGAGTTGTCATGTTCGATGGTTGCCAAGAACTAGTCTCTCCTTGGTAAGAGGTGTTTCTAATGGCACTGTGAGCTAGCTTGTATACAGGCAAACATACCTGGTGGGGGCGTCTGGAATTAGTCTGGACCCCAATCCCACAGTCTATGTTGTCTAAATGAGCATATCCTATATAGGTTTATAGGAACTACACGACAGGCGTGCCGGGGAAGTGGAGGAACATGCCACTCCACTTCACACGAGCAGAGGGAAGCCCTTCCTTACAAACGTTGCTAAGCGCTGTGGTAACACTCAAAGATCCTTTGCTACGGAGTGAGTAACTTGAAGATACAGGACGTCAATTCACCACAATGATAGGTCCCTAGACCCGCAATGACGTCATCAGGTTGAGCCTTTTCCGTACCTTAGCCATTGCTGCCAAGTTGTCAGGTTCCTTAGGTGTGAGTGTGACATTCTTATAATACATGTGTGACATTTTGACTGATGCTTTATCGTGAGCAAAAAATAGCAGGTTTATTCACGTACTTAAATACGTTGCAGCATAAATTACCCCCTTTTGTTTAATTTAATGCTCTGTAAATGTGGCATCACTCCTGAACAGCGTGTACAAGATCTCTGACCTACTCCCGCTTTCTGTTTCTCATTCAGAATATTAATGAAGGAGTATGTATCCTTGGCTAGTCCAGGAAATACAAGTCCTAATTATTTTTTGCCTTCATGCTATAAAGGACGGCAGATGCTTTCCAACCGGCCGACCTTACAGGAAGGGAACATGAAGTAATCATGGCTCACCACACTGACAGTCGATAGCACAATCCATCATAAGCAAAAGAAATGTTGCCAATGGCATAGGTCTCACATTTAAATGCGAGGCCTATTGCATTACAAACAAGCGGCCGCCATTGTCTCGGCTGCTTCGAAAGTGAAAGCAGGCATGGCCCGCTGAATGTAAGCAAACACGTCGTCGTGCCTAATGGAGGAGAAACTCAATAAAGAAAATAGTACACGTACCGTGTAACAACCAAGTAAAGGAGCCAGTAGCCATGGGAGGTTCCAAATGAAGACAAGGCCGTACTAAGGAGGGACTAACAAGCCTATTAACGAATCCGAAGGACGCATTTATGAAAGACAATGACACAAGCCTATGAAAAATATGGGCGGAGAGTGGACGCGGCTCCTCTCCCATACTCTACTACAGCAGTCTCGCAGGGCGAGCAGCACATGCGCGCTGCCGCTAGGCTCGACCTAAAAAGTTGACATTTCAAACACTGAATGTCATTATGGTTAGGGGTGGGTGGAACTCGAGGACTTCAGTCTGTGGAATTCCACGGAATTACCAAAAACCTCCATGAGATTCTGTGGAGTCAGTGAATGGGCTGAAAATACACATGGTGATGCTCGCACTGCGATTTGTCGCAGGTAGTCTGTTCCGAACTGAAAAATCACTGCGAACAGCACCACGCAGTGTGCAAGCGTGCTGCCATTTTGTTTTAGCTGCTTCTGCCTAGCTTTCTCCTGCTTGCTCTTTCCCAACTTTTCAATCCTACCTAAATCTCCCCCATCTGATCACGCACCTCTAAATCCGACTTTTTATTTACTTATTTTTATTACTGACTTTCCCTGTGTGTATTTAAGTTCCTGTGTGTGTTTTTGTCACTTTTTTGTATTTTTTTTGTTTTCCTTGACCGTTTCTCTCCATCCTCCTGTTTCCTTCCCATCCCATTCCCAGTCCAACTCCTTCCCATCCTGATTCCCGAATCATGGCAGAAGCAGGCAGGGCCACCCGCACTCCTTGTGAGTGAAGCAGGCGGGCAGGAGTGCAGCCTCTCCCCATTTTCGGTGAAGCGGAGGTGGCTACACTCAGCTTCTGGGTGTAGCAGCACCTCACTCACATGTTGGCTGCAGGCCTGGCAAGGGTTATGCCCTGCGGGAGCATCAGGTGCTTTAGTGGCGAGTGCAGCGATGTATGCACCGCAGCACTGGCATCGCATACGCCCAGCAGCAGCTGATGCACCACTAGATAGACATCCTTGATAGGGAAGAGGACCTGCTCCACCTGCCAGGCATCGAGGTTGCGGGGCTCGGTGAGTAATATTTAAGTTTTCTAAACATTGAGAGGTCATGGTCATAAATCCCCAATATTGTCTCATAATAGCAGTAGCCATGACAGTGCATCGTGGCAGGAATGAGATACTATTACCAACCTATACCATATGCCCTTCATTCCCTTCCACTCTTTCATTGTGTTTCAGTCGCATCCTTTCGTAGTCTTATCTCTCCATTGGAAGAAAAATGCTTTTGGTTGATGTGACATGACTTTTTAAAAATGTTGTCAACCAACAAATCTCTCAAAGTGATACTTTGATACTTTGATAGGTAGCTGATTGATACTGATAGGTAGCTAATTGACCTGTAATGCGATATTACTATTCTACTTTGTGCAAAATAATTACTTAGGTGGCTAATCTGAATTGGATGCATTATGTTTTTTATAGGTGCTCAGACCACCAGTGCAGCTGCCAGCAGCCAACCAGCGATGTCAGAGGAGGCCCAGACAGTCGAGGGAGGGGTGCAGTCTCAGTGGTGGCAGGGACAAGTGGTAAGTCACCTTGCTTTCTTGTTGACAACACTGTATTTGTTAAGCGAGGCAGATATCCCAGCTATCACCACCCTGCCCACAGAATTTCGCCATCGAAAACTGCAGAGTGGTTTAATTCAAATGTGAGTCTGCTTCTTTCAACACCTTGGCACGATGAAGTTTGCAAACCAAACGCAAGATGTCTTTCCCAGTGCCCACTCGGTCACCAAACAGTACTTCACTTCATCATTCTTTCCTTCTGTCCCAACCTACCAAAAAATGTAAATTCCATCTTGCCATTTTACTGCCCAAGTAGCTTATATTTTATGGCTTCCATGATGAATTTACGGTTCCAATTTTCTGCTTCCATCAAACAATGTGACTAAGCAAAAGCGTAGTACATGATCAGTGGATTCCAACGATTCCATAGCTAAACGTCTATCTAGCTTAATCCCTCTAACTTACCTTTCTGGTGGAGAGCAGGGTGTAGTGTCGGACTAAGTGCCTGATTTGGAATTTGGCAGATAGGATACTCTGTGACAAACATGCCAAATAAAATATATCCCATTTGCTGTACTACAGTGCATCGTTTATAGTCTATGCACTGTCTACTGTAATATGTATATCCATTAATTTGTCACATGTGTGACTGAATATGCAATGTGCCCATAAGTTTGTAGTCGGAGAAGAGCAGGGCAATCGGAATTAATTATAATAAGTTAATAAATTATCATGCCATTACAGCTGCCCCAAAAAACATGCTGCCGAGTAGCAGACCCACCAGCATGACTCCATTAATGTTGCACATATGGTCAAGTATTAATTGTACAGCATATACGTCTTACTCATTAATGGGAGGGAATTTCATAACACACAAAGTGTCTGTTCAGTTTCACTATGAAATTCTTTTTACGAAAATCACTTTTTGATAATGTTGGTATTCTGGCTTAAGTCCTGGCAGTCAGTGCTCTTGCATTATGTGATGCATATGCAAGAAGCACTTGGCCCTGTGACTAATCACATCAAAAATTTCAATGGCCCTAGTATACCAGCATTGTTCTGCTACTGTGCCACTATAGTATAAACAAGTGGTTGCACTGAGCATTACAATTCAATTTTTTATTCTGTCTTGATATAGCTACTCCTGCTGCTGGAGGTCACTCATCCCGGCAGAAAATAGCCACTGCAGTGCCACAAGTTGGAGGCTGTGGCATCGGAATACTGCCAGCTGGTGGACTTGGAGGAAAAGGAGGAGAAGGTACCGGCCTCCAGTTCCTAGGGCCGCCAGCCAGGCCTGCATCCAATTCCTATTCCGAATGATGTTTGCAGGGTGAACTCAAACTGTAGGACTATTAGACTAAAACAAAACACAGCGTAATTGAGAAATCCAAAGCTGAGACCGCCATGGCAAAAAAGTCATACAAACAACAACTAACAGCATTCATTAACTTCAAAGCAATCTGGAGAGATAGTAACTATTTAATTTATGTAAAAAATTCAAACTACCTCAAAAACCTCGAGTCAGAATTCAGGAGAAGGTTACTTCATTTTGCATAGATTTTGTAAGCAACACAAGGCCTGATTCACAAAGGTAAAGTAAGTTCAAATTTTGTGAGAAGTAACTAACTAATAGTAACAGTAACTCCTCTTAAAATGATAGAAGTTACTTACTAATCGCAAAGTTACTACACGTAAAGTAAAGTTACTGATGGAAAAGTTACTAGTTGTAAACTTACACTGCAAGAATAAAGTAACATAAAAAAGTGTATCCTACCTTCGTGAATCAGGCATAGTGCACACTAGAGCTACCTGGGACAGATATTGTTCTAGGACTCCACACTATAATGATGATGTTGTCCCTTTAATGCCTGGGTGGGGGTAGTAGGGTTGGCATGGGCTATTGTTTAGAAGATCCATCACAGTGAATTGGCGTCACTTTCACCTCATCCGCCCCGCAAAGTATGTGATCCATTTATGGTGTAAATTATTGTCACACATCAATAGATCAAACAACCCGGGGGAAGAGGGTTATGAGTTTATTGAATGGATGGGAAGGGGGAGTTGGGGAAAGGTGAGGCTAAGACAAACACAACATTTATCAAGTCGATGAGTGGCACATCATTCCGTTATGGAAGGAATGACACAGTTCACTTACCAAATGCATTGCTAACAGTCCTTCAGCCCCAGAGTCCCAAGTTAGCTAATTGATAGGCTACCTAGGATTGAAACAAATACAAAATAGGGAAGACCCACACAGTTCTGCAAAGTATTATTGCTAATAAAAGTAAAATAATACTGTATATAAATACCAAAATTGATGATGTATCTGCATTCATCTTCTCAGAATCTCCATCTTATGTGCAGAGCTGTACCGATCTGGTAAGCAGGAGTGTTATGTAGCTTTCGTGAAAATGAAGAGAAGGCATGTGGAATGCAAAAAACTGCATGTCAATATTGTAGAGACAAGGAGAAGGTAACCTCCATGGTGGATGAGGATCAAAAGGGCAGAATAGAGGCTGGTCCAGTCATGTGTGATTAATTCAGAATGGAGAGCAATCTTTCACCATCAAACTCAGACAAGTAGCTGCATGTACCGAGCTGATCAATCTCACAAATGTCAATTGTGTGCATAAATCATGTGACATGTGTCCAGTGACAGTCCCTCCAGATGACCACCACTTAATTAGAGTTTGGCATTTGAGCCAGCACACTACTTGGCATTTTCCAAATCAACGCACCTCTTTTCAGTCCACAGGAGTAGGTCTCTTTGAGTCATGTTGCTTGTTTCCCATAGGCATTGTTCATAACTTCCTTCTTCTGGCTGCTGGGGTAGTCTCATGACCGTCCCAACTCTGAGTCCTGACCCAAATGAGATAGACCTGTAGTTTTGATGAACAAGAAGAACAAAAGAATTTGAGCATTTTGTGTAATTTTGTTAACTAAACTGACTGGTCTCTGAAGAACCTAACAAAAACAAGTACAGGAAAGGACTGGAGTGGACAATTTAAATAACTAGAGTGAAATGTAACAGCAAGGCAATCATTAAGGCAGAATCATCCATCGGGGCCCAAACATTTCATATCAAGTTTACAATTTAGTTACAACACCCTCCCAGCCACCACATGAATCATTAATCACTCAATATATCACTCATCGGTGCGTGGTTACCTGTTACAAGTGTGGTGCAATTCACATTTGTCTATTGTATTGTCTCTTTTCCCATGGAGGTGACATACAATGGCAGTCTTGTATTATTAATGGAAGAGGTGTGGCGCCGCGGCCAGGGCGACTGACGCTGGAATCTGGGGCTCACGGTTCGATCCCCGGCACCGGCGGCAGGTCAGCCCAGCACCATGTGACTCTGGGCAATAGCTTGCTTAATCTTCCCGACGGCCCCCAGCGCCGGGATGCCTTCGGGTAGCTGTTCGCGCTTTACAAATACTGGATTTACATTTAATGATTTTTGCTGGCAGGCAGCCTACCTAGGGAATGAAAAAAAGAAGGATAGGGATGAGAGGCATTGTCTTCATGTCCTAAATGGGGGAGGTTTCTTCAGTGCACACTGGTCCTCTTCATACATGTGAATAAATGGCGCTGCATAAGTCACTCACCAAATATATAAATGTTCTTCTATATCCCCCCCTTTTTATTTGCACAGCAATTCGATGATAGTATATGAAAGTTCTGTTGTTGCCTACTGAGTTCGTGACGTAGAGTTCGTCCTCAATTCAGGGTATGCCTAGAGGTTCATCAGGTAACACACTTAAGTCTGACCAATCACCCTCCTCCTCCTGTGCTGTTTCAGGAACAGTGTATTCTTATGTTATGAAGTATTCATTCATTATAATTGTGGTGAATCTCTCCATGTTTTGAAGCAAGAAACTGGTCCTTCTGACTGTGAGAGCTGCATCGGCTGCACTGAAAATGCGCACAGAAGACACACTGGCTACCGGACAAGCCAGATACTTTATTGCCAGCCTGCTGAGCTCTGTCCATTGTTGCATCTTTCATACCAATCGACAAATGGGTTTTGATCCAGGTATAACTCTTTTGAGTTGGTCACATAGTCTTGGACCATCCTCTGAATGGTCATTGGTGCTGCCACTTGCTCGACCTCTGTTGCCTTCACTAGGTCTGGGCGGAAAACTACGCTACGCTCGCGGAGTTTGCGTAGTTTGCGCAACTACGCGCTACGCGAATCGCACATAGCACAGTGCAAAAACGCGTAGTGTAGCGTAGCTGGCATTTTTTGCTCGTTCGCGGTCCTCAACGTCAAGTTGGCGACTGCGAGCGAGCAAAATCAACATCCCGGCGACACTTTTTCCTCGTTCGTGATCGGCAACATCAAGTTGCCGATCACGAGCGTGGAAAATAAACCTCCCGGCGAGATTCTCAACGCGGGGAGGTCAGGTTTTCTCATTGCGAGTGGTCGCGTATGCTCGCGACCGCTCGCGATGAGAAACTACCAGTCCGCGTTGAGAAAGCTGCCGCTCGAGTACAAATCTACTCGAGCGGCAGAAAACGATCGCTTGCACTGTGCATGATGCCGTTCACAACGATTGCACAGTGCGGACAAGCATCCGGCACTGTGCAATCATTGCAAACAGCATTTCCCTACCGCACTACGCAGTTCGCGTAGTGCGAAGTGCACTTCGCGTAGCTACGTGTAGCGCTACTACGCGAACTACGCCCAGGGTTAGCCTTCACCTCTGCACTTAACTTAATAATCCCTGCCACTTGAAACCATGCAAATGCACAGGTTGGGTCAGATTCTTCTATTGCTGGTGATGATGGTGATTGATGTGAGACAACAGCACTGTCGTCTTTGAAGGTTGAAGGCTGCACACCAGAACTTCTGCCAGGGCCTCTAACTTCCAGTCATTCTTCTTCCAGAGCTCTCGCTTGATCAACAATCCAAGTCTTATAAAGTGAAACATTCCTTTCTGAAAAAGAAATTAAAGTGGCCAGTATTTATTTGTATCATGGATCAAGTATTGTGGCACATATGTACTCTTTGGAGGACGCCATCTCACTTTGCAGCCTTGTAGTAACAGCCAAGTGAAGGATTAAGCTCTGAACCAACTCATGTGCTTCTTTGTTGACACTGCTGAACCTTTGCAACACCTTTTTCAACTTGTCCTGTAGCAGATGCAGCAAAGGGATTGATTTGCTCTTCGGACTGTCCTCCTTGTTGACTTCCTGTGTAAAAACCTCAAAATAGAGTATCATTTGTGTCAAGCATTTGACTAACCCCCATTTGCCCATTACCAAGGTCATGCTTTTTCCACGTGCATCATCTCCACTTTGGAGGACATAGTCGATGATCGGTCTACACTGCTCAAACAGATGTTGCAACATTTAGTAAGTTAAGTTCCAATGTGTTGGCACCTCCTGTATGAGGTCTTTAACCGGTACTCTATTGGCACATTGAATGAACCTCAGCTGCTTCTTGGCTTTAGAAGAATGACTGAAATTAGTGCTGATTCTTCAGCAGGTGGCCAGTATGTTGCTAACTATGTCTTCTTTTTTGAGAAAGTCCTGCAGAATCAGGTTAATGCAATGCGCAAAACACAGAACCCTGAAATGTCCACCACCTGCCATGGCCTTGACTATATCACTATAATAAAAATAGAGAGTAACCCCTCAACTACCAAGGGGATAGGGTTTTATTGAACAGAAAAACAAAAATTTACCTGGGTAGCTATACTTCAAAAATACTTGCTACTCACGCACATCAGACTCATTCAATCAACCACTGTTAAAACTATAAAAGAGATACACTCACCTACCACACGGGATTGACTATATTACTGCCATTGTCAATGGCAACAAATCCAATTCTGAGATGTCGTTGTCCAAGCTATTTAAACACCTTGCTGTTAAACTCTTCCAAGATATTTTCAGCTGTATGGGATTTCTCCATGGTGAATATTTCTACTGTTGCATGCTGCCAAATGCCCTTAAAACTTTCTTCAGTGCTGATACCTGCAGATAGTTGTTGCCTAACCCCCACAATAGAGATCCAGTATGCAGTGATACTCATGTAATCAGTTGCTTCACAACTGGTCCACATGTCGTCAGGTGGATAGTGTGAACAGCACTCTGCTGCATAGCTTGGCCAACCAATTGCAGCATATCATGATCAAACTCTGGAACTGCAACTCTGGCAAAATAGGTCCGGCTGGGAACCTCTCATTTTGGGTAGATGGTCGCCACAAGTTCTAAAAATCCCACTCTTTCTACAAAAGAAAAATGGAGGAGGTCCAGCGCTAACATTTTAGCCAGCTTCCCAGTGTAGAAATGTGCCGTGGGTTTTTGCATTTGTAGGGCCCCCCCTGCCTAAATATGCCCATAAAAGTAGCTTGGATTTTTCTCTTTTGTGGTGCCGCTGACACAGGCGTCTTCTGGAGAGAACGAGGAGGTGGCAGACTCAATGTGTGTCTTGAGGGAATCACTGTATGTGGTGGAGGTATCCGCATCTGAGTCTTGTGCCATTGAGAGGTTTCTGATGCAGATGATGCTGGCACACTACAGGGGCCTGGGCTGCTTTGTGTAATGCCATCCTCTTCTTCTTCCTACTGACCACCTTCTTCTTCTAACACTGTACACTCAGCTGCTTCCTCTCTTTCATCATCACCACCACCACCAGCTATCTTTTTAAGGTGCTCCTCTCACCGAATTGTGTGATGTTTTCTCAGATGGCACGCTTGGCCTCCAGTACCGTAGTGCAAACATGGCTTACCTCGATGAACACTTGTGTGGCAAATGGAGCAAACTGCAATGTTATCCTCCTGCTTGCTAATCGTAAAGAAGGCCCAAACTGGGAGAAGAGCATGTTTAGTGTGCCACTGCCAATGCCTGAAGAACTGGAGGTAGGTGCTGTGTCGTTTGCTTCTCTTTGGGGTATACTTCAGCTGATTTAGGTCTCGATGTGGGTCTTAAAAATATGGAAGCTGGCGGTGGAGGTGTTGGAACCACGTTCCTCTGAGCAGGTTGAATAGGATGGGTCATTTGGAGATCCTCTGAGTCGCCCTCCATAATGACTGTCACTGGCTTGTCCTCATCACTGTCACTTTCCATAATTCTAAGGTTTTCAGGAACTTTCCTTTGTCCTTATCACTTGGGACAGGTCTCGTACTCGGCCGGGGTCCAATCCATGTCCATATCAACAGAAGGGGGGCTTGGAGAAGATGATGGTGTGACCTTTTTTTTTCTTGCTGGAGATTGTGAAGCCAATGATTTAAGAGCAAAATCTTACACAGCAGGAAGCTTATCTCGTGTCCTGCTCCTACTTTAGGAAAAACTGTTGCTGGCTGTGACGCCTGTTGTCCACTTACCTGCGATGATTGGGTAACGGTTTGCGGCTGAGACAAATCCAGTTCAGACTCACTGCTCGTCACCATGACTGCAGTGGCTGCATCACTGAGAGGCATGGGTTTGGGCTTCGCCTTAGGTTGGATTGGAGCTGTTGATGATACGGGAGTGCTGCTCCCAGCCTTTTGCTGCCCAGAGGAGGGTGCAGCAGGTACACCACGTTTCCTGAAAAAGGTAGAGCTGGTACACCAGTGGTGGCAATATCATTTTTCTTCTCCTCTTCACTGGCAATTTTCTTGGCAGGAATACCCTTCTTTGAGGCATCTTCAAGTTCTTTCTTAGCTCACAAGTGGAAGCACAGGAGGTCTCAGCTGGTGTATATTGCTGCTGGCCTTCTGTCTGGCTGTACTGTGTATGATGATGTCTCTTGTGCACCTAAAGGCAAACAAACAAGAAAAAGATTCAGTGAAACATGGCACACAAATAATTAACAATAGTGTATCTATTCCAAACCATAATAACATAAGATTTTAATAACATACAGATTGAAAAGTTTGCTTTAGGTGCCTCCAAGACCCATGAGATGCCTATGGCAGGCAAGGGGGTTTAGAGGAAAAATGGAATGATCCTTAAAAGACGTATTGCTGGTGTGCGCTTATGGCAGGCGGCGAGTGCAGGGCAGGCCAGCAGAAAATGGAATAGTCCCTTAAAAAATTATTGTTGGTGTGCGCCTATTGCTGATGGCAGGCAGTGGTTGCGGGGCATGCCAGAGGAAAATTGAATAATCCTTACAAAATTATTGCTGGTGTGCTCCTGTGGCAGGCGCGCGTGCAGGCCAGGGGAAAATCAAATAATGTTTAAAACATTATTGTTGATGTGCGCCTATGGCAGGCAGCGAGTGTGGGGCGGGCCAGGGAAAAAATAGAATAATACTTAAATAAATTATTACTGGTGTACACCTATGGCCTATAGCAAGTGGCAGGTGCAGGCCAGGCCAAGGGAATATGGAATAATCCTTAAAAAGAAATTGCTGGTATGAGCCCATGGCAGGACAATGGGTGCAGGGAAAAATAAAATAATTTAAAACAATTATTGCTGGTGTCTCTCAAGGGCTATGAGAAATCCTAAGGGAGGCAAGGGGGCGCAGGAGAAAATGGAAAAAATGCATAAAAACACTGTACTTACACACTGCAATCGAATGAACCAAAGAACCTGGTATGGGTATGTGTGTCCAGACCTTATTGTTGTTTTTTTCATCTTGGTGGAAATGGTTTACATCTTGTGTTTCCCTTTAAATCCACATGTGTATAAGTGTCTCGTATGAATGTGAATGATTGTAAGGAATGTATGAGTTGAAAAGAAGATTTGTTATTTAATTGGGGGTCAACAATTTTGTATTTAACTTTGCATGATTAATTGTCTACATGTATATATATTATTATAAAAAAGCAAAAAAAGTTTTTATCTACTTTAAAAAATGGCATTTAATGCATTGGTAAAAGGAAAAAGAAGTTAATGAAAATAATAAATATGACTTCATAAAATCAAATGTGGTGTTGTAATGTTATAAATATTTGATGTTTAACACATATTGATACCCATACCAGATTCAATCTCTTGCAAAAGAAATATAGGTCATTGGGGAGTGTTCTTTGGTTCATTTTGGTCGGTTCAGTTCCCCTCTTACTCCCAGACCTCATTCGTCCCATAGAGGGGGTCCCTTGCTCTCTGATTGCTTACACACTGCAATCATCATCATGCACATTAAACTCACATCAGGGAAAAAAGAAAAAAATAAGAAAAAACAAAAAGGCATAGGCCTCTTTTATCAATGTCCCTAGAAAATGGCTTTGAAAAGTGGAAGAAAAGGAACACACTGGCTACACAAGAGGGCCACCAAGGGCGAAGGCATGGACAACAAAGAACACATGCATGCCTACGACAAAAGCAAGACTGGAGAGGACGCGTCGCGGAGTGTGCACTGAAGAACTAAGCTTCTCCTCTCTAATGAAAGGAATAGTAATACCTCGCCTCTGCCCAGACCTATGAAGACCTTCTAAAACAGAAATTAAGGACTGGACAAAGAGTCCCAAATGACCAAAAAAGAAAAAGAAAACTTCAAAAATTGGAGGCAAAGGTGTCCATTACGATACCGGGCGGAATAAAATCCGCCATCTACCATAGCGGTAAAAAACCGCCCGCCTACACCTTCTGAATACCGACCGAGCAATCACGATGTCGCGAAGCGAACAACGCCCGCGGCGGAAAAAACACACAAAATACCGCCCGTCCATGTCCGAGTTGAAGTCCATCCGTCCGCCACGGACGCAAACCCGCACGACAACCCAAAACCGCCCGCCCTGACTACCGAGACACCGGCCGTGAAATTAGGATCTTCCCGACATGAGCGCGGCAAATCCACAAATACACCGCCCGCCATCGTAGACAACAGTGATGAAAATGGACACGGCGGAAGCCCTGGCGGCCACGTCCCTGCACAGAAACCATCCGCGGACCAAAGAAACACACACAACATGGCCAACAAGTCCACACAGCAAGCCACGCCCAAATACCCAAACACAGTACACATCCCGAAAACACATCCCCCCATGACAAACAAATAAACTACAAATCCCAGAATACCAGCCACAACACAAATGAAAACAACAGCACATCATGACACACCCACATAGGTAAGTACAAATGCAGCCCCTTCACAGACCACAATCCCTTGCAACACTACAAACTGAGGACGAGAGCACAGAACACAGCGAGACAGAAAGGACAGGAGCACACCACAGACACGCACCCACCACCACCACCACCACCACCAAACACCGGCCCCACAAACCCCCTGCACATCACACACCACACACACACACCGCACCAGCACCACAAACACAAAACCACACACCATGGCAGCACAGAGAATGCCCAAGTTCACTTCCACTGAGCTGACGGTCATGGTCAACGAGATCATCAAGGTGCACCCACAAATCTATGGGAACCAGGTCCAACAGACACCACTATCCACCAGAAACCGGATGTGGAGCAGGATCGTAGACCAGGTCAATGCAGTCGGGAACGTGCCACGCAACAGAGCCGAAATCACCAAGAGGTGGCACGACATGAAAAGAGTGGTCAAAAAGAAGGAGGCCAAGAATCGGCAGCTGGCTGACAGGACTGGCGGAGGAAATCCCGCGCTATTTAAGACCTTCAAGGCGTGGGAGGAGAAGGTGTGAGGCATCCTACATCCGGAGAGTCTCACCAGAATACCAGGGGGAGTGGAGGCTGGTAAGTACAAACAAATGTATACCAGCACACCGCTATGTACTCACATGCACTACCACTATGCCATAGCTCCGAGGGACAAACACCCCCATGTCAAGTACACAATACACAAGACATCACTCACACATGCAACAGACTAACTAACAAAACCATGGGGGCATGTGTACAGTCAGCCAGCACCGCAACTCCCACCAGGTCCCCTTGTACTCCAGATGCGCCAGAAGGAGCACTCCCCACACCCACACTCATGTGTCAGCCATAGCTGCACCAACCGACAAGTAACAGGTAAGTAGCCTGAACACAAAGTCAGTGGGTCGGAGGGGGACAGCTGAAGTACAACACCCACCAGGCCCCTAGTCCTACAGCACAGCAAGGTGGAGCACAGCCCACACCCATGTGTCAGCCACTGCAGTGCACACCTTCAGCCGACAGGTAGAAATCTTACCGTACATGGAGGGGTTTCTGTGGGTGGTAAGCCATCACCACAACACACAACACCGCCCCCACTCCCACAGACCAGCAAGATGGAGCACCCCTCCCTCCCAGTACCATATGGCATCCATTGCATTGCGCCCTCCAAACCAACAAGTAGTTAGAGTACTGTACAGGGCGGGGTGTCTGTAGGCATGAGGACAGTATTACGACTAACATTTGGGAAATGTCACGTAGCAGAGGAACACGCAGCACTGCTCCCTGTCATAATCATGTGACCAATGTGCACACGGAAATGTATTACAGAGTCATAGCCCACATGAGCCATCACAAATACAGCAACACCCATGGAGCCACGTCTGCATGCACAAGTCCCACTGGAGCACTGACCCACACGGCGGGCACTGTGCCACTCATCACACACATCAGCAACACCATCGAAGTCCTGTCCATGTAGTCGTTACTGCCTGTTCCCCACAAAACGTACAACATCGCCCATGTAAGTCTAACCTGTCTAGAACTAACAGTGTGGAACCCCAGTAATGCACATAAACACCACTGGACCCATGAAACACACAGCCGCACAATGCACATCCAACTTACCATCCATCTCATCTGTCAGCCCCAGTGTCATGAAAGGTATGTCATCGGAACAGCTGGCCCTCACACAGTAGTTCTGCAAAGATACCTGCCCATCACAAATAATGTGTCTGCAGTGACTGAAGCGCACATCACACTGATTTACAACATACATAATATAGTCAACACCCCAAGAGCACTGCATTGCTGCACATGGCCGAGGGTAGCACGCACACCAAGGAATTGGCCCATCTGCAATACGTCGCGTGGCACACAACCATCACTCACTCACTACAATGCTTGCAGTGTAATGTCCATAAATGATAACAGTGAGCAGACATGCTGGGGATGTCAGATATACACACACCTTTGTCTCTGCACTGTCATGTTGCCAAAACACATGTCCCGTTCTGCACACATATGTCACAGTATGTACCCCAAAACCATATTGCACCTCAAAAGCGTTGAGGGGGCTGTACCCCCTTTTGCCATCTGCGTTTCTAAGCGTTCCATTTGAACACCAAAACCATATTTCACCTCAAAAGCGTCGATGGGTCTGGAGCCCGCATACACCCAAGCCACAAAATGTAGGAGTACAGCAACACACACTGATTGTCATCGCTAATCCGCCCCATGCCACATGAACACAACACACAGTTCCATTGCCTTGCTCACGCATACACACATCGTACATCCACACACACGCCACTGGGAAACCTGTGCACGACAGTGCACGAACTGTGAATGTCAGACAACCAATACAAACTTTGCAAGGTGCAACACAATAACCTATCTCATTCTCCCCACAGGTGCCGAACAGCTGGATGCTGGAGAGGGAGACAGCAGCCAGCACAGCCAGTCCGCAAGCCCCCGACCCGGACTCACGGATGTAGAAGACCTGGACACCTCTTTGGACGAGGACCACCTAGCAGGCCCGTCTGGAGTGGCAGGGCCCAACCGCTCCCCAGGGCCCCTCCTACCCACCAACACATCACCCAGGGCTGCTGACCAGTCACAGACCCCTGCTGCCACGGTCGTTGCGGCCACCACCACCGCCGCAACAACCACCACCACCACGCCATCCCTGGCCACAGCACCTGCGCAAGGGGTGGCACGCCCGTCGTGCTCGACCCTGGGAGCCAGACAGAGGACCGTGGTGACCAATGTGGCGAGTGGGCAGGTCGGTGGCAGCAGTACCGGTGGGAGGAGCAGGGTCAGGCCAACGCCATCTGAGCCTGGGAGCCAAGCCCTGCCGCAAATCTCAAGAGTCCTTGGGGCCTATGAAGGTGCCCAAGGACAATGGGCCAGGTCGGCTGCCGACACGCGGGAGGTCCTTGTGGTGTTGAGGTCCATGGATGCCCATATGGGCCAAATCGTGACCCGTATGGACAAACTTGTGGACCTCATGGCCCAGCAGGTGTTGGGGGGGAGGGCCCAAGCAAGGCCAGCCACACCACCGCCGCCACCACGTGCTGTGGCGCAGGCTCGTGCAACATCTAGTTCCCCTGCGTCCACAGCGAGTGAGCAGTCCTCAGCCACCACCAGCAGCCCACCAACACAACCCCCCCCTACCAAACGTGGAAGGGGCCGTCCGAAGAGGAAACAGGTGTCCAGAGAGGACTACGCACGCTCCAAACGCCAGTGAGTCAGCCAGCCACCCTGACCACCTACTGCACTGACTTTGACTACGATCCTACACCACACTGCCATGTGAATGGCATGTGTCTGTTGGACTGTGGACATAGAACTTCATGGGTACACCTTGACCATCACGCAGCCATGTCCGTCAACTCATTGTCACAGCATGCACCACTTCTGTCATCACCTTGCACACAATCACATTTCACCGCTGTAAATAAATACACCTTGATCACAATCTGCTTCATGTGCCGTGGGTTTAATCAACGATGTGCAACCGCCAACATGAGCAGGAATGCCTCTGCTGTGTGGCATGTAGATAGGCCAGGAGATGTTGTAGGGACCTAGGGGTGAAAATCAGAACAAGAGTCCATTCAATTAGTGTGTCACACACCCATCACACAGTACTTGTCACCAACTACATGCAATGTACACACATCTCACAGACCAACGGGGCACAATGCCACAGCCACTGTCAGTGGCATACTACCCTGGACATGGACCATTGCCACACAGCACTCAGTGAACAAAAGGCCTCCGTCACAATGCACACATACACCTGCACAACTACAGCTACATCAGCCGTCGTACATGGTCACTCACCTTCAAGTGAAGTAGCGGGCGATGAGCTGCTGACGCACATTCACAGCTTCCTCCTCTCCACTGTCCTCTTCACTGGACCCATCCTGGTCTGCAGGCGGGGGCCCGGGCTGATCACCGTCATCCACTATTAGGGGGATCTGCTTGCGAATAGCCAGATTGTGCAGCATGCAGCATGCCACAACTATCTGGCACACCTTCTGTGGGGAGTACGCCAGTGCACCCCCGGTGCGGTCCAGGCATCTGAATCTGGACTTCAGGAGGCCAAAAGTCCGCTCCACCACACGTCTGGCCCTGCCATGTGCCTCATTGTAGCGGACATCAGCTGGTGTCCGAGGATTACGTAATGGGCTGAGCAGCCAAGGCCCATTCGGATAAGCAGAGTCCCCTGGGTGTGAGGAATACCGAGATTAGTTGCAATTCCAACTGTCCCCAAGACAGCATCGCACAACAGCCACGCTACACGAGTACACATACTCACCAACAATCCAAGCACGATCCGGTTGCAGATTGGTCATCAGACGTGGTAGGATGCTGTTGCGCATGATGTGCGAGTCATGGGCCGATCCTGGAAACTTCGCACACACGTGTGTAATGACCATGTCCGCAAGGCACACCACTTGCACATTCAGGGAGTGGAAGTGCTTCCTATTCCTATATATGTGCTCCAGGGCCTGTGGTGCTACAAGGCCAATATGGGTGCAATCTATTGCACCAACAACGTGGGGGATCCGTCCAAGGGCATAGAAATCACCCTTCACTGCCGCCAATTCACGAGCCCTGGGGAATCGTATGTACCTGTTCCTGTACAGCATCATAGCTGACAGTACATCACGTAGCACCATGCTGAACATGGGCTGGGACATCCCACTTCCACTGCCCACTGTGTGTTGGAATGACCCAGTGGCGAAGAAATGTAGTGCAGCCATCACCTTAGCCGTGGGGGTAAATGCAGTCGGATACACCCTGCGAGGACGGAGGTGGGGTTCCAACAAGGCACATAGGCGATGCAGGGTGGGTCGGTCCAGTCGGAATTTCCGGATTACCTCCACGTCCTCCATGTCTGACAGCAATTGGTAGGGGCGATGTATGTTTGGTCTCCTCCTAGGAAAGATGGAAGTGGACACATGTCAAAGCAACACGCCACATGGCATTTCCACAAACACAAAACAAAAATGACTGACCAAGCAATTGAATCACAGAACAGCTGACAAGTAGGGACAGCACAGCCACAATACACTTACACAGGTCCCCTTACCAATAGCAATGAGCAGTGACACAAACCATTGCTATGAGCATGCACATGGGGATTTAGGCCTTAACAACTTGTAAGGCATGACGATGATATCAGACTGCATATTTGGGAAGCGGCAACACCACAGCAATATAACTAGCTGCTGTGCCTGACACAGCTTCCGCGGCTGGGTGAGTATGGCACACACCAACAACGCAATGGACACAGGCTGAGCGGCAAAAACAAGTGGGTCCTGTTGCACGAGGGGATATGAGACAGTCATTGATGTCCCTCCTTCACCCTATGTACAGCACTGTACGGATCACACCTCCAAAACACATTGACAGGTGTACACATTGACAGCTCCAT
Source organism: Calotriton arnoldi (assembly GCA_963921515.1). NCBI lineage: Eukaryota > Metazoa > Chordata > Amphibia > Caudata > Salamandridae > Calotriton > Calotriton arnoldi. Next base: position 1,306,974 of record CAWUFW010003198.1, read on the forward strand.
GACAACACAGCTGTGTGATTGCAAATACACATCACAAGTGACACGTAACGTAGCACGTGCCAAGTGGGAGATGTGCATAGTGAAAGATGGCATGTGTGTGCATATGCATGTCACATGCTCCCATGCCAATGTGTACATGATGATGTGCCAACAGACATGTGGAGGCTGAGCACTGGCCGTCCCTGCCCATGCGCACAGCATGTTGTGGCCCTGTCCAGTGTGGACCTGCTCCCACACACAAGTCATGGCCACACCTGCAGATGCATTGCGCACATCATACTGTGTAGTGCACATGGCATCAGCGGACTGTACCCGCCATGGGCCAGGCCCTTACGGCCAACTCCAATGGCCCTCGCGGTTGCACCCTGCGTGTCCCGCAATGGAGGAAAGCGTCACGGGCCAGCTGGAAGGAGGCCATCGTCTGCAAATTAAGCAGGCAGACACGGTACACCAATTGCAGCGGCTTGGACCCACTGAAACTGCCCCAGGGGGCTATATGACTGTGGGAGTGAGACCGGCATTACCACAGCTACCAGGGACTGCAGCCTGGCATCCCTCAACAACACCTGCTGCTGCCACCTGTCCACCTTAACGTCGATGACGCTGAAGATATGTCCAGGTCCACTCACCAGCGAGGAGCTGGAGATCCTGGATTCCGAGCTCCACGCACACTGCACATGGCTATCCCTTGCAAAAGTTGTGTGTGTGAGACAACCACAGTGTGTGTGGGAGTACATGAAATGAAATTGAAATGAAATTTGTACTTGTAAAGCGCACTTATACCCCCAAAGGGGTGTCCTGGCGCTGTACGCATACCGCTGTGGAACCCTTCCTGGCTTTTCCCTGTGAAATGTCCACTCCTGGGCACCCCCAGGGTGAAGCCAGGCATCCCAGCGCTGTTGGGGCCGTTGTGGAGATTAAGCAAGCTATTGTCCAGAGTTGCAGAGTGGGACCCATGATTAGAATAGGCACCGAGGCGAGAATTATCAGGTCCGAGGAAATTGAGCCCAAGACCCGCCGAGGCGGGAATTGAACCCTGGTCCCGGGCCAGATCTCTGCATCAGGGTCTGCCGCTCTAACCATTGAGCCACACTTGTCGTTGACACACATGTCGTTGATCCGCAGCACCAGGAGTCAGAGCCTGTGGGGTTCCAACATGCACTGCTCACCATGCTTACTGCAGGTGGCAGGGGTATGTGAGCTCCCGGGCGCTTTGCCATGTCTGTCCCTCCCGAGTGGTGGTACATGGCAACTTCATGTCAGACATCCAGTGACACAGCCAATTGGCAATGCAGGTCTCAGAGCACTTGTTGCTTGTGAGTATGGCAGGCTGGGGCCATGCTGCCCTTCTCAGTCCCAGCAGGCCTGGGCGCACATTGACTGCACAATGCCAGTAGGTGACAACACAGACTGCCCAGTGGGTTACATGTGTCTCCTGTTCAGGACCCTCCGGAAAAGTGTCTCTGGTACTTGCACATCCGGCACACCGTGCAACAACAGTTGTGCTCGTGTGAACGACAGGTGGATGGCATGGGCTTATGGCCATTGTGGTCTGTCAGGTTGCAGTCTGTGTGAGTAGTTTCCCATTCTGCTCCATGCAGGTATGTGTTTGGCCTAATTACATAGTGGACATCCTTGCCACCATCAGGATAGTGGTTGTGCACAACGCGAGTTGGGGCTATGGTCGCAGGGTGACACAGGCCGTATGTAGTGCGATGTGCACTACATTCGTGGCACTAATTCGCGGATTCCTTTCCTGTACGCCAGCCATTGGGTGTTGATTGTGGTGGCTGTATACTATTGCACAGGTATCGTGCAACATGCGGATTTGGGTATGTTCTGTGCTGCTTCCCTTGCACATGTCTGTGTCATTGATGCCAGATGAGTGGGACCACCTCGCTCTCTCTCATGTGGCATCTCCCCTGGGTGCTGAGGGACAGGGGATGCTCAACAGTGGGGTGGCTTCGGATGTAGCAGCTGCACAGCTGCTGAGTGAGACAGTTGTGACCTGCGCCTCGGAGGGGCTAGACGTGTGCTGGATGAACCACAGGCCCAGTGTGCAATTTCGGCGTTATCTGAGGACTGAGGTGATGCATCCATGTTGTATGACACAGGGGACGTGGACTCTGTGTCTTCTTCAGCCACGCGGAGGCGAATGACCGCCCTCCCATCCACTTCCACTGGTGCAACACGTGTCGGCACAGGGATGAAGGATAGGGTGTCCTTCACACCAGGCACAGCTGCCCCTGCACATGTGACCCCTGCTGCCCCAGTGCTGGGTCTGTTGAGCTGATGCGCCATCTGTGCGTGGGGCAGTCAGCTCTCCTCACTTACGTCATTGCCCATGACATCACTTAGCCGCAGGAGACATGGATGATGGAGGGCCCACATGTACGCGTGGGTGGACTACACCAGACCGTCCAATGGTTGTCACCCCCAGTGAAGGTGTGCCTTCAACTGCGCCAATCTCAGTCTGACATTCCTGACCCTTTCCCCACCCCCTGGGGAGTGGCACATCTGACGGCAGCAGTGCACGAGTCCTAAATCGGAGGAGTGGGGGACGCTGACGTCCCGACCGGATGTGACATGTTGGAAGGTGGCTTGCACCGTCAGACTTATGGCCTCCCCTCGCTCACCCCAATATGTGTTTGCATCTGAGAAGCCAGCGCGTGCACAGGCAGCTCCGAGCTCGCACCAGAGAGGCCAAAGAGTGTATGTGTGGGTCCATCTGAACGAGTTGTCTGTCTCGCGGTATAATCAGTGGCGGGACGCCGTCCACCTGCGTGGTACCCCGACTCGAGACCTGGACAACATTGACAATGCATGACAGGCTCCGCAGTCCGGATACACCACCTGCAACACACAGAGGCTGTAGCTGCCCTAGCGGCCCAGGACGCGTCCAACTGGAGCTAATGGACCCACACATTCACTCTTTGACCTCTCTGGGGCGAGCTTGGAGCTGCTTGTGCACGCGCTGGCTTCTCTGTTGCAATGGCATGTAACGTGTGTGGGGAAATAGGCAATGAGTGCGATGGTGCGAGCCACCTTCCGTGAAGTCACTCCCGGGCGCGATGTGTGCGTCCCCCCACTACTTATATTTGACTTGTGCCATGCTGCACAATGAGGGTGTGTTGCCTGCGTGATGTGCCCAGGAGGAGCGCGCCATGACCTCTCACCCACCATGCTCCACTGCCATCCCGTGCCCTGGATAGCCCGTGCAGGTGGACGATGTTGGGGGTACACCTGGTCGACAGGGGATGTGCGTGCCTTGGCAAGGGCCTGGCGGACGCACAGCAGTATCCAGCATGTCCCCAGAGGGTGGGCTGACGTCTACACCTGATGCAGCATCTTTCGTGTGGCCGCCTGTTGTGCACACACGTGTTCACATTCGTCCCCAGACAGGTGGTCTTTACAAATGCCCAAGACAGCAGTAATCTAGTGCTCCCGAATCCTCCCAACACAGTGTGTTTCAACATTGCATGTGCACACCTACCCGTCACACCCACCCACCTGGGCCAAGCGTAACTCCCGCTTCACATGACACATGTGTGTCTTTCACAGTTGTGCTACTCTCTCAGGGCCGGACCTGCAACTGTCCCGTAGCACACACACAGCACCGAGTTGTACTGGCATCCTGTTAGATTGGTAGGCACACTCACACATCTCCTTCTGACACAGTGGTGGCTGTGATGGATATTGTGACTACAATGGCAGTTTTGGCTGGCCATGGCAGGGCACACTAACACACATTGCATCCGCGGCACTACGTGTCACTACTCGGCACATCGAACTGTGTACTGTCCCTGGGGTTGATGAGTTATGCCACCTGTCGATGTAATCTGTGACTGGATGCTGTTGTTCCTGTAGTCGGTTGTATCTGTGTAGTTGATTATTGCAGTTGTTGTAGTGTGTGCTTGGTTAAGTGGGGCACATGCCGTGTATGTGACCTCAGCAATTACAATGTCTGGTCTCACATTCCAATGTGTTGTACACGTGGCAGGGACTTCACTTCTTTCAGACTCTGCTACTTGTGTGTGTGATGAATCTGCTTTTCTGTGCAACAGATTGACTGCATGTATTTGGTGTTATTTCTGGGTAAATGTGTCATGTCTGCGTGCATGCAATGCACAGGGTGTGAGTCTAGCCACAGGTGGACTGGCAGCATGCGCTGAGTATGCGGGCATGTGTGAGCTTACTTGCTGTGTGGCCAGCGGTGTAGGTGTATGTTGGTCTTGTGCTGTGCATTGTGCCTGGGCACATGGCCTACACTCAATGTGTGCATTTGGGAGGTGGTGGTGGGTGGTGTGGGTGGTGTGAGTTTGGGGTGGCATTGGTGAGGGTGTGTGTTGTGGCCATGTCGACTACACACATATGTTTCCCAGGCCCATGGTGGATGTTTGTAACCGTGTTGAGGTCTGTGTATATGATGAGATGTGTGTGTTGTATGTTGCACGGAATGCAGTGTGTGGGTGTGTCCTTGCAGTTCAGGATGACTCCTATTTGTTATGGTTCAGACGTTGTGTGTGTGCAGGGTGTGTCACTGTCAAGATTGTGCCTAGTTCAATTGTGCATGTCAGATTTTCTGCAGTTCTTACTCATTGTGCAGTGCTGCCCACCCAAACTGATGTCGTGTGTGTGTTTTGACAGGCATTGCTGTGGCATGCTTTTGCGTGGCTCCTACTTCTTGTTGCTGAGTGTGTGGTCAGACTGTGTGGGAAATTGTAGAATTGTGTAGGACTGTGCTTTATATTGACCAGGCCGTCAGTGTTGATGTGATGATCTATCGGGCACCTTCAGAGTCTGACATGTCCTGCTCCAGGAGCTGTGGTATTGCACTGTGGCCACTGTTGCGGCTACTCATTTGCGTTGACATACAGTGACAGTGGACTACATGGTCATCTCACGACTGTCGTGTACTTCACACACTCTCATCCTCTCTCATTCGTACTTGTGTTTGTGAAATGATTCAGCGGAGTCACATTTTTGCTTCAAGCCATGTATTTGGACTTACGTCCTCTGTGATGCAGTATAGTGGACACTACTGGCAGCGAAATGCATGTGGAGGATCTACTTAGCATGATTACACATACATAAGGGGTTAGGGGTAGATGTGATTAGTTGTTGACTGTGGAATGAGGGCTTCAGAGTTACAACTGCCTTGCCCTTGCTATGCTAATGTACATTTGTTAGTTACTGAGGAGCTCTCGAGTTTGACACAGACAGTAATCATTTTGCCTACGAGACAGCTTGACATCATAGGTACAGTACATCTCAGTTCCATGGTACAGGTTTACTACAGTAGTTACTACGACACACGTGCGTGAGGGGTGACATCAGAGCATGAGCCTACGTGCATGCAGCAGCGTGTCACTAGTTGTTGCAATGTGGTGGCTACTGAACATGTCACATTCACTGGGGTCATGTTGTTGGGGGATGCATTTGTTGTCCATGCAAAAGTCCTGGCACGGAAGTACAGACAAAGGTGAGGTGACAGTTCTCACGTGATACAGCTGACAGATTAGTGTGCACTGACCGGTGCATATGTTCATGTGCGCAGGATACATATTATAGCATAGTTGTTCGTGCAGTATTGTCCATGTTGTTACTGTACACAAGTCCCATACCTCTGCCTCCCCTGTTCATGCAGAGATATTGGATGTGGTGTGGAACAGAGAGAATGTCCCGAAAATGTCCGATGTCATGGCAGTGGAGTTGATAGTGTGATGTTTGTTGCAGGTTGTATGGTATAGTTGTTGTACAGGTAACTGCCCAGTCCGTGCGAAAGCCAAGCATAGGTACGGTGTTGAACATCATTGTTTAATTGGGGGTATTGCGTCGGGGCCCGACGAATTGACAGGTTGTCAGGTATGCAACACCTTCCAGCAGGGCTTCCATGGCATTGGTGTTATACATGGATGCCATCCAATGAAGCGGATGGTGGCTGTCAATGTGTTCATCGTAAGTTGTCCCTTGTAGGAGCCTGATGGGACATGTTGGGTGACATTCGATGAAACTGTGATCCAGAATCCGTTGTGTGGAGGCACACATGTCCCATTGCAGTGTGTGTCCGATTGCAGCCACATACGCCATGCCCCCATAGACTGAACAGATCCTGTCGTGTGCGTCCAGGGGGCGAACAGTTGTACCAGGTCCGCCTTTGGACATGCCGGGTTGGAGAGACATAAATCCACAGGACAGTGGAAGGGACACCTCCGACAGTAGAAGACGGGGATGACGCAGCTGAACATTGCGATGCAGTAAGTTACTCGGTAACTTACGTTCAGCGTGGCCAGGTTTTCACAGCCCACTATCTGTAGCAGGCTGTCCATGTAGAGCTGCATCTGTCCGGCGTAGTTGGGTAGGTGTGTTGCGACTGCCATTTTGCTACAGGGCGATGTGATGGCGTGCTCCAGCCGGCTGTGCAGTCAGCAGAGTGCACCCTCCGACGATGCTGGGAAATCTGGAATAGTCGTACGGAGGCAGGGTTTGGGTTATAGTAGCTTGTGCGGAGGACACAGGTCCTCATCCCACATGCTTCTATGAATGGTCAAGGTCAGTGGTGTCTGACTCCTTCCAGATTACTTGCATGTGAACCACATGGAGGAGTGGTCTTATATTTTTTTGTGGTCAGAACTTTCTTTCATGTTGTGCGCTATCTGCACATTGGACGGTTTCCTCGGCATGCCTCTGTTTGGCTTGTTGTTGGGACAATGGCTGTATTCTCCGGCTTGTTTTGTCGAAATGTGGTTTCAGAGTGGGAATGGAAGGCCATTCAGTGCTATCTGCTTTCCCGTGTGTGGGCGGCACGCTGCGTTTCCGCTATACGTTGGGCCTTGTGTGTGTGTGTTGTAATTGGTAACACCTGTTGTCAGGCACCCGGGTTTTTTCATGTTACGTATTGCATGTATTGGTATTGGGTGCAGGATGGTATTGGTATTTTTGTATGGTACTGGCGTGCCTTTTGCGGACGAGGTACATATTCTGCGGCATGATGTAGCAGCCGCTGTGTGCTTCGCCATGTTATGCACACAAGGGTGTGTCCTATTTTGGCGTGACGTCACTGCCCTGTTCAGTACACTTGTGTGGCGTCATGTTGGCACCTGGGAGTTGCCGGTTGGGGACATGACTGATGCAGGAATGCCACGTGACATGTGCGTTCAGGGTGGGGCTGGTGTGTGGTGTGTGTAGTTGTGTGCCTGTGTTATTTGTGTGCGGCTCATGCATGGCGCTGTAGTTGGCCTCTGCGTTGTGCCGTGACGGGGACGTCAGTTCCTGGTCCCGGGTAGTGTGTGCCCGGTTGTTGCGAGTTGTTTCATTTTGCCCGGTGTGACATTTGTGGGTGCAGTGGTGGATGTGTCCTGTCCACACAGGGGTGTCTGGGGGGGCCATGTACATTTTTTCCGCCCTTGCACTGTGTGCGGTGTTTGCGTGCCCTTGTTGTGTGTCTGCCTACCTGCGTCGCCGCGGCGTGTTGATTCCTGGGTGCTGCATCAGGTAGAGCATGGGGATGGCCTGGAGTGCAGGATTCATGTCGGGGTGGGCCGCTTTTTTGTTGTCTGTACTCGTGCGGTCGAGTTTCCGCCTTGTTATCTCGTGCGGTGTCTCTTAGCCGGGGGAGCTGTTTGTTTGCGGCATCGTAATTTGTACGCTGGCCGGTACGTGATTTCGTCAGACGGTGTGCCTCCATTGGCTGGCGCCGCTACGTGTACGGGCGCACTTTGATGGCGGGCGACGTCGCGTGCTTACGGGCGGTGTTTTGCTGATTTTACACATCCTAATTGGGCGGGCGTGTGGGCCGCGGCGGGCGGACGGTAACTGGTGGGTTTTGCCTCCGACAGCACGGCGGTAGTGCTTCCGCCCGACATCCAAATGGGCCCCAAAGTGTTCCATTTGATTTAATTTGACTTCATGAAGGGATTCTACAAAACAACCTTTCGGTCCTGGCGAAAGCCATAGAGCCATAGGGCACAAAGTTGGCTGAAACATGTTGACCTGGTGCTTCCAGAGATAGATGTGAGAGACACCTATTATCTTTCTTTTCACGTCTTGCATTTTTTAATCATACCACTACATTTGATCTTATTAATAAAATGTGTCCTTTCTAAAGGTAGGAGGAATTTTTGAACCTTTTTTCCTCACAGGGTGGATCCCATATGGTCTCAGATTCAAGAGACAATCCCTCCGGTGGTGGAAAAGACCCAATGATGTAACAATCAGTGGCTAAGTATGCAAAAAAGAGTGTCCTCCTGTGCGTTTGCGGCAGGTGCATGGGTCCTGTGCGAGGGTGAGGTGTGCTGAGCGCAGGTTTTTGAGGGGTTGGTGGAAGGTCACGCGATGGTTCATGTAGTGTGGTCCAGTATTGTGGAGGGCTTTGGAGGTATGGGTCAGGAGCTTGAACTGGCATCTCTTGTGGAGGGCGAGCCAGTGGAGGTTGAGGATCAGCCTAGCTGCTGCGTTCTGTATCGTCTTGAGTCTTTGCATGACTTCAGAGATTGTGCCGGCATAGAGTGCGTTTCCGTAGTCGAGTCGGCTGGTGATGAGGACCTGTGTCACCATTTTCCTGGTGCTGGTGGGGAGCCACCTGAAGACTTTTTGGAGCATGCGGATGGTGTTGAAGCAAGCAGATGCGACGGCGTTGACTTGCCATCTCATGGAGAGTTCTCTGTCTAGTACGATGCCGAGGTTGCTTGCGTGGTATTTCGGCATGGGGTGAGACAGAGCGCCATCGACCACTAGGAGTCATTCCAGAGGGACGTGTGTCTGACGAAGATCAGGACTTCTGTCTTGTCTGTGTTCAGCTTGAGGCAGTTGTCTTTCATCCATGTTGCTACGTTCTTCATGATGCAGTTCTGGAAGCTGGTCTTTGTCTGGGAGGGGTTGGCTGAGAGGACGAGTTGTGTGTCATCGGCGTAGGAGATGATGTTTATGTTGTGTGCTCTGACGATGTCTGCGAGTGGCATCATGTAGATGTTGAAGAGGGTGGGGCAGAGGAATGAGCCTTGAGGTACTCCACAGGTGGTGTGCTTTTCAAACCAGGCCCCCAGCCCTGCCAAACCTGTGCAAATGTTTTCCCTTGGACAAAAATAAAAAGGGTAATGCAAAATAGGCCTTAATCCAACTTCTGGCCACCCACAATCAAATTTTAAAATGGATTAAAAAACATAAAAGGTATAAAACTACTGGTGCATGCCCTCCATAAAACAACACATTTATCCAAAAGTTCTTTAACTTATTTGATTCCTCAAAAAATAACTTAAAAATCCAATGGTATATGCAGCAGGGATTGCAGACAAGGAGAGAGTGATCCTTTCCCCTCAAAATCCAAATGAAAAGTAACCAAGGGATGGACAAAGCACTGGGAGGAGCCTTTTGGACAGGAAGAGGACGTTGGAGCCTCTGTGGCACTACCTTCTCGTTAAAAAAAAGCAAAATAAAAAAATGTGTTTCGCACTAAAAAATCACCTGAACCATTTGTTTTTGAAGAGTTGTTACTCGAAAGTTCAATTTCTAGTTGATTTTGCTGCTTCTCAAGTAGAAAATCCACTCAGGAAGCAGCCCTCTGAACGTGACCGCTCGCGACCTCCTGCATTAGAAAGTGGTGCCAGAAGGCACTAAGGGATGCCAAATCTCACTCGCAAGCTTGCTTGCTGGAGCCTCATGTTGTTACATAATTAGTGAATCATCTATCTGTCAACTGACTCTCACTTTTATTATTAGGACCTGATCTGTAAGTTGTTAAAAAATCAAGTCAGAAAAGAACATGGGACATCTTAGTAGTGTAGGAGTTAGTGGTGTAGCTCGGGGTTCTTAATCAGGGGTACATTGACCACCAGGCTTCCGCAACACCTTCTCAGTGAGTCTGCACCTGTTTAGAAAATTAAATATTAGCCGATAATAAACATGAAAATGCAAAAAGATAAATTGAAAATTCTAACACACTCTATAAACATGATACTGTAGGCTAAAAATTAAGGGCCTTATTTAGAATTTGGCAGAGTGGATACTCAGTCACAAATAGGGCACATGCACCATCCACCATATTACAAGTGCGTTATAGCCTGCAGCACTTGTAATATAGCAGATAGGATATCAGTCACGTTTTGAAGGAGTATCATGTCTGTCAAACTCTAAAAAAGGCACAAACTTGGTCTCCTTAGCTTAATTTATGAGAGCAGTACAAGTACAGCAAACAGAATATATAATGAATGATCGGAGGCCTTGACTGAAGCAATGGTATATATCAACAGTGAAAGAGCATGAAGTAGAAGCAAAAAAGACAAAGTAACTTGGTAGAGTTCAGCATGGCACTTCTTTATTTAGAAATGAAACCAAATTTTGAAATGCTCTAACCTACGCCCATTAGAATTTAAATTTTGATTTGATTTTTGTACTTTTTTGGGAATTAAATATAAAAAAATCCTAATTTGTTTGATGTATCCTTGTTTCTGTATTTTCATGTATTGTTTTGTGAGTAAAATTGTCGAAATTGCTTAGGCCAGGGTCCCTGGCTTCCTGTAGTGATACTGTGGAGGTCCACAGAAGTCAAACGGTTAAGAGCTGCTGCTCTAGCCGATTTCATGCACGGCTGATTTATGTTATCCGTAAATACTTCTATAATAGTGTTTGACCGCCCCAAGTGATGCCTCCACTCTTCAAAAGACCTTTAAATGGCCTAAACGTTCTTGTCAGTGATAGTATAGTTTAACTGTAATGGTGAAACATTTTCAAGAGATAAGCTATGGGGTGAACTTGCCCAGTGTTTGGGTTTGTATCACTGCAGATTGTCCACTTATATACCCTCCTCCCTCAATGATTAATAATGAAATTCACCCTACAATTTAGTCAAATACTGGTTTTACCCTCCCAAAAAATTCTAAAATAATTAGCATTCTGTATTAAGAGTTTCATTCCCATCACATAGGTTTAAGATGATTAATACTTGCCCCAATGAAATATGCCTTGTTCTACTTCCACCCCTTTTGTAAATGTTAAGGCCAAAGCTACTGTTGCTATTTACATGATAGATGTAGAAAGCTGGCTCTGTATATGGTATGCCACTAGGTGGTTATACCGTGCACAGAGTCCAGGGGTTCCCCAAAAGTGTACAGGTCTCAATGCAAATCCAAGTTGTTCTATTAGTGGTAGTGTGGGCGAGAAGCCTTAGGCCTAACACAGAAGAGTGTAAGACATTTATTGCACAACATTGACCTATAATGGATACACAACTCAAAAAGGAGATCCACACCAATTTTAGAAAAATAAGCTTTATTTATTTGTGAGTTTTATATAGCGCGAACTAGACCCGAAGATGTCAGAGGGCTTTACAGATTATGCACAACAACAATTACATGAGGTACATCAAGAATAGATAAAAATATATAATAATGGTAAACAGGGCAAACGGTATACAATGGGATATGTAGGCAAAATAGCAGCAAGTGTCCGAGTTACATAAAGCGTATATAAAAATATATATCAACATTATATAAAAGAAGAATCTGATAGACAGAGGGATGTGGGGACGTAAAGTTCTGAGGTAGATTTAGTAGGGAGTTGCAAGGGTAGGAAGCCCCGAGGTAGTGAACGAGCATGGCAACATAGCACTTAAGATCATGGACTTCACAGAGTAAGCACAACAGCAGAAACTTGCGGTACATAGAGAGCAAATTAAAATAGGTGCTAACGGTAAACAAGGAGTAGACGAAATACAGAGGAGTATGTAAGCAAGAAGCAGCCAGAACCAGAGTTACATAAAGTGTGAGTGAAAGTACATAGCGACAACAAATCAAAGAAGAATACGAATGATAGAGTACATAAAAGTTCTGAGGTAGTTGAGGAAGGTAGATGTAAGGATGGGGAGAGTTAAAGCACAGTTTTCCCCAAGGTAGTTATGTATAGATTTACAAGATGAGTGCAGTGTAACATAGGTCCAGGACTCCGGCAAATTACGGAGTGGCAGGAGGCAGCGGACAGATGGAGGGTGAGGTCTAAACAGAGAGCAGGGACGTGGTCAAGTCCTCGGTGAGAGAGGAATTTGTTGGAGAGAATTTTTTTTGCTTCTTTCCTGAAGAGGGATGTTGATGGGTTGCATCTGATCTCAGCAGAGAGAGAGTTCCAAATGTTTGGGGCCATTCCAGAGAAGAATCGGTTGTAGGTTTTCTTTTTCTTTAATTTTTGTGGCTTGAGAAGTAAGGTGCTTGTTCTTCTGGGGGTCCTGTCTCCGCCCAAAAGGGTCAGTTTCTGGGATAGGTAGGAAGGGGTATTATGGTACAGCACTTTATGGGTCACGCAAGCAATTTCGAAATGGTAGCCAAGTCAGAGCTCGATGGTCAGGGGTGATGTGATCACTTTTTTGGGAACCTGTGATGAGCCTGGCTGCCGCATTAAGGGGCATATTCTCAAGGACTCATCGCCGATTTATCGGCACTTTAGTGCCGCAAAAGTGGCAATAGATTTATTGCCCAATTCCCAAGCTGGTGCAAACTGCCGATATCGCCAGTTTTCCAGCGATAGCTTCCGCAAAAAACATCGCCACGGATGAGAGCGACAACTAACGCTAATGATATGCAGAGTAGGCGTTCCCGTGCAAAAACACACGAAAATACCACTTCGCGATATTCTCAACTACTAGCCAGATCTGCGATGCAATCCAAAAACAGGCGATAAGGCGCGTTAGCAGCAGGGATTTAACACCTGCAAAACACACAAGATGATGGACGGAATGCTGCACATTGGCAAACATTCACCCCCAGTCACAGATCTGGGTTTAATCCATCGTTATTTTGCTTCACCACGCCACCCCAGTTCAGACATAGCCATATGCAAATCAGTCTTGACCCTGTGCCTCATGGGAACAGTCCAGACCGAACTGCCAAGCCATGTCTTCCCTGGACCGGAATCAAGCATCCTAGGACCGGTTTCAGGCTATCAGCCTTCATCAGCCAGGATAGCTTGACTCCAGTGGCGTAGTGAGCACGGGACCCACGTCTGGGCATACCCAGGATGCTTGTTTCCGGTCCAGGGAAGACATGGCTTGGCAGTTCGGGCTGGACTGTTCCCATGAGGCACAGGGTCAGACTGATTTGCATATGGCCATGTCTGAACTGGGGTGGTGGAGTGAGCTAAAGAATGATGATGGATTAAACCCAGATCAGTTGACTGGGGGTGAGTGTTTGATTTGCTCAAGCGCTCCGTCCATCATCCCCTTTGGTATCGCTTTGTTCGCCCTAAGTTGGCAGGGTATGCCCAGACGTGGGTCCTTTGCTCACTTTGCCACTGGATTCAAGATAGCCTGGCTGATGACGGCTGAATAGCCAGAAACCGGTCCCAGGATGCTTGTTTCCGGTCCAGGGAAGACATGGCTTGGCAGTTCGGGCTGGACTGTTCCCATGAGGCACAGGGTCAGACTGATTTGCATATGGCCATGTCTGAACTGGGGTGGTGGAGTGAGCTAAAGAATGATGATGGATTAAACCCAGATCAGTTGACTGGGGGTGAGTGTTTGATTTGCTCTAACGCTCCGTCCATCATCCCCTTTGGTATCGCTTTGTTCGCCCTAAGTTGGCAGGGTATGCCCAGACGTGGGTCCCTTGCTCACTTTGCCACTGGATTCAAGATAGCCTGGCTGATGAGGGTTTTGAACCCGAAACCGGTCCTTGGATGCTTGTTTCCGGTCCAGGGAAGACATGGCTTGGCAGTTCGGGCTGGACTGTTCCCATGAGGCACAGGGTCAGACTGATTTGCATATGGCCATGTCTGAACTGGGGTGGTGGAGTGAGCTAAAGAATGATGATGGATTAAACCCAGATCAGTTGACTGGGGGTGAGTGTTTGATTTGCTCAAGCGCTCCGTCCATCATCCCCTTTGGTAGGGATTTCTCACCTGCCTTTTACTGGTGTTAAGCAGGATGGCAACCTGCAGTATGAAAGGGAGCCCAGAGCCACATCTGAAGACCAACACATGTCATGGAGCTATAATCATGCAGCTCGGAGACCCAAGAGGCCCACAACACCCACCACCACCACCCCCATGCCCCCACCCCAATCGCCCCCCCAGCCCTCCCCCCGGACTACCACCCACCCAGGCAGCGCAGGACAAGACAGCTGACCTTCCGAAAACGGCATGGCCCCTCAGCCACACAATTGCAGAATGTGGGGAGAGGTGGGAACCAAGTATGTGTGAAGGAGGCAAGTCACCCATGAATAAGAATGTACACAATGCCAAGTGTGGCGGTGATGTGCTGGACAGACTTTAGTATGCAGAGCACAGACATGTCCATGTGGACATATACTGCTGGTGTTTGTAGTGTTGTGGACAGTGGACGCAACCATGTTACCTCAGGCAGTGGAGAAGACCTCGGTCATGTAGCTGTGTCGTCCCCCCCTGTAAGCGTAAGCGGAGTGGGCTTGTCTGGCGTACGCCAGTCCAGCATAGGAGTGTGAATAAATAGGCCGGGGCTCTGGGTGTGGTTCATTTCCGGGATGGCCAACGCGTCTGCCAGGGCGGTGACCCTCACCCTGCCACAAGTCCGCCGCCGTGACCGCCAGCCTCCTTAGCCGATCGGTGGCTTCCGTGACACAGGCCCCCATCGCACCCAGCGGCACAGCACAGCGGAGTTATGTGTGTGCTGAATACTGCCTTGGGCCTACACTGCGGTCAGCAGGTCCCCCAATTCAAATCGAGTCTTGATTTATTTATGGCGCAGTCCAGTAGGCAACAGACATTGCTTCCAGTGCAGCCCGCCCGGACGACGCATCATTGCAGGCTGCGCACCCGCTGAGCGCTTCAGGTGCCACTAACTCTGTGCAGCTCAAGTCAACGCCACATGGCTGTGGGCCCTTGCTGACTGCTGCCTCCGGCCTACACTGCGGTCAGCAAGGCTCACACATATCAAATCCAATCCTGACCTGCAAGGACACGCCATCATCGCTGGCTGCACACCCGCTGAGCACTTCAGGTGCCACTAACTCTGTGCAGCTCAAGTCAACGCAATGTGGCAGTGGGCCCTTGCTGACCGCTGCCTCCGGCCTACACTGCGGTCAGCAGGGCTCACACATATCAAATCCAATCCTGACCTGCAAGGACACGCCATCATCGCTGGCTGCACACCCGCTGAGCGCTTCAGGTGCCACTAACTCCGTGCAGCTCAAGTCAACGCCACGTGGCTGTGGGCCCTTGCTGACCGCTGCCTCCGGCCTACATTGCGGTCAGCAGGGCTCACACATGTCAAATCCAATCCTGACCTGCAAGGACACGCCATCATCGCTGGCTGCACACCCACCACCACCGCCAAGACCACCTCCAACCAACAACTGCCAGAGTCGGAGGAGTCTTACAGCCAGCCTATCAAAGTTGCTCACACCTGTCTTGGATGCCATCATCAGCTTGATACCCTGCTCAGCTCTTCAGGTGCCACTAACTCAGTGCACCACAAGTCATGGACCCTTTATGATTGAGTCTTGTGTGTGTGATGTCAGAGCTGGTGCCCCTACCTCAGTGCACCACAAGTCATGGACCCTTTATGATTGAGTCTTGTGTGTGTGATCCGATGATCACTGTTCTAGTTGTTGCCAGCACCAAACACTCCCTGAGGGCTGGCTTCCACTCACCCCACACCCATCCAGCACAGGCGTCACTGGACATATGACCCTGGTAATAAAAAGGGGCCGGGCACACGTGCCCGTAGCCAGTTCCACTATCTATCTAAGTGTGTCCGTGTGGTCATTATGTATGCATGATGGCCCCGGGCCCTACCACATTACATTGTGCTGTGGACAGCGGACGCAACCATGTCACCTCAGGCAGTGGGTAAGACCTTGGACACATAGCTTTGTCGTCCCCCCCTGTCAGAGTAAGCAGAGTGGGCTGGGCCGGCGTATGCCAGTCCAGCGTAGAGGTGTGAAGAATTTGTCCGGGGCTCTGGGCCTGGTTCAGTTCTGGCCTGGACAAGGAAGTAACTAATGCGTGTGTCTCTGTTGTAGTGTCGGCACCACCCGGCCCGCAATCGACAATGTTGCAATGTAGAATGCACCCAGAGGGCGGGCTCGCACGAACAGAGAAATGAAGGAGCGCAAGACCGCCCGGGGCCTTGGCTCATACATGCCAAGTGTTGTGTGTATCTGTATTGCCACAGCATGAGCCAAATGCCTAGCCTTAATCGCAGCGCGAGTTCAGCCAGGCATGAACTCTACATCTGTGTCCGCCCTATCCTTACCATAGGCCTACACTCACGTGGCCGCCCACCTTCAACGGCCAACATCACAGTGTCGTTGTCAGGCTTGTGGACATGTGCAGACAGGCATGACAATGGTGTGCCGTAGGAGTGCAAGTGATGCAACCGCGCAGCGCACACAAGTAAATAGGCTCTGGGGGATGGAGGAGCAGCTGTGAGGCAACGTAACACACAGTGATGCCGCTCATTTGCCACATGCAAGACATGTCAAACATGAATCCCAAAGTCGCACACATCCCACCCCACCGCCACCAAACCACATCACATTTCCTGAATGCAAGCAGATGACAAACTAACATTAGGGATGAAAGCTCCAGTGCCTGAACTATCAGGCGGAAGCACATCTGCACCTCCGACCTCGAAATTGCATGTGCCCGGCACCCCCTGACAGATACTATAGCAGCTGATGACGACTCCCACACTACGCACAGCCCGACAAAAGACCAACGTATACACACCCCACACACAGAAGTCCTTGCTCGAAGTTATCTTGCATGGAATGGCCTTCACACTTACTCCCACACCATCCCAGGAGTACAACCATTGCACACTAAAACAACTCATTGATCCGAGCTGTGGCATTTCATCCACAGAACTGGCGCAGGTCAGAACAGTGCCGCTTCAACCAGAGCCACTAACGCAATGGCAGAACATCCCGGACACATGCACAACCCCTGTCACGTGGAACTGTACCATGCACGTATGCTGCATTTACTGGGGGCACTGCCATTGGCAGTGCTGCGAATCAGTTACCGGCTAAGCTTCCGCCTTGCCAACGTCACCTGCGTTCAGCCTGTGTTGCATTGTCGATCGTGCATATTCGAGTGGTCCATGGGTGTCTGCCTATCCAACAGGACGGTAGCTGAACTGGATTTTGACATGTGTGTGCGCCCCCTGTTGGCCCACGACCAGGAGTGTCACTGTGAAACCCGTTTATGGGATGCCTTGATACTTGGCATACATGCTGGCAGCTGGACCTGGGAGATTGCACAACTCCTCGTGTGCAGTGACCACATTGAACCGCTCCCCTATTGGGCTGTAGTGCTAATTGGTGAAAGGGGGTGGACGCAGCACATCTGTCTGGACCTGCTAATGGATTACCTCGCCGTCCTGTTTGATGAAGTCGACAACGACCTCATGTTGGAAATGATAGCCTACGAAGCTGCAATCGCTTTCATGGACGATTAACTACGTACCTGCAGCCACAACAGATTGGAACCCATTGCACATGTCCCAACACCTTGTTGCATCTTGGAGATCTGGTCACATATCCCACGACAACAGTGGGCATGGCTGCATTCGCCTGGACTCCGAATACATGAGCGGACAACAACGCGGGTTAACACACACCTGTGAAAGGTGAGGCACTCCCCTGGAGTGGACAGCGGTGCTTGGCAACGTTCCTCATTCTGACATACTGCTGCATTGGTCTGCATGTTGTGGCACTTATCTTGCCCGTACTAACACGCATATGCTAATAAAGTCTACGCACCTTCACTTGTATTCAACTGTGATGAGTGTTGATTTGAATGACAATGTGTGTCTCACTGCCTATCTGGGTCACGGCCATACATGCGCATTGATAGCATTACCCAGCGAGTCCCTTTTTGTGGAATCACTGTTCCTACATTCATCCATACTTTCATACTTGGCTATGATCATAGCCATGACACATCTGTGTGAATTAGAATGTTTTATTCGCATTCAGTGGAGTGTTGAAGCTGGACCAGTACAGGGCCATGCAGACCCCACTTTACATTGTTGCCCCGTGGAGGGCCAGCCAGAGTCCTTTAGGGATTGACAAGTTCATCGGAAGAGGAAGACTTCAGTCTGCAGTGTGATTGCTATGTCATTGGTAACCAAACAAAATATGGCAGTCCATGTCGAGGTCCAAGGTGAGTGTCGCTGAGTGTATCGGGGGACAATGGAAGGTGTTATTCCAGGGCATGATGCAGAGGGCAGAACCAAGCTGAAACAGGCCATATGGCGGAGCTGAATGCTACCACTTCATTCTTACCACAAAGCCAGATTCATCATCATCTTCGTCCTCTGATGTGTCAGGTGCCTCACATGTGGGTGGTGGTGTTTAGTCTGCATCACTGTGTGGCACTGACACATCAGGGGCCAGAGGTGGAATGTCTGCCGCACTGTGTGGCACTGACACTTCAGGGGGCGGAGATGTGGATGGAGTAGTAGCAGCAGCATTCATCCGCGCCAGGCCTTGTGGCGGCAATGCCATGACAAGGATCTGCAGGGCATGGAAGATCACAGCTACATCTTGCTGGTGTGCAGCCGTGGCAAACATTCTTTCCACCTGCATCCGCTCCGAGCTCTCCATCATTCTCCTTATGTGTCCCAACTCCCGGTTGACATCGCTGGAGCCACTCTGACTAGACAGTTGTTCTTGGCTCAGAGTCATGACTCCAGCGATGCCAGCCATGGATTGTTGGAGAGCATGGAGCGGACAGTGGGTGTCCGTTAGGGACTGTAAATCGTCCCTGATGGGACTTAGACACCCACGTATGGCATCTAGTTTGGCTGCCCTGAGGTCGAAACCCACCCGCAGCTGATCAGCCATCTTCTCCTGGCACCCTAACACACGGCGTTGGAATGCCATGTGTTGGTCGTGGGGGTCCTGGGAGACAGCTGTGGTGGTGGGTGCTTCCTGCTGTGTGGTCTGTGCAGGGGGTGGGGTCTCCTCGATGCAGCTGGGCTGCCCTGCTCCTGGAGGTGGGGTGCCGAAGCTGTCCATGAGCTGTTGGAGGGCGTTGGTGTCGATGTTGGGGAGGTCCTCTTCATCATCAGTGCTGAGTTGTTGGGTCTGCTCTGCAGGAGGTGTTGATTCTCCCTCTGCAATGTGAAGGGGAGATGCAGACTGACATTGTGTTCACATGTATGTTCACGCATTGTACAAGTTTACTAATAGACTGCATGACAATGTACATTGTGACTGTTTGTGAGGAGATGCCTATTTGATGCGGGACAGTTGACATTTCTACACCATCAGGGATGTGAGGTTGTACTTGTACATTATCATCTCACAGTTTCCTGCTATGCCAAATGCGAATGGCCATTTTCTACACACAAGCGGCAGCAGTTGTGCCCTCTGTTCTGTTGTGAAAGTGTTGCAGTTTGTACTACATTGTTGTCAATGTTGAGGTGCTCTGATTCTTATGTGTGTGGGCTGCATTATGGGTGTGTTGCCCCTTCAGCTCTGATTTGGCTGACCCTTATCCCTTTCAGGCGGTGTGCCTTTCACTTCTGTGCTTATACAGTGCTGAGATATTGCAGACTTGGGTAAATTGGGCTCTTGGTCGGAGTTGTGACTCTTGGGCATGGTTTGTCCGCAGATGTGCTATACTTAATTGTGCATGTGTGCCATTGTGCCCATCTCCCCCGTCCCCCCAGTCCCTGGTCGTTACTCACCCTGTTGCTGTTGGCTCAGGTCATGTTGTGCAGTGTCCTGTCCCCCAACTCCTGCCACGTCTCCCCAATGATGACTCGGGTCACCATTTCCTCCATCTCATCCAGCTCCTGGTGTGTCGCTGGACTCCTACCTCCAGTCTGCATTGCTGCTTTCAGGTTGGCTGCGAGTTTCAGCTTGGTTTTGCGCTTCACATCAGTCCAGCGCTTCTTGCAGTCCTTCCCTTCTCTTCACTCCGACTGCATTCACCTTGGCCAAGATGGACTGCCATATTGTATTTTTAGTTGCCAATGACACAGTGGAGGTGATGAACAGTTGGTGGTGGTGCTCTATCACCTCCGTAATGAGGATCTGGTTTTCCTGCGTACTGAAACGCAGGTTCCTCTTCTTCTTCTCCTTGCCCTTCCCTGACCCCGAGGTCCCAGGCTGGTCCTCTGTGGGGCTTGTAGGGTTCTGGTTGTCCTCTGTACTTGCTCCGGCTACCTCCATGGTGCTTCACAGTTGTTTGTGTTTTTTGTTGCCGCTTTTATAGTGGTTTTTCCCACCTGATTTGTGGGACTTGCAGGCCTGGCGCTGCTTATCGTTGAATTTTTTATCGCAGTTGGGCCCATCGCAACTTTTTTCACGGTCGGGTTTAGATTTTAATCACCGTCCCGGTAATTTTATTGCGGCCATTTGACGCGTTATCGGGAAACTATTGCATGTTACCGCCGTGTTGAGAATACGACGTTAACACAGAGTTATTTTCCCGCGATAGACGGTGATATGAAAAATTGCGTTAACCTATTTTGGCGATGATTATCGCACGTTCTCGAGAATATCCCCCTAAGTGTAGCCTTAAGGGGAGCAAGTAAAGTTTTCGGGAGGCCCACTAGGGTAGCACTACCATAGTCTAGTTTTGAAAGCACAAGTGCATGAGTCGCAGATGTGAGGTCGGCCACAGGGAGGAAAGGTTTTAGTTTCCTAAGGATATGCAGCTGATGGTTAGGTCCGCTAGTGATGGCGTGATCTGTTTTTGCATAGTGAGGTCTTTGTCTAGAGTAATACCAAGGGATTTGGCGGAGTCAACAATGTGTGGGGTGCAATTCAGGGTGGAGAGAAGGGGAAGCCATTCTTTGGTGTTAGAGGTGGTAGTGGCCAGTGCAATCAGTAAGAATTCCGTTTTAAGGGCATTGAGTTTGAGGTGATTGCGAGTCAGCCATTGTTGAGTTAGTATTAGGGTGTTATTTAGGGTGTGGATGTCCTCGGGGGAGGTGGTTCTCATGTAGCATTGGGTGTCGTCAGCATTCATATGGTAGGAGATGTGGGAGCATTTGAGAATATCGGTTAGGGGCTCCATGTAGAGGTTGAACAATGTTAGGGAGAGGATAGAGACTTGGGGTACTGCCGGCGATTGTGGGGCCAGCTCGGATAGTGTGATTGATTAGGAAGCACTGTGTAGAAAGGAGGAGAACTATTTTAGCACAGTGCCGGAAAGGGCCATCCTGTGTTCTAGGAGGTCGTGCAGGGTAGCATGGTTGATGGTGTCAAATGCTGCTGACAGATCTAGTAGAATCAAGAGGCAGGATTCATTCAGGTCAAGTTAGTGCAGGGCATCATCGACAATGTGGACCATTTCAGTTTCTGTGCTCTAACCCGAACAGAAGCCAGATTGGCAATGGTCTAGAAGTTGAAATTGTTCAATGTGATTGTGGATATGTAAATGCACACATTTTTCTAGGGTTTTGGCTGGAGTAGGAATGTTGGAGATGAGGCGGTAGTTGTTGGGGTCGGAATGGTCAGAGTTGGGTTTTTTTAGGATAGCGGTAACCTGACCAATTTTGAAGCAGTCGGCAAGGGAGCCTTGGGTGAGAGAGGCATTGATTATCTTAGTCCACAGTGGGAGTAGGAGGTGAATGGACACATTTAGGATTGTTGAGGGGAGGGGATCAATGAAGTGGTTAGAGTATCTCAAGCAGGTAAAAAGATTTAGAGTGCCAATCTCATCGAGGGTTATGAAGCTAGACCAGGTGGCATCATTTTTGGGAGAGATGAGGCAATTATACGGGCGAGCTTCATGGTCCGGTGTTTCGGGATGTAGGAGGGGTTGGGGCGGGAGAAGATTGAGAGCATTCTGGATGTCGTTAGTGATCACAATGTTTTCTCAACGAAAAAGGAGGGAAAGGATTCACAGTAGGGGGTGCTTTGTTGCTTGTGGAAGCAGGATCGCTTTTGAAGGTCGATTTGTTTCTAATAATTTCGAACAATTTCTTAGGTCTATTAGCAACAATGTCTAGTTGGCTTTGAAAGAACGTTGCTTTGGTGTTCCTGATGTGCCTGTTGTAGGCGATGTGTCTTTGATGCAGGAGTCTGCGGTTGGCCACAGAGGGGGTGTGTCTACATGCTTTTTCGGTAAGTCTGAGGAGTTGTTGTTCTTCATTAAGACCACTGTTGAACCAGAGGTTGGAACGTTTGGACGGGATTCTTCTTAGTTGCTTAGGGGCTATGTTGTCCATGATATTTGACAGTGAATTGAAATAGTGATTAGTGAGGTCTTGGACATAGGTCATGGTGGGAGGCGGGAGCAAAGATTAGTAACTATTAGAAGATAAAGAGAGTGAGTTAATGTTGTGGGTGTTGCGTATCCAATGTTTGGCTTTCATTGGTTGGCTCTTGGAGGTGACAGGTTTTATATTTAGGGAGAAAGTGGCATAGTGGTGGTCAGTCCAATCGCAAGAAAGAATAGAGTCAACATGCAAGGTGTTCTCGTTAGCAATGATTAGGTAAAGGATGGCTCCTTTCTTATGGGTTGGAGCGTTGCAGGCTTGGATGAGGGTGAGGTCCCAGAGGAAGAATTTGAAAGAGTTCACGAGCGGGTCATTGATATTGTTCCAATGGATGTTAAAGTCACCAAGGAAGATCTAGATGGAATGATTGTCAATGCTGGTGGAGATAACCCCCATTATCTGTTCAAGGAAAGAGCGATTACCACCGGGTGGGTGATAGAATGAGTGAAGGGAGCACTTTGAGTTGCTGGAGGTATAGATGTTGATCTTAAGGTATTCACAGGAGGGCAGAGAAGAAGTGTGAGATTATTTCACAGAGAGTGAGGCTCTGTGAATACAGGCAAGGCCATAGTTTGGGCGACCAGGGTGGTCAAGTCTGCCATACCTAGGGGGGACCAAAGTGTCCAAGGAGGGAGCGGAGGAATTGTTAAACCTGGATTCCGTGAGCATAAGGATGTCAGGGTCGTGGTCGAGGATAAGACCAGATGTGTCAGCTGTGTGTTTCACAGATCAGCAGCAGTTCAATAATGCACATTTCAGGGGTGTGTTAGAGGTAGTCGTATTAGAGGGTGTGTGGGATATGGGCACTGGAGTGAGGTTCGATTTGTTTGTAGACCTAGTCTTCGGGCGGGATGACCTGGCGGGGAGAGAGATGATAGTCTCAATTTTGATGGCGGGTCAGGAGATATCTGTAGGGGAGGGGTTGTAGGCAGTCGCTGCCTGTGCAGCTAAGAGCGGTGGAGCGGTGGGGCCGGGTTGGGGGGACTTCAACAGACGACAATGAGGAAAAATTAAATAAATATTTAATTTTCTCTCGTCGTCGTCTGTCGAAATCCCCCCCCAACCTGCCCCACCGCTCTTACCTGCATGGGCCACGGCTGGTTGGAGGAGTTTGGAATGTCAAGTATATCATCATTTGATAGCTGTCTGACAAGCTTATCGGGTCAGGAGAAATGATTAAGGATGGGTAAGTTCCTACAGGAAGGCTGAGAGCTCCTAGTGTAGGCAGGGATATGGTCCAAGTAATGGTTGGAGATAGTGGGGGTGTTGTTAGATAGGTGGTAAGTTGAATAGGCCACTTTACAATGCATGCAATACATCGCATGCCATTACAACGCGGTCGTTACAACGACCGCGTTGTTACATCGCATACCATTACAACGCAAGTCGTTATCACGTCTTGCGTTAGGGGGCGCTGGATGTTGGAATAGTATAATTTACTATTCCAACTTCAGTCTGTGCAACAGTAGGGAAGGTGTTGGATGTAAAATCCAACACCTTCTGCCCCCTACAGCAAGACGTTGTAACGAATTGCGTTGTAATGGTTTGCGATGTAACAACGCGGTCGCTGTAATGACAGCGTTGTAATGGCATGCGATGTATCGCATGCGATGTAAACGATGTTTCCCGGTGAGCTGAGTGGGATGCCACTTGTGTTCGAGGCTGGAGGTGATACAAAATAGTTTGAGAATGTCTGCTCGGATCAGATGCAGTTCAGAACTTATAGTGTCGAGCATTGAGACATAAGACTGGTTGTTGAGAGGTTCCAGGATGGGTTAAGGGCTGAAGTGTGGGGGTGTAAGAGTGAACGATCTTCCTCAGGATCTGAACGCGAAGATACAATGGACCCACCTCTCGACCCCTCCAACTCTGAGAAATCTTATATACAGAGTATTGGAGTGATCAAGCGGGGGGAAGGGAATTAGGAAGGGAACAGCAGGGAAGGAGATCTGTAAAGCAAAAGATTAAACAAACGACACAATATAAATAAACAATACTAAAGGCAGTGGCAATGCTTCTGTTCAGCAAGCTGTCTATTTGTATATTGTTCCAAAGCACGAAACTCTCCCTTTGAAATAACTCATATATCTCTATCAATCCAGGCTTTCAGGAATTGAATGCATTCCCTGGCCTATAGCAAAACAGTATATGGCGGTAAATCTCTCTCTACTAACCAAAAATGTAACAGAATAGCCAGAGTTTGGAATACTCATGAATAACTTATTAGCACCTGAAAACACACACTGTTCTTGCTCGTAATTATCTACGTTAAACAAACATGTTCGTTAGTTTTTCAAGTTGTCTCAAATAATGAAGACCCAACTTCTGTACTCAAATGTGCGATGCTATGAAATATGAAAATGCCAAGTTAGTAATTGGGATTAGTAGCCATACATTCATTAGAAGCACGCTACAACCATGCGGCTTACCGTACAGAGCACGACCTACTCTGTCGGTGAAACTCTGAACACTCAGTCAGTGACTGCGGGATCGGGAAATCTCTGCGGGAGCCGGCTGGAATGGATCGGAGCAACACGGAAGTGAGAAGAACTCACGTCAACTGCGGGAGTCGGCTGCTCAGAAATGAGGATCAAAGCAGAGAAGCACCAACAAGGCTCGCACAGAGCCAAGCCAACGCCCCGCAGAAAACTGGAACAGGACCGGAAGGAAGAGCTCCTTCCCGAAGAGCTGCTAAGTGATTAGTGAGCGCAGAACGTAGGGTGTGGCAGTTTTTATGGATGTTGCCACACCCAAGATGGCCTCCCTCAGGCATGATGTGACATGTAGTCCCAGAGTGCTTTAGTTCCTGTAAAATTATAGAAAGCCCACAATAAGCCCCCAAACAGTGAACACAGCAATGACACAACATTACAAGCATGTATATATATCTCACACAGGCACAACCAGCTGAGCTATTAATGATAAGAGCACAAAGTCCACCACTGGGTAGCTGAAGCTGCCTCGTGTGCTTTACCACACCTTGGTTTGGCACAGAGAGGGAAAGGCACATGAACATTGCGCACCACAGAAATGCGTGGGGCGGGCCCTAGACCGCGCACCTCCCTAATCCTGACAGTACTTCCCCCTCCCAAGCGCGGCCTAGGGCCTGGCTTTTGAGGATTTCGGAGGTGGAAGCGTCTCAACAATTGGGGAGCGTGAACATTCCCCGAAGGTTCCCAAGAGTCATTTTCAGGTCCATACCCTTTCCAGGATATCAAATACCATAAAGAAGCTCCTCTGTACTTAGAGTCTTAAATGTCTCGCACTTCATATTCCCAATGTCCTTGAACCAAGAGAGGTGCCGGCCGTTCTGGACACTTGTTGTTAGCTGCTTTTGAAAGGGAGGTATGAAACACTGGATGAATGTGTAAGGACTTAGGCAGTTTTAATTTGTAAGTAACAGGTTTTACTTGTCGTAGAATTTCATATGGACCAATATATTTTGGATGAAACATAGTTTTGATTTTAAATGTAAAGTTTTTCGTTGACAACCAAACCTTGTCTCCTGGATTATATATTGGTCCTGGTCTATGACGCTTATCATATAGCTGTTTATATTTTTGTTTGGCTTCATTCAGATTCTTTTGTAATTGCTGATGTATTTGCTGCATATGTTGAATGGTATCTTGTACTGCTGGCGTATCAGACAACGTTTTAGGCAATGTCACTGGTAAGGTATAAGGATAATAACCATATAATCCAACAAAAGGAGATGTGCCTGTGGAGGAATGATAAGTTGTATTATATGGTGAGCAGTCAAAATATCGAAAATAATATATCGATATACAATAATATCGAAGTTAAAATATCGAAGGGAAAGAATATCGATGTGAAGAATATCGATGGACAGAATATCGACCCTAAGGTAAGTAATATCGAATTTTTAATATCGATGTTACTAATATCGATATTTGTATTATTGTTATGTATTTTGTTATGTTTTTAATATGTATGTGTTATATGTGTTTTTGTTAAGTGTTCTACTTGTTTAAAAATATATGTATACAATTTTTATATGTTAATAAAAACAAATGTAAGTTAGGGGCCCATTAGGATGGTGGGTGGAAGCACCACCGCCGTGCTGGCGGATGCAAAAAGCACCAGTTACCGTCCGCCCGCCACAGCACACACGCCCGCCCAATTAGGATGTGAAAAGTCAGCCAAACACCGCCCGTAAGCCAGCTACGCCCTCCGCCATCAAAGTGCGCCCGTTCACGGAGCGGCGCGGCCTAATGGAGACACACCGCCCGACGAAATCACGTACCGCCCGGCGTACAAATTACGATGCCAGAACCAAACAGTTCCCCCGGCTAAGAGACACCGCACGTGAAAGCAAGGCGGAAAACCGAACGCACAGTACGGATAGCAAAGAGGCGGACCCCCGAGCATGAATCCAGCACTGCAGGCCCTCCCCATGCTCTACCTGATGCAGCACCCAGGAGTCAACTCACCGCGGCGACGCAGGTAGGCAGACACACAACAGGGGCACGCAAACAGCGCACACAGTGCAAGGGCGGGAAAACTGTATATGGCCCCCCCCGACACCCCTGCGTGGACACGACACATCCACCACTGCACACACACATGCGCACAACGCAGAGGCCAACGGCAGCACAATGCATGCACCGCACACAAACAACACAGGGTCACAACCAAACACCACACACACCAGCACCACCCAGAATGCACATGTCATGTGACAGCCCTGCCACAGTCATGTCCCCAACCAGCAATTCACTGTTGCCAACCTGACGTCACACAAGTGACCCGAACATGTCAGTGACGTCACGCCAAATTAGGACACACCCCTGTGTGCAAAACACGGCAAAGCACACAGCGGCGGCAACATCACCCAGCAGAATATGGACCCCGTCGGAAAAAGGTACGCCAGTACCACACAGAAACACCGATGCCACCCTGCACCCAATAACAAGACATGCAATACGTAACATCAAAGATACCAGGGACAGACAACAGGTGGGACCAATTATAACACAAGGCCCAACGTATAGCGGAAACGCAGCCTGCCGCCCACACACGGGAGAGGAGACAGCACTGAATGACCTTCCATTCCCACTCTGAAACCACATCCCGACTAAACAAGCCGGAGACAACATTCATTGCACCAAAAAAGCCCAACACAGGCATGCAGAGGGAAGCGGCCACAGGGCAGATAGCGCATAACACCAAAGAACATTCAGAACGGAAAAAAGAAATGATAACACTCCCCCATGTGGTTCACATGCAAGTTATCTGGAAGGAGTCAGACACCACTGACCTTGACCATTCAGAGAAGCATGTGGGATGAGGGCCCGTGTCCTCCGCACAAGCCAACATAACACAAGTCCTGCCTCCCTACGACCATTACAGAATTCCCAGCAACGTCGGAGGTTGCACCCTGCAGACTGCACAGACAGCCGGAGCACGCCACCACAGCGCCCTGCAGCAAAATGGCACTTGCACCACACCTACCCAACTACGCCGTACAGATTAAGCTGTACAAACATAACCTGATACAGATATTGGGATGTGACAATCTGGCCTTGCTGAACGTAAGTTACCGACTAACTTACCGCATTGCATTGTTCAGCTGCGTCATCCCCGTCTTCTACTGTCGGAGGTGTCCCTTCTACTATCCTGTGGATTTATGTCTCTTCAACCCGGCATGTCCAAGGACGGACCTGCTACAACTATTCAACCCCCTGGACGTCCACGACAGGGTCTGTTCAGCCTATGGGGGCAAGGCGTATGTGGCTACTATCGGACCCACACTGCAATGGGACCACTGTGCCTCCACACGACGGATAATGGATCACAGTTACATCGAATGTCATCCAACATGTCCCATCATGCTCCTACAAGGGACAACTCACGACCAACACCTTGACAGCCACCATCCGCTACATTGGATGGCATCCATGTCCACCACCAATGCCATGGAAGCCCTGCTGGAAGGTATTGCATACCTGACAACCTGTCAATTCGTCGGGCCCCGCCGCCATACCCCCAATTGAGCAATGATGTCCCACACCGTACTCATGCATGGCCTCCACACGGACTGGGCAGTTACCAGTACAACAACTATACCATACAACCTGCAACTGACACCACACCATCAACTACACTGCAATGACATCGGATATATTCGGGACATGCACTCTGTTCCTCATCACATCCAGTAACTCTGCATGAACAGGGGGAGGCAGAGGCATGGGATTTGTGAATGGCAACCACATGGACAGAACTGCACGTACAACCATGCCATAATATGCATCCTGAGCCCATGAACATATGCACCGGTCAGTGGACAGTAATCATCCGGCTGTAGTATGTGAGAGCTGTCACCTCACCTCCCCTGAGCTTCCGTGCCAGGACCTTTGCATGGACAACAAGTGCATCCACCAACAACATGACCCCAGCGACTGTGACATGTCCAGTAGCCACCACATCGCAACAACAAGTGGGACGCCGTTGCATGCACATAAGTCCATGCCCTGATGTCACCTCCACGCACGTGTGTATGAGTAACTATCACAGCAAACCTGTAACATGGAACTGAGATGCACTGTGCCCATGATGACAAGCGGACTGGTAGGCTAAATGTATACTGTCTGTGTCAAAGTCAGCAGCACCTCAGTAAGTAGCAAATGTACATTAGCACAGCAACGGCTAAGCAGTCGTAACTCTGAAGCCCACATCCCACAGTCAACAACTAATCACATCTACCCCTACACCCTATGCCATGTGTAATCATGCTGAGTATATCCTCCACATGCATTTTGCTGCCAGTAGTGTCCACTATACTGCATCACAGAGGACATAAGTACCAATACATGTCTAGAAGCAAAAATGTGTCTCTGCTGATTCATTTCACAAGTACGAATGAGAGAGGATGAGAGTGTGAGAAGTACACGCCAGTTGTGAGATGACCATGTAGTCCACTGTAATTGGATGTCAACGCAAATGAGTAGCACAATTGTGGAAGACACACATGTGTCATGTGAAGCGGGAGTCACGCATGGCTCAGGTGGGTGGGTGTGATGGGTAGGTGCGCACATGCAATGTTGAAACACGCTGTGTTGGGAGGATACAGGAACAGTACATTGGCGCTCTCCTGGGAATTTGTAAAGACCACCTGTCTGGGGATGAATGTGAACTCGTGTGTGCACAACAGGCGGGCACACGATCAATGCTGCATCAAGTGTAGACATCAGCCCACCCTCCTTGGACATGCCGGATACTGCTGTGCGTCCGCAAGGCTCTTGCCAAGGCACTCACATCCCCTGTCGACCAGGTGTATCCACAACATTGTCCACCTGCACAGGCAATCCAGGACAGGGGATGGCAGTGGAGCATGGTGGGTGAGAGGTCATGGCGCGCTCCTCCTGGTCACATCACGCAGGCAACACATCCCCAATGTGTAGTATGGCACAAGTCATATGGAAGTAGTGGGGGACGCACACATCACGAGCAGTAGTGACGTCACGGAAGGTGGCTCGCACCATCCCACCCATTGCCTAGATCTCCACACACGTTACATGCCATTGCAACAGAGAAGCCAGCGCGTGCACAAGCAGCTCCGAGCTCGCCCCAGAGAGGCCAAAGAGTGAACGTGTGGGTCCATGAGCTCCAGTTGGACGCGGCCTGGGCCGCTAGGGCAGCTACAGCCTCTGTGTGTTGCAGGTGGTGTATCCGGACTGCGGAGCCTATCATGCATTGTCAATGTTGCCCGGGTCTCGAGTCGGGGCACCACGCAGGTGGACGGCGTCCCGCCACATATCATACCGTGAGACAGACCACTTGTTCAACTGGACCCACACATACATTCCTTGGCCTCTCTGGGGCGAGCTTGAGCTGCTTGTGCATGCGCTAGCTTCTCATGTGCAAATGCATATTGGTGTGAGCGAGGGGAGGCCATGAGGACAGTGTAAAAGATAACTGTTTGACTTTCAGTCAGTTTAAGGAATGCCCCTGATGTGGTCAGAAAAAGACGTGTCTCGTTTGTATTGCAACTAGTAGATAAGCCGATGACCTTCCCATGTCTTGCATGTAGCCCCGCACCTAGCCCCGCACACTCGACACATCAAAATGAGTACCAGCACCACATTCCTCCCATTCGAAGCACTGACTGGGGGTGACAACCATTGGACAGTCTTGTGTAGTCCACCCACGCGTACATGTGGGCCCTCCATGATCCATGTCACCTGCGGCAAAGTGATGTCATGGACAATGACGGTAGTGAGCAGAGCTGTCTGCCCCACGCACAGATGGTGCATCAGCTCAACAGACCCAGCACTGAGGGCAGCAGGGGTCACATGTGCAGGGGCAGCTGTGCCTGTTGTGAAGGCACATGCATATAGACAGCACATCGTCCAATGTGTAGTCTGCCCACATCTACAGTCCATTGTCAGGCGGACCTAGCAAAAGATCACAAGACAACACATCTGTGTGGGTGTACCCACTGTGACCAACATTGCGCAACAATCAACGTACCCGCCCTGTGCATGGCCCACCCCGCAACGGAGGTCACATTCAGTGCCACTATCTCACACACACATCCCTGTCACGAGGCATGGTGTGTCCAATAGACAGGACTGAGTGAGCGCCCATCCGGAGGGTCCTGAACAGGAGACACATGTAACCCACTAGGCAGTCTGTGTTGTCACCTACTGGCATTGTGCAGTCAATGTGCAGGCCAGGCCTGCTGGGACTGAGAAGGGCAGCATGGCCCCAGCCTGACATGCACACGACCAACAAGTGCACTGAGACCTGCATTGCCAATTGGCTGGGTCACTGGATGTCTGACATGAAGTTGCCATGTACCACCACTCGGGAGGGACAGACAGGTCAAAGCGCCCGAGAGCACACATACCCATGCCACCTGCAGTCAGCATGGTGAGCAGTGGATGTTTGAACACCACAGGCTCTGACTCATAGTGCTGCGGATCAACAACATGTGTGTCACCCACATGCACCCACACACACACTGCAGCTGTCTCCCACACACAAATTTCGCAAGGAATAGCCATGTGCAGTGTGCGTGGAGCTCAGAATCCAGGATCTCCAGCTCCTCGCTGGTGAGTGGACCTGGACATGTCCTCAGCGTCATCGACGTGTAGGTGGAGAGGTGGCAGCAGCATGTGTTCTCGAGGGGTGCCAGGCTGCAGTTCCAGGTAGATGTGGTAATGCCTGTCCCACTCACACACACATATAACCCCCTGGGTCAGTTACAGTGGGTCCAAGCTGCTGCAATCCGTGTACCATGTCTGGCAGCTTCAATTGCAGATGTAGGCCTGCTCCCAGCTGGCCCGGGATGCTTCCCTCCATAGTGGAACACGCAGGGTGCAACCGCGAGGGACATTGGAGTTGGCCGTAAGGGCCTGGACCATGGCGGGTACAGTCCGCTGATGCCATGTGCACCACACAGTATGATGTGCGCACTGCATCTGCAGGTGTGGCCATGATTTGTGTGTGGGTGCAGGTGCACAATGGACGGGGCCACAACATGCTGTGTGCATAGGCAGGGACGGCCAGTGCTCAGCCTCCACATGTCTGTTGGCACATCATCATGTACACATTGGCATGGGAGCATGGGATATGCATATGCACATACATGCCATCTTTCACTATGTACATCTGCCACTTGGCACGTGCAATGTTACGTGTCACTTGTGATGTGTATTTGCAAGCACACAGCCGTGTTGGCATGGGGCTGTCAATGTGTACACCTGTCAATGTTTCTGGAGGTGTGATCCGTACAGTGCTGTACATAGGGTGCAGTGGTGACACCAATGACTGTCTCATATCCCCTCGTGCCACAGGTCCCACTTGTTTTGGCCGCTCAGCCTGTGTCCATAGCGTTGTTGGTGTGTGCCATGCTCACCCAACCTCGGAAGCAGTGTGATGCACAGCAGCAAGTCATGTTGCCGCGGTGTTGCCGCTTGCCGAATATGCAGTCTGTTACCATCAGCATGCCTTACAAGTCATTGAGGCCTAGATCCCCATGTGCATGCCCATAGCAATGGTGTGTGTCACTGCCCATTGCTATTGGTAGGGGACCTGTGTAAGTGTATTGTGGCTGTGCTGTCCCTACTTGTCAGCTGTTCTGTGATTCAAGTGCTTGTTCAGTCATTTGTGTTTTGTGTATGTGAATATGCCATGTGGCGTCTTGCTTTGACATGTGTCCACTTCCATCCTTCCTAGGCGGAGACCAAACATTCATCGCCCCTACCAATTGCTGTCAGACATGGAGGATGTAGAGGTCATCCGTAAATATCGTCTGGACCGACCCACCCTGCATCGTCTATGTGCCATGTTGGAACCCCACCTCCGTCCTGGCAGGGTGTATCCAACAGCATTCACCCCCACGGCTAAGGTGATGGCTGCACTGCATTTCTTCGCCACTGGGTCATTCCAACACACAGTGGGCAGTGGAGGTGGGATGTCCCAGCCCATGTTCAGCATGGTGCTGAGGGATGTACTGTCAGCCATGATGCTGTACAGGAACAGGTACATCAGATTCCCCAGGGCTCGCGAATTGGCGGCAGTGAAGGGTGCTTTCTATGCCCTTGGACGGATCCCCCACGTTGTTGGTGCTATAGATTGCACCCATGTTGGCCCTGTTCCACCACAGGCCACTGAGCAGCTCTACCGCAACCGGAAGCACACGCACTCCCTGAATGTGCAAGTGGTGTGCCTTGCGGACATGGTGATTTCCCACGTGTGTGCCAAGTTCCCAGGATCGGCACATGACGCGCACATCATGCGCAACAGCATCCTACCACGACTGATGGCCAATCTGCAACCGGACCGTGGCTGGATTGTCGGTGAGTATGTGGAGTAGTGTAGCATGCTGGCTGTGCGATGCTGTCTTGTGTCCAGTTGGAATTGCAACGGTTCTCTGTGTCCCTCACACCCAGGTGACTCTGCTTACCCGAATGGGCCCTCGCTGCTCTGCCCATTGCGACGTCCTGGGGGCCCAGCTGATGTCCGCTACAATGAGGCACATGGGAGGACCATACGTGTGGTTGAGCATGCCTTTGGCCTCCTCAAGTCCAGGTTCAGATGCCTGCACCACACCGGGGGTGCACTGGCGTACTCCCCACAGAAGGTGTGCCAGATAATAGTGGCTTGCTGCATGCTGCACAATCTGGCTATTCGCAAGCAGATCCCCCTAATTGTGGATGACGGAGATCAGCCAGGGCCCCAGCCTGCAGACCAGGACAGCTCGAGTGAAGAGGACAGTGGAGAGGAGGAAGCTGTGAATGTGCGTCAGCAGCTCATCGCCCGCTACTTCACTTGACGGTGAGTGTCCATGTACGACGGCTGATGTAGCTGTAGTTGTGCAGGTGTATGTGTGCTCTGTCACGGGGGCCTTTTGTTCACTGAGTGCTGTGTGTCAATGGTCCATGTCCAGGTTGGTATGCCACTGGCAGCGGCTGTAGCTGTGTGCCCTGTTGCTCTGTGTGATCTGTGTACATTGCTTGTAGTTGGTGACAAGTACTGTGTGATGAGTGTGTGACACACTCATTGAATGTACTCTTGTTCTGTTTTTCACCCCTAGGTCCCTACAGCCTCTCCTGTCCCATCGACATACCACACAGCAGATGCATTTCTGCTCATGGTGGCAATTGCACATCGTTGAATAAACCCAGGACACATGAAGCAGATTGTGTTCAAGGTGTATTTATTTACAGCGGTGACATGTGATTGTGTGCAAGGTGATGACAAACGTGGTGCATGCTGTGACAATTAGTTGACGGTCATGGCTGCGTGATGGTCAGGGTGTACCCATGAAGTTCCATGTCCACAGTCCAACAGACACATGCCATTCATATGGCAGTGTGGGGTAGGATCGTAGGACAAGTCAATGCAGTAGGTGGTCAAGGTGGCTGGCTGACTCACTGGCGTTTGGTGCGTGCGAAGTCCTCTCTGGACACCTGTTTCCTCTTCGGACGGCCCCTTCCACGTTTGGTAGGGGGGGTGTGTTGATGTGCCGCTGGTGGTGGCTGAGGAGTGCTCACTCGCTGTGGACGCAGGGGAACGCGATGCTGCACGAGCCTGCGCCACAGCAGGTGGTGGCGGAGGTGGTGTTGCTGGCCTTGCTTGTGCCCTCACCACCACCACCAGCTGGCCCATTAGGTCCACAAGTTGGTCCATATGGGTCACGAATTGTCCCATATGGGCGTCCATGGACCTCAACACCCCAAGGACCTCCCGCGTGTCGCGACCTGGCCCATTGTCCTTGGGCCTCTTCATAGGCCCCAAGGACTCTGGCGATTTGCGGCAGGGCTTGGCTCCCAGGCTCAGATGGCGTTGGCCTGGCCCTGCTCCTCCTACCAGTACTGCTGCCACCGACCTGCCCACTAGCCACATTGCTCACCACGGTCCTCGCTCTGGCTCCCAGGGTGGAGCCCGACGGCCGTGCCACCGCTTGCGCAGGGGCTGTGGCCAGGGATGGCGTGGTGGTGGTGGTTGCGGCGGTGGTGGTGGCCGCAACGGCCGTGGCAGCAGGGGTCTGTGACTGGTCAGCAGCCCTGGGTGATGGGTTCGTGGGCAGGAGGGGCCCTGGGGAGCGGTTGTGCCCTGCCACTCCAGATGGGCCTGCTGGGTGGTCCGTGTCCGGAGAGGTGTCCAGCTCCTCTACATCCGTGAGTCCGGGTCGGGGGCTTGCGGACTGGCTGTGCTGGCTGCTGTCACCCTCTCCAGCATCCAGCAGTTCGGCACCTGTGGGGAGAATGAGATGGGTCATTGTGTTGCACCTAGCAAAGTATGTATTGGTTGTCTGACATTCACAGTTCGTGCACTGTCGTGCACAGGTTTCCCAGTGGCGTGTGTGTGGATGTACGATGTGTGTATGCATGGGCTAGGCAATGGGACTGTGTGATGTGGACATGTGGCATGGGTCGGATTAGCAATGCCGATGGGTGTGTGTTGCTATGCTCCTACATTTTGTGGCTCGGGTGTATGCGTGCTCCAGGACCATCGACGATGTTGGGTTGAACGATGGTTTCGGGGGAAGGATGGAACGCTTAGGTACGCTGATGCCAAAAGGGGTACAGCCCCTAAACGATCTTGGGTTGAAATATGCTTTTGGGGTACATACTGTGGGTAATGGGTGCAGAACGTGACATGTGTTCTGGCAACATGACAGTGCATAGACAAAGGTGTGTGTCTGTCTCACATGCCCGGAATATCTGCTGACTGTTATCATTCATGGACATCACATTGGCAGCATTGTTGTGAGTTCGTGCTTGTTGTGTGCCACACGACGTATTGCAGATGGGCCAAATCCTTTGTGTGCGTGCTGCCCTGGTACATGTGCATCAGTGCTGTGCTCTTGGGGTGTTGACTATATTATGTGTGTTGTTACTCGCAGTGTGACGTGCGCTTCAGTCACTGCAGGCACTTGATTTGTCATGGGCAGGTATCTTTGCATGACTACTGTATGAGGGCCAGCTGTTCGGATGACATACCTTTCATGCCACTGTGGCTGAGAGATGAGATGGATGATATGTTGAATGTGCATTGTGTGCCTGTGTGTTTCATGGGTCCAGTTGTCTTTGTGTGCAATATAGTGGTTCCAAGCTGTTACTTCTAGTACGGTCTGTCTTACGTGGGCGTTGTTGTACGATGTGTGGGTGACAGGCAGTGAGGACTACATGGACAGGACTTCGATGGTGTTGCTGATGTGTGTGATGCGTGGCACAGTGCCTGCCGTGTGGGTCTGTGCTCCAGTGGGACTTGTGCATGCAGACGTGGCTCCTTAGGTGTTGCTGTATCTGTGATGGGTCATGTGGGGTTTGACTCTGTTGAACATGTCCGTGTGCACATTGGTCTCATGATTGTGACTGGGAGCAGTGCTGCGTGTTCCTCTGCTACGTGACATGTCCCATGTGTCAGTCGTAGTACAGTCCTCATGCCTACAGACGCCCCGCCCTGTACATTTTCCCACCTACAGGTTGTTTCTCAGTGCGCAATGCAATGGATGCCACATGGTACTGGGAGGGAGGGGTGCTTCACCTTGCTGGTCTGTGGTAGTGGGGGCCTGGTGGGTGTTTTACTTCAGCTGTCCCCCCTCCGACCCACTGTCTTTGTGTTCCGGCTACTTACCTGTTTCTTGTCGGTCAGTGCAGCTATGGCGGACATATGGATGTGGGGTGTGCTCCACCTTGCTGGTCTGTGGTAGTGGGGGCCTGGTGGGTGTTTTACTTCAGCTGTCCCCCCTCCGACCCACTGTCTTTGTGTTCCGGCTACTTACCTGCTACTTGTCGGTCAGTGCAGCTATGGCGGACACATGGATGTGGGTGTGGGGAGTGCTCATTCTGGCGCATCTGGAGTACAAGGGGACCTGGTGGAAGTTGCGGTGCTGGCTGACTGTACACATGCCCCCATGGTTTTGTTAGTTGGTAGCTTTGGGCTGAGTGTGTGTGGGTGTCTGTTGCATGTGTGGGCGATGTCTTGTATATTGTGTACTGGACATGGATGGTGGTAGTGCATGTGATTACATAGCGGTGTGCTGGTATACGTTTGTTTGTACTTACCAGCCTCCACTCCCCCTGGTAATCCGGTGAGGATCTCCGGATGTATGATGACTCGCACCTTCTCCTCCCACGCCTTGAAGGTCTTGAATAGCACGGGATTCCCTCCGCCAGTCCTGGCAGCCAGCTCTCGATTTTTGCTCTCCTTCTTCTTGACCACGCTTTTGAGGTCGTTCCACCTTTTGTTAATTTCTCCTCTGTTGCGTGGAACGTTCCCGACTGCATTGACCTGGTCTACGATCCTGCTCCACAACCGGTTTCTGGTGGATAGTGGTGTCTGTTGGACCTGGTTGCCATAGATTTGTGGGTGCACCTTGACGATCTCGTCGACCATGACCGTCAGCTCGGTGGAAGTGAACTTGGCATTCTGTGTGATGCCATGGTGTGTGTTTTGGTGTTTGTGGTGCTGGTGCGGTGTGTGGTGTGTGATGTGCAGGGGGTTTGTGGGTCAGGTGTTTGGTGGTGGTGGTGATGGGTGTGATAGGTGCGTGTCTGTGGTGTGCTGCTGTCCTTTCTGTCTCGCTGTGTTGTGTGCTTTCGTCCTCAGTTTGTAATGTTGCAGGGGGTTGTGGTCTGTGAAGGGGCTGGTTTTGTACTTACCTATGTGGGTGTGTCATGATGGTCTGTTGTTTTCAGGTGTGTTGTGGCTGGTGTTCTGGGATTTGTTGTTGATTTTTTTGTCCAGGGGGTGTGTTTCCGGGATGTGTACTGTGTTTGGGTATTTGTGCGTGGGTTGCTGTGTGGACTTGTTGGCCATGTTGTGTGTGTTTGTTTTCGTCAGCGGATGGTTTCTGTGCATGGACGTGGCCGCCAGGGCTTCCGCCGTGTCCATTTTCGTCACTGTTGTTTGCGCTGGCGGGCGGTGTATTTGTGGATTTTCCGCGCTCATGTCGGTACGATCCTAATTTCACGGGCGGTGTCTCGGTCGTCAGGGCGGGCGGTTTTGGCTTGTCGTGCGTCTTTCCGTCCGTGGCGGGCGGATGGACTTAGACTCGGACATGGGCGGGCTGTATTTTCTGTTTATTTTCCGCCTCCGGCGGTTTTCGGTTCGCGGCATCGTAATTGCTTGGTCGGTATTCAGACGGTGTAGGCGGGCGGATTTTTGCCACTGTGGTTGATGGCGGATTTTTATCCGCCCGACATCGTAATGGACACCTTAATTTTTTTTTTTTTTGTACTGTAGCGGGTTGTGGGTTTATAGGGGAATAGGGTGGGAAGTAATTTAATTATACTAAATTAATTATTAATTTTTAGGAATTATAAATTAATTTTAATTATTTTTTGCGTTTAAGTTCTGTAGCGGGTTGTGGGTTTATAGGGGAATAGGGTGGGAAGTAATTTAATTGTAATTAAGTTATAATTTATTTTAATTAATTGGTATTGATAATTATATTATTGTTAATTAATTAATAATTGGTAATTAATTTGTATTAATTGGTTATTAATTTTTATTAATCGATTAATTGATTATCATGTAATTTAAATGTAATTAAGTTATAATTTATTTTAATTAATTGTTATTGATAATTATATAATTGTTAATTAATTAATAATTGGTAATTAATTTTTATTAATTGGTGATTAATTTTTATTAATTGATTAATTGATCATCATGTAATTTAAATGTAATTAACTTATAATTTATTTTAATTAATTGGTATTGATAATTATATTATTGTTAATTAATTGATAATTGGTAGTCAATTATTATTAATTGGTAATTAATTATTATTAATTAGTTATTAATTTTTATTAATTGATTAATTGATCATTATGTTAAGTGTATTATTTTATCATTGGAGTGTGTTGTGCGTTTATAGGGGAATACTTTTGGAAGTAATTGAAATCTAATTAAGTAATTATTAAATTTATTTTTGGGTATTGATAATTTATTGGATATTAATTATTAATAGGTAATTTTTTTAAATTAAAATTTTTTGGTTCCAAAAATTAATTTATTGTTGTTTTATCATTAATTGGTAATTAAATATTATTAAATATTATTTATTGATAAATTTAATTAATATATTAAGATTTATTTATTAATTGATAATTAATGTTTAATTATTATTATTATTGGTATAACAAAGCATTTAATTGTTTAATATTAGTTAATTGGTAATTACGTTTTAATAATTTATATGTTTTTTGTTATTAACAATATTTTATTGTTCAATATTTATTATTTAGTAATTAATATTTATTAATTATTATTTATTGGTATTTATTATTAATTTATTGTTAATACATTTTCTATTGGTAATTATGTTTTTAATAATTATTTATTGGTATTGGTAAATAGTTTAGAGTTATTTAATAATTCATTAATTATTTAAAAAAATTAATTTATTTATAAGTATGTTATTTGTAACTTCTACGCTATCCAACACTTCCCCTACTGTTGCACTCTCTGGAGTTGGAATAGTAATTTTTACCCCTACGCTATCCAACACTTTCCCTACTGTTGCATTCTCTGGAGTGGGAATAGTAATTTTTACCCTCACGCTATCCAACGCTTTCCCTACTGTTGCACTCCCTGGAGTGGGAATAGTAATTTCTACCCCTACGCTATCCAACACTTTCCCTACTGTTGCACTCTCTGGAGTTGGAATAGTAATTTTTACCCCTACGCTATCCAACACTTTCCCTACTGTTGCACTCTCTGGAGTGGGAATGGTAGTTTTTACCCCTACGCTATCCAACATTTTTCTTACTGTTGTTTTTTGGGGGGTTGTAATAGTAGTTTTATTCCCTACGCTATTTAATATTTTTTGTATTATTTTAGTTAATATAGTATATAATTAATTTTAAAAATATTAAAAGTAAATTGAATTTTTTTAATTTGTTATACATAATTATTTTAAGGCCCATTACGATACCGGGCGTAAAAAAATCCGCCACCCATGAAAGCGGCAAAAATCCGCCCGCCTACACCTTCTGAATACCGACCCAGCAATTATGATGCCTCGAACCGAAAACCGCCAGCGGCGGAAAAAACACACAAAATACCGCCCGCCCATGCCCGAGTCGGAGTCAAACCGCCCGCCACGGACGGAAAGACGCACGACAACACAAAACCGCCCGCCCTCACGGTCGAGACACCGTACGTGAAATTACGATCGCACCGACATGAGCGCGGAAAACAACAAATACACCGCCCGCCAGCGGAAACAACACTGAAGAAAATGGACACGGCAGAAGCCATGGCGGCCACGTCCCTGCACAGAAACAGCCCCGGACTCAAACAAACACACACAACAAGGCAAACAAGTCCACACAGCAATCCACGCACAAATACACAGACAAAGTACACATCCCGAAAACACACCACCCCTGGACAAACAAATAAACACAAAGCCCAGAACACCGGCCACAACACACCTGAAAACAACAGACCATCAGGACACACCCAAACAGGTAAGTACAAAAGCAGCCCCTCCACAGACCACAACCCCTTGTAACATTGCAAAGCAGAGAGGAGAGGAGAGGACACAGTGACACAGCAAGGACAGCAGCACACCACAGATACGCACACATCACACCCACCACCACCACCACCACCACCAAACACCGGCACCACAAACCCCCTGCACATCACACATCACACACCGCACCAGCACCACAAACACCATGGCATCACACAGAATTCCCAAGTTCACTTCCACTGAGCTGACGGTCATGGTCGACGAGATCGTCAAGGTGCACACACAAATCTATGGCAACCAGGTCCAGCACACACCACTAGCCACCAGAAACAGAATGTGGAACAGAATTGTAGACCAGGTCAATGCAGTCGGGACCGTACCCAGAAACAGAGGAGAGATAAACAAACGGTGGAACGACATCAAAAGCCTGGTCAAGAAGAAGGAGAGCAAAAACCGAGAGCTGGCTGCCACGACTGGCGGAGGGAATCCCGCGCATTACAAGACCTTCAAAGCGTGGGAGGAGAAGGTGCGAGTCATCATCCATCCGGAGATCCTCACCGGATTACCAGGGGGAGTGGAGGCCGGTAAGTACAAACAAATGTATACCAGCACACCGCTATGTACTCACATGCACTACCACCATGCCATAGCTCCGAGGGACAAACACCCCCATGTCCAGTACACAATACACAACACATTACTCACACATGCAACAGGCACCACCACCCACACACAGCCCAAACATATCAACTAACAAAACCATGGGGGCATGTGTACACCCAGCCAGCCACGTAACTACCAACAGGTCCCCATGTCCTCCAGAAGCGCCACAACGAGCCCCCCCACCCATGTGGCAGCCGTAGCTGCACTAACCGACAAGTAACAGGTAAGTAGCAGCAACACAGAGCGCAGTGGGTGGGAGGGGGACAGCTGAAGTACAACACCCACCAGGCCCCTAGTCCTACAGCACAGCAAGGCGGAGCACCCCCACACCCATGTGGCAGCCGTAGCTGCACTAACCGACAAGTAACAGGTAAGTAGCAGCAACACAAAGCACTGTGGGTGGGAGGGGGGACAGCTGAAGTACAACACCCACCAGGCCCCTAGTCCTACAGCACAGCAAGGCGGAGCACCCCCCACACCCATGTGGCAGCCGTACCTGCACTAACCGACAAGTAACAGGTAAGTAGCAGCAACACAAAGCGCAGTGGGTGGGAGGGGGACAGCTGAAGTACAACACACACCAGGCCCCTAGTCCTACAGCACAGCAAGGCGGAGCACCCCCACACCCATGTGGCAGCCGTAGCTGCACTAACCGACAAGTAACAGGTAAGTAGCAGCAACACAAAGCGCAGTGGGTGGGAGGGGGACAGCTGAAGTACAACACACACCAGGCCCCTAGTCCTACAGCACAGCAAGGCGGAGCA
Organism: Calotriton arnoldi; assembly: GCA_963921515.1. NCBI lineage: Eukaryota > Metazoa > Chordata > Amphibia > Caudata > Salamandridae > Calotriton > Calotriton arnoldi. The sequence goes on from CAWUFW010003198.1 coordinate 1,348,567, forward strand.
CCCCCACACCCATGGTGGCAGCCGTAGCTGCACTAACCGACAAGTAACAGGTAAGTAGCAGCAACACAAAGCGCAGTGGGTGGGAGGGGGGACAGCTGAAGTACAACACACACCAGGCCCCTAGTTCCACAGCACAGCAAGGAGGAGCACAGCCCACAGCCCACACCCACGTAGCAGCCACTGCAGTGCACACCGGCAGCCGACAGGTAGACATCCCGCCCCAGGACAAACAGTGTCAGTGGGTTTCCAGCCATCACCACGACCCATGACACCGCCCCCACCCCCACAGACCTGCAACATGGAGCACCCCCCCGCCCATAACCATGTTGCATCCAGTCCAGTGCACGCTCAAAAACAACCTGCAGGTGGGAAACTGGACAGGGCGGGGTGACTGGAGGCATGAGGACTGAATTACGACTAACACATGGGACATGCAAAGTAGCAGAGGAACACGCAGCACTGCTCCCTGCCACAACCATGTGAACAATGTGCACACGGACATGAACCACAGAGTCACACCCCACATGACCCATCACAGACACAGCAACACCCAAGGAGCCACGTCTGCATGCACAAGTCACACTGATAACAGAACCACACGGCAGGCACAGTGCAACCCATCACACATAACTGCAACACAATCGAAGTCCTGTCCATGTAGCCCCCACTGCCTGTCAACCACACATCCCACAACTATGCCCATGTAAGACATACCACACTAGACGCAACAGCGTGGAACAACAGAAATGCACACGAACACCACTGGACCCATCAAACACACAGACACACAATGCACATACAACATACCATCCATCTCATCCGTCAGCCCCAGTCACATGAAAGGTATGTCATCTGAACAGCTGGTCCACATACAGTAGTCACGCAAAGAAACATGCCCATGATAACTCATGTGCCAGAAGTGATTGAAGCGCACGTCACATTGTGAGCAACTACACACATAACATGGGCCACACACCCCCGAGCACTGCAGTGATGCACATGGCACAGGGCAGCACGCACACCAAGGAATTGGACCATCTGCAATACGTCGTGTGGCACACAACCATCACTCACTCATAACAATGCGTCCAATTACATGGCCAGAAATCACAACAGACAGCAAATATGCAGGGTATGTCAGACATACACACACCTCAGACCATGCACTGTCATGTTGCCACAACACATGTCACGTTCTGCACCCATGGCACACAGTATGTACCCCAAAAGCATAGTTCATCTCAAATGCGTTTCAGGGGGCTGACCCCCATTATGCCATCTGCGTTTCTAAGCGTTCCATATGAACCCCCAAAGCATAGTTCATCTCAAATGCGTTTCAGGGGGCTGACCCCCATTATGCCATCTGCGTTTCTAAGCGTTCCATATGTACCCCAAGAGCATAGTACAAACCAACCTCCACGATGGGTCTGGAGTCCGCATACACCAGAGCCACAAAAAGCAGGAGCACAGCAACACACCCATCGGCATTGCCAATCCGTCCCATGCCACATGTCCACAGCACACAGTCCCATTGGCATGCCCACACAACAACAAATAGCACAGCCACACACACGGCTCCAGGAAACCTGTGCACGACTGTGCACGAACTGTGGATGTCAGACAACCTATACATACTTTGTCATGTGCAACACAATAACATTCCCCCCACAGGTGACGAACTGCTGGATGCTGGAGATGGAGACAGCAGCCAGCACAGCCAGCCTGCAAGCCCCCAACAAGGACTCACGGATGTGGAGGATCTGTCCTCTGATCCGGACACGGACCACCCAGCAGGCCCATCTGGTGTGGCAGGGCCCAAGCGCACCCCAGGCACCCTCCCACCCACCAACCCATCATCCAGGGCTGATGACCACTCACAGCCCCCTGCTGCCACTGTCGTAGCGGCCACTACCACTGTTGTGGCGGCCAACCCCATGCTCGTTGCGGCCACTCCCACTGCCGCAACCACCACCACGTCATCACTGGCCCCAGCCCCAGATCAAGTGGTGGTCCGTCCGACTGGGTCCACCTGTGGCTAGTGGGCAGGTCGGTGGCAGCAGTACTGGTAGGAGGAGCAGGGCCAGGCCAACGCCAACTGTGCCTGGAAGCCAAGCCCTGCCGCCAATAGACAGAGTCCTTGGGGCCTATGAGGAGGCCCAAGGCGAATGGGCCAGGTCGGCAAGCGACACGCGGGAGGTCCTTGCGGTGTTGAGGTCCATGGACGCCCACATAGCCCGAATCGCGGACCTCATGGGCCAGCTGGTGGTGGGGGGGAGGGCACAAGCAAGGCCAGCAACACCACCTCCGACACCACCTGCTGTGGCGCTGGGTCGTGCAGCATCACGTTCCCCTGCGTCCACAGCGAGTGAGCACTCCTCAGCCACCACCAGCGGAACATCAACACCCCCCCCTCCCAAACGTGGAAGGGGCCGTCCTAAGTGGAAACAGGTGTCCAGCGAGGACTTCGCCCGCACCAAACGCCAGTGAGTCAGCCAGCCACCTTGACCACCTACTGCATTGACTTGGAATACGATCCTAGCCCACACTGCCATGTGAATGGCATGTGTCTGTTGGACTGTGGACATAGAACTCCATGGGTACACCTTGACCATCACGCAGCCATGACCGTCAACTCATTGTCACAGCATGCACCACATTTGTCATCACCTTGCACACAATCACATGTCACCGCTGTTAATAAATACACCTTGATCACAATCGGCTTAATGTGTCCTGTGTTTATTCCACGATGTGCAATCGCCACCATGAGCAGAATAGCATCTGCTGTGTGGCATGTCGATGGGACAGGAGAGGCTGCAGGGACCTAGGGGTGAAAAACAGAACAAGAGTACATTCAATGAGTGTGTCACACACTCATCACACAGTACTTGTCACCAACTACAAGCAATGCACACACATCTCTGAGAGCAACAGGGCACAATGCTACAGCCACTGACAGTGGCATACCAACCTGGACATGGACCATTGACACACAGCACTCAGTGAACAAAAGGCCCCAGTAACAGAGCACACATACACCTGCACAACTACAGCCACATCAGCCGTCGTACATGGTCACTCACCGTCAAGTGAAGTAGCGGGCGATGAGCTGCTGACGCACATTCACAGCTTCATCCTCTCCACTGTCCTCTTCACTGGAGCTGTCCTGGTGTGCAGGCTGGGGCCCTGGTTGATCTCCGTCATCCACAATTAGGGGGATCTGCTTTCGAATGGCCAGATTGTGCAGCATGCAGCAAGCCACCACTATCTGGCACACCTTCTGTGGGGAGTACGCCAGCGCCCCCGGTGCGGTCCAGGCATCTGAACCTGGACTTGAGGAGGCCAAAGGTACGCTCAACCACACGTCTGGTCCTCCCATGTGCCTCATTGTAGCGGTCATCTGCTGGGGTCCGAGGATTTCGTAATGGACTGAGCAGCCAGGGCCCATTCGGGTAAGCCGAGTCACCTGGGCGTGGGGGACACAGAGAACCGTTGCAATTCAAACAGGACAGTAGACAGCATCCTTAAGCCAGCACGCTACACAACTCCACATACTCACCGACAATCCAGCCACGGTCCTGTTGCAGATTGGTCATCAGTCGTGGTAATATGCTGTTTCGCATGATGTGCGCATCATGGGCCGAGCCTGGGAACTTTGCACACATGTGGGAGATGACCATGTCCGCAAGGCACACCACTTGCACATTCAGGGAGTGCGTGTGCTTCCGGTTGCGGAAGAGCTGCTCAGTGGCCTGTGGTGGGACAAGGCCAACATGGGTGCAGTCAATGGCACCAACGACGTGTGGGATCCGTCCAAGGGCATAGAATGCACCCTTCACTGCCGCCAACTCACGTGCCCTGGGGAATCTGATGTACCTGTTCCTGTACAGCATCATGGCTGCCAGTACATCCCTCAGCACCATGCTGAACATGGGCTGGGACATCCCACCTCCACTGCCCACTGTGTGCTGGAATGACCCAGTGGCGAAAAAATGCAGTGCAGCCATCACCTTAGCCGTGGGGGTGAATGCTGTCGGATACACCCTGCGAGGACGGAGGTGGGGTTCCAACATGGCACATAGTCGATGCAGGGTTGGTCGATCCAGACGAAATTTCCGGATGAGCTCAGAATCCTCCATGTCCGCCAACAATTGGTAAGGGCGGTAAATGTTTGGTCTCCGCCTAGGCAAGATGGAAGTGGACACATGTCAAAGCAACACGCCACATGGCATTTTCACATACGCATCACTGATATGACAGAGCAAGAACATGAGTCACAGAACAGCTGTCATGCAGGGACAGCACAGCCACAATACACTTACACAGGTCTCCCACCAATAGCAATGGGCAGTGGCACAAACCATTGCTATGTGCATGCACATGGGGATCCAGGCCTCAATGACCTGTGAGGCGTGCTGATGGGGACTGACTGCATGTCCGGCAAGCGACAACACCACGGCAACATGACTGGCTGCTGTGCATCACACTGCTTCCGAGGCTGGATTAGTATGGCACACACCAACGACGATGTGGGCACAGGCTGAGTGGCCAAGACAAGTGGGACCTGTGGCACGAGGGGATATGAGACAGTCATTGGTGTCACCACTGCACCCTATGTGCAGCACTGTACGGATCACACCTCCAGAAGCATTGTCAGGTGTACACATTGACAGCCCCATGCCAACACGGCTGTGTGCTTGCAAATACACATCACATGTGACACGTAACCTTGCACGTGCCAAGTGGCAGATGTACATAGTGAGAGATGACATGCGTGTGCATATGCGTATACCATGCACCCATGCCAATGTGCAGATGATGACATGCTAACAGACATGTGGGGCCGGCCACTGGCCATCCCTGCCTATGCACACGGCATGTTGTGGCCCTGTCCATTGTGCACCTGCACCCACACGCACATCATGGCCACACCTGCAGATGCAGTGCGCACATCATACTGTGTGGTGCACATGGCATCAGCGGACTGTCACCAACATGGGCCAGGCCATTACGGCCAACTCCGATGACCCTCGCGGTTGCACCCTGCGTGTTCCACTATGGAGGTAGGCGTCCCGGGCCAGCTGGGTGCAGGCCAACGTCTGCAATTGCCAGTGCAGGTCTCAGTGCACTTGTTGCTCGTGTGAATGTCAGGCTGGGCCATGCTGCCCCTCTCAGTCCCAGCAAGCCTGGCCTGCACATTGACTGCACAATGCCAGTAGGTGACAGCACCGACTGCCTAGTGGGTTACATGTGTCTCCTGTTCAGGACACCCCGGATGAGCGCTTACTCTGCACTGTCTATTGGACACACCATGACTCGTGATAGGGATGTGTGTGAGAGATAGTGGCACTGAATGTGACCTTCGTTGCGGGGTGGGCCATGCACAGGGCGAGTACGCTGATGGTTGCGCAGTGTTGGTCACAGTGGGTACACCCACACAGATGTGTTGCCTTGTGATCTTCTTCTAGGTCAGCCTGACAATGGACAGTAGATGTGGGCAGGCTACACATTGCTCGATGTGCTGTCTATGTGCATGTGCATTCACACCAGGCACAACTGCCCCTGCACATGTGACCCCTGCTGCACTCTGTGCTGGGCCTGTTGAGCTGATGCACCGTCTGTGCGTGGGGCAGACAGCTCTGCTCAGTTCCGTCATTGCCCATGACATCACTTTGCCGCAGGTGACATGGTTCATGGAGGGCCCACATGTACGCGTGGGTGGACTACACAAGACTGTCCAATGGTTATCACCCCCAGTCAGTGCTTCGAATGGGAAGTATGTGGTGCTGGTACTCATTTCGCTGTGTCGAGTGTGCGGGGCTAGGTGCGGGGCTACATGCAAGACATGGGTAGGTCATCGGCTTATCTACTAGTTGCAATGCACACGAGACATGTATTTTTCTGACCACATCAGGGGCATTACTTAAACTAACTGAAAGTCAAACAGTTATCTTTTGCACTGTCCTCATGGCCTCCCCTCGATCACACCTATATGCATTTGCACATGAGAAGCTAGCGCATGCACAAGCAGCTCCAAGCTCGCCCCAGAGAGGCCAAGGAGTGTATGTGTGGGTCCAGTTGTACATGTGGTCTGTCTCACGGTATGATTAGTGGCGTTACGCCATCCACATGCGTGGTGCCCCGACTCGAGACCCGGGCAACCTAGACAATGCATTGCAGTCTCTGTAGTCCGGATACACCACCTGCGACACACAGAGGCTGTAGCTGCCCTAGCGGCCCATGCCGCGTCCATCTGGGGGTGATGGACCCACACATTCACTCTTTTGCCTCACTGGGGCGGGCTCGGAGGTGCTTGCGCACGCGCTGGCTTCTCTGTTGCAACGGCATGTGACGTGTGTGGGGATGTACGCAATGGGTGGGATGGTGCGAGCCACCTTCCGTGACGTCACTCCTGCTCGTGATGTGTGCGTCCCCCAATACTTCCATATGACTTGAGCCATGCTGCACATTGAGGATGTTTTGCCTGCGTGATGTGTCCCGGAGAAGCGCGCCGAGTCCTCTCCCCCACCATGCTCCACTGCCATCCCGTGCCCTGGATTGCCTGTGCAGGTTGACAATGTTGGGGATACACCTGGTCGGCAGGGGCTGTGTGTGCCTTGTCAAGGGCCTGGCGGGCGCACAACAGGATCCAGCTTGTCCACAGAGGGTGGGCTGACGTGTACGCCTGATACCGCATTGTTCGTGTGCCCGGCTGCTGTGCACACACGTGTTCACATCCCCCCCGACGGGTGGCCTTTAACATTGCCCATGGAAGCGGTAATGTGCAGTTACGGACCGCTCCCGACACAGCGTGTTTCAACTGTGCATGTGCGCATCTACCCGTCACACCCACCCACCTGAGCGAAGCGTCACTCCCGCTTCACACGACACATGTGTGTCTTCCACAGTTGTGCTACTCATTTGCGTTGACATCGAATGACAGTGGACTACATAGTCATGTCACGACTGCCGTATACATCACACACTCTCATCATCTCACATTCGTACTTGTGAAAGGAATCAGCAGAGACAGTTTCTTTCTTCAAACCATGTATTGTGACTTATGTCCTCTGTGATGCAGTATAGTGGACTCTACTGGCAGCGGTATGCATGTGGAGGATATACTGAGCATGATTACACATAGCTAAGGGTGTAGGGGTACATGTGATTAGCTGTTGCATGTGGGATGTGGGCTTCAGAGTTACATCTGCTTGGCCGTTGCTGTGCTAATGTTCATTTGCAAGTAGCTGCGGTGCTGCGGACTTTGACACAGACGGTATACATTTAGCCTACCAGACCGCTTGGCATCATGGGCACAGTCCATCTCAGGTCCATGTGACAGGTGTGCTGCTGTTGTTACTCATGCACACGTGCGTGTGAGTTGACATCAGGGCATGGGCTTACGTGCATGCAACGGCGTCCCACTTGTTGTTGCCATATGGTGGATACTGGACATGTCACAGTCACTGGGGTCGTGTTGTTGTTGTATGCACTTGTCGTCCATGCAAAGGTCCTGTTACGGGAATTCCGGGGAGGGGGAGAAGGGGTGCAGCTCTCACATACTCCAGCCGGGCGATTCCTGTCCACTGTGCGGTGCATATGTCCATGGGCGCAGGATCCATGTCATGGCATAGTTGTACGTGCAGTTCTGTCCATGTGGGTGCGATACACATATCCCATGCCACTGCCTCCCCGGATACATGCAGAGTTCCTGGATGTGATGGGGAACGGAGTGCATGTCCCGGACACATCCGATGTCATGGCAGTGTCGTTGATGGTGTGGTATCAGTTGCAGGTCGTTTGGTATGGCTGTTGTGGTGGTTACTGGCCAGTCCGTGCGGAAGCTAAGCATGGGTACAGTTTCGGACATCATGGCTCATTTGGGGGATTGCGTCGGGGTCCTACGAATTGACAGGTTGACAGGTATGCGATGGCTTCCTGCAGGGCTTCCATTTCATTGGTGGTATACATGTTTGCCAGCCAATGTAGCGGATGGTGGCTGTCACGGTGTTGTCCGTAAGTTGTCCCTTGTAGGAGCATGATGGGGCATGCTGGGTGACATTCGATGTAGCTGTGATCCATGATCCGTCGTGTGGAGGCACAGTGGTCCCATTGCAGTGTGGGTCCGATGTACGCCACATACGCCATGCCCCCATAGGCTGAACAGACCCTGTCGGTGCGTCCAGAGGGTGGAATAGTGGTAGCAGGTCCACCTTTGGACATGCCGGGTTGGAGAGGCACAACTCCACAGGATGGTGGAAGGGACACCTCCGACAGTAGAAGACGGGTATGACGCAGCTGAACAATGCGATGCGGTAAGTCAGTCGGTAACTTACATTCAGCAGGGATAGGGGTTCGCATCCCAGTAGCTGTATCAGGTTGTGTTTGTACAGCTTGACCTGTCTGGCGTAGTTGGGTAGGTGTGTTGTAGGTGCCATTTTGCTGCGGGGCGATGTGGTGGCGTGCTCCGGCTGTGTGTGCAGTCTGCAGTGTGCAAGCTCCGAGGTTGCTGTGAGGTCTGTGATGGTCGTAGGGGGCAGGACTTGTGTTCTGTTAGCTTGTGCGGAGGACACAGGCCCTCATCCCACGTGCTTCTCTGAATGTTCAAGGTCAGTGGTGTGTGACTCCTTCCAGATAACTTGCATGGGAATGGCATGGGGGAGTTTTATATTTTTTCTTTCCCGTTCGGTATGTTCTTAGGTGATATGCGCTATCTGCCCTGTGGTCGGTTTCCTCTGCATGCCTGTGTTGGTCTTTTTTTGGGACAATGGCTGTATTCTCCGGCTTGTTTAGTCGGGATGTGGTTTCGGAGTTGGAATGGAAGGTCATTCAGTGCTGTCTGCTCTCCCGTGTGTGGGCGGCAGGCTGTGTTTCCGCTATGCGTTGGGCCTTGTGTGTGGGTGTCATTCTTGAGTCCAACTGTTGTCGGTCCCCGGGCTCTTTGGTGTTCCGTTTTGTATGTCTGGTTCATGGGTGCAGGGTGGTATGGGTGTTTCTGTGTGGTACTGGCGTACCTCTTCCCGACGGGGCCCATGTTCTACTGGGTGGTGTTGCCGCCGCTGTGTGCTTCGCCATGTTTGTCACACAGGGGTGTGTCCTGATGTTGCGTGACTTCACTGACATGTGGGCGTCGGTTGTGTGACGTTGGGTGTTGTCCGTGAATTGGGCGTTGGGGACATGACTGTGGCAGGCCTGTCACGTGTCATGTGCATTCTGGGTGTGGCTGGTGTGTGTGGTGCTTGGTTGTGTCCCTGTGTTGTTTGTGTGCAACGCATACATGGGGTTATGGTTGAGCGCTGAGTTGTGCGCATGTGTGGCTGCGTCATCGCCGCTGTGCTGCGGTGCCGTGACGGGGTCGTTAGTTCCTGATCCCAGGTGGTGTGCCCATGATAGTTGCGAGATGTTGCACTTTGCCCTGTGTTACATTTGTGGGTGCAGTGGTGGATGTGTCTTGTCCACGCAGGGGTGTTGGGGGGTGCCATGTCCTCCTTTTCCGCCCTTGCACTGTGTACGCTGTTTGCGTGCCCCTGTTGTGTGTCTGCCTACCTGCGTCGCCGCGGTGCGTTGACTCCTGGGTGCTGCATCAGGTAGAGCATGGGGAGGGCCTGCAGTGCTGGATTCATGCTCGGGGGGTCGCCTCTTCGGTGTCTGTGCTCGGCGTTCGGGTTTCCGCCTCACTTTCACGTGCGGTGTCTCTTAGCCGTGGGAGCTGTTTGTTTGCGGCATCGTAATTTGTACGCCGGGCGGTACGTGATTTCGTCTGGCGGTGTGTCTCCATTGGGCTGCGCCGCTACGTGAGCGGGCGCACTTTGATGGCGGACGGCGTCGCTGGCTTGCCGGTGGTGTTTGGCTGCCTTTTCACATCGTAATTTGGCGGGCGTGTGGGCTGCGGCATGCGGGCGGTAACTGGTGGTTTTTGCATCCGCCAGCACGGCGGTGGTGCTACCGCCCGCCATCCTAATGGGCCCCTTAATTTTTATTTATGTTATTGTTTTATGTGTATAGATGTATTTGTAATTTATAATATTTTTTAATAATTTATAATTTATTAAAATAATTATTCAAACTGATTATTAAGTATATATATTATATATTATATGTATATGTTTAATTAATGTTTTATTTAATTATATATGTTACTTATTCATTTTAAAAATTATAAAATATTTTAACTATGTTTATTTTAATTATAAGTATTATTTAGTTTATTTTACATATTATTTTTAACAAAAAAAACGATATTTTTGATAACGATATTTTTGACATCGATATTGTTTTTTCGATATGTTTGTACTTACCATGTTGTAGATAGGATTTCGATATTATTGACATCGATATTTTTGTTGCGATATTTCTGTAGGTCGGTTTTTGACCTTCGATATTTTGTCAGTGATCCAAAATAAACATAGTTAAAAATATTTTATAATTTTTAAAATTAAAAAGTAACATATATAATTAAATAAAACATTAATTAAACATATACATATAATATATAATATATATACTTACTTAGGGGCACATTACGATACCCGGCGCAAATAATTCCGCCAGGCATGGAAGCGGCAAAAATCCGCCCGCACACACCGCCTGAACACCGACCACGCCATTACGATTACACAAACCGAATACCGCCATCGGCGGAAAAAGCACACAAAATACCGCCCGCCAACGTCCGAGTCGGAGACAAACCGCCCGCCACGGACGGAAACACGCACGACAACACAAAACCGCCCGCCCTCACGGCCGACACACCGCACGTGAAATTACGATCGCACCGCCATGAGCGCGGAAAAACCACAAATATACCGCCCGCCAGCGCAAACAACGCCGATGAGAATCGACACGGCAGAAGCCATGGCGCCCACGTACCTGCACAGAAACCATCCGCACACAAAACCAATAGCACACAACATGGCCAACAAGTCCACACAGCAAGGCACGCACAAATACACAAGCACAGTACATATCCCGAAAACACCCCCGGACAAACAAAAACTACAAAGGCCAGAACCCCAGACACAACACACCTGAAAACAACAGACCATGAGGACACACCCACATAGGTGAGTACAAAAGCAGCACTCCCACAGACCACAACCCCTTGCTACATTGCAAACCAGAGAGGAGAGGAGAGGACACAGTGACACAGCAAGGACAGCAGCACACCACAGAAACGCACACATCACAACCACCACCACCACCACCACCACCACCAAACACCGGCACCACAAACCCCCTGCACATTACACAACACACACCGCACCAGCACCACAAACACCATGGCACCACAAAGAATGCCCAAGTTCACGCCCATTGAGCTGACGGTCATGGTCGACGAGATCATCAAGGTGCACCCACAAATCTATGGGAACATGGTCCAACACACACCACTAGCCACCAGAAACAGAATGTGGAACCGGATCGTAGACCAGGTCAATGCAGTCGGGACCCTGCCCAGGAACAGAGTCGAAATTAACAAACGGTGGAATGACGTCAAGAGCCTGGTCAAGAAGAAGGAGGGCAAAAACAGAGAGCTGGCTGCCGTCACTGGCGGAGGGAATCCCGCGCTCTTCAAGACCTTCAAAGCGTGGGAGGAGAAGGTGCGAGTCATCATACATCCCGAGATCCTCGCCGGATTAGCAGGGGAGTGGAGGCTGGTAAGTACAAACTAATGTATACCAGCACACCGCTATGTACTCACATGCACTACCACCATGCCACAGCTCCCAGGGACAAACACCCCCATGTCCAGCACACAATACACGACACACACATGCAACAGACACCACCACACACAGCCCAAACAGAACAACTGTAAGATGCGTGGGGACATGTGTACATTCAGCTAGCCACGTAACCACCAACAGGTCCCCAAATATGCCAGAAGCGCCACAACGAGCACCCACCACACCCATGTGTCCGCCACAGCTGCACAAACCGACAAGTAACAGGTAAGTGGCAGGAACACAAAGTGCAGTGGGTGGGACGGTGGACAGCACAAGTACAACACACACCAGGCCCCTAGTCCCACAGCACAGCAAGGAGGAGCATCCCCCACACCCACGTGTCAGCCACCGCAGTGCACAACGACAGCCGAAAGGCAGACATCACGGTCCACAGCAATCGGTGTCAGTGGGTGTCCAGCCACCCCCACGACCCACAACACCCCCCACCCCCACAGACCTGCAACATGGAGCACCCCCGCTTAGAGCCATGTGGCATCCAGTACAGTGCACGCACGAACAACCTGCAGGTGGGAAACTGGACAGGGCTGGATTACTGGAAGCATGAGGACCGGCACACGACCAACACATGGGACATGTCACGTAGCAGACAAAAACGCAGCACCGCCCACCGTCACGAACAAGTGAACAATGTGCACACGGACATGAACAACAGACTCACACCCCACATGACCCATCACAGACATGGCAACACCCAAGGAGCCACGTCTGCATACACAAGCCACACTGAAAATAGTACCACACGGCAGCCACTGTGCAACTCATCACACACAACCGAAACACCATTGAAGTCCTGTCCATGTAGCCCCTACTGCCTGTCAACCACACACCCCACAACTACGCCTATGTAAGACAAACAACACAAGACGCAACAGAGCGGAACAACAGAAATGCACACGAACACCACTGAACCCATCAAACACACAGACACACCATGCACATACAACATACCATCCATCCCATCCGTCAGCCCCAGTCTCATGAAAGGCATGTCATCCGCACAGCTGCCACACATACAGCAGTCACGCTAAGATACATGCCCATGACCAACCATGTGCCAGAAGTCAATGAAGCGCACGTCACACTGTGAGCAACAACACACAACATGGGCCACACCCCCCACGAGCACTGCAGTGATGCACATGGCACAGGGCAGCACGCACACCAAGGAGATGGGACAACTGCAATACGTTGGCTTACACACACAACCATCACTCACTCATAACGATGCGTCCAATGCCATGTCCAGTAATCACAACAGACAGCAAATATGCAGGCCATGTCAAGCATGCACACACCTCAAACCATGCACTGTCATGCTGCCACAACACATGTCACGTTCAGCACCCATGGCTCACAGCATGTACCCCAAAAGCATATTCCCTCCCAAATGCGAATCTGGGGCATGGCCCCCATGTTGCCATATGCGTTCCTAAGCGTTCCATTTGAACCCCAAAAGCATATTCCCTCCCAAATGCGAATCTGGGGCATGGCCCCCATGTTGCCATATGCGTTCCTAAGCGTTCCATTTGAACCCCAAAAGCATATTCCCTCCCAAATGCGAATCTGGGGCATGGCCCCCATGTTGCCATATGCGTTCCTAAGCGTTCCATTTGAACCCCAAAAGCATATTCCCTCCCAAATGCGAATCTGGGGCATGGCCCCCATGTTGCTATATGCGTTCCTAAGCGTTCCATTTGAACCCCAAAAGCATATTCCCTCCCAAATGCGAATCTGGGGCATGGCCCCCATGTTGCCATATGCGTTCCTAAGCGTTCCATTTGAACCCCAAAAGCATATTCCCTCCCAAATGCGAATCTGGGGCATGGCCCCCATGTTGCCATATGCGTTCCTAAGCGTTCCATTTGTACCCCAAAAGCAAAGTACAAACCAGACCCAGGATGGGCCAGGAGCCCGCATACACCAGAGTCACAATGAGTAGGGGCACAGCAACACACCCATCGGCATGGCCAATCCGTCCCATGCCACATGTGCACAGCACACAGTCCCATTGCCAAGCACACACAACTACAAATGCCACAGCCACACACACCTCCGGGAAACCCATGTACGAGATTGCACGAACTGCCAATGTCAGACGACAAATACATACTTCGCCAGGTGCAACATAATAACAAATCTCATTCTCTCCACAGGTGACGAACTGCCGGATGCTGGGGATGGAGACAGCAGCCAGCACAGCCAGCCCACAAGCCCCCAACGAGGACACACGGATGTGGAGGATCTCACCTCCTCTTCGGACACGGACCACCAAGCAGGCCCATCTGGTGTGGCAGGGCCCAGCCGCTCCCCAGGACCCCTCCTACCCACCAACCCATCATCCAGGGCTGCTGAACAGTCCCAGCCCCCTGCTGCCACTGTCGTTGCGGCCACACCCACGGTCATTGCGGCCACACCCACGGTCATTGCGGCCACTACCACTGCCGCAACCGCCACCATCGCCGCACCGACCACCACCGCCGCCACCACCACCACGTCTTCGCTGGCACCAGCCCCAGCGCAGGTGGTGGCCCGGCCGACTGGATCCACCCTGGGAGCCACAGCGAGGACCGTGGTGAGCAATGTGGCTAGTGGGCAGGCCGGTGGCAGCAGGACTGGTAGGAGGAGCAGGGTCAGGGAAACGCCAGCCTCCCTGGGAGCCATGCCCTGCCTCAAATGGCCAGAGTCCTTGGGGCCTATGAGGAGGCCCAAGAACAATGGGTCAGGTCTGCTTCAGACACGCGGGAGGTGCTGGGGGTGCTGAGGTCCATGGACGCCCGTATAGGTCAACTCGTGGACCTCATGGGCCAGCTGGTGGTGGCGGTGAGGACACGGCCAGGGATAGCAGCTCCCCCTCCGCCACCACCTGCCGGGGCGCAGGGTCGAGCAGCAGTGTCCAGTTCCCCTGCGTCCACAGCCAGTGAGCACACCTCAACCACCAGCATGTCGCAAGCAGGCACCCCCCTCGCAAACGTGGAAGGGGCCGTCCGAAGAGGAAACAGATCTCCCGGGAGGACTTCGCACGCTCCAGTCGCAAGTGAGGCAGCCAGCCAGCCGTCCGCCAGCCTTCCTTGACCAGCCACTGCATTGACTTGGACTACGATCCCACTCCACACAGCCATCTGGATGGCATGTGTGTGTTGGACTATGGACATAGAACCAGTGGGTACACCCTGAGCATCACGCAGCCATGACCGACAGCTCATTGTCACTGCACGCACCACTTTTGTCATCACCTTACACACAATCACATGTCACAGTTTGTAATAAATGCACCTTTTTCACTAACTGCTGTTTGTGCCCTGTGTCTTATTTGTACGGAATACAACGGCCACCTTGGGCGGAAAGGCACCTGATGCGTGGCATGGCAATGGAATCCGGAGGGCCTGTAGGGACCTAGGGGTGGGAGACAGAACAGGAGCACATTCAATGAGTGTGTCACACACCCATCACACAGTACATGTCAACAACTACAAGCAATGTACACACATCGCACAGAGCAATAGGGCACAATGCCACAGTCTCCAACAGTGGCATACTACCCTGGCCATGGAGCGTTGACACACAGCACGTAGTGAACAAACGGCCACCCTGACACAGCACACACACACCTGCACAGATACAGCCACATCAGCCGTCGTACATGGACACTCACCGTCAAGTGAAGTAGCGGGCGATGAGCTGCTGCCGCACATTCCCAGCTTCCTCCTCTCCGCTGTCCTCCTCACTCGAGCTGTCCTGGTCTGCGGGCTGGGGCCCTGGTTGATCTCCGTCATCCACAATGAGGGGGATCTGCTTCCGAATGGCCAGATTGTGCAGCATGCAGCACGCCACCACTATCTGGCACACCTTCTGTGGGGAGTACGCCAGTGCACCCCCGGTGCGGTCCAGGCACCTGAACCTGGACTTGAGGAGGCCAAAGGTACGCTCGACCACACGTCTGGTCCTCCCATGTGCCTCATTGTATCGATCGTCTGCTGGGGTGCGAGGATTCCTCAATGGACTGAGCAGCCATGCCCCATTCGGGTACGCAGAGTCACCTGGGTGTGAGGGACACAGAGAACCGTTGCTATTCCAACTGGACAGGGGACAGCATCGCACAACCAGCACGCTACACCACTCCACATACTCACCGACAATACAGCCACGATCCTGTTGCAGATTGGCCATCAGTCGTGGCAAGATGCTGTTGTGCATTATGTGTGCGTCATGGGCCGAGCCTGGGAACTTTGCACACACGTGGGTGATCACCATGTCCGCAAGGCACACCACTTGCACATTCAGGGAGTGCGTGTGCTTCCTGTTGCGGTACAGGTGCTCAGTGGCCTGTGGTGGAACAAGGCCAACATGTGTGCAGTCAATGGCTCCAACGACGTGTGGGATTCTGCCAAGGGCATAGAATGCACCCTTCACTGCCGCCAATTCACGAGCCCTGGGGAAGCGGATGTACCTGTTTCGGTACAGCATCATGGCTGCCAGTACATCCCTCAGCACCTTGCTGAACATGGGCTGGGACATCCCTCCTCCACTGCCCACTGTGTGCTGGAATGACCCAGTGGCGAAGAAATGCATGGCGGCCATCACCTTAGCCGTGGGGGTGACAGCAGTCGGATACACCCTGCGGGGACGGAGATGGGGTTCTAACATGGCACACAGTCGATGCAGGGTTGGCCTGTCCAGCCGAAACTTCCTAATAACCTCTGTATCGTCCATGTCCACCAGCAATTGGTATGGGCGGTCAATGTTCGGTCTCCGCCTAGGGAAATTGCAGAGGACACATGTCAAAGCAACACGACACATAGCAATTTCGCATACGCATCACTGACATGACTGAGCAAGCACATGAGCCACAGCCCAGCTGTCAAGCTGGGACGGCACGGCCACAATACACTTACACAGGTCTCCCAACAATGGCAATGGCTAGTGACACATACCACTGCCATGTGCATGCACATGGGGATCTAGGCCCCAATGACTTGCGGGGCGTGCTGATGGGGACTGACTGCATATTCGTCAAGCGGCAACGCCACGGCAACATGTGTGTCTGCTGAGCATGGAACTGCTTCCGAGGCTGGATGAGTATGGCACACGACGACGACGACGATGTGGGCACAGGCTGAGCGGCCAAAACAAGTGGGACCTGTGGCACGAGGGGATATGAGACAGTAGTAGGTGTCAGCACTGCACCCTATGTACAGCACTGTACGGATCACACCTCCCGAAACATTGACAGGTGTCCACATTGACAGCCCCATGCCAAGACGGCTGTGTGCTTGCAGCCACACGTCACAGGTGAGAGGTTACATTGCACGTGCCAGGTGGCAGACGTACATAGTGGGAGCTGGCATGTGTGTGCATGTGTCTCCTGTTCAGGATCCACCAGATGGGCGCTGACTCTGTACTGACCATTGGACACAGCATGTTCCGTGGAAGGCTTGTGTGTGTGGGATGGTGGCACTGGATGTGCCTCCGTTGGGTGGGGGGCCATGCACAGGGCGGGTACGTCGATGATTGCGCATTGTTGGTCACGGTGGGTGCACCAACTAAGATGTGTTGCCCTGTGTTCAATTCCTATGTCCGCATGATGATGGACTGTGGATGTGGGCAGACTACACATTGGTCGATGTGCTGTCTATATGCATGTGCCTTCACACCAGGCACAGCTGCCCCTGCACATGTGACCCCTGCTGGACTCGCTGCTGGGTCTGTGGAGCTGATGCACCTTCTGTGCGTGGGGCGGACAGCTCTCCTCACTTCCCTCATTGCGCATGTCATGTCTTTGCCGCAGGTGACATGGATCATGGAGGGCCCACATGTACGCGTGGGTAGGCTACACATGATTGTTCACTGGTCGCCACCCCCAGTCAGTGTTTCGAATGGGAAGGTTGTCGTGCTGGTGGTATGTTCGATGTGGCGGATGGGCGGGCCTAGGTGCGGGCTTACATTCCGGACATGGGGGGTAGTTGGATTGGCGACTAGTTGCAGTACACACGGGACACGTCTCTTCCTTTCCACATCTGGGTCATCCCTTGTACTAACTGACAGTGATACAGTCATCTTCGCCCCAGCCCTCATGTCCACCCCTCGCCCCCCAATATGCATGCTCACCTGCGAGGCTAGCGCTTGCACAGGCAGCCCCAAGCTCGCACCAGAGAGGGCAAGGAGTGTATGTGTGGGTCCAGTTGCACGAGTGGGCTGTCTCAGGGTATGATGTGTGGCGGGACGCCGTCCACCTGCGTGGTGCCCCAAATGGAGACCCGGCCTGCATGGACTATGCATCACAGTCTACGCCTTCCGGATCCGCCACCTGCGACACCCAGTGGCTGTGGCTGCCCTTGCGGCCATGCCGCGTCCGTCTGTGACTGATGGCCCACACATTCACTCTTTGGCCTCTCTGGGGAGGGCTCGGGGGTGGTGGCGCACGCGCTTGCACTTAGTCGCAATGGCATGTGGCGTGGTTGGTATAATGGGCAATGGATGGGATGGTGCGAGCCACCTCCCGTGACATCAGTGCTGCTCGTGCTGTGGTGCGTCCCCCCTACACTTCCATTTGACTTGTGCCATGCTAGACGTTGCGGTTCTATTGCCTGCGTGATATGACCAGGAGGAGCGCGAGGAGACCTCTCACACACCATGCTCCACTGTCATCCCGTGCCCTGTATCGCCTGTGCGGATTGACTATGTTGGGGTTACACCTGGTCGACTGGGGCTGTGTGTGCCTTGTCAAGGGGCATGGCGGGCGCACAACAGGATCCAGCTTGTCCACAGAGGGTGGGCTGAGGTGCGCCTGGTACCGCTTTGTACGTGTGCCCGGCTGCTGTGCACACACGTGTTCACTCCCCCCGACAGGTGTCCTCTCACAATGCCCAGGGAAGCGGTGGTGTACTGTTCATGACCCCTCCCAACACGTCGTGCTCCAACTTGGCATGTGCGCATCTACCCGTCACACCCACCCACCTGAGCACTGCGTCCATACGACTTCACACAACACATGTGTGTCTTCCACAGTTGTGCTACTCATTTGCGTTGACATCCAATACCAGTGGACTACATGGTCATGTCACGACTGCCGTGTACTTCACATACTCTCATCCTCTCTCATTCGTACTTGTGAAATGAGTCAGCGGAGACAGTTTTGGTTTCAAACATTATATTGAGTCTTCTGTCCTCTGTGATGCAGTATAGTGGACACTACTGGCAGCGGAATACATGTTGAGGATTTACTGAGCATGATAGCAAATGGGATAGGGTGTGGGGTTACATGTGATTGGCTGTTGCATGTGGGATGTGGGCTTCAGAGTGACATCTGCTTGGCCAAGGCTGTGCTAATGTACATTTACGTATAGCTGCGGAGCTGCGGACTTTGACACAGACGGTATACATGTAGCCTACCAGACCGCTTGGCATCATGGGCACAGTCCATCTCAGTTCCATGTGACAGGTTTGCTGCGGTTGTTCCTCATGCACGCGTGCATGTGAGATGACATCAGGGCATGTGCTTGCGTGCATGCAGCGGCGTGCCACTTGTTGTTGCACTGTGGTGGTTACTGGACATGTCACAGTCACTGGGGTCGTGTTGTTGTTGTATGCACTTGTCGTCCATGCAAAGGTCCTGGTATGGGATTCCCGGGGCGGGGGTGGGAGGGGTGCAGCACCCACAGACTCCAGGCGACCTATTCATGTCCACTGAGCGGTGTGTGTGTCCATGGGCGCTGGATCCATGTCGTGTCCTGGTTGTTCGTGCAGTTCCGTCCATGTGGGTGCGATACACAGAGCCCATGCCACTGCCTCCCACGATGCATGCGGTGTTCCTGGATGTGATGGGGAACAGTGTGCATGTCCCGGTCATATCCGATGTCATGGCGATGTCGTTGATGGTGTGGTTACAGTTGCCGGTCGTTTGGTATGGCTGTTGTGGTGGTGACTGGCCAGTCCGTGCGGAAGCTAAGCATGGGTGCGGGGTTGGACATCATAGGTCACTCGGGGAACCTGCGTTGTGGTCCGACGTATTTACAGGTTGTCAGGTATGCGATGCCGTCCAGCAGGGCTTCCATGTCATTGGTGGTGTACATGTTTGCCAGCCAATGTAGCGGATGGTGGCTGTCAAGGTGTTGTTCGTAAGTTGTCCCTTGGAGGACCATGATGGGGCATGCTGGGTGACATTCGATGTAGCTGTTATCGATGATCCGTCGTGTGGAGGCACAGTGGTCCCATTTCAGTGCGGGTGCGATGTTGGCCACATACGCCATGCCCCCATAGGCAGAGCAGGCCCTGTCGTGTGCGTCCAGAGGGAGGAGTAGTGGTAGCAGGTCCGCCTTCAGACATGCCGGGTTGGAGAGGCATATCTCGACGGGATGCTGGTAGGGACACCTCCGACAGTAGAAGACGGGCATGACGCAGCTGAACAATGTGATGCGGTAAGTCAGTCGGTAACTTACGTTCAGCAGGGACAGGAGATCGCATCCCAATGTATGGCACAGGTTGGTTTTGTACAGCTTGAGCTGTTCGGCGTAGTTGGGTAGGTGTGTTGCGGTTGCCATTTCGCAGCGGTTCGTTGAGGTGGCGTGCTCCGGCTGTGTGTGCAGTCTGCAATGTGCACGCTCCGGGGTTGCTGTGAGCTCTGTGTAGTCGTAGGGAGACAGGACTTGTGTTCTGTTGGCTTGTTTGGAGGACACGGGCCCTCTTCCCACATGCTTCTCAGACAGTTCAAGGTCAGTGCTGTGTGACTCCTTCCAATTAACTTGCATGTGGCCGACATGGGGGAGTGTTTTCTTCTTTCTTCCCCGTCCGTTGTGTGCTTCTGTGATATGCGCTATCTGCCCTGTGGTCGGTCTCCTCGGCATGCCTGTGTTGGTCTATTCTTGGACAATGGCTGTATTCACCGGCTTCTGTCGTAGGGCTGTGGTTTCGGAGTTGGAATGGAAGGTCATTCAGTGCTGTCTGCTCTCCCTTGTGTGGGCGGCAGGCTGCCTTTCCGCTCTGTGTTGGGCCTTGTGTGTGAATGTTATTCTTGGGCCACCTGTTGTCGGTCCCCGTGCTCTTTGGTGTTCCGTTTTATATGTCTTGTACATATGTGCAGGGTGGTATGGGTTTTTCAGTGTGGTACTGGCGTTCCTCTTCCCGAAGGGGCCCTGCTTCTCCTAGTTGGTGTTGCCGCCGCTGTGTGCTACGCCATGTTTGTTACACTGGGGTGTGTCCTGCTGTTGCGTGACTTCACTGACATGTGTGCGTCGGTTGTGTGGCGTTGGGTGTTGTCCGTGAATTGGGCGTTGGGGACATGTCTGTGGCAGGCCTGTCACGTGTCATGTGCGTTCGGGGTGGGGCTGATGTGTGTGCTGCTTGGTTGTGTCCCTGTGTCTGTGTGCGACGCATGCATGGCGCTGCGGTTGGCCTCTGCGTTGTGCGCATGTGTGGCGGCGTCATCGCCGCTTTGGGGCCGTGACGGGGTGGTTGGTTCCTGGTCCCAGGTGGTGTGTACACATGTGTTCCGCGATGTTACGATTTGGCCTGTGTGTCATATGTGGATGCAATGGTGGATGTGTAGTGTACACGCGCTGGTGGGGGTTGTCCGCTTTTTCCGCCCTTGCACTGTGTGCGCTGTTTGCGTGCACTTGTTGTGTGTGTGCCTACCTGCGTCTCCGCGGTACGTTGCGTCCTTGGTGGTGCATCAGCAGAAGCATGGGAAGGCCTGCAGTGCTGGATTCATGCTCGGGGTGCCGCTTCTTCGTTGTCCGTGCTCTGCGTCCGTGTTACCGCCTCTCTTTCACGTGCGGTGTCTCTTAGCCGTGGGAGCCGTTTGTTTGCGGCATCGTAATTTATGCGCCGGGCGGGACGTGTTTCGTCGGACGGTGTGTGTCAGTTGTGCTGCGCCGCTACGTGAACGGGCGCACTTTGATGGCGGACGGTGTTGCTGGCTTGCCGGCGGTGTTTGGCCTGCTTTTCGCATCGTAATTGGGCGGATGTGTGGACTGCTGCGTGCCGGCGGTAACTGGTGCTTTTTGCATCCGCCAGCACGGCGGTTGTGCTTCCGCCCGCCATCGTAATGGGCCCCTTAATAATCAGTTTGAATAATTATTTTAATAAATTATATATTATTAAAAAATATTATAAATTACAAATACATCTATACACATAAAACAATAACATAAATAAAAATTAAATAATTATGTATAACAAATTAAAAAATTAAATTTACTTGTAATATTTTTAAAATTAATTATATACTATATTAACTAAAATAATACAAAAAATATTAAATAGCGTAGGGAATAAAACTACTATTACAACCCCCAAAAAACAACAGTAAGAAAAATGTTGGATAGCGTAGGGGTAAAAATTACTATTCCCACTCCAGAGAGTGCAACAGTAGGGAAAGTGTTGGATAGCGTAGGGGTAAAAATTACTATTCCAACTCCAGAGAGTGCAATAGTAGGGAAAGTGTTGGATAGCGTAGGGGTAGAAATTACTATTCCCACTCCAGGGAGTGCAACAGTAGGGAAAGCGTTGGATAGCGTGAGGGTAAAAATTACTATTCCCACTCCAGAGAGTGCAACAGTAGGGAAAGTGTTGGATAGCGTAGGGGTAAAAATTACTGTTCCAACTCCAGAGAGTGCAATAGTAGGGAAAGTGTTGGATAGCGTAGGGGTAGAAATTACTATTCCCACTCCAGTGAGTGCAACAGTAGGGAAAGTGTTGGATAGCGTAGGGGTAAAAATTACTATTCCAACTCCAGAGAGTGCAACAGTAGGGAAAGTGTTGGATAGCGTAGGGGTAGAAATTACTATTCCCACTCCATAGAGTGCAACAGTAGGGAAAGCGTTGGATAGCGTGAGGGTAAAAATTACTATTCCCACTCCAGTAAGTGCAACAGTAGGGAAAGTGTTGGATAGCGTAGGGGTAAAAATTACTATTCCCACTCCAGAGACTGCAACAGTAAGGAAAGTGTTGGATAGCGTAGCGGTAAAAATTAGTATTCCCACTCCAGAGAGTGCAACAGTAGGGAAAGTGTTGGATAGCGTAGGGGTAAAAATTACTATTCCAACTCCAGAGAGTGCAACAGTAGGGGAAGTGTTGGATAGCGTAGAAGTTACAAATAACATACTTATAAATAAATTTAAAAAAAAAAATAATTAATGAATTATTAAATAACTCTAAACTATTTACCAATACCAATAAATAATTATTAAAAACATAGGTGTCCATTACGATGTCGGACGGTAAAAAATCCCCCATCTACCATAGCGGTAAAATTCCGCCCGCCTACACCGTCTGAATACCGACCGAGCAATCACGATGCCGCGAACCGAAAACAGCAGGCGGCGGAAAATAAACAAAAAATAGCGCCCGCCCATGTCCGAGTCCAAGTCCATCCGCCCTCCACGGATGGAAAGACGCACGACAACCCAAAACCACCCGCACTGACGAATGATACACCGGCCGTGAAATTAGGATCGCACAGACATGAGCGCGGAAAATACACAAAAACACCGCCCGCCAGCGTAAACAACAGTGACGAAAATGTACACGGCGGAAGCACTGGCGGCCACGGCCCTGCACAGAAATCATCCGCGGACAAAAACAAACACACACAACATGGCCAACAAGTCCACACAGCAACCCACACACAAATACCCAAACACAGTACACATCTCGGAAACACCCCCTTCCCCCCTGGACAAACAAATCAACTACAAATCCCAGAACACCAGCCACAACACACCTGAAAACAACAGACCACCATGACACACCCACATAGGTAAGTACAAAACCAGCCCCTCACAGACCACAACCCCTTGCAACATTACAAAGTGAGGACGAGAGCACACAACACAGCGAGACAGAAAGGACAGCAGCACACCACAGACACGCACCTATCACACCCATCACCACCACCACCAAACACCTGACCCACAAACCCCCTGCACATCACACACCACACACCGCACCAGCACCACAAACACCAAAACACACACCATGGCATCACACAGAATGCCCAAGTTCACTTCCACTGAGCTGACGGTCATGGTCGACGAGATCGTCAAGGTGCACCCACAAATCTATGGCAACCAGGTCCAACAGACACCACTATCCACCAGAAACCGGTTGTGGAGCAGGATCGTAGACCAGGTCAATGCAGTCGGGAACGTGCCACGCAACAGAGGCGAAATCAACAAAAGGTGGAACGACCTGAAAAGCGTGGTCAAGAAGAAGGAGACCAAGAATCGTGAGCTGGCTGCCAGGACTGGCGGAGGTAATCCCGCGCTATTCAAGACCTTCAAGGCGTGGGAGGAGAAGGTGCGAGTCATCATACATCCGGAGATCCTCACCGGATTACCAGGGGGAGTGGAGGCTGGTAAGTACAAACAAACGTATACCAGCAAACCGCTATGTACTCACATGCACTACCACAATGCCATAGCTCCTAGGGACAAACACCCCCATGTCCAGTACACAATACACAAGACAACACTCACACATGCAACAGACACAACCACACACTCAGCCCAAACCAACCAACTAACAAAACCATGGGGGCATGTGTATAGTTAGCCAGCACCGCAACTCCCACCAGGTCCCCTTGTACTCCAGAAGCGCCAGAAGGAGCACTGCCCACACCCATGTGTCAGCCATAGCTGCACTAACCGACAAGTAACAGGTAAGTAGCCGCAACACAAAGGCAGTGGGTCGGTGGGGGGACAGCTGAAGTACAACACCTACCAGGCCCCCAGTCCCACAGCGCAGCAAGGTGGAGCACCCCCACACCCATGTGACAGCCACTGCAGTGCACACCTGCAGCCGACAGGTAGACATCTCACCCCACATGCAGGGGTGTCTGTGGGTGTCAAGCCATCACCACAACTCACAACACCGCCCCCACTCCCACAGACCAGCAACATGGAGCACCCCTCCCGCCCATAACCATGTGGCATCCATTGCATTGCGCACTCAAAAACAACCTGTAGGTGGGAAACTGTATAGGGCGGGGTGTCTGTAGGCATGAGGACTGTACTACGACTGACACATGGGACATGTCACGTAGCAGAGGAACACGCAGCACTGCTCCCTGTCACAATCATGTGACCAATGTGCACACGGACATGTATTACAGAGTCATACCCCACATTACCCATCACAGATTTAGCAACACCTAAGGAGCCACGTCTGCATGCACAAGTCCCACTGGAGTACAGACCCACACGGCAGACACTGTGCCACCCATCACACACATCAACAACACCATCGAAGTCTTGTCCATGTAGTCCTCACTGCCTGTCACTCACACATCGTACAACAACGCCCATGTAAGACAAACCTTACTAGGCTAGAAGTAACAGCGTGGAACCACAATATTGCACACAAAAACAACTGGACCCATGAAACACACAGGTACACAATGCACATTCAACATATCATCCATCGCATCTGTCAGCCCCAGTGTCATGAGAGGTATGTCATCCGAACAGCTGTCCCTCATACAGTAGTCATGCAAAGATACCTGCCCATGACAAATCATGTGCCTGCAGTGACTGAAGCGCACGTCACACTGCGAGTAACAACACACATAATATAGTCAACACCCCAAGAGCACTGCATTGATGCACATGTACGAGTGCAGCACGCACACCAAGGAATTGGCCCATCTGCAATACGTCATGTGGCACACAACAAGCACGAACTCACAACAATGCTACCAATGTAATGTCCATGAATGATAACAGGCAGCAGATATGCCGGGCATGTTAGACAGACACACACCTTAGTCTATGCACTGTCATGTTGCCAGAACACATGTCACGTTCTGCACCCATCACCCACAGTACGTACCCCAAAAGCATATTCCAAGCCAAAAGCGTCCAGGGGGCTGTACCCCCTTGTGCCATCTGCGTTTCTAAGCGTTCCATCTGTACCCCAAAACCATAGTTCAACCCAACATCGTCGATGGTTCTGGAGCCCGCATACACCCGAGCCACAAAATGTAGGAGCATAGCAACACACACCCATCGGCATTGCTAATCCGTCCCATGCCACATGTCCACATCACACAGTCCCATTGCCTAGCCCATGCATACACACATCGTACATCCACACACGCCTCTGGGAAACCTGTGTACGACAGTGCACGAACTGTGAATGTCAGACAACCAATACATACTTTGCTAGGTGCAACACAATGACCCATCTCATTCTCCCCACAGGTGGTGAACTGCTGGATGCCGAAGAGGGAGACAGCAGCCAGCACAGCCAGTCCGCAAGCCCCCGACCCGGACTCACGGATGTAGAGGAGCTGGACACCTCTCCGGACACGGACCACCCAGCAGGCCCATCTGGAGTGGCAGGGCACACCCGCTCCCCAGGGCCCCTCCTACCCACCAACCCATCATCCAGGGATGCTGACCAGTCACAGACCCCTGCTGCCACGGTCATTGTGGCCACCACCACCGCCGCAACCACCACCACCACCACCACGCCATCCCTGACCACTCAACCAGCGCAAGGGGTGGTCCGGCCGTCTGGGTCCACCCTGGGAGCCAGAGCGAGGACCGTGGTGAGCAATGTGGCTAGTGGGCAGGTCGGTGGCAGCAGTACTGGTAGGAGGAGCAGGGTCAGGCCAACGCCATCTGTGCCTGGGAGCCAAGCCCTGCCGCAAATCGACAGAGTCCTTGGGGCCTATGAAGAGGCCCAAGGAGAATGGGCCAGGTCGGCTACCAACACGCGGGAGGTCCTTGGGGTGTTGAGGTCCATGGACGCCCATATGGGCTGAATCGTGGCCCTCATGGGCCAGCTGGTGGTGGGGGGGAGGGCACAAGCAAGGCCAGCAACACCACCTCCGCCACCACCTGCTGTGGCGCTGGGTCGTGCAGCATCGCGTTCCCCTGCGTCCACAGCGAGTGAGCACTCCTCAGCCACCACCAGCAGCCCACCAACACAACCCCCTCCCAAACGTGGAAGGGGCCGTCCGAAGAGGAAACAGGTGTCCAGAGAGGACTTCGCACGCGACAAACGCCAGTGAGTCAGCCAGCCACCTTGACCACCTACTGCATTGACTTGGAATACGATCCTACCCCACACTGCCATGTGAATGGCATGTGTCTGTTGGACTGTGGACATAGAACTTCATGGGTACACCTTGACCATCACGCAGCCATGACCGTCTACTCGTTGTCACAGCATGCACCACATTTGACATCACCTTGCACACAATCACATGTCACCGCTGTAAATAAATACACCTTGATCACAATCTGCTTAATGTGTCCTGGGTTTATTCAACGATGTGCAATCGCCACCATGAGCAGAAATGCATCTGCTGTGTGGGATGTCGATGGGACAGGAGAGGCTGTAGGGACCTAGGGGTGAAAAACAGAACAAGAGTGCATTCAATGAGTGTGTCACACACTCATCACACAGTACTTGTCACCAACTACAAGCAATGTACACACATCTCACAGAGCAACAGGGCACAATGCTACAGCCACTGTCAGTGGCATACCAACCTGGACATGGACCATTGACACACAGCACTCAGTGAACAAAAGGCCCCCGTGACAGAGCACACATACACCTGCACAACTACAGCTACATCAGCCGTCGTACATGGACACTCACCGTCAAGTGAAGTAGCGGGCGATGAGCTGCTGACGCACATTCACAGCTTCCTCCTCTCCACTGTCCTCTTCACTTGACCCGTCCTGGTCTGCAGGCTGGGGCCCTGGTTGATCTCCGTCATCCACAATTAGGGGATCTGCTTGCGAATAGCCAGATTGTGCAGCATGCAGCAAGCCACTACTATCTGGCACACCTTCTGTGGGGAGTACGCCAGTGCGCCCTCGGTGCGGTCCAGGCATCTGAACCTGGACTTCAGGAGGCCAAAGGTCCGCTCAACCACACGTCTGGTCCTCCCATGTGCCTCATTGTAACGGACATCAGCTGGGCTCAGAGGATGTCGTAATGGGCTGAGCAGCCAGGGCCCATTCGGGTAAGCAGAGTCACCTGGGTGTGAGGGACACAGAGAATCGTTGCTATTCCAACTGGACACAAGACAGCATCGCACAGCCAGCACGCTACACTACTCCACATACTCACCAACAATCCAGCCACGGTCATGTTGCAGATTGGTCATCAGTCGTGGTAGGATGCTGTTGCGCATGATGTGCGCGTCATGTGCCGATCCTGGAAATTTCGCACACACGTGTGATATTACCATGTCCGCAAGGCACACCACTTGCACATTCAGGGAGTGTGTGTGCTTCCGGTTGCGGTAGAGGTGCTCAGTGGCCTGTGGTGCAACAAGGCCAACATGGGTGCAATCTATTGCACCAACGACGTGGGGGATCCGTCCAAGGGCATAGAAATCACCCTTCACTGCCGCCAATTCACGAGCCCTGGGGAATCTGATGTACCTGTTCCTGTACAGCATCATGGCTGACAGTACATCCCTCAGCACCATGCTGAACATGGGCTGGGACATCCCACCTCCACTGCCCACTGTGTGTTGGAATGACCCAGTGGCGAAGAAATGCAGTGCAGCCATCACCTTAGCCGTGGGGGTGAATGCTGTTGGATACACCCTGCGAGGACGGAGGTGGGGTTCCAACAAGGCACATAGGCGATGCAGGGTGGGTCGGTCCAGACGATATTTACGGATGACCTCCACATCCTCCATGGCTGACAGCAATTGGTAGGGGCGATGTATGTTTGGTCTCCGCCTAGGAAAGATGGAAGTGGACACATGTCAAAGCAACACGCCACATGGCAGTTTCACATACACATGACAAAAATGACTGACCAAGCAATTGAATCACAGAACAGCTGACAAGTAGGGACAGCACAGCCACAATACACTTACACAGGTCCCCTACCAATAGCAATGGGCAGTGACACACACCATTGCTATGAGCATGCACATGGGGAGTTAGGCCTTAACAACTTGTAAGGCATGCTGATGGTAACAGACTGCATATTCGGTAAGCTGCAACACCACGGCAACATGACTAGCTGCTGTGCATCACACTGCTTCCGGGGCTGGGTGTGTAGGGCACACACCGACAACGCTATGGACACAGGCTGAGCGGCCAAAACAAGTGGGACCTGTGGCACGAGGGGATATGAGACAGTCATTGATGTCCCTACTGCACCCTATGTACAGCACTGTACGGATCACACCTCCAGAAACATTGACAGGTGTACACATTGACAGCTCCATGCCAACACGGCTGTGTGATTGCACATACACATCACAAGTGACACGTAACGTTGCACGTGCCACGTGGCAGATGTACATAGTGAAAGATGGCATGTGTGTGCATATGCATATCCCATGCTCCCATGCCAATGTGTACATGATGATATGCCAACAGACATGTGGAGGCTGCCCACTGGCCGTCCCTGCCTCTGCACACAGCATGTTCTGGCCCCGTCCATTGTGGACCTGCACCCACACACAAATCATGGCCACACCTGCAGATGCATTGCGCACATTAAACTGTGTGGTGCACATGGCATCAGCGGACTGTACCCGCCATGGGCCAGGCCCTTACGGCCAACTCCAATGACCCTCGCGGTTGCACCCTGCGTGTTCCACTATGGAGGTAAGCGTCCCGGGCCAGCTGGGTGCAGGCCATCATCTGCAATTGAAGCTGGCAGACATGGTACACAAATTGCAGCAGCTTGGACCCACTGAAACTGCCCCAGGGGGCTATGTGAGTGTGTGAGTGAGACCGGCATTACCACAGCTACCTGGGACTGCAGCCTGGCACCCCTCAACAACACCTGCTGCTGCCACCCCTCCACCTACACGTGGATGACTCTGAGGATATGTCCAGGTCCACTCACCAGCGAGGAGCTGGAGATCCTGGATTCCGAGCTCCACGCACACTGCACATGGCTATTCCTTGCGTAAGTTGTGTGTGAGAGACAACTGCAGTGTGTGTGGGAGTGCATGTGGGGGACACACATGTCGTTGATCCGCAGCACTATGAGTCAGAGCCTGTGGTGATCAGACATGCACTGCTCACCATGCTGACTGCAGGTGGCAGTGGTATGTGAGCTCTCGGGCGCTTTGACATGTCTGTCCCTCCCGAGTGGTGGTACATGGCAACTACATGTCAGACATCCAGTGACACAGACAATTGGCAATGCAGGTCTCAGTGCACTTGTTGCTCGTGTGAATGTCAGGCTGGGGCCATGCTGCCCTTCTCAGTCCCAGCAGGCCTGGCCTGCACATTGACTGCACAATGCCAGTAGGTGACAACACAGAATGACTAGTGGGTTACATGTGTCACCTGTTCAGCACTCTCCGGATGAGCGCAAACTCAGCCCTGTACATTGGTCACACCATGCCTCGTGAAAGGGATGTGTGTGTGAGATAGTGCCACTGAATGTGACCACCGTTGCGGGGTGGGCCATGCGCAGGCCGAGTACGTTGGTTGTTGCGCAGTGTTGGTCACAGTGGGTACACCAACACAGATGTGTTGCCTTGTGATCTGTTGCTAGGTCCGCCTGACAATGGACAGTAGTTGTGGGCAGACTACACATTGGTCGATGTGCTGTCTATATGCATGTGCCTTCACACCAGGCACAGCTGCCCCTGCACATATGACCCCTGCTGCCGTCAGTGCTGGGTCTGTTGAGCTGATGCGCCATCTGTGCGTGGGGCAGACAGCTCTCCTCACTTCCGTCAATGCCCATGACATCACTTTGCCGCAGGTGACATGGATCATGGAGGGCCCACATGTACGCGTGGGTGGACTACACAAGACTGTCCAATGGTTATCACCCCCAGTCAGTGCTTCGAATGGGAAGGATGTGGTGCTGGTACTCATTTTAATGTGTAGAGTGGGCGGGGCTAGGTGCGGGGCTACATGCAAGACATGGAAAGTTCATCGGCTTATCTACTAGTTGCAATACACACGAGACACGTCTTTTCATGTCCACATCAGGGTCATTCCTTGAACTGACTGGAAGTCAGACAGTCATATTTTACCCTGTCCTCATGGCCTCCCCTCGCTCACATAAATATGCGTTTGCACCTGGGAAGCCAGCGCATGCACAAGCAGCTCCAAGCTCGCCCCAGGGAGGCCAAGGAGTGTATGTGTGGGTCCAGTTGAACAAGTGGTCTGTCTCGCGGCATAATAAGTGGCGGGACGCCGTCCACCTGCGTGGTGCCCCGACTCGACACCCAGGCAACATTGACAATGCATGACAGGCTCCGCAGTCCGGATACACCACCTGCAACACACAGAGGCTGTAGCTGCCCTAGCGGCCCAGGCCGCGTCCAACTGGAGCTCATGGACCCACACATTCACTCTTTGGCCTCTCTGGGGCGAGTTTGGAGCTGCTCATGCACGCGCTGGCTTCTCTGTTGCAATGGCATGTAACGTGTGTGGGGATATAGGCAATGAGTGAGATGGTGCGAGCCACCTTCCGTGACGTCACTCCTGCTCGTGATGTGTGCGTCCCCCACTACTTCCATTAGACTTGTGCCATACTACTAATTGAGGATGTGTTGCCTGCGTGATGTGTCCAGGAGGAGCGCGCCATGACATCTCACCCACCATGCTCCACTGCCATCCCGTGCCCTGGATTGCCTGTGCAGGTGGACAATGTTGGGGATACACCTGGTCGACAGGGGATGTGAGTGCCTTGGCAAGGGCCTGGCGGACGCACAGCAGTATCCAGCATGTCCACGGAGGGTGGGCTGACGTCTACACCTGATGCAGCATTGATCGTGTGCCTGCCTGTTGTGCACACACGAGTTCACATTCATCCCCAGACAGGTGGTCTTTACAAATTCCCAGGAGAGCAGCAATGTACTGTTCCGGAATCCTCCCAACACAGCGTGTTTCAACATTGCATGTGCGCACCTACCCGTCACACCCACCCACCTGAGCCAAGCGTAACTCCCGCTTCACATGACACATGTGTGTCATCCACAGTTGTGCTACTCTCTCAGGGCCGGACCTGCAACTGTCCCGTAGCACACACACAGCACCGATTCGTACTGGCATCCTGTTAGATTGGTGGGCACACTAACCCATCCCCTTCTGAGACAGTGGTGGCTGTGATGGATATTGTGACTGGGCACATGGCTTACTTTCAATGTGTGCATTTGGGAGGTGGTGGTGTGTGGTGTGTGAATGTCCCTGTCGACTGCACACATATGTCACCCCGGAACATGGTGGATGTTTGTTACCGTGCTGAGGTCTTTGGATATGATGTGATTGGTGTGTTGTATGTTGCACAGTATGCGGTGTGTGGGTGTGTCCTTGCAGTTCAGGCTGACTCTTACTTGTTATGGTTCAGACGTTGTGTGTGTGCAGGGTGTGTGACTGTCAAGATTGTGTCTAGTCCAATTGTGCATGTCAGCATTTCAGCAGTTCTTGCTCACTGTGCAGTGCTGCCCACCCACTCTGATGTCATGTGTGTGTTCTGTCAGGCATTGCTGTGGCATGCTTTAGCGTGGCTCCCACTTTTTGTTGCTGAGTGTGTGGTCAGACTGTGTGGGTCATTGTAAACATGTGTAGGACTGTGCTTTGTAGTGAGCAGGCCGTCAGTGTTAATGTGATGATCTTTCGGGCGACTTCAGAGTGTGACAAGTCCTGCTCCACAAGCTGTGGTATTTCCCTGTGGCCACTGTTGCGGCTACTCATTTGCGTTGACATCCAATGACAGTGGACTACATGGTCATCTCACGACTGACGTGTACTTCACACACTCTCATCCTCTCTCATTCATACTTGTGAAATGAATCAGCAGAGACACATTTTTGCTTCAAGCCATGTATTGGGACTTATGTCCTCTGTGATGCAGTATAGTGGACACTACTGGCAGCGAAATGCATGTGGAGGATATACTCAGCATGATTACACATAGCATAGGGTGTAGGGGTACATGTCATTAGTTGTTGACTGTGGGATGTGTGCTTCAGAGTTACAACTGCTTAGCCGTTGCTGTGCTAATGTACATTTGCTAATCACTGTGGAGCTGCTAACTTTGACACAGACAGTATACATTTCGCCTACCAGACCGCTTGACATCATGGGCACAGTACATCTCAGTTCCATGTTACAGGTTTGCTGCTATGGTTACTCATACACACGTGCGTGGAGGTGACATCAGGGCATGGGCTTACGTGCATGCAACGGCGTCCCACTTGTTGTTGCAATGTGGTGGCTACTGGACATGACACAGTCACTGGGGTCATGTTATTGGGGGATGCACTTGTTGTCCATGCAAAGGTCCTGGCATGGAAGTTCAGAGGGAGGTGAGGTGACAGCTCTCACATACTACAGCCGAACGATTACTGTCCACTGACCGGTGCATATGTTGATGGGCGCAGGATACATATTATGGCATAGTTGTACGTGCAGTTATGTCCATGTGGTTGCCATGCACATTTCCCATGCCTCTGCCTCCCCCTGTTCATGCAGAGTTACTGGATGTGATGAGGTAAAGAGTGCATGTCCCGAAAATATCAGATGTCATGGCACTGTAGTTGATGGTGTGGTGTTAGTTGCAGGTTGTGTGGTATAGTTGTTGTACTGGTAACTGCTCAGTCCGTGCGGATGCCAAGCATGGGTACGGTGTGGGACATCATTGTTCAATTGGGGGTGTTGCGTCGGGGCCCGACGAATTGACAGGTTGTCAGGTATGCGATACCTTCCAGCAGGGCTTCCATGGCATTGGTGGTGAACATGGATGCCATCCAATGTAGCGGATGGTGGCTGTCAAGGTGTTGGTCGTAAGTTGTCCCTTGTAGGAGCATGATGGGACATGTTGGATGACATTCGATGAAACTGTGATCCAGAATACGTCGTGTGGAGGCACAGTGGTCCCATTGCAGTGTGGGTCCGATTGCAGCCACATACGCCATGCCCCCATAGGCTGAACAGACCCTGTCGTGGACGTCCAGGGGTTGAACAGTTGTACCAGGTCCGCCATTGGACATGCAGGGTTGGAGAGACATAAATCCACAGGATAGTGGAAAGGACACCTCCGACAGTAGAAGACGGGGATGACGCAGCTGAACAATGCGATGCAGTAAGTTAGTCGGTAACTTACGTTCAGCAAGGCCAGATTTTCACATCCCAATATCTGTATCAGGTAATGTTTGTACAGCTTCATCTGTCCGGCGTAGTTGGGTAGGTGTGGTGCAAGTGCCATTTTGCTGAAGAGCGATGTGATGGCGTGCTCCGGCTGTCTGTGCAGTCTGCAGTGTGCAACCTCCGACGTTGCTGGGAATTCTGTTGTGGTCGTAGGGAGGCAGGGCTTGGGTTATAGTGGCTTGTGCGAAGGACACGGGCCCTCATCCCACATGCTTCTATGAATGGTCAAGGTCAGTGATGTCTGACTCCTTCCCGATAACTTGCATGTGAACCACATGGGGGAGTGGTATCATTTCTTTTTCCCTTCGGAATGTTCTTTCGTGTTATGCGCTATCTGCCCAGTGGACGGTTCCCTCTGCATGCCTGTGTTGGGCTTTTTTGGTATCATGAATGTGTTGTCCTGCTTGGATAGTTGAGCTGTGGTTTCGGTGTGGGTATGGAAGGCCATTCAGTGCTATCTCCTCTCCCGTGTGTGGGCGGCACGCTGCGTTTCCGCTATACGTTGGGCCTTGTGTGTGGGTGTTGTAATTAGAACCACCTGTTGTCGGTCCCCGGGATCTTTGATGTTACGTATTGCATGTCTTGGTATTGGGTGCAGGGTGGTATCGGTGTTTCTGTGTGGTACTGGCGTACCTTTTTCCGACGGGGTCCATATTCTGCTGGCTGATGTTGCCGCCGCTGTGTGCTTCGCCATGTTTTGCACACAGGGGTGTGTCCTAATTTGGCGTGACATCACTGACATGTTCGGGTCAGTTGTGTGACGTCAGGTTGGCAACAGTGAATTGACGGTTGGCGACATGGCTGTGGCAGGACTGTCACGTGACATGTGCGTTCTGGGTGGGGCTGGTGTGTGTGGTGTTTGGTTGTGACCCTGTGTTGTTTGTGTGCGGCGCATACTTGGCGCTGCCGTTGGCCTATGCGTTGTGCGCATGTGTGGCTGCGTCGTCGCCGCTGCGCTGCGGGGCCGTGACGGGGACGTTAGTTCCTGGTCCCAGGTGGTGTGTCCCCGGTTGTTGCGAGTTGTTACAATTTGCCCGGTGTGACATTTGTGGGTGCAGTGGTGGATGTGTCGCGTCCACGCAGGGGTGTCTGGGGGGCCATGTACAGTTTTACCGCACTTGCACTGCGTGAGGTGTTTGCGTGCCCTTGTTGTGTGTCTGCCTACCTGCGTCTCCGCGGTGCGTTGACTCCTAGGTTCTGCGTCAGGTAGAGCATGGGGAGGGCCTGCAGTGCTGGATTCATGCTCGGGGGGTCCGCCTCTTTGGTATCCATACTGTGCGCTCGGGTTTCCGCCTTGCTTTCACGTGCGGTGTCTCTTAGCCGGGGGAGCTGTTTGGTTGTGGCATCGTAATTTGTACGCTGGGCGGTACGTGATTTCGTCGGGCGGTGTGTCTCCATTGGGCGGCGCCGCTACGTGAACGAGCGCACTTTGATGGCGGACGGCGTCGCTGGCTTACGGGCGGTGTTTGGCTGTCTTTTCACATCCTAATTGGGCGGGCGAGTGGGCTGCGGCGGGCGGACGGCAACTCTTGTTTTTTGCATCCGCCAGCACGGCGGTGGTGCTTCCGCCCGCCATCCTAATGGGCCCCATAATTACCAATAGAAAATTTATTAACAATAAATTAATAATAAATACCAATAAATAATAATTAATAAATATTAATTACTAAATAATAAATATTGAACAATAAAATATTTTTAATAACAAAAACATATAAATTATTAAAACTTAATTACCAATTAACTAATATTAAACAATTAAATGCTTTTTATACCAATAATAATAATAATTAAACATTAATTATCAATTAATAAATAAATCTTAATATATTAATTAAATTTATCAATAAATAATATTTAATAATATTTAATTACCAATTAATGATAAAACAACAATAAATTAATTTTTAGAACCAAAAAATTGTAATTTAAAAAAATTACCTATTAATAATTAATATCCAATAAATTAATTATCAATACCCAAAAATAAATTTAATAATTACTTAATTAGATTTCAATTACTTCCAAAAGTATTCCCCTATAAACGCACAACACACTCCAATGATAAAATAATACACTTAACATAATGATCAATTAATCAATTAATAAAAATTAATAACTAATTAATAATAATTGATTACCAATTATCAATTAATTAACAATAATATAATTATCAATGCCAATTAATTAAAATAAATTATAAGTTAATTACATTTAAATTACATGATGATCAATTAATCAATTAATAAAAATTAATCACCAATTAATAAAAATTAATTACCAATTATTAATTAATTAACAACTATATAATTATCAATAACAATTAATTAAAATAAATTATAACTTAATTACATTTAAATTACATGATAATCAATTAATCAATTAATAAAAATTAATAACCAATTAATACAAATTAATTACCAATTATTAATTAATTAACAATAATATAATTATCAATACCAATTAATTAAAATAAATTATAACTTAATTACAATTAAATTACTTCCCACCCTATTCCCCTATAAACCCACAACCCGCTACAGAACTTAAACGCAAAAAATAATTAAAATTAATTTATAATTTCTAAAAATTAATAATTAATTTAGTATAATTAAATTACTTCCCACCCTATTCCCCTACAAACCCACAACCCGCTACAGTACAAAAAATTTTTTTACTTACATTTATTTTTTATTAACATATAAAAATTGTATACATATATTTTTAAACAAGTAGAACACTTAACAAAAACACACATAACACATACATATTAAAAACATAACAAAATACATAACAATAATACAAATATCGATATTAGTAACATCGATATTAAAAAATTTGATATTACTTACCTTAGGGTCGATATTCTGTCCATCGATATTCTTCACATCGATATTCTGTCCCTTCGATATTTTAACTTCGATATTATTGTATATCGATATATTATTTTCGATATTTTGACTGCTCACCGTTTATTTTAATTATAAGTATTATTATTTTATTTTACATATTATTTTTAACAAAAAAACCCCGATATTTTTGATAACGATATTTTTGACATCGATATTGTTTTTCGATATTTTTGTACTTACCATGTTGTAGATAGGATTTCGATATTATTGACATCGATATTTTTGTTGCGATATTTTTGTAGGTCGATTTTTTGACCTTCGATATTTTGTCAGTGATCCGTATTATATACTAATTGAGCCATCCACAGTAAATCAACCCAAGAATGAGTCCCTTCTGCAGCATAGCAACGTAAATATTATTTCAAAGTCTGATTAAGTCTCTCCGTTTGACCATCGGTTTGAGGATGGTAACTTGTTGACATAGTAGATGAAATTTGTAAGGTTTGACACCATTGTTGCCAGAACTTAGATGAAAACTGAGACCCTCGATCGGATAAAAGTACATTAGGTAATCCGTGCAACCGTACTACTCGTTGCAAAAACAAACGTGCCAATTGACTGGAAGTTGGTAGCTTTTTACAGGCAATAAAATGAGCGTATTTCGTAAAACTGTCTACTATTACTAGAATAACTGAATGTTGTTGAACTGGAGGTAACCCTGTTATGAAATCCAATGACACATATTCCCACGGAGCTGAAGGAGTGGGCAGAACTTGCAACAGTCCCTTTGGTTTACTATGATCAGCTTTGTTTCTTGCATATATTTCACAATCTTGAACCATACTAGTAATATCTTTTTTCATAGTTGACCACCAGAAGTGTCTTTGTATTTTTTCTATGGTTTTCTTGGGTCCTGAATGACCGGCCAATGGAAGAGAATGCAACCAGTGGAAAGCAGTTTCTTGAAGTTCTACAGTGGGTAAGAACACTTTTGTTTCATTAAAATGGTAGTCCTTGTTTCACCGTTTGTTTAACATCTTTATTGATCCAATTTGGCCAAGAAGAAAGAGGAAATTGTTCACGAATCTTTTCCGGAAATTGTTCTGCCGATAAAACACATACCACTTTGGAAGGGATAATGATAGACTGTGGTGCTACGTCACATCTGTGTAATGAAGAATCTTTTCGGGAGAGAGCATCACTTTTCTATTTTCAAGTCCAGGACGATAGGTCACAAGGAAATCATATTCTGCAAAGAACATCATCCAACGCAATTGACGAGGTGTTAAAACTCTAGCTGAACTCATGATTTGGAGATTTCGATGATCGGTATAAACTGTGACAGTGAACCGTGCTCCTAAAAGGTAATGTCGCCATTCTTTAAAAGCATCATGAATGGCAAGCAACTCCTTTTCTGCAATTGTAGAATTTTGTCCGCGCTGTTTAGTTTTCTCGACATTTATGCCACTGGATGTAATTGTCCGGTGGAGGGATGTCTTTGTGATAAGATGGCACCAATGGCAACATCAGAAGCATGGGCTTCCACAATAAATGGTTAATTTAGATCCGGGTGCATCAAAATGGGTGCAGCTGTGAAAGCGTTTTTAATTGTTGAAAAGCGGTGTCAGCTTCAGATGACCACTCAAACTTAACTTTCTTACGTAACAATTTTGTAATGGGAGCCACTAATGAGGAGAAATGATCGATGAAGCGCCAATAAAAATTAGAAAAACCTAAAAAACATTGTACGTCTCTGACTGATTTAGGTATTGGCCACTCTGATACTGCTTGCATTTTCTTTCAGTCATTTGCATTCCTGAAGGGGTCAAGATCACTCCCAAAAGCTCAACTTGCGTAACATGAAAGTCACATTTACTTAATTTACAATACAGGTGATGTTCACGTAAGGTATTCAAAACTTTATTCACATGGGTTTCATGAATGTCCACATTTTCTGAATAGATCAAGATGTCATCAATATATACAATGACAAATAGGTCCAGATATTCTTGTAAGACATCATTTAAAAAGAACTGAAACGCTGCAGGGGCGTTACAAAGACCAAAGGGCATTACTAAATATTTGAAAAGACCATTCGTGTTTTAAAAGTGGTCTTCCATTCATCCCCTTCCCTAATGCAAACTAAGTGATACGCGCCTCTAAGATCCAGCTTGGTGTAAATCACTGCAGTTTTTACCTGATCCAAGAGGAGTGGAATGAGAGGTAGGGGATACTTGTTCTTTATTGTGATTTTATTCAATGCCCTATAATCTATGCACGTTCTTAGATCGCCATTTGCTTTTGGGATGAAAAAAAGTGGAGAAGCTGCTGGGGATCGTGAGGGATGTATAAAACTGTTCTCTAAATATTGATCAAGATATTGTCTTAGATGATGATTTTCGGCTTCAGACAGAGCATAAATACGACAATTTGAGCCTGGTATCAAATCTATTTGACAATCATACGCCCAATGTGGTGGTAGATCATATAAAACGGGGGAATGATTCAATTAAGGAGTCCAGAGTCCAGAATCATTATATTAACATTTCAACAAACAAAGTAACTCTGGAACCATTGATCACAATATTTCTTATGCCGCACTAGTCCTTTTTATTGACTCTGGGCTTCAATTATTAATCTTTTTTTCTTTTTCATTATTGTTTACATTTAGGAATCCCTTCACCAAATAAATTTCAACATCCCCTCAATATTTTCCAAAAAACATTATACAAATATGTACAACACATATACACACTATATGACTGACTACACAAACTTACGATTATTGCACATAGATGAACTCATGTATTAACAACTGCTATAGTTGTAGTATTTCCTTTGATTTACACACAAATATACATATTATCTACACCTTTTTTACACTTTTTTTCTTCTTGTCGTGTTTCTTTTGATTCACACACAAATATACATATTGTCTATGCCTTTTTTACACTTTTTTCTTCTTGTCCTACTATTTTATATACAAGTTGTACTGGGACCTTATTCTTCTTTGTCCTCAGAACTAGCAGTTTAGCATGGTCCTGCAGAGGTCAGAGACTATTTACAAACTATATACAGGAGCAAGAACACTCCAGCTCGGATGGCCAAAAAATCGGCGTTTTTTTTATATCTGTGTTTGCTCCGAACCTCTGTGTAATAAGAGCCAACGCGTTTCGACCTTAGGTAGGTGGAACCAAAGCACTGTGTTTATATAAAGGTCTTCATCAGGGCTGGACGTAGTTCGGGTAGGACATCTGTTACCTGTGTGAGTAACAATATTACTATTTTGAGTATGTGCTAAAGCTCATCATGGATTTAAAAATACTGTTATTTTGGCGCCTTACGTACCATCTTCTATTGATGTGCTGTAGTGAAGTGGCTCTCTGCCTGTTTAAATGAAAAGATGACATCTCGGTTAGACGATGCCTTCTATTGTGTTCCTTATGGTCCGAAATCAAATAGTTACGGGCTGTCAACATACCAGAACGGTTGTTGTTTGATGAAAGTAGTTTCAAGTAGTACGACTGTGTTGCTCAGGTACTACTGTGGACAAAGGCAAACAACTTTGTAGCTTGACGCTAATGTTCCCTAAAATGCCTTAACGCTTGCATGCTTAATTTAACTGACAGCGTATCCTAGTTAATTCTTTACGTTCCAACCTTATTTCATATAAAGGGGAAAGTGAAGTGTTCTGGTGCCCACACTATCAATACGTGTGCGTGCTGTGCGCCAGAAAAGGTGGTGTGTTATAAATGCACCCATGCTCGCGAGGAAAAGGTGGTGTGTATTAAAAGTGCTCTGTGTACGGGGGGTACATGATCATTCTCATGCTCATTCCAGACCTCCGTACCCCTGAACAACCAAGGATGAGACATCGACTCGCCGAAAATAGGTACGGAGATCTGGAATGAGCATGAGAATACGCTGTCAGTTAAATTAAGCATGCAAGCGTTAAGGCATTTTAGGGAACATTAGCGTCAAGCTACAAAGTTGTTTCCCTTTGTCCACAGCAGTACCTGAGCAATACAGTCGTACTACTTGAAACTACTTTCATCAAACAACAACCGTTCTGGTATGTTGACAGCCCGTAACTATTTGATTTCGGACCATAAGGAACACAATAGAAGGCATCGTCTAATCGAGATGTCATCTTTTCATTTAAACAGGCAGAAAGCCACTTCACCACAGCGCATCAATAGAAGATGGTACGTAAGGCGCCAAAATAACAGTATTTTTAAATCCATGATGAGCTTTAGCACATACTAAAAATAGTAATATTGTTACTCACCCAGGTAACAGATGTCCTACCCGAACTACGTCCAGCCCTGATGAAGACCTTTATATAAACACAGTGCTTTGGTTCCACCTACCTAAGGTCGAAACGCGTTGGCTCTTATTACACAGAGGTTCGGAGCAAACACGGATATAAAAAAAACACCGATTTTTTGGCCATCCGAGCTGGAGTGTTCTTGCTCCTGTATATAGTTTGTAAATAGTCTCTGACCTCTGCAGGACCATGCTAAACTGCTAGTTCTGAGGACAAAGAAGAATAAGGTCCCAGTACAACTTGTATATAAAATAGTAGGACAAGAAGAAAAAAAGTGTAAAAAAGGCGTAGACATTATGTATATTTGTGTGTGAATCAAATAAACACGACAAGAAGAAAAAAAGTGTAAAAAAGGTGTAGATAATATGTATATTTGTGTGTAAATCAAAGGAAATACTACAACTATAGCAGTTGTTAATACATGAGTTCATCTATGTGCAATAAGCGTAAGTTTGTGTAGTCAGTCATATAGTGTGTATATGTGTTGTACATATTTGTATAATGTTTTTGGGAAAATATTGAGGGGATGTTGAAATTTATTTGGTGAAGGGATTCCTAAATGTAAACAATAACGAAAAAAGAAAAAAGATTAATAATTGAAGCCCAGAGTCAATAAAAAGGACTAGTGCGGCATAAGAAATATTGTGATCAATGGTTCCAGAGTTACTTTGTTTGTTGAAATGTCAATGTGGTGGTAGATGGCAGCTTTGGTCTCACTAAAAACATCAGTGAATTCCGAATACTGTGAAGGCAATATAACATCTTTTTCAACTGCTGTAGCGATGTAACCATGCACAGCTTTTTTAGTTGTTTTTTCTGTTGTAGAAAGACATTGAGTTAGACACTGTAAAGATTGAAAGCGAATTTCTTGTTTTTGCCAACCAATGGAAGGATTGTGTAGACAGAGCCATGGCATTCCAAGAATAAAACCATACTGTGGAGCTTGGATGACATCGAATTGTATGTTTTCAGAATGCTTTTGTTTGGTAGCGTCTTTACAAATCATGTGGATTAGTACGGTATGCATGGTTACTGGGCCTCCAGACAGCATCTTTCCATCTACTGCTTGTACTATTTCAGGTGTTTCCTTTTTTACGCATGGGATCTGCAACCATTGAGCTGTTTCTAGATCAACAAAATTTCCAGTTGCTCCCGAATCCAATAACACCTGTAAATGATGATCTTTTGTGTCTAATATGATTCTCACAGATAAGCGGAAATGAGCTTTCTAATTGGTGACGCACAAGTTGATCGAAGGGAAGGCAAGATTACCCAAGAGATCCCCTTCCAATAATCTTGGGCAGATCAGTTTTCCGTCATATTAACCATAGATGCTGCGAGTTTCTTTGTACTTACATTCTTTCCTTTCGGTTTTATCAGACAGTCTTTAACAAAAGGACCCTTGTGACCACAGTATAAACACTGTCCATTTTTTC
Source organism: Calotriton arnoldi (assembly GCA_963921515.1). NCBI lineage: Eukaryota > Metazoa > Chordata > Amphibia > Caudata > Salamandridae > Calotriton > Calotriton arnoldi. Next base: position 1,391,029 of record CAWUFW010003198.1, read on the forward strand.
TACGAGTGTCTTTTTCGGCTTTAGATAAAGGTTGGCGAATAGTGTCAATTTCCATTAGTTCAGCAGCCGTCTCTGAACTGGTTGTCGGCATTCTAGGCTGTGCTAAACGCCAACTTAGTTTTTCTGGTCGTTTCTTTTCTCCTTTACGTTCAGATAACCTGTGATCCAAAAGCAAAGTCAAATTTATCAATTCCGGACAAGAAGTAGGTTGAGGATCAATTTGAGCTAAAACATCTTTGAGCTCATCTTTAAGGCCTTGATAAAACAAAGCTGCCCTTTTTTCTTCAGGCCATGAAGTTTCAGCTATTAAACGGTTAAAATTAGATAAGGGGACCGCAGCCGCTGACGCGCACGCCGGTGCGACTCGATGATTTGGCGCTGGAATCCAACGACCGCGACCCTGCAAGAGAGGCCGATTTACTGTCTCGATCCCCGGAGACATCTGCACTGTGCGGCGGAATCCACCGGATGATGGATCCTTGAAGACCGGGTCTCGTGAGCGCCTGGGGAAGTAGCCGGCCACCGGAGCTGCTGAAGGTGAGGCTGTACTACTGGGCTGGGCCTGCCGAGCACCCGATTGAGTGCCTGCTGGGGGCTGGGTGCAGCTCTAACGGGGCCAAAGCAGCTGACGGTGGAGGGCGGCAACATCCACTAACGAGACCCCGAGGCTGCGGCAGCAATATGCGAGGAGCGGAGGCTGATTTTAACTGGAGGATGAGACGAGGCGCCTAGCTGCAAGACTGAGGGCAGCTTCCATCATCCGCCCTGCGGGGCGCACCGGTAGGAGACTTCTGATGTTGGTGGTTGGGGACTCCCACTGACACCGAGGGCCCCCCTGACTTTGAGAGTGTGAGCCTCTCGAGATACCCTGACTCTGGGGGATGCAGCACGGGCCGACCAGATCCCAGCTGCCTGACCTTAAGATGGCGGTCACTGTGCCCAGGCAGTGCATGGAAAATAAGCAAGGATGAGGGGAGCAAAATGGTTGGCAAGAGGAGGAGGAGGAGTAGCCAGTCCCCATCATGGCCGCTCGGAGCTGATGCTCCGTGGTGAACCCTTTTTTCAGCCTCCTGAGTGGTGTTCCGCCCCTGAAACATGGACCAGAGTCTGCATACTCTTCACGCCGAGTGAGCTTCGACCTGCTGAGGAGAGACGACTGCCGGAGTGATGGAGGTTGATGCGGGCGGCGCTTCCCAGTATCAACGGGATTGGTGCCGCTGACTGAACTATGACGATGCCCCCCGGGCGGATACCATTTATGTTTGTACTGACTGCTGAGCCCGAGCAACCATGGCCGATGCCCGGTGGAGCTGTTTAGGCAGCTATAGAGGAGATTGGCTTTGGTTTTACCCCTTGGCCGTCACCTACCCAGCCGGACCTTGGGCAATGTTTTCCTCGTCTCTGCTGTGTTTCCTTTCCCTCCCATGCCACCTCCCTCCGTGATCCTGTGGCTGCCTCCCCCTTCCTGCCCTGCCTGACTTTGTTTGTTTTCCTCCTACCCCCTTGTCTCAATCCCCCCACCTACCACATGCTCCAAGTGACTTATATCTGTTTTTATTTTATGTTTTTGTAACTGATGTAACTTCTGTACAACTGTTCTCATGTAAAGCGCTCTGATACCTCCGGGTCTAGCCAACGCTATATAAAACTCTTCAAATAAATAAATAAATACGTGATTAAATCTTTATTTCCTTGTTTGAGCTCCAGTAATTCTCTGTCTGCAGATAGAGTAATGGCGCGATGGTCAAAGACTTTTTCAAATTCTTCTACAAACCTTTGCCAGTTATATAACAATTGACTATCTTGTCCAACAAGTTGAACAGCCCATGTGGCTGCATCTCCGGAAAGGTACAATATTAAGAAGGCTATTTTAGATTGTGGATCTGGAAATGCACTAAGCCTACACGTAAAATGTAACTCAATTTGTGTCAAAAATATTTGCACCTTGACAGGGTCACCTGAAAACCGTTCAGGGGTAGCCAAAGGAATCTGCGTAGGAATGTTCACAGCGATATTAGTGGACGATTGTTGGTCTGACCTAGGCGATGGTACTGTGCTTTGGGGAAGAGGAATTCCGGCACCTTGTTGCTGCAATCTGTCTACTTTATCAGAGAGCGTCGCTGTGGCATGTTTAGCTTCTGCCAAGTCTCTCTGCATTTGAGTGATGACCTTCATGAGTTCATCTAAGGTGGCCATCGTAAACTCTCGTACAGACTGGAAGGAATAAAAACCGTGGGCTCACTATTCTGTAAGAGCAAACGATCTTCCTCAGGATCTGGACACGAAGATACAATGGACCCACCTCTCGACACCTCCAACTCTGAGAAATCTTATATACAGAGTATTATAGTGATCAAGCGGGGGGAAGGGAATTAGGAAGGGAACAGCAGGGAAGGAGATCTGTAAAGCAAAAGATTAAACAAACAACACAATATAAATAAACAATACTATAGGCAGTGACAATGCTTCTGTTCAGCAAGCTGTCTATTTGTATATAGTTCCAAAGCACGAAACTCTCCCTTTGAAATAACTCATATACCTCTATCAATCCAGGCTTTCAGGAATTGAATGCATTCCCTATAGCAAAACAGTATATGGCGGTAAATCTCTCTCTACTAACCAAAAATGTAACAGAATAGCCGGAGTTCGGAATACTCATGAATAACTTATTAGCACCAGAAAACACACATTGTTCTTGCTCGTAATTATTTACGTTAAACAAACATGTTCGTTTGTTTTTCAAGTTGTCTCAAATAATGAAGACCCAACTTCTGTACTCAAATGCGCGATGCTATGAAATATGCAAATGCCAAGTTAGTAATTGGTATTTGTTAGAACTGGGGGTCTCTAGTTGACAGAGGTAGGTACCTTTGACCAAATAGGGACCCTTGCTTCTACGTCAGGGCAAAGGAGTTACACTACTGGATAACCCCTGCTCACCCCCTAGGTAGCTTGGCACGAGCAGACAGGCTTATCTCAGAGGCAGTGTGTTAAGCATTTGTGAACACATACAGTAATACAGTGAAAACTACAGATGGGCACCACACAGGTTTTATAAAAAGAAGTATTCTTTATATAGACTTAACACAAGACCACAAACGACAAAAATCCACAATACTGTACTCAAAATTGACTTAAAGATGGTAGAAGTAACTTAGTTCAAGTTGATGGTAAATGAGACAAAGTTCTCACAAAAGTACCTGGATGCGTAACGCAAAACAAACAAAAAGGTTTGCAGGGATGGAGATGCGTCGGTTCCTTGCTTCGGGGGAGACGATGTGTCGCGCCTCAATGCTTGCGCAGAGTAGGGGATGCGTCTTGGTCCTTACCGGAGAGGAGGTGATGCGTAGATTCTCGTACTGCGTTCCGGTTGCGATGCGGCAAGATGTCGCTTCGATGCGATGCGACGATCCGGTGCGATGCGATAAGATGGTGCCCTTGATGCGACGACGTGAAGACGATGCGTGCACGCCCGGCGGCCGTGCGGCGACTCTCTAACTTTGGAGCCGCGACAAGCCCTGTGACACGCTTCTCCGGTGATGCGCCGGCGAACTCTGCGGCGGCGACACGCTTCTCCGGTGATGCGTCGGGTAACAGCTTTGACGAAGGCTCGCTTCTCTGGTGATGCGGCGGCGACCTCTGCGGCGGCGACACGCTTCTCCTGCGATGCGACGGCAACAGCTGCGACTGCAACACGCTTCTTCTCATTGAGTCGCGCTTCCAGCTCCCAGCGATACGCAGGCTTCTGCAGACAGAATTCCCAGCAAGGGAATTCAGAGGGGAGTTGGTGGTGAAGTCTTTTGTCCCTGAGACTTCAGCAGGAGGCAAGCACAAGTTCAATCCCTTGGAGTAATATTCTGCAAGATGATGAAAGTTCTTTAAAAGTTCCTTCTCCTCTCCTTGGCACTGAAGACACCACTGTAGGCCAACCCAGCAACACAGCACACTAACAGGGGGGCAGTCCAACTCCTACAGCTTCCTTTGGTTCTTCTCCTTGGCAGAGGTTTGTCTTGTTGTTCCAGAAGTGATCTAAAGTCTTGGGGTCTGGGTCCCCATATTTATACTGCAAAATCCTTTGTCCTCTGAAGGCAGAGGGGCCTTTACCTAGTCAAAACCAGTTCTGTGCAGTTCTGGAGCACTTTGTTTACAGGACTCCTTCTTTCCTTTGACAGAGTGGGCCAGGGACATCAGACACACCACAGGAGGTGGAGCCAGCATTGTGGAAGGCAGGCACAGCCCTATTCAGACACAGGTGCAACTCCTCCCACTACTCTACATGCAGATAGGTCTATTCAGCCCTGTGCTGACTCACCCTGCCTCCTGGAATCCCCCAGCCCCTGTCAATCACACAGCCAGACACACAATACACAACCTAGCAGAGGCAGGCTTGGACAGTTAGGCAAGAAAATACCTACTTTCTAAAAGTGGTATTTTCAAACACAGAATGTTAAAACCAACTTTACTAAAATATGTATTTTATCATTCTGAGTTCAGGCATACTAAATTCGTTTTTCTACCATGTTCCCTAGGTCAGTTAGGATTATAAGATGTTATAATCAAACTGCCCATTCTGGCCTATGGGGAACAGGTAGCTTTGCAAAAGTGAAAAACGAAAATGGCTGTAATTCACTATTAGGACATGCCACACACACCAGGGCATGTCCTACCTTATACTTACAATGCACCCTGCCCTTGGGCCTACCTTAGGGGTGTCTGATATGAAGATAAGGGAAGGTTTAGGGACTGGCAAGTGGGTGCACTGGCCAAGTCGACATGGCAGTCACAGACTGCACACAGGCTCTGCAATGGCAGGCCTGAGACACACTTTACAAGCTGCTTCTGTGGGTGGCACAACCAGTGCTGCAAGCCCACCAGCAGCATTTGATTTACAGGCCCTGGGCACACCTGGTGCACTATACTAGGGTCTGACAAGTAAATCAAATGATCCAATCATGGAGTCACTAATCAATACATCAATTTAACATAGGGAGCACTTGCACTGTGGCACTGAATAGCAGTGGCACAGTGCCCAAAGCATCTAAAACCAGCAAACAGATCAAAAACAGAGGAGGCAATCAGAAAAAAGTGGAAGGGAGACTCACGCCAATGGTACCAGGTCTAACACGTGTCCCCTCCAGCTGAAATGTGGGGAGAACTACCCTTCCCCTTGGGAGTTCTCATCACTAAGGCGGAAAAATCTGGACAGGCCATCAGCATTGGCGTGATCTGTACCAGGGCGGTGTTCCACCGTAAAGTCCATCCCCTGTAGGGAAATGGACCACCTCAACAACTTTGGGTTCTCACCCCTCATCTGCATCAGCCATCTGAGGGGCCTGTGGTCTGTCTGAACCCGGAAGTGAGTCCCAAACAGGTATGGTCTCAACTTCTTCATTGCCCAGACCACAGCAAATGCCTCATGCTCAATTGCACTCCACCTCTGTTCCCGTGGAAGTAACCTCCTACTGATGAAGGCTACAGGTTGGTCTAGGCCCTCCTCATTAATCTGTGATAGAACAGCCCCCACACCATGCTCTGAAGCGTCTGTTTGAACAATGAATTCCTTTGAGAAGTTGGGCGCCTGAAGCACGGGTGCTGTACACATGGCAGTCTTCAGGGCGTCAAAAGCTTTCTGACAGGTGTCAGTCCAGTTCACTTTCTTGGGCTGCTTCCTGGAAGTCAGCTCAGTCAAGGGTGCAACAATGTTGCCATACCCCTTGACAAACCTCCTGTAGTACCCCGTGAGTCCTAAAAGGCTCTCACCTGTGTCTGAGTCTTAGGGGGTTCCTATGCCAGGATGGTATCAATCTTGGGTTGTAGGGGCGCCACCTGGCTGCTCCCTACCTGGTGCCCCAAGTACACCACGGAACCCTGCCCGATCTGGCACTTACTCGCCTTGATCATGAGGCCTGCCCTTCGCAGTGCCATCAACACTTCCCAGAGGTGGCGCAGATGTTCTTCCCAACTGGCGCTGAACACTGCGATGTCATCCAGGTAGGCGGCACTGAAATCCTCCAGTCCAGCCAACACCTGGTTGACCAACCTCTGAAAGGTGGCAGGGGCATTCTTCATCCCAAAGGGCATAACCCAGAATTGGTAGTGCCCATCTGGTGTGGAGAATGCTGACCTCTCTTTGGCCCCATCAGTTAAGGCGATCTGCCAGTACACAGACGTTAAATCAAACGTGCTTAGATACCGTGCAGCCCCTAACCGATCAATGACCTCATCAGCTCTGGGGATGGGGTGCGCGTCAGTCCGGGTGACTGAATTGAGTCCTCAGTAGTCCACACAGAACCGGAGTTCGGGTGTGGCACCAGGCGCGGCAGCCTTTGGGACCAAGACCACTGGGCTGGCCCAAGGACTGTGAGAGGACTCAATCACCCCTAAGGCAAACATCTTGGAGACTTCCTCCTTGATGTAAGCTCTGACCTTGTCAGTCACTCTGTAAGCCTTGTGCTTCACAGGAGGACTGTCCCCAGTGTCCACATCATGGACGCACCACTCAGGGACACCAGGAATCAGGGAAAACAAATCAGAGAATTGTCCCAACAGTTGGCGACAATCTTGCTGCTGATCAGGGGTCAGTGTGGCAGAGAGGCTGACACCATCCACTGACCCATCTTGCTCTGTTGCAGACAGGAGGTCAGGAAGAGGATCAGTCTCCTCCTCCATTCCATCATCTGTCGCTAGGAGCATGCCCACTTCGGACCTTTCTAAGTGGGGCTTCAGGCGGTTAACATGCAGGACCCGCAAAGGGTTCCTTGGAGACCGCAAGTTCACCAGGTAGGTGACATCACTCTTGCGCTCCACCACCTCAAATGGTCCGGTCCACCTGTCCTGGAGTGCACAAGGCTCTACAGGGGCCATGACCTAAACTTTCTGTCCAGGTTGAAGCTCAATCAGAGTGGCATTCTGATCATACCACCGCTTCATCTCTTCCTGGCTGGCTTCCAGATTTGCCTCAGCGAGTTGCCTGAAGCGCCTGGTCTGGTTCCTGAAGGCCAGCATGTAACTGTATACATCCTGGGGAGGTTTCCTGGGAGATTGTTCCCAGCCTTCCTTGACAAGACTCAAAGGTCCTCTTACCGGGTGGCCATAGAGCAGTTCAAAGGGACTGAACCCTAAGGACTTCTGTGGCACCTCACGGTAAGCAAACAGAAGGCATGGCAAGAGGACGTCCCACTTACGCCTCATAGATTCCTCAAGACCCATTATCATGCCTTTGAGGGTCCGGTTGAATCTCTCAACCAGCCCATTACCTTGGGGGTGGTAAGGAGTGGTGAACTTATAAGTAACACCGCACTCCTGCCACAGGGACTTCATATAGTTGGATATGAAGTTTGTATCACGGTCTGACACCACCTCTCTGGGGAACCCCACACGGGAGAAAATCCCCATCAGTGCCCGTCCCACCACGGGGGCCGTCACTGTCCTGAGCGGGATGGCTTCTGGGTACCGGGTAGCATGGTCCACCAAGACCAGGATAAACCTGTTGCCCATGGCTGTCTTGGGGTCCAGTGTAACCCTGGGCGTAGTTTGCGTAGTCGCGCTACGCGAGGCTACGCGAAGTTGCAAAAGCGCTACGCGTAGCTACGCGAGCATGCGTAGTTGCTTGTCCCGCCCGTTCGCGATGCGTTTTTCTTGCTCGCGAACGTGTATTGCGTGTTCGGGACGCTGTTTGCGTGCTCCGAGGATAGTATCTTGCGAACTTACCCATGCGGTCGCCTATGGGCGCGGCCATCTTGTTTTTCACTTGTCCCGCCCGTTCGCGATGCCTTATTTCCTGTTCCGGGTCGCGTATAGCGTGTTCGCGAGGCGCATTTCATGTTCGCTTTTTGCGTGCTCGGGGGGAAATATTGCGCGAACTTACCCACGCGGTCGCGATGGGCGCGGCCATCTTGTTTTTCACTCTATGCTATGGTTCTGGGGCCTGCTTTTCTATCCTCCCTCTATCCTTGCAATCCTTAGGTTTTTACACTGTTTTTCTGATCTTTTTTATTTATTATCTATCCCTCTCTGTCCCTAAGTCTATATTTTGCATTTTATTTCTACTTTTACTGCGGTTTTTTCCCTTTTCTACTGTTTTATATTACTTCATTCTTTAAGCTCCTACTTCTTCCCCTAACTTTATTTTTCCCTTCTAAATTTTCTTTTCCGCCTCCCGCTCACCCCAGAACCATGCCTAAGGGTACTACCGGCTCCAAGGGCAAGGCGCCTGTGCCCAAGAGCCGCCTGCCTTGCGGCAGACTGCGCCCTACAGGGGTGCAGGCCCGGGAGCTTTTCGGCGAGGCGAAGGTGGCCGCCCTTGTTTTTTTTGTGCAGCGCCACCTCCCCTTGACCTTGGCAGCAGGCGGCAGGCCTGGCTCCGGGTACCCTAACCAGGAGCGTCACCGCCGGTGGGCGAAGGTGCGCCGGGCAGTGTTTCGCTGCTCAAGGGTCCGGCGCACCCTTAACCAGCTGGCCCACCGGTGGTCAGACATCTTGGACCGGGAGCAAGACCTGCTGGACCTGCTAGGTGTCGAGGTCGTGGGGCTTGGTGAGTAGCTAATATACTAGTAGTATAAGTATTGTGTATAATTTTTTTCCGAATAGCAAGAATACTGCTGCTTACATTGCAGGTAAATTACGTTTCAAAATCTTCTGTGATTGTAGGACACAGGTACTCGGCGGCGGCGCTACTCTTACTTGTTTGCAACTTTGCGCTCGCTTGGGCTGATTATGTAAGAGTTTACTTAGAGAACTTAAGTTAGGGAATGCTATTGCTAGAGAGACTCTAGTCCTTCCTTTGTCCTCCTGTCACTAAGAAGAGATAGTGGTGGATGGATTAATAGGTTTAGTTAGTATTAGTTGGTAATTTTTTAGAGGTCTGCATGATGCATCCTCTTTCACTGAGTGCTGCTTACCCCAGTCCTTAGTAGAACCTTTTGTAGTTTGTTTAGTGAGTGGTAAGGCTTAGCAGTGTCACTAGCAGAACATCAGACGCAACCAACCAACAATTTGGTGTATGCACAAATTTATGCATGTGTCCTCCATCTATGCATTTTTGAGGGCTAAAATTGAAATGCAGACTTAGTGAACAATTGGCCCGTCTGGAATATGTGGGCTAGGTCAGGTGGTACTACTTAGGCTTAGTTAGTATTCTGGAATCAGAATGGAACACTGGATTAGTGTTCATAAATAATAAGTAGACGGTCCGTGAATCCTGCAATAATACTACTAGTTGATCTGATTAGATAGGTCAATTTTATTGCAATTGTTGTTTCCTAAAATGTTTTTTGAGCGTTTTTTTAAAATATTTTATTTGTTTCACAGTACACCAATCATTAATGTTTGTCTCTTTCTTTATTATATCTTACATGATCAGCACCCAGGGGCAAGAAGACGGGGTCAGAGTCGGCGGGACACGATCAAGATGCCTCCCAGGGCCAGGACCGCTCCTCTACCGAGGGCTCTGCTGCTGGCCCCAGTAAGTCCTCCAGTGGTTAATATTAATAATTATATTTCCCTAACTTTTACTGCACCTTATTTTTTCCGAACTATTATTTCTGTTTCCTAATTCTATTTTTTTCCAAATCTTCTTCGATCTAGACTGTTTCTAAATTCTTGTTATCCATGCCTCTAACTGCCTCTGCTATGACTCTCTGTACTACTACTATTAGTCTGTCTGTAGCTAAGCTTGCCCAGTTGGCCACTCTTTATTTAAAAGGTTTTAAATAAAACTCAGATTCACCAATAGCTCTAGCCACTGAGTCCAGTCCTTTGGGTTGTCCTCTTCTAGTCTTCTTAATCTTGAGGCTTTTCGACAATTCCCACCAACAAAATGCCCAACCAGATATTTGACTATTTTTGATAGGATATAGTACATACTACTACTGTTGTGGGGATTCTGCACAGCCACATACAGAACTATGCACAAGAAAATAGGATGTTGGGGATGGGAGGTTGGACCTTCCTCAGACCTCAGTCAGAACCCACAATCCCCTGACCGACTAGCTATAGTCTCTCATTAGGTCCCCGAACCCCCCGAAGATACCCAATGATTAGACAACCCAGAACATAATAACACCCTTTCGCTCACTCACTCGTGTAAGTCCACCACACCAAATACCACAGAGTCTATGTGTAAGTTCAAAAGGTTTATTTTCAACTAACAAGCTCTGTACGTTGTTCTACAATTCAATTCAGTATACTATACGAGCCAGCTCCAACAGCAAAATGCATAAGATTAAAACAATAAACATTGTTACAAGTCCATCGAAGACAAAAGATCTCTGTGCGAATTCTGGGGGACCCCTCACCTTAGAACGTAGAAGTACTGGTTACATCATAAGCTCTGCAAAGCTCTGGTTCGTAGAAGGGAATCTTCCACCTGTTATGAGAAAAATGGTGCGCGTTAGATAGTATAATGCAAGCATTTCTCAGTCATACCAAAAAATGTAGCATGTTATGGCTAAGCAATATGGACTGACCAGAACTCCATAACAAAGTGGCTTGTTTTTCGACCTCTTGTACGCAACGCTCAGACAGTAACTGTATGAGCTCATGTGGGCTCAAAGGCATCTTACACAACAAGCTGCGAGGTAACGTCACGTGCGCAAAAGACATGAAGCTAAAATGGTTGCATAGCTCAGGCTAACTTTGCAAAGAGTAGAGTAGACTAGAATGACCCTAGGGACCATAACACTACTAGTGTCTACTCTACTCTAGTACCCGATTTGGACTAGTGATGTATGTTGTATATGTATGTATTAACTTTTTTTTCCAATCTTGCTAGTGAAAAAGAATAAATAGGGGGAGGTGTATATATGGCATCTAAAAATGTGTAATGTTTTTTCTAGGCGTACTACCGACCACCAGTGCCGGGGCCAGCGGCGATGGCGATGCAGCCATTTCGGAGGGAGCAAGAGATGCGGCACCTGCACGGAGCTACAAGTGGTGAGCCAGCAGCAGTGGCGGGCGGTGGTAAGTTATATTCCTTACTTATTGACATTACACTAGCGGGAAGGGTGTACACTCACTGTTCTGTTGAGACTTAGTAAGTATGAAGTTGTAGTGAACATTAGACAACGGTTGAAGAAGACACCCTTTACTTAGCATTAGCAATAGCATTAGCAGCGTGGCCTCTTCTATCTGACTCCAACTCAGCTGTGAAAGTTTTATGGAGAAGACTAACAGTCAGATCAGATGACCTTGATGGATGTGTTGAACAAAAAGAGAAAGAAGGGTGGAAGGACGGGCGAGATGTAATATGACTGGCAGAGAAGGATACGTTGGAAGCATGCATAGGTCGGTGGCTGATAGGAATCAGATGCATGGGTTGTTGAAGGATGGGTGGAAGGTGAAAGAAAAGATGCCTGCCTGTGTGGGCGACACCGTATGGGTGGATAGGATAGCAAGAATCGTCAGCGGTGTTTGGGTCAAACTCAAAGCCAAGGCAAGCAAGGAAGGACGCATGGGTGGTTGTTGGGGAAACAAACTAAGGTTTGTTGAGAGATTAAGAAGAATGATAGACGTTTACTTTGAATGGATGGATGCCTGGATGTACTCATCATAGATAGCATAGGTGGAGACTGTCACTGGATGCAGACCAGAGTCTTAGTTTGAAGAGAATGTAAAAGAAACCGCGCCACAGTAGCAAAGCCGAGGGGAATATAAGTTGTATTTTCAGAATACTCCCTTGACTCACAGTAGTTTGCAAGTACTTCATATATATATATATTGTGTATGTATGTAGTTATCAAGCGCCTTCCTCCGACTCCGAGGACCACTCCCTACCTATGTTAATTTATTTTCGAGTGTGTCAGCCAGCCTGCCATGGGGGTGGCCTATCTGTTGGTTACACAATCAATCCAAACAAAGTACCTCATGTCGTCCCATATATAAGCAATGATCATTGGATCAGATATATAATCTGCCTTTATGTAGTAGTCAGGGCAGGGTGAAAGTGAAATTGAGCAATTGCCCTTGATGTAACAGAGAGAGTATGGCCAGTGCCACCCGTAATAGAAAAATACGAGCTTCCCCACCTGCAGACAGTAGTAAATAAAACTAACGTGAGTCTGCGTCATGACTCGAGTATGTTTGTCTTGGGCGCAAGCTGACTGAGCTGGCATGCTGGCTACAACAAGGTTATGTAATTTCGCTAAACTAGAGAGAAGAAGAAGACTGGTGTACTGTGTACTGGAGTCCATAGTGCTAGTATAATGCCTAAAACTCCCACAAATGTTAGAGGCCGAGGAAGTGGGAGGACAGATACATACCACAAATGTTGTGTACTGTGCTTGCTAGTGCTACTATGCCACTATGTGTTGAATTAATTTTGTGTTACTGTTTTGCTAAGAGTATTGGTAATAGTCTTTTTTTCTTTCTTGATGTAGCTCCTCCAAAACCAACGAGGAAGGAGTTGGCAGCCATGGCCCGGCGCCGGAAGCTGGAGGCCATCTGCACAGAGTACCAGCGGCTGGTGGTTCTGGCGGAGGAGGAGGAGGCGGCAGCAGCTGCAGCCTCCTCCAATGCCCCGGGCCCCAGCCAGGCCCCTCCAGTGGCACGGCGCCGCGGTCAGGCAGCCGCCCGCCGCCGCACACCAACAACATCCAGCACTACTGCTGCCCCCCCCTGTGGATGCAACTGCAGGGCATATGCGCGCCGCATGCTCCTCCGGAATGCGCGACTGGAGGAGGAGGTAGAGGAGCTCAAGAAGAGGGTCAAGGTCCTGGAGATCGACATCCGAAGAGCCCGCCGCTAAAGACCCTGTTTAATTGCCTCTTTTTTATAGGTTCTTTTGGTGGGTGGGAATCGGGCGTTGGGGTTTTTGCACTTTATTTATGGACAACATGGACAATTGGACATTTGATTTGTTGGACTTTTTCGTTTTGGACATTGGTTGGGGTTAGGGAGAGGGGTGGGTCAGGTGTTGTTGTGGGATTTTTTACATAGTTTATTTTTGTTAGGGGATTAAATTATATATTTATACTTTACATATGATGTGGTTAATGTTTTGTGTTTGATTTAAATAATTGGCTGACTTTGTAAGACACAAACAGATAGATGCGGTACCCCTCACTGAGTGACTTGTCCTACTAGTACTGTCTGTCAGTCTCTCCTCCTAGTCCATTATTATACCTCCTCCAAACATCTTTTCTTACCTGTGATTGATGTTTAAGTTAGGCACAGCGATGGCTGCATGACGATGCAGGTTGGGTTTCCGAAGAGAATGGAGATGCCATGGTTGTGGTGGTAGTAGTAGACACTGGCAGTAGCATTTACAAAAAAAGAAAATGAGACAGTCAGTCGCCTGAGAGAGACTCTGGGAGGAGTAGTAGAGCGAAGTAAATAAAAAATAATGGTGGAGGGGATAGCCTAGTACAACAAGTTACAAACTGTAGTTGTGTTGAGTCACTCAACTAGGCCTACACTCGACACAAGCGTAACCTTTAGTGCTGTGTGTAATAGGATGACAATCGATGCCGGCAATTAATGATGATGGATTAGGTTCCTTTGTTAAAAAAGTTACCTCGCAAATATACTGATCATGGGTGGACAAACAGAAGAAGATCCTCCCCCTGCCTTGAAATTGAGTTAGTGTTGCTTTCGCCACATCCGCCCCAGCAAGCGTGTGATCAATTATTGGTGTATATTTAATTTAGTCACACCTCAATAAATCACACAGCCCGGGGAAGAGGGTTAGGGTTTGATGAATGGTTGGGAAGGGGGTTTGGGGAAAGGTTTGACAAAGAAAAACAGTATGCATGGACAAACAATCTTTGAAGACTACCATATCCATAAATCTGTTAAGGGTGAAAAAGGAAATGCATGCATGATGATGATAACTTGATGGTTAATAATAAGTAGTACTTACTAACTACTACTATACAATTAGACAGTACAGGGCATCAGTATATTAATATTATGCAATTTGCCTTGCCTGTCTGCCCTCATAGAGACCCAGATTACATACAGTTTGTGTTCTGTTCTGTTGTACCGGGCTTACTTTTAAAGATAGCAAAGAAAATTTAAAAATAGCTGTAGGGATGAATTATAAGCAGAGAGCAAACATAATTAATAATAACAACAACACACGGTAGTAATGATTGAAGACAAAAAATGAATCAAATTATTTAAAAGATGATGAAAGTTGATACTGTTACTGTGTTTTCCTGGTCAAAATGGGGAGTTGCATCTCGGCATTCCTCTTGGTCCTCCCTTCCATGGATGCTCCGTCCATCAATCTTGGGTGACGCCACTGCCTGCCTCGCAGATGTAGATTCATTGGTAAGGTAAGTGTGCGTTGTTTTTCCAAGTATAGCACAGGGTAAAAGCCGGCCTGTAAGTACTGTAAATGGAAAAACAAAAGGGATATTGAAAAATCAATGAATAGAAAAAATGCATCAATTACGGTGGAGTGCAACAAGAGAAGAGAACACTTTCAGACTGAGGCGGCATGGATACATCATGTCTACTCTGTTTACAGCATTTATTTAAGCTACAACAACAACAGGACAGAGCAGGCCCACGGCACCAGGCCGTGACCAAACCTCCATTTAGCTTAAATTTTGACAGAGCCAGACAAAGCACATATACAGCAACCTAGCATTTTCAAAATTAAGTGACTAAATCAATGCACCGCTGTCAGTCATACCACTACACTCGACTCCACCACTACACGGACATGTAGGTCTTATGTGGTTGTTGACTTATTTACCTTTTATGCCACTTGATTGGAAATGCCCCGAGTTATTCCATCAATCATCTCCGATCCAACTGACTGACTGCGAAGATAGTATGGTCATCATCATGGTGTTGTACGTGTTGTCCAACTCCAACTCAGTCTGTAGTGTATCGAGTACGACTCCGAGTAAGTCCATATTCCATATTAAAAAATGCAACGGATATTGGCCTGCAGTAGTAGGAGTACAATTTGGTTATTAAACAACAAGAAGGGAAACATTGACTGTCACTTGAGTCACTTTTAGTTGGTAGATTAATTACTAGTACAGTTTGACTTCATGCACAACGTCATCAACACAAAAAACAGCAATCACTCTGAGTCTGCATCCAACGCATGCCATCATTACCTGTCTTGTTTTTCTCTTTGGCTGTCAGATGCCTAGTTCTGACAGGTGTGTGTTTTTTTACCGAGGCAGTGGCCTCATTATTACTCCACATTCATTTTGAGTGTTAGTCGCTGTTTCGGTTTTCTTATTCATCTGTGGCACTTTGTCGCAGTTGAAGTTGGTTCACATGGTCAGCGCTGTGAGATGGGCCGCGGCCTGGGTAGCGGTCATTGGTCAATTGAGTTTGCAGAAATGTGACATGTCAGCAAGTTTATTCGAAGAGTCTTGTCTTTCTCTGCCAAGTACCTTCTGTTCTGACATTGATGAGCTTTTGATGCTTGCCGAGGCGGTAGCCTTCTGACAGTGATGAGTTTCGGCTCGGAAACAAAAGGAGGATAGCTATAGTCATGTTCCACTTCTTCTGGAGGGACTGTTAGAGGCAACAATTCTTGTACTATTCTCCATCCAATGTCTGGCTTGAGGGAAATGTATTTAGGGCGAGTCAGGAAGATGGAGCAGGACTCTGAGGAGTGGACAGTTAAATGCACAGAGGTGCAACTCCAATATGGAAATAAAAAGAGAAGACGGTGGTGATGGATTTGTTGTGATTCGAACCAGAAAGACAGAGACACACACAAATAAAGGAAGGAAGAAAGTAACAATTTGAAAGCCTAGTTGTCAGGGAAGAGGAGCTTGTCCTCAAACTCTGGTGGTTCGATCAGAAGTAGGTCATCTAACACAGTACTTCCGTCACCTAAGTCGCTCTCCTCTTCCTGCTGTGATTCAGGTATTTTGTACTCTGGTGGTATAAAGTGCTGATTCATTTTGATCATGGTTAACCTCTCCACGCTTTTGGACGAGAGACTGGTCCTTTTCACAGTTACAATGGCACCAGCAGCACCGAAAACACGCTCAGAAGAGACACTTGCGACAGGGGAAGCCAGATACTTTATCGCCAGCCTGCTTAGCACTGTCCATTGGCTTCTTTTCCCATACCAATACACCAATGGGTTTCGATCCATGAAGACCTCTGTTGTGTCATCCAGATAGGCCTGGACCGTACGCTCAATGCTCAGGGAGCTCCGATTTGCTTGGCCTCTTTTGCCTGTGCATCAGCACTGGACTTACCATACCCATGCCGTAGAAACCAATCAGTTGCCGATTGTACTGTGGCTGATGATCCTGTTCTTGCTGTTGTTGATGTTAGTGGTGTTGTTGGTGACTGCTGGGAGGCAAACGCACTGCCCTCAGGCTCTGAAGTAGAACTTGACTCTGGATGACCTGTAGTACTTGTTCTGGCCTGGGGTGGCTGGCCTCTAATTACCAGCCGTTCGTTTTCGAACTTAGTGGCTTCCTCGGCTATCAAAGTTTTGTACTTGGCAACATCCACTTCCGAAAAAGGAATTACTGCCTTACTGTTCAGAAATACTTTGTACCGTGGATCCAAAATTGTGGCAGTAATGTAATGTTGATGTGACACAATGTTATTTTGAATCCTTGAATTTTCAGATAAGCGAACGGCTAAGGAGTCTGCCAAATAATATGCGTCCTGTTTGTCATCCACACCTGCGTACATTTCAGACACCTCCTTCAGCTGTTGTTCTAGCATGTGCAACAATGGGATAGCTTGGCCCATAGTACAGTCCTCCCTGCTGACTTCACGTGTGAAGACCTCAAAAGGAAGTAGCATCTCTGGCAGGCATTTAACGAGGTCCCATTGGCCCATCTCAATGGTCATGCCTCTCACAGTAGGATCCCCTAATCTTTGCATGACATAAGCATTGAGTGGTATGTACTGCTCAAACAGACGATCAAGCATGTAATAAGTTGAGTTCCAACGTGTTGGCACCTCCTGGATGAGTGCTTTGACTGGCATTTTATGCTCACGTTGAATGACCCTCAGCTGCTTCCGGGCTTTAAAAGAATGGCTGAAATGTGTGCATATTCTTCTGCAGGTGGCCAGAAAGTTGCTGACTTTGTATTCATTTTTCAGAAAGTCTTGAACAACAATGTTAATGCAGTGTGCCAAACACGGGACCCTGAAATAGCCACCATCTTTCATGGCCCTAACTACATTACTGCCATTGTACATGGCAACAAAACCAATGTTAAGCCCTCTTGGGCGCAGCCACTCAAAGACCTTGCTGTTAAACTCATCCAAAATGTTTGCAGCAGTATGAGATTTCTCCATGGCAAACATGGCTACAGTTGCATGTTTGCGAGTGGCATGAAAAATCTCAGCAGCCTCAACACCAGCAGATATCTTTTCTCTAACCCCCACAAAAGAGATCCAGTGTGCAGTGATGCACATGTAATCAGTGGCTTGGCAACTGGTCCACATGTCTGTTGTCAGGTGGATACTCTGAACAGCACTCTGCTTCAAGGCTTTTCCAAGCAATTCCAGCACGTCGTGATGTAGTGCTGGAACAGCAACTCTGGCGAAATAGTAGCGGCTGGGAACCTGCCATTTTGGGCAGATGGCTGTCACAAATTCCAGAAAACCCACCCCTTCAACAAAAGAAAAAGGGAGAAGGTCCAGTGCTAACATTTTAGCCAGCTTCGCATTGTACAAACGTGCTATTGGGTGGTTGCGTTCGTACTGCCCCTCCACCCTAAACATGCTGATAATGGTAGGCTGCATGGTTTTCCTTTCTGTTAGGCTCAACGACGCACTTTTTTTCATTGCGGTACTCCTTGCTGTCTCAGGCTGACTCTTACTCTTGTGCCACTGAGATGTTGCTGAGGATGTGGGCGATACCACTGCACTGCTGGGGACAGGGCTACTTTGTGTACCACTACCAGAGAGAATGTCTCCCTGTCCTTCCTCTTCCACCGTGATCGGATCTTCTACTCGTTTATCCCCACCAACACCAATGGTTGCAGTTTTTCTGCCGCGAAGGTGGTCCTCCCAGTCGATCAAGTGGTGTTTTTTCAGATGGGTTATTTGGCCTCCGGTACCATAGTTTGTACCAAGCTTACCCCGACTAACAGAGGTATTAAAAATGGAGCATATAGCAATGTTCTCCTCCTTTTCGCTAACCGTAAAGAAGTCCCAAACTGGGAAGTTTAACTTTTGTCTCCTGCTGGAGGTGCCACTTCCAATGCCGGATGAACTGGAGGGTGTGCGTTGAATTTGACTCTGTGCAGTACCACTACCTACTTCTGCTGAGGTGGTGGTTGTGCTGGATGTAGGTCGCTGCCGGGCCTTTGCTAATGCAAATATGGAAGCTGTAGGTGGTGTTGGTGTTACCTGTGTTGGTGTTATCCGTGCCACATCCCTCACAGCAATTTGGGATGTGGTGGTAATGTCGGTCTCCACTGGGGCGGGAGTAATGTCCATGATGACTGGCTCATCATCATCCTGCTGTTCTACATCGACCTCCATAAGTGTAAGGCTTTCTGGAACCTTCCTTTTCCCTAGCCTGGTCTTGGGACGTGTCTCCCTCTCAGACTCAGTTTGTGGCTCCCAAGTGGCATCTAGATCATCAGAAGGGGTGCTTGGCGAAGAACTCGATAGACTAACCCTCCTTTTCCTTGCTGGGGATTTGGAAGACAATGGATCTTCTGAATGAGTGGCTTCCTCTTCTTCTTCCTCTGCATGAGGCTCAATTTCCTGAACTGCCCCTACTTCGGGAGGAACAACTACTATTGCGGGCGGTGGTTGCGGCTGTTGTTGACCACTTATCTGCTGTGTTTCCTCCTGCGTTGATTGGGTACTACTTTGAGATAGCGATACGTTTATCTCAGGCTCAGCATCACTGGTTTCCACCATTAGGCTGGCTACCTCTTCCACACTTATGTGCTTGGGCCTGGGTTGGTGGGTTGGGCCCACTGATGCGGAGGTGCTGCCCCCAGCTTGCCCCCCGGACACTGCTGCTGCAGGCGTAATTTTTGGTTTCCCAAAAAAGGTGTTAGGCGGCACACCAGACTTAAGTGTCACTTCCTTCTTCTGTTCCTTCTTCTGAATAGCAACTTTCTTGGTACTGGAGGACCTGGTACCTGCTTTCTTTGGGGCCATCTTCTTCAGACGTCAGCAGCACTCAGTTGCACAAGTTGCAGAGATGTCTGGTCAGGTCACACGTCACGTCGTGTACAGCAGCAGGACGTCTGTCTGGCAGTACAACGGGCGATGATGACACACCTCCTCCTCAGTCTTTTGTGCACCTAAAAGCAAAAAGCCAGAAGAACATCAGTCAAATGTGGAATTTGTTGTGCTTAAATTACTAATAGTACAATCAAACAAATATAATATATAACTTAGTGTGTGGTGGTCACAATTATTAAATTTTAGTTACTCAGTGAACAACAACAGTGTAGCCATTTATGAGACTTTGACAACAAGGGCTTTCCTGGTGTACTGTGTACACTCAGGATGAATAAGAATAAGAAAGAACAAAAACAAAAATACAAATGTAGTGGAGCCTGTTTGGCCTTAATTTGTGCACCACGTGGGATGGATGCAGCATCAGGGAGCTGCAGCTGGCAATGGGGATGGATTTGGAAGCAGTAAGCCAAGAGGAACAATGGAAAGACAAGCAGGCCTATGTGGCAAAAACAGCACACTACTAACTACCACCACAAAATGGCCCCCAGCCACATGGTCACTCACAGGCACAAGGCACGGAAAACAATGAACTCAAGCAGGCCTATATGGCCAGACAAAGGATGCCTGATAAACAACACAGCTTTAATGCAAAAACGAACATCCACATGGCTAAAAAGGTTGGAAAGTTACACAACAACCACAACAACAACACATACACATGCAACAAAGGCATTTATTTAACACACCCAAAAAGTGAAATACACCCCAAAACCCACATTTTGCAATTCAATCCAATGCCATCCATGCCCTAAATGATGTTTAAATTCAACAGACACCATAGAAACAGTTGTTTCATGCACCCATGAGTACCTCTGGGCCTACTGGCTGAAAAGACCTAACACACACAAAAAAGTGAACCCCCCCCAAAAACCACATTTTACAATTCAATCCAATGCCATCCATGCCCTAAATGATGTTTAAATTCAACAGACAACACAAAAACAGTTGTTTCATGCACCCATGATGATTGATGAGTACCTCTGGGCCTACTGGCAGACTAGGCCACAAGCTTGGAGGCCTAGGGCAAAAGCACAGTGGCTGGTCCCACAAAATGGCCACCACCACATGGCCAGGCCACCCACAACAACAAGAAAAGGAAGACAAGACAGACAATGCAGGCCTATGGCAAAAGCACAATGCCTGGCTTCACAAAATGGCCACTACCCACATGGCCAGGCCACCCACAATAACAAGAAAGTGAAGACAAAGGACAGGACCAGGAAGTTGGAGACTCTGGGGAACTTCCTTCCTCTTTAAAAAAATTGTAAAAAAACAAAAATGACTCCTTGCTCAAAAATCTACAGCCAAATGACAACCTGAGGAGTTTTTTGAGCAAAATGACAAAATCATCATTTTCGAGAAGGTTTTATGCTGCTCGAGAGATATTCTTTGCCAGATTGCAAATTCTGCGTGTTCGGCATCGCGATCTTCACAAAAAGTCGTTATCGCACGCGCGAAAACGCATATTGAGCGCACGAAGAAGAAAAAAAGTGTAAGTCCGCGTTGTCGCGCAGTGCGGAGTTGCCAAAACTCCGCGAGCTGAACGCCCAGGGTTACCTACTGGCTGAAAAGGCCTATTTTTTTAACACACACCAAAAAACTGAAATACCACCTCAAGAACCACATTTTGCAATTCAATCCAATGCCATCCATGCCATAAATGATGTTAAAATTCAACAGACAACACAGAAACAGTTGTTTCATGCACCAATGATGACTACCTCTGGGCCTACTGGCAGACTAGGCCACAAGCTTGGAAGCCTATGGCAAAAGCAAGCACACTGCCTTGCTCCACAAAATGGCCGCCACCCACATGGCCAGGCCACCCACAATAACAAGAAAGTGAAGACAGACAATGCAGGCCTATGGCAAAAGCACACTGCCTGGATGGCTCCACCAAATGGCCGCTAGCCACCCACAACGAAAAGAAATGGAAGACAGACAATGCAAGCCTATGCCAAAAGCACACTGCCTGCCTTCACAAATTGGCCACCACCCACATGGCCAGGCCACAACAACAAGAAGCATAAGCCAAGGGGAACAAAGAAAAGACATGCAGGCCTATATGGAAAAAGCAGCACACTATTAAACTACCACCACAAAATGGCCCCAAGCCACATGGTCACTCACAGTCACAACAGGCCATGGAAAACAATGAACTCAAGCAGGCCTATATATGACCAGACAAAGGAGGCCTGCTAAACAACACAGCTTTAATACAAAAATGCAAAAACGAAAATCCACAGGGCTACGAAAAGTTACACAACAAGCACACACACACATCCAACAAAGGTATTTATTTATTAACACACACCCAAAAAGTGAAATACACCCCAAAAACCACATTTAGCAATTCAATCCAATGCCATCCATGCCCTACATGATGTTTAAATTCAACGGACACCACAGAAACATGCACCCATGGGTACCTCTAGGCCTACTGGCTAAAATTACAATCAAAGAAAAACAACTAGGCCCCTACTGAAACTACAGGCCACCCACAACAATAAATTTTAAAAACGATGAAAATCCAAAAAGAATGTAGGGACAAACAATGCCCCAATCAAACAAACAAGTACACCAATTCTCCAACTTACTTGTAAAATCTCAAATCCAAAAGTCCTCAAATCCAATCCAATGATATGATGCAGCAGACAGACACAAAAAGTGATCCTTCCAGCTCCAAATCCAAATGAAAGTGAACAGCACATGGACAAAGCACTGGGAGGAATTGAGGGGTTGGGCGTGCGCAGGCAATGAAGTCCAAGAAGTCAATGTTTAGTTTTTCAAATGAGTCTTTATTTTCACTTAATTAGTTCTCACAGGATTGAAGATTTTATGGTCAGCCAACGCGTTTCGTTCTCATGACGAGAACTTCGTCAGGGCTCAGTAGGCGAATATCATTCCTTTGATGTATACTAGGTAAGTTTGGCCTGGTTCCAACGTGACCTTTCGTGTAGGATTCGAATACGCGATCCCTTAACCAAGTCGGTGTTCCAGGTATATAATCTGGAAACACTCAGGATATCGCAAGGCCTCAGTTGGCCTAAGTAGCAAATCTCAAATTGCGAGTTCTCCTGCCAGAATGAGCGAGGGAACAACTAAACATTGACTTCTTGGACTTCATTGCCTGCGAACGCCCAACCCCTCAATTGCTTAGGATCTGACGTACAGAGGCATCACCCGACGGCTGGTGCAAGGGCTAGTTGCGCAAGGAACCTGATTTAACTGAAACTAGTGTGAGGTGCAGAAACAGCAGTCCGCCGTCAAAGTATCGTTGTTAATAAAGCACTGGGAGGAACCTGCTGGACAGGAACAGGAAGTTGGAGACTCAGGGGCACTTCCTTCCTCTTGAAAAAAAAAGTAAAAAAAGAAAAAGGACTCCTTGCACAAAAAACTACAGCCAAATCACAATCTGAGGAGTTTTTTTGAGCAAAATGATCCTTTTCGAGATGGTTTTATGATGCTCGAGAGATATTCTTTACCAGATTGCAATTTCTGCGTGTTCGGGATCACGATCTTACCAACACTGCCGCCGGAAGTCAGATGGCGCGTCCGAATGACGTGTTCGCGTTCGCACACTCTCGCGGGATCGTGCGGCCAAATTCCAAATCTCGTGGCGCAGGCGAACGAATAGGAAATCTCGTCGGCGAACGCAGAACCGCGGTAAGTCGTTACCGCGCGTGCGAGAACGCATATTGAGCGTGTGAAGAAGAAAAACAACTACGCTACATTGCAGATTGCGTAGTATTCGGTAACTACGCGTTCTACGCGAACCGCGAAGTTACCGAAACTCCGCAAACTCCGCGAGCGTAGCGTAGTTCACCGCCCAGGGTTAGTCCAGTGGCCCCACAATGTCAATGACCACTCGTTCAAAGGGGGTACTGACTACAGGGAAAGGTTGGAGAGGAGCCTTGTGCTTCCTTCCACTTTTCCCACTTGCCTGGCAAGTTTGACAAGTCCTACAATGAGTGTCTGAACTCTTCCACATCTGGGGCCAATGAAAGTGGGAGACAAGCCTTTCAAAGGTCTTGTTCTGCCCCAGATGTCCAGCTAAAGGTACATCATGAGCAAAACCAAGTAGGAAGGCTTTGAAGCGCTGGGGTACCACCAGCACACGGGCTGACCCAGGCTCAGCAACCTTAGGCTCGCTATACAGGAGGTCGTTCTCCCAGTAGATCCAATGTGATCCAGACTGATCACCTGCTGCCTGGGCTGTGGCCTATTGCCGCAAACCCTCAAGAGAAGGGCACTTCCTTTGTTCTGCACAGAACTCCTCCCTGGAGGGTCCTCCTTCTTGCTGCCAATGGGTCAGCTCAGGCAGGTCCCCCAGTTCAGCGACTTGCTCCCCTGTAGGTTCCAGGGCATCCTCCTCAAGGTCTGCCTCCTCCTGGACCGTGGGAACAATGGGGGCTGGTTTCCCGCGCCCCCTACCTCTTCTCTTTAAGGCAGGTTCCTGGGCCATACTTTCAGGCTCCAGGATCTCTTGAACACCCTTACTGGCTGCCATAGACCGAGTGGTCACACACGCCCACTCAGGCAGACCCAACATCTCCAAATGAGACTTCTTCTCCACCTTAGCCCAAGAGGAGCTCTCTAAATCATTGCCCAACAGACAATCCACAGGCATGGCTGGCCTCACAGCAACTTGGAGAGTACCTGAGACCCCCCCCACTCAAAGGGGACTTGAGCCACCTCACACTGGCTCTGCGAGTTGTCCGCAGCAACTACAGGGAAGAATGCATGAGGGATAACCTGCTCCTTGGACACCAACCGGCAATTGACAGCTGTCACACTAGCCCCGGTGTCCCTCAGAGCCTCCACCCTATGGCCATTGATGGTCACCCACTGCCTGTATTTCTTAGTGTTATCAGGCAGCTGGGTCTTAGGGACCATCTCAAAGTCTCTTAAAGAGACAAGGGACATTTCTGCGGGACCCCACCCACCTTGGGCACCCATCTCCTCCCCTTCCAGGGCTACACTCACCATCTGACGGGGTGGTGCACGTGGTGGTGCTTTGGAATCCTTCATGGGACATTGTGCATCATACCAACGGTGGCCCACTTGACCACACGTAAAGTACTTGTAGGGGCCCCTCTGAACAGGTTTACCTGTCGGGCCTCTTGCTTCTTCTCAGGGGGAGGCTGGGAACCGTTCCCTTGGTTCCCTTGGGAATTACTTTGGGGCCCTTTCTGGAACTCCCTCTGTTTACCCTTGTACCCACCACTCTTCTGCTGGGGACCCTGCCCACCTTTGGCGGAATCTCCCACTTGACCCTTGTGGACCCTGGTACTGACCCAGCGGTCCGCCTCCTCAGCAAGCTTCCTAGGGTTAGTTAACTTGCTATCAATAAGGTGCTGGCGTAGCTCTGGAAAACAATTAGTAGACAAATGCTCCCATGCAAACAAATCATAGAGCGCTTCAAAAGTATCCACTTTGCTACCCTTCACCCAACCATCCATAGCTCTGCAAAAGAAAGATTCATATTCTACCCACGTGGTTGCCTCCAGTTTCTTACAATTCCTGAACCTCTGTCTATAGAGTTCTGGGGTCAAACCATACCTTGTCATCAGGGCTTCCTTCATGTGGGCATAAGACATCCTATTTTCACTGGGTAGGTCTAACAAAGTATCCCTCCCCTCACTCACAAAGCGGCCCCACAACCCAGCTCCCCAATCCTTCTCAGGGACCCGGTGGGCCAACATTGCTATCTCATAGGCTGCAAACCACTGCCCAATATCCTCATGCTTATGGAAATCTTTGATGACATCTTTGGGGATATATACCCTGCCTTCTGAAGGCACAGATGGTGCGCTGCCACCAGAGGGATTGATCTCTAAGCCCTTTGCCTTGATCTCTAACTCCCTCAACATCCTTTCATGCTCCATTCTCATTCTCTCTCTCTCCAAGGACAACCTGTTATTCTCTATTTCCCTCTGACCCTCCATCTTAAGCTTAGCCATCTCCAGCTTGTGCATCCTATTTCTTTCCCTGTCTTCCAGCTCTCTGGGGGACAGGTCTTTGGAAGAGAAGCTACTGCCAGGTGGGGACGGTATCCCTCCCCTAGCTGGAAACACTGGCCTATCCAGTTGCCCATCTGCATCCCAGCTGGCTCCACCACCAGCTCAGGGGCATTTCTTGCTTCTACCCAGGCCCTCAGCGCCTTTTTGGTAGTCATCCTTTTTGGAAATGCCTGGTGTAGCAACTTTCAATTTTTTGCAGAGATGCTTGAGCTGTTTCAAAGTGTAGGTTTCCAACCTCTCTTCCTCAAAATCTAGATCCATAGATGCAACAGATGCTGGTCTACTCATGGTAGTAGGAATTGGCAGTTCTCAGGAAAAATAACAGTCCAAGGAAAAAATAATTCTACCAAAAAAAAGTATGTGGTCGTGTTTGGTCTGCACTCATTAGTAGTGTACACCAATTACTGTATATGACTCACAAATGCAGGTTCAAATCCTCACCGCTGACCACCAAGGTTAGAACTGGGGGTCTCTAGTTGGCAGAGGTAGGTACCTTTGACCAAATAGGGACCCTTGCTTCTACGTCAGGGCAAAGGAGTTACACTACTGGATAACCCCTGCTCACCCCCTTGTTAGCTTGGCACGAGCAGACAGGCTTATCTCAGAGGCAGTGTGTTAAGCATTTGTGAACACATACAGTAATACAGTTAAAACTACAGATGGACACCACACAGGTTTTATAAAGATAAGTATTCTTTATATAGACTTAACACAAGACCACAAACGACAAAAATCCACAATACTGTACTCAAAATTGACTTAAAGATGGTAGAAGTAACTTAGTTCAAATTGATTGTAAATGCGACAAAGTTCTCACAAAAGTACCTGGATGCGTAACGCAAAACAAACAAAAAGGTTCGCAGGGATGGAGATGCGTTGGTTCCTTGCTTAGGGGGAGACGATGCGTCGCGCCTCAATGCTTGCGCAGAGTAGGGGATGCGTCTTGATCCTTACCGGAGGGGAGGTGATGCGTAGATTCTCGTACTGCGTTCCGGTTGCGATGTGGCAAGATGGCGCTTCGATGCGATGCGACGATCCGGTGCGATGCGATAAGATGGCGCCCTTGATGCGACGACGTGAAGACGATGCGTGCTCGCCCGGCGGCCATGGAGCTGCGACAGGCCCTGCGACACGGTTCTCCGGTGATGCGCCGGCGACCTCTGTGGCGGCGACACGCTTCTCCGGTGATGCGTCGGGTAACAGCTTTGACGAAGGCTCGCTTCTCTGGTGATGCGGCGGCGACCTCTGCGGCGGCGACACGCTTCTCCTGCGATGCGACGGCAACAGCTGCGACTGCGACTGCGACATGCTTCTTCTCGTTGAGTCGCGCTCCCAGCGACATGCAGGCTTCTGCAGACAGAATTCCCAGCAAGGGAATTCAGAGGGGAGCTGGTGGTGAAGTCTTTTGTCCCTGAGACTTCAGCAGGAGGCAAGCACAAGTTCAAGCCCTTGGAGTAATAGTCTGCAAGATGATGAAAGTTCTTTAAAAGTTCCTTCTCCTCTCCTTGGCACTGAAGACACCACTGTAGGCCAACCCAGCAACACAGCACACTGGCAGGGGGGGCAGTCCAACTCCTACAGCTTCCTTTGGTTCTTCTCCTTGGCAGAGGTTCGTCTTGTTGTTCCAGAAGTGATCTAAAGTCTTGGGGTCTGGGTCCCCATATTTATACTGCAAAATCTTTTGTCCTCTGAAGGCAGAGGGGCCTTTACCTAGTCAAAACTAGTTCAGTGCAATCTTGGAGCGCTTTGTTTACAGGACTCCTTCTTTCCTTTGACAGAGTGGGCCAGGGACATCAGACACACCACAGGAGGTGGAGCCAGCATTGT
This sequence comes from Calotriton arnoldi, assembly GCA_963921515.1. Lineage (NCBI taxonomy): Eukaryota > Metazoa > Chordata > Amphibia > Caudata > Salamandridae > Calotriton > Calotriton arnoldi. Next base: position 1,418,034 of record CAWUFW010003198.1, read on the forward strand.
GGAAGGCAGGCACAGCCCTATTCAGACACAGGTGCAACTCCTCCCACTACTCTACATGCAGATAGGTCTATTCAGCCCTGTGCTGACTCACCCTGCCTCCTGGAATCCCCCAGCCCCTGTCAATCACACAGCCAGACACACAATACACAACCTAGCAGAGGCAGGCTTGGACAGTTAGGCAAGAAAATGCCTACTTTCTAAAAGTGGTATTTTCAAACACAGAATGTTAAAACCAACTTTACTAAAATATGTATTTTATCATTCTGAGTTCAGGCATACTAAATTCGTTTTTCTACCATGTTCCCTGGGTCAGTTAGGATTATAAGATGTTATAATCAAACTGCCCATTCCGGCCTATGGGGAAACAGGTAGCCTTGCAATAGTGAAAAACGAAAATGGCTGTAATTCACTATTAGGACATGCCACACACACCAGGGCATGTCCTACCTTATACTTACAATGCACCCTGCCCTTGGGCCTACCTTAGGGGTGTCTGATATGAAGATAAGGGAAGGTTTAGGGACTGGCAAGTGGGTGCACTGGCCAAGTCGACATGGCAGTCACAGACTGTACACAGGCTCTGCAATGGCAGGCCTGAGACACACTTTACAAGCTGCTTCTGTGGGTGGCACAACCAGTGCTGCAAGCCCACCAGCAGCATTTGATTTACAGGCCCTGGGCACACCTGGTGCACTATTCTAGGGTCTGACAAGTAAATCAAATGATCCAATCATGGAGTCACTAATCAATACATCAATTTAACATAGGGAGCACTTGCACTGTGGCACTGAATAGCAGTGGCACAGTGCCCAAAGCATCTAAAACCAGCAAACAGATCAAAAACAGAGGAGGCAATCAGAAGAAAGTGGAAGGGAGACTCACGCCAATGGTACTAGGTCTAACAGTATTAGTATCCATACATTCATTAGAAGCACGCTACAACCATACGGCTTACCGTACAGAGCACGACCTACTCTGTCGGTGAAATTCTGAACACTCAGTCCGTGACTGCGGGATGGGGAAATCTCTGCGGGAGCGGAGCAACATGGAAGTGAGAAGAACTCACATCAACTGTGGGAGTTGGCTTCTCAGAAATGAGGATCAAAGCAGAGAAGCACCAACAAGGCTCGCATGGAGCCAAGCCAACGCCCCGCAGAAAACCGGAACAGGACCGGAAGGAAGAGCTCCTTCCCGAAGAGCTGCTAAGTGAATAGTGAGCGCAGAACGTAGGGTGTGGCAGTTTTTATGGATGTTGCCACACCCAAGATGGCCTCCCTCAGGCATGATGGGACATGTAGTCCCAAAGTGCTTTACTTCCTGTAAAATAATAGAAAGCCCACAATAAGCCCCCAAACAGTGAACACAGCAATGACAGAACATTACAAGCATGTATATATATATCTCACACAGGCACAACCAGCTGAGCTAATAATGATAAGAGCACAAAGTCCATCACTGGGCTGCTGAAGCTGCCTTGTGTGCTTTACCACACCTTGGTATGGCACAGAGAGGGAAAGGCACATGAACATTGCGCACCACAGAAATGCTTGGGGCGGGCCCAAGACCGCGCACCGCCCTAATCCTGACAGGGGGAGACTCTGAGTGATTATGGGGGCTGCCGTCGGTGCGGTTCACCATCGGAGCCTTGGTAATGGTTGGATGAAAGGCTGTGGGGGATGGGTGCAATCTATTGATAGGAGTGTACATACTTGAGGCTCTGAGAGAGTGGGGAGAGATGATGTCAGACTGGTGAAGATGAGGGGGGAGTAGGAATTTATAGTGGTGCTATAAGACTGGAGTAGGTGATGGGGAGACGGAGTTGACACCAGTTGGGGGGGTGCAATGGGCAACAATGGTGTCCATGGACTGGCGGATGACCACCTTGAGAGAGGGGTGGGAGTGGGGGGGATGGTGGACTGGTAACGTAGTAGGGGATGGGGGTTCACTAAGGAGGAGGAGTCTGAGGGAGTAGGTGAGGGGATAGGAAGGGGAGTGGCAGCGTCAAGTTTGTGTTTGAGATAAGAGAAGAGACTCCTGAAAAGTTCCAGGTTATGATCAGAAGAATAAATGAGTATGGTGCCGTTGTTGTAGATGGAGATTGTGGTGTTGCCGTGAAACTGCATGGAGGGCGTGATACTAAGTTTATAGCCATGAGGGATTTTCTTGGTTATGGTGGTGTTGAGTGAGGAAGAGAGAACATTCCTCCATTTGGCAAGTCGGTTGGTTAAGAAGATGAGGTCGTTTAGTAAGGTGCCCTTGTTGTGGCAAAAGTAGTGGACGGTGAAAAGGGTTTCTTTCCTAAGGTGTAGGATCTTATGTTTGAGGTTTCTCTTAGCGTTTTTGGATAGTTTGGGGGGTAGTTTATTATGAACGAGTTATGAACTGTGGGGGTTAGCAAGGCGTTCAACAAAGCGGCATCTGTTGGTTCCAATGTGGGGGTGGGAACAGGGTAGGGATGGTGGGAGTAGAAGTGGGCCTATAAAGGTGGATGTTCCAGTGAGCGAGAGCGAATACAACAGCTGAAACAATGGAGGGAATAGTATACTTAGGATGCTACACAGCCTAGTTAAAGCAGTCGGGCCCTATGGCAGAATGGCATAGATATGTTTTGTGGTCATTGCCTGCAGGACCAAGAGTAGGGATAGGAGTGGGCACAGGGTAGTCCTCACAATAAGGGCAATTGTACAACTGGGTGGTAGCGGCAGGGAGGGGGGGAATAGAACAGGTCTTGCACCACCAAACAATGAAGTTACACACCAACATACAATGAAATTATAATGGGTAGGATGTCTACTATCAGATCAGAGAGAGTAAGGATACATTATAGTATAAATGGGGCATAACAGCATACTGTCAGAGCAAGAAAAATATAAAATGCATTAGATTAAAATCAGCAGGTGATAATCAGAAGTGGTCTGTGGACATTGATATCCCAGTACGCGAAGCGAGGTGATCCTGACCAGATCTCCTAGCGAGGACATCCGCAAGAGCATGGGGGAGACAGCAGCGAGGGGGGGGAGTAGAGCAAGTCATGAATCATCATACAGTGAAGTCGCAGGGGGGTAAGACGACAGACTGTTAGATCATAGATAGACAGGATACGAAATGGCATAAATGGGGCATGTCATGCATTGCCAAACCATGTAATCGTGATGGGGAGATGACAGACAATCATATCTGAGAGAGACAGGATACCTTGGGAAATAAAATAGGCATAGCAACAAAGAAGCCCACCACCAGGTCAGATCATAGATAGACAGGATACAATATGGCATAAATGGGGCATGTCATGCATTGCCAAACCGGGAGACGACAGACGATCATATCTGAGAGAGTCAGGATACCTTGGGGAATAAAAGAGGCATAGCAACAAACATGCACACTATCAGGTCAGAAAGAGAGGGGGGATAAAAGGGGCATAGCAACAAACATGGCCACAATCAGGTCAGAGAGAGAGGGGATACATAATGGGTCGGTCAACAAATGTGTCAGCAGATCAGAGAGAGACAGAATACATTTTGGTGTAAATGGGGTAAAGCAGCATACAGACAGGGCTGGAAAGAGTGTTCGATAACGCAATGCTTGAGGTCCCAGGGTGTTGTCAAGAATGGGGTAAAACAGCATACAGACAAGGCTGGGAAGAGAGACCAATAACGCATTCCTTAAGATCCCAGTTGTAGTCAGGAACATTCTGTGTCATTGCTGATCCTAGGACAGGGGACGTGACCATCATACATGAGGTGCGGATATTCATGGGGTGAGTGAGGTAGGTAGGTCAGAGAGAGTATAAGAGCGGCCTTTGGGTTATACAGGCATTGGTGAGAACAATGGCAGGTAGAGGAGGGCGATCAGGGCTCAGTGGTTCAAGAAGGAGCCCAGTCAGATCCAACTTCTTAGAAGCACCCCATCCTACAACACTCAGCAGGGCTTAGTAGTGCAGGAAGCAGCCCAGGCAGATTCCAACTTTTTAGCAGCACCCTAGCTTCCAACACTCAGCCAAAGAGTTTAATGTAGGTGCAAAGTTAATCATCCATCAGTGAGGGAGTCCGATAGCTATTTGTTTAGACCATAAATCAGAGGCCAATGGACAGCAGATGCAGGCTTGTAGCAGCAGTAGCACTGTGCTGGACTCACAGTTGCCTCCATAATTTGGCTGGCCTCATGGAGGCTTTGGTAGGATTTGGTAGCTTTGAGAGGAATTGGGCTGTCCTCATGGCAGTTTCAGTACAATTTGAGCTGTTCGCAAGATGTCGGGCTCCTTAGCTCCCATTTCAGCAGCAGTGTGTCAGGGCACAGAAGGGGGTCAGCAGAGTGTCGGTGCTCCTCCTGACCTAACCAGGAAGATCCCGCAAACCTCCCAATGAGATCTGTCAGGAGCTATAGGTCTATGGCAGGCAGAGCAATGTGGCAGAGTGTTGGGCGCTTCCTAGTAGGTTTTGACCTAGGTGCAGAGGCCCTAGCACTCAATGCCTAAGCTGAAACTCCCAGTGTCAAGGGGGTAGGTAGCAGTTAGGCGCCCCTCCTGGCCTCCCCAGGAGGGCTCACAGAGCACCCAGCTGCACCTCCGCTCCTGCGACTCGGGCCCGCACTCCTCACCTCCTCATGGGAGCATGCCTGCACCAGCCCAGCTTCTCAGTTCAGTAATATCGGCCATTTTAACACCTCCATGGTGTTTTAACACCTTCAAGGGATCACCATGGATCACAGCCGGTGCTTTCCATCCAGGGCATGACGATTCAACTGCCTCTGGGCTGTGCAGCCACTCCTCTGCAGGCTCTGGGCACTCACTCTGCGTCGGCTCACAGGGAGCCATGACAGGCTATGTGAGGAGTCGAGTCTAGGAGTGACCTTCAGGCCAAATCATCAGATCCTGGCGTGGGAGAAGTGAGTTGAGGCTTTCCAACCTTGGTCGTTCTCCAAGGAGCTGGCTGGTGAGGGCTAATGCAGGGATTTACACAAAAAGTGATCCCAAGCCTGGGAGCCTCTCACAGGATCTACCACCTAGCGGCCATCTTGGATCATCTTTGTTTGTACTTTATTTTAAGACCAAGATATTTGCAATAATGTAAGTATGTTTTTATTTAAAAATACTTTTCACTTTCGAAAGTCGACACAGTGCAAATTCTGAACAGTTCAGCGTTACCCTATGGAGGAATACAATAATGCAGTTATACAGGTAAGTACGCAACTTATAGTTCCAGTCTTTGGGACCAAAGGTCAGCAAGGGGCAAGGATCAGGTGAGTACCAACACTGCACCACCAGCGGCACATAGGCAGCTGGGTGCAGAGGTCAACATAGGAGTTTGGACAAATGCGTTTCAATGGAGACTGGGGGTACTCAAAGCCACACTGCTTGCAGGTAAGTAGATTGGTTACAGGGACAAAGCTTTGGGGGTTAGGACCAGCACAGGGAGGGCAACAAAGCAGCACCAAACATACACCACCAGCGGCACAGGGGTGGCCCGGTGCAGGGTGCAAACACGATGTCAGACGTCCAATGCAATTCTGCAGAGATTCTTCTTTTTGGAAACAGGCTGAAGGCGTTGAACCGGACCATGCAGGCAGAAAAACCAGTGACAGAACAGGTACGCTGGGGGTCACAGGGGCACTGCTGGTCGAGCTCCCCAAAGCCCAGGGGCTGTGGGTGCAGGGGTGTCTTCTCACTGGGCCAGTCGCAGTTGTGGGGGACCTTTCAGATTCACACTGCAGGCGTCGTCGTGTAGGTCCGGGGAGGTCATCCAACACTGGATTTGAGGTCAGGATCAGTGGGGGCCTTCACTGGACCGGTGGGCCTCCTGTACATGAACCGTAGGCATTGGGTTTAGAGTGGACAGGACTCACGTTTCCCGATGGCACAGGAGTCCTTGGAGTTGATTTCTTCTGGACAGGTCCGCTGTCCACAGGAGATTGGAGTCCTTTTTAAAGGCAGCAGTCCTCCCATGGTTTTCAGAGGTCGCTGGCTGCAAGACAGGTCACCTTTTTGTTGCAGGCTCTTTGAAGCTAGAGACATGCTGGTAGGGCTGGGGCCAAGGCTGTTGTCATCTTCAATCTTCTATGTACGGTCTGCTTCAGGGATGTCTTCTTTCTTCTTAGGTCACCGCAGATCTAGTTTCCAGGAGCCAGCTAAATTTAGGGGCGTTTCAGGGGAGTAGCAGGTAGGGTCAATGGGCACCTTAACTGGGATGACTACACCCTCAATTATGCCACCCTCCTATGGGAGGGGGCATAGACCTAGCCCTTATTGGAGGGATCTCACCATCTTCAAGATGGTGGGACTGAAAGATGTTCTTTACCTCACCTCCCCCACATTAGGGGTGGAGTTGGCAGAAGTGAGCACACCCCCTATTCTTCTAGCTTTTCCCACCAGTTTTGTGGCCCAAATTGGGGGTGTAAACTGGGGGCTGCCATCTGCTGCTAGCAGCAGAGGCTGGGGGTTGTATTACAAAGGCAGCAGGCCTTTGGAGCTTCCTCTTCGAGCACTGGCCCATTTTGGGGTAGGAGGTGTGACACCTCTGCCCAGGATGTGCATTGTTTCTGGTACCAGAGAGCAGAGGCTCTACACCCAGAGGTCCAGAAACATGTCTGTGTGTGGCAGGCTGCCTAAAGCCAGTCAGTGCCCACACCAGGGTCTGTACGTTTTTAGGGGGCACCTCTGAGGTGCCCTCTAAGTACATGTTTTAAAAAATCTCACACTGGCATCAGTGTGAATTTATTACAAGGAGCTGTTTGGTACCAAACACTCCTGGTTTCAGTGAAGCCATCATGGTGCTGGAGAACTTGACTTGTCGAGTTTCCAGCCCACGTACTCCTTATGGCCTCCCTGGCACTTACAATACTTAAGAATGGACTTATGAACTGGAGGGGCACAGCTACTCATGCAGATATGCCCTCACCTGTGGTATAGTGACCCCTGCCTTAGGGCTGTAAGGCCTGCTAGAGCGGTGACTTACCTATACCTACAGGCAGCACACAAGAGCTCCCTCTGACTCACCACCTCCAGCACGAGCAACAGCGCGCCCACCACTGAACACCTCCATTTCCAGATCCAGACCAGCCCCAGAACGACCCTACGAGGCACCCTCGCCTACAGACCTCCCGGACCTTGAACCACGTTCACCACTACCATCACTGACCTCATCGTGCCCCACGCCATTCCCTCCATGGACTACATACTCATCGGAGACCTCAACTTCCACCTCGACAACCTCAGCAACACTAACTCCGCCACCCTCCTGGACAACCTCGCCAACTTCAGAGTGAAACAACTCATCACCACCCCCACCCACAAGGCAGGACACACCCTCGACCCCATCTTTGCAGGAGGTAACAACATCCACTTCAGCCACACCACACAACCCCCCTGGACGGACCACCACTGCGTACACTTTCACGTCGACAAATCCACCGCCCCAAAACCTGCACCCCGGCCTCTGTGAAGGAACTGGAGCAAGTTCACCAAGGAGCAGCTCAACTCCATCCTCAATCGCGATGCCCCTCCACCTCGACCGACCCCAACCTCGCAGCCAAAGAACTTCACAGATGGATCACCTACGTAACCCCAACAGACAGCGCCCAGAAAGGCCACCTGGTTCACCGCCGACAACCAAGAATCCAGACGCACCTGCAGACGTCTCGAGAAGAATTGGAGAAACAGCAAATCCTCGGAAGACCGCACAACCTACAAGAACGCCATGACAGGATACCAACAACTCATCAGATCCACCAAAAGGACCTTCATCCAGAACAAGATCCGCGCCAACTCCACCCACTCAAAGGAACTCTTCAGCATCATCTAGGAATTCACCAAACCCCCAGCGAAACTACGGACATCACCCCCTCGCAGGACCTTTGCAACAAGCTCGGCTCCTACTTCCATCTGAAAATCAAGTCCCTCTACGACAACTTCAACAAACAGACACCTGACTCCAAAACCACTCCCTCCTCCAGCAACGCCAGCCAGCCCACCATCTCCTCCTGGACCCCAGTCACCACCGAAGACACCGAAACGAATATGAACGGCATTCACTCAGGAGCCCCCACGGAGCCCTGCCCTCTGCACATCTTCCACAGAGCCGCCGCTGCCATCGCACCGGAACTACGACACACCATCAATGCCACCTTCGAAACTGGCACATTCCCCGATGACTGGAAACGCGTAGAAGTCAAGCCCCTACTCAAGAAGCCCTCAGCAGATCCTACAGACCTTAAGAGCTACCAACCCATCTCCCTCATCCCCTTCGCAGGCAAGGTCACCGAGAATACCGTCAACGTCCAACTAACGAAATTCATCGAAGAGAACTCCATCCTCGACCCCTTCCAATCCGGATTCCGCAGCAACCACAGCAGTGAGACCACTCTACTCGCCGCTACAGACGACATCCGCACCCTCCTCGACCAAGGACACACCGTGGCCCTGATCCTACTCGACCTCTCTGCAGCCATCGACACCATCTCCCACCGCACACTCACCGCCAGACTCCACGACCCCGGCATACAGGGAACCGCCCTCGACTGGCTCCGCTCCTTCCTCACCTGCAGAACCTAGAGAATTAGACTTCCACCCTTCCTCTCCGAACCCACAGAGATCAACTGCAGAGTAACCCAAGGATCATCGCTCAGCCCTACGCTATTCAACATCTACATGGCCCCCCTCACCGCCATCGTCAGACAGCACGGACTCAGCATAGTATCCTATGCCGATGACACCCAGCTCATCCTCTCCCTCACCAAAGACCCCATCACCACAAGACTCAGCTTCCAGGAAGGAATGAAGGACGTTGCATCCTGGATGAGCAGCAGCTTCCTGAAGCTCAACTCGGAGAAGACAGAGGTCCTCGTCCTCAGACCCTCCCCCTCTGCATGGGACAACACCTGGTGGCCCACCGCCCTCGGCAGCCCCCCCACCACCACGGACCACGCTCGGAACCTTGGCATCCTACTCGACTCCTCCCTCTCCATGACCCGACAGATCAACGCCGTCGCCTCCACCTGTTTCAACACCCTCCGCATCCTTCGGAAAACCTTCAAATGGATCCCCCTGAATCAAGAAAGACTGTCACCACGCACTCATAACCAGCAGACTGTACTACGGAAACGCCCTCTACGCCGGGATCAACAAGTCTCTGCTCTGCAAACTCCAAACCATACAGAACACCGCAGCCAGACTCGTAGCCAGAGAGTAACTTTCAAGATACTCAGCCACGCCTACAAATGCCTCCACAACACCAGGCCAAAATATCTCAACGAAAGAATCTCCTTTCACATTCACAAGAGAAACCTCAGATCCGCTGACCTCGCCGAACCCCTGTGCATCCGCAGAGCAAGAACGGTGGAAGAACCTTCTCCTACATCGTGGCTAAGACCTGGAACGAGCTCCCGATCGACATCAGACGCGCCCCCACTCTGCACATTTTCAGGAAGACCCTCAAGACCTGGCTCTTTGACTTACCAGAGCTGTCCCCCCAGCACCTTGAGACCCTCACAGGGTGAGTAGCACGCTTCAAAATTCCCTGATTGATTGATTGAGGCAGTGCTGGCTGGCACAGCACCCAGGCATGGTGCCATGTCGAATTTGTCATTTGTTCACCTCACAAGGGCATGCAAGCTGCAAGGGCAGTGGCATGGTCCTAGTGAGGGGGGTCCCAGTGGACCCTCTTCAGCTCCCAGGCCCTAGGTACCCAGGGTACCACTTACTAGGGGCTTACAGAGGGTAGAAGTACCAATTGGGGATATGTTTTAGGGAAGAAGCACTGGCACAGGGCACCTGGTTGGCAGGGACCTGTGCGCTACAATCAAAAACCACATCAAATACCAAGCAGAAAGTGGGGGCTAACCATGTCAAAAGAGGCACTTTCTCACAATGGATACCCAAGAATCCAACCCAACTAGATCCGAAATGCACTCCCACACCATCTGAATATCCGTAGCTCATCTTTTGTCTCCCCTCAAACCCCTTACTTTTTGCTCATGGTCTGTGTGTACTACCTAGCGTACTAACATTGCCTTGGGACCACTTTTTTGGGGTCATGTAATCCATGGGTGTAGCTATCAATAATACAGCATGTGCATTGGCACCAGGGCCCATGCTACTGAGTGGGCTATTTTACCCCAATTAATGGATTGTTTTAATACAAAAATTGGGCTTGTGGGCCTGCTTCCTTGCTTGCATTAAGGGCCATGATGCCCCAGCTATGCCACTATTCTCATACCTAATTCCTTAATGAAGTTCTGCTCAAAAGTGTAAACAGAGAAGAAAGAAAGTGCAATGCGGTCCCCAGCTATCTACTTTTCATCCACAGCAGACTGATTTGTGCAGAAAACTTTTCATGGAGAGATATTTTTTACTTGAACTAGTCTCCTGCTGGTATCTCATGTGACCTTTTTCAGCTCGAAGTAGGCCATAATGTGAAAAACATTATTCAAGATAAGAGTAAATCACATTTTGCACTAAAGGCATACTTTTGTGAAAATGCTATAAAATTTCACAAACTTTTGCAAAAAAAGAACAATTTTACACACCCTTATAGATATCACAGTGAAACATCCTTCAACAGTGTGGCAATCATTCTTTCTCTGTCACACTGCATTCCTTTCATCTTGTGCCATCCAATGCTTGTTCTTTTTTCCATCAATTACCCATCAACTTTTAGAGCGTGACTTGTCCCCTTGAGAATACCCAGGCGCTGGCAGGGTCCAGGGTCTCATTTGAACAGCCAGGTTTTCAGCAACCTTCCGAATTCCTGAAGAGTGGGGGAGGTACTGAAGTGCCAGAGGAGGTCGTTCCAGGCACTGACTGTGAGGTAGAGAAGGAGCATCCTCCTGATCTGCTGCGTCTTATGCAGAGGGTATGGGCCAGCGCAAGGGAGGCAGAGCAATGGTGTCTGGAGGGTGTGTGAAATCTCAGCTGGTGGTTCATGTAGGCGGGTCCAGAGTCATGCAGGGCCTTGAATATGTGGGCGAGGAGCTTGAACTTGCATCTTTTCTGGACTGGGAGCCAGTGGAGTTTTCTGAGGTGCAGGGGGGTGTGGGTGTGACAAGGGAGACCCAGGATGAGTCTAGCTGCGGCATTCTGGGTGGTCTGTAGTCTTTAAACAAAGTGAGCCACGATTCTCATGTAGAGGACATTTCCATAGTCCAGTTGAATGGTGATGAGAGCTTGGGTGATTGTGCTTCTTGTCTTTAGGGGAAGCCACTATAAAATCTCATATAGCATCTGCAGGATAAAGAAGCAGTAGGATTTCATGGTATTGACTTGGGATCTCATGGTGAGTTTGCTGTTCAGGATGATGCCGAGGTTTCTGGCATGCTCAGCTGGAGTTGGAGTGGGGACTAGTTCTATGGGCCACCAGGAGGCATCCCAGGGAGAGTTGTTGCTGCCGAAGATCAGGACCTCTGTCCCTCAATCAGTTGGTGAGGCTGGTCATGCATTGGTGGAAGTTGGTTATGGTGGCAGTGGAGTTTTTAGAGAGGGAGAGGATGAGTTGTGTGTCTTCGGCGTAGGATATAATGTTGAGCCCGTGGGATTTGACTATGTTGGCCAGGGGTGTCATGTAGAAATTGAAGAGGGTGGGGCTGAGCGATGAGCCTTGAGGGACTCCGCAGATGATCGGTTTGGGTTTAAAGGTGAAGGTGGAAGGGGGAAGGGGGAAGGTGGATTTGTTGTGTTCTGTCTGAGAGGAAGGAGGCAATCCATCTGAGGGTGGTTCCTTGGATGCCTATGTCATGGTGCCTGGCGATGAGTGGGACACAGTGTGATAGGCCGCTGAGAGAATGAGGAGGATAAGGGCGGCAGTCTCCCATTTGTTGAGGAGGGCCAAGATGTCATTGGTGACTACGATCAGGCTGTGGTTGCTGCGGAATCTGGAATGGGAGTTGTCCAGGAGGTGATTGTGTTCCAGGTGGATGGTGAGTTGTTGGTTGATGGCTTTTTGATGACTTTGGCCAGGAAAGGGAGGCAGGAGAGGGGTCTGTAGTTGCTGAGTTCATTGGGTTCCGCTAAGGGTTTCTTCAACAGGGTTTTGACCAGAGCCAGACTGGGATCACAAACCTGCAAAACCGGCCCCCAGTAACAAAAACAGCCCACACCGGTCCGAAACCGGCCCCCACCTTTCCGCCCCACCCAGGAAACGCCCAGTCCCCGCTACGGCCAGTCCAGCCCTGGGTTTGACTTCTGGGGCTTCCAGTCTTCGGGGAGGTGGCTGAATCCAAAGAGGTGTTGAGCAAGTTGGTAAGTTTGTGGCCAATCTTGGATGCTCCTAGGTTGAAGATGTGGTGGGGGCATGGTTTGGATGGGGCCCATGAGTGCATTTATTTCATGATGGTGATGGTGTCCTGAGTGGCGGGGTGGTTCCAGCTGGCCTAAGGTAGGCCGTGGGTGTGGAGGTGTGGTCGTTGAAGAACTCTTTGAGCTTGAGTTGGGTGTTGAAGTTTATATAGATTTGGGCGATTTTGGCATGGAAGAAATTTGTGAGGCTGTCGCATAGGTCCTGACAGGGGGTGGGGAAACAACCTTTAGAACGCATGCATTACATCGCATGCCATTAGATTGCGGTTTTTACAACGAAAGTCGTTACAACGACTTGCACTGGAGGGCGCTATAGGACAAGGAGTAGTTTAAATTACTATCCAACACCTTCCCTACTGTACGTAGGCTGGAGTTGGAATAGTAAATTAAACTACTCCTAAGTCCAGCGCCCTCCAACGCAAGTCGTTGTAACGACTTGCGTTGTTAAAACCGCGATCTAATAGCATGCGATGTAATGCATGCGTGGTATCGTCATACATCCCAGGGGGTGATGTTGCTTGTACTGCTGCAGGGTTGGTGAATTCTTTGAATGTGCATTAGAACTCCTTACTGTCGGTGGGGTTGGCTTCAATGCGTGGCCCACAGCCTCTTCACTTCTCGCTTTCTTTGCTGCTCTCAATTTTCTGCTAACTTCCCCTGTCCTGCTTGCTTTTACTTCCCTTTTTTGACAGCCTCCACACTGAGCCACCTTTGTTTAGCTGTTCTTGTCTTGCTTCTGGTGCCTTTTTACTGAGTCAGACTTGCTTATTTCGGAATGGAATCGTCAGTCTAGGGCAGCACCACTCCCACAGGGAAAAGTCATTAAACTTGCGCTTTAACCATGAAACGTCTTTAATCATATCACTTGACGGTGTTGCCAAGTTCATTGTTTGACATAAAGTCAATAAAGATGCCCCATGACTCTATAATTGAGTAGCCCATCATGACCTTGGGGATCAAGGACATCCCACTGAGAGGTGTGCTCTGCAGGTGCAGTGCGTGTGAGTTTCTAGAGCCGATTCAAGACATATTTCCCAAGCCCTACTCAGTTAACGTACATCTGGGGCAAGATTGATTGCTCTGTTATTTTTAGCCAGCTGGGCCTCACGCGTTTTAATCAGGAGTGAGTCATGCTAGCAGCCGTGCACGTGAGTAAAGTTTAATAATTGGCAACCACGCAGAGGAATTCATGCATCAAAACGCAGAAGGATATAAAGGCAGCGGAAATCAGTAGGGGAGTGAGTGGCATGAAAAATGCAGGTCACGAAGAAGAGCAGGAAACCGAAGCACAGAGGTGCATTTGGATCGCTGCCCTATGGGCTCCCTCTCCGTGTGATTAGCAAAACACACTTTACACTAAAGTGTTTAGCCACAATTCTCCCCTCTCTAAGCAGGAAGGTATTTTTTGTGTGTGTTGATGTAGAAAGGCGATATTACTGGTCGCTTCTCCACGCTCCTACCGTTGTCTGCGCTCTGTTGTCCTTTTGTTCCGAAGGTTGGAGGCGCCTGCTGTTGCCATCTCCGGCTTGCCACCTTAGTAGGGCATGGCCATCAATCACAGCGATGCGCGTCTGCCGCGCCCCTCGCGGCCGCTTGAACGGTACCCAGGAGGGCTAATCAGACGGCGCACATTAGCGGTTATTCATCCCAGGCCAGCGCATGGCTCTAGCCAAGTGAGCTGAACAGCAGGTGCCCTCCGCAAAAAGCCCCCCTATGCTGTCAGTGTGAATTCTGTGCGCAGGCCCTGCCTACGGGGGCGAGGCTCGAGGGCGCGCATTGATCTCATCGTACGCAGCGTGGTTTATTCCGGGTCATGCACGAAAGCGAGCTTTCTCTAACTAGGCAGAAATCCATAAACTAAGCTCCCTTTAAACAGTTACGTCGGCAGAGCCTCCAAACAAGCGCTCGTGCAACTTTGTTACTTTATGTGGATTAGGGTGGCCAACTGGCATGGGTACAAATTCAGGACGGTGAGTGTAAGAATTCAGGACGGTGAGTGTAAAAATTCAGGACAGGAGGTCAAAATTCAGGACAAAAGGTAAGTTTTACATACACATCAGAAGAGGTCACGCAATAGTATATAAGTAAGTAAATAGACAACCACTTAAGTACAAGTGAAAAGAAGTTTATATTAGGTTGAGACAATTGTGCACTTCATGGTTTTTCAGTATGTGCGCAGCTTTGAGCAAATGTGCAGGTCTTTTTGTGGTAACAAAACCACCCCCCTCCCACCTTTCCAGCTTCCCAGGGAAATGCCCTATGCCCAGTCTGGCCAGTCCGGCCAGTCCGGCCTTGCTACCACCCTCCAATGGTGACCCTCCTCTTCACATAGACCCTCTCTCATGTGTATTTAATTTCTTTTACAGTGCTACTCATCCCAAGTAAGTAGGACAGGGTGTCGGAGTGCGTTACAGCACACACATATTATATAGAGACAATGACTCATATAAATGTGAAAATCAATCTATAGTAAATGTACTTAAGATAATGGGGGATACAAGGTGTAATCATTCTTTCATCCATCATTCAGTCTTTCACCATTCATTCTGTCCTTCCATCTGTGTCCATCCATATCAATATTCAACCATTTGCAAACCTATCAATCATCTATCCTTCCATCCATCCATCCCTCCATCCACGCTTTCACTCATCCATCCCTCCATTCATCCTTTCACCTTATCCATCCGTACACTCATCCATCCACTCATCCATCCATTCACTCATCCATCCAGCCATCTACCCTTTCACCCATCCAGCCATCCTTTCACTTACTCATTCATCCACCCAGTCACTCATCCTTCCACCCATTCACCCTTTCAGTCATCCATCCATCCTCCCTTTCTCTCTCCATCCCTCTTTCATTTAGCCATCCATCCTTCCATCCATCTACTCATCCATTCATGAAACCATCCATTTACCCTACCACTCATCCATCCTTTCACTTATCCATCCATACTTTCTCTCATCCATCCACCCTTTCACTCCTTCACTCATCCATACATCCTTTCTCTCATCCATCCACCCTTTCACTCCTTCACTCATCCATCCATCCTTTCTCTCATCCATCCACCCTTTCACTCCTTCATTCATCCATCCATCCTTTCTCTCATCCATCCACCCTTTCACTCGTTCACTCCTCTATCCACCCTTCTGTCCATCCACCCTCCCTTTCACTCATTCATCCAGCCTTACATCCACCCTTTCACTCATCCATCCATCCATTCACCCTTTCACTTATCAATTCGCCAATCCATCCATCAGTTCACTCATCCATCCACCCATTCACTCACCTGTCATCCACCCTTTCACTCATCCATCCCTTCACTCGCCCACCTTTTCACATTAATTTTGAGCTGAGCCTTTGTCTGCTGAGTTGCAGACAGAAGAGGCCCATCAAGGACTTCACCCCTGCTGTAGTTCCTAAAGCAAGGGGTGCGGCGGAGGCGGGCTCACTTTGCCCCTGTACATAGGCAATCCGAAAAAGTGGAAGTCATGAGTCATGCATGATGCACAGTGCCACTGTGAAATGGTGTTGTTTCTAGGGCTTTAAGTGGGATGAAAAAACGGGGGGGTCTCTCCAAAGGGGGGTTCAATGTAATTAAGGGCATGGCTTAAAACACCTAAGCTAAAAATCTGTGCTTAGCATAGAGTGCCGCCCGACTGGTAATTTGCTGCTTCTGTCATTGCATCCAGATATATAACACAACAAGTAGTGTTACACCTACAAGCCAGAACTATTGGCTTTGTCAATGGTTGCTAGTTGCATAAAATAAAGCAGCAACCATGGCTTTGTTGAATATAACATTGAAAATGCCTCAGTTTTAAAATGATGAGACAGTGAAAGTCCCATAACCCTTTTTTTTAAACTTGTTTCACCACATTTTCATGAACTAGATTCTCACCTAGCATCATGGGCATCTTTGTTCATTTTTTCCACCTGACTGAATGTCCTGCCCTAGACTGAGGCAGGAGGAGGCTCACCACATGCAGTAAGAGCACAGACTGGCCCATTGTCATTCTGTATGTGGCAATCAGCCACAGACAGTATGACAATGGACGGGGTGGGGCTGCTCTTGTGCTCAGAGGAGTGCGAGGCAGCCCCATCAGGGAGCTGTGGCTTCTGGCAGGGGAACAGTGATGTTCCCCAATGCCCAAAATTATGGACAAAAGTCGTCCGTAAACGGGATATTCACGGACAACGGACGTGAGATCCAAATTACGGACGGTCTGTGAAATTTACGGACGGTTGGTCACCCTAATGTGGATGCCTAAGAACCTAAAGAAACAAGTAGTACATGCCTATCTTCCATTTAATATGTCAGAAAACCAAGGAGGGAGAAAGATGCCAGCGGCTAAGCATTACTTTTCAGTTGTAAAAGCTAAAAAAAAAGTGACAGAAGTTATTTGGAAAAAAACTTAAGATGGATGATATTGTGACTTCATATTGTGTGCAAGTTAATACCCTTCAAATTGTAAAGGATGCGACTTTCCCTGTCATCTCCTCTCTTAAGCAACAATAACTTCTATGTGTTGATTACAAGTTTACTTCTTCGTTTGCTGTATGTGAGCCCTGCAAGAAAAGGCCATTTCGAAAGAAGGAAAATTAGAAGCAGAATAAATGGCGGGAGAGGAAAAGTGTAGACAATGCTTAGTGGGCGGAAAAGAGCCGGTGAGACTGAGAAGTAGATGTGGAAATACGAGAAAAAAAGAAGCACAGAAGAAACATGAATTGGCGAAGCTGATAGATTACGCCTATGTGAGACCTATTGGCTTTGTCAATTTTTTTTTAGACAGTGAGCTGCTGTGTAATTAGAAATAAAAGCGCCGTGACACGGCTAGCATTGACTGCGCAATAGTGCTTATTTTTCTTTTCTTTTAGCCATGTTGCACTAAAGCCCGCACTGCTGTACAATATTTGTAAAAGCAGAACGAGGTGGCCAAGCAAAACGAGGGATGTGCAAGGAAGGGAGTTTCATCCATGGACAGCGGGAGGAGGCGGAAGGACACTGAACACAGACAGGAAGCTGTACTTGTCCCATCACCAGGGTACATCACCCAAATGCTGCCTAATATATTCCAGTCGATATTTTCCCATACTGAAATGTAAAGAAAAAGCGTGTATTATAGGGGACTAGTGAAAATTGAAGGAGTGGAGAAAAAATAATATATGTATTTGTAGTGCCAAAGTCTTCTTCACTAATTGATGCCAGTGCAAGCTCACCACTGGTGTCTTAGAACCCGAGACCCGAGAATGCTTCCTAAGTTATATATGGCCGCCACATATGTGTAAGGTCTAAACTCACCCTCTAATATTTCCAAAAATACGTAAGAAAAGCCTGGTTAAGGTGTCCAGACCAAGAAGTCATAAATCTGCAAAAGGAAATAACCTATTTTTTAAATTCATAATTCTCGAAGAAGTATTGCAATTCGTACGGTAACAATCCATATTGATAGCTTACCTAATATTTCAATAAATGGATGCAAGGACTTTGTGTACGACATCATTGCAATAGTACATCTGTGAACGGATAAGTGAATGATACTATGTAAGCTATGGTCCAGTAATTACCCACTTTCATTGTAATCCCAGTGTCTTTATAAATTACTGTGCACAAATGTCTGTCTCCCAAAACGACCCATAAGCCAAATGCGCTTCCCGCTATGTTACTCGGTTCTATTAGTGTTATTACAAAAGTGAGGACGGCTTACAATCCCAAACAATCATTATATATTCCCCTTAGGAAAGATTAAACATGATAAAGTTAGTAAATTAAGTATGTGTAATCAATATATATATTCTTTATCCCTATATCAGTTGTCATGATTGTTAAATCCCTTGGTGATCTGGCTTACCCTGAGAAGTGTAGCTTTCTGCGCTCGTCTCATGTTCGTGGCGTTCAGCGTTGGCACCATGTTGTCGGGCTTATTTACATTGACACGCGTTAGTATACGCATCATTTTTTCATAGTAACATTGCGGCCATCTTGTAATGTTATTGTAGAATAGTAGGTCCATACTTAAGCTGCAGTAAGTCACAAAGAGCCAAGAGAGGACCAGTCACTTCTCAGCCCATGTATAGTGCCCGTTTCAAACATCGTACATGCTGCACCGACACCGACAGGTATACAATGACGGGTACAATAGGATATCCTAAAAGAAGAGTAAATCCCATTGGTTCAATTTCGTAACACCACGAAATAATAACAGGCTTATACATAGACCAATAAAGTTGCCATTGGTCGTGAAGCTTGTTATTGACAATTGCCATATACTAACAGCATGTACGATGTTTGAAACGGGCACTATACGTGGGCTGAGAAATGATTGGTCCTCTTTTGGCTCATTGTGACTTACTGCGACTTAAGTATGGACCTACTATTCTACAATAACATTACAAGATGGCCGCGATGTTACTATGAACAAATGGCGCGTATACTAACGCGTTTCGATATAAATAAGCCCGACAACATGGCGCCCACGCTGAACGCCATGAACACAAGACGAGCGCAGAATGCTACACTTCTCAGGGTAAGCCAGATCACCAAGGGATTTAACAATCATGACAACTGATATAGGGATAAAGAATATATATATTGATTACACATACTTAATTTACTAACTTTATCATGTTCAATATTTCCTAAGAGGAATATATAATGATTGTTTGGGATTGTAAGTCGTCCTCACTTTTGTATTTACACTAATAGAACCGAGTAACTAATAGAACCGAGCGCATTTGGCTTATAGGCCGTTTTGGGAGATAGACATTTGTGCACAGTAATTTATAAAGACATTGGGATTACAATGAAAGTGGGTAATTACTGGACCATAGCTTACATAGTATCATTCCCTTATCCGTTCACAGATGTACTATTGCAATGATGTCCTTGCATCCATCTATTGAAATATTAGGTAAGCTATCAATATGGATTGTTACCCTATGAATTGCGATACTTATTTGAGAATTATGAATTTAAAAATAGGTTATTTCCTTTGGCAGATTTATGACTTCTTGGTCTGGATACCGTAACCAGGCTTTTCTTTAAGTATTTTTGGAAATATTAGAGGGTGAGTTTAGACCTTACACTTATGTGGCGGCCATATATAACTTAGGAAGCATGTATACACATCTACCACTGGTCTCGGGTTTTAAGACACCAGTGGCGAGCTTGCACTGGCATCAATTAGTGAAGAAGACTTTGTCACTAAATATACATATATTATTTTTTCACCACTCCTTCACTTTTCACTCGTCGCCTATAATGCACGTTTCTTCTTTACATTTCAGTATGGGAAAATACCGACTGGAATATATTAAGCACCATTTGGGTGATGTACCCTTGTCATGGGACTGGATATACTATAATATCCTTCCGTACGTTGATATACTTGACCTTTCCCCATTCCTTATGATGCCGTTTTCTTTGTGTTTCAGCCCTGTTGAAGTCTGATATTATAATTTAAATTAACTGACGAAACACGTGTTGACAAGGAACGGCAAAGAACCTAACAGATAAACAGCAATGTCAAGCGTTTGGATCTGCAAATAAAGGACAGTGGATACCCCAATTATTACAGTGACATTGATTTATTGAGTGCTCGGAGACCCCTTTGTATATTGTGGAGAAGTTTCTTTTCCAAGTGAGGAAGATCGGGTGGCTCTCCCTCCTCCTGAGCACCAACATACAAGATATATGGACAGTAGCTCACTTACTTATGAACAAAAATCACTTTGTACCAATACTGTGTCGTGTGCACCTAGTTTTCCCAGCTACCACCTGGTATTATAAGGAAGCTGTACTTGGTCCATGCTACACAACAGGAACAAACGTGAAGCCCCAGGAAGAAGCCAGAGGTGAGGAGGAGGCACTGACCAATAAGAAACAATGAAAAGAGAGTGACATTGAAGCCAACCAATGGTAAGTGAAAGGTAAGTAATGCTCTAAGCCCGTTTTAAGCTTTTTTTGTTGTTAACAATAAGTTTCGCCACAGCCGATGGGCACTGTTTAGGTAAAACCTAAAAATGAGGAGAAATCTCTAGAGCGTGATCTACAGGAGAGAACAATTGCTTTTCCATACCCGCTGAACTGTAATAGAACTGAAAGCAGAACACACATTTTGGGAGTGAGCCATGTCTGCAGAGCAAGAGAGAGAGAAACCCACAAATGGGAAAAAAGGAAGAAGAGAAAGATGGAAAAACCGTCACCAAGGGAGAAAGCAGGGGCCTGCAAGAGTGAGATAAACGGACAGAGAGTGTCTGGTGGTGGCTAGATAAGCCTTGGTATTCAGTGCGTTGACTTTGAATAGTGCCGGCTGCGGGCTTCTGAGCAGCGCTTTGAGCACTGGCTCTCAATATTTCACAAATTAAGCACTGCCCCCAGGTCAGGATCAAGGATTTTCAAATAACCCTGTGGCTTTCACAGACATGAAGCAATATAAATAGTATGCTTCAGCCTTGATGAACAGCTGTGGGGGCAACCTTATCCACTCCTTTTTTATATATATCTAGGCCACCGCTTTGTCCAAGTGTGGAGAGTTAACTTACTAGGCTCCTTAGTCTTGTCCACGGGCTGTGCTGGTGAATTCTCACATACTCCAGGGCTTGCCCAAGTGGGAGGAGAGAAAAGTAAAGCACATTGTTGTTTCAGCCCCCACGCCCAACTGGGTTCAACCGTTCGTCCACAACGCACACCTTGTGGCAGGCCACAGAGGAACAAGGCAGCTCACAGATGCTCCTGCACCTTTTTTACAATTGGGAACACGGTGCTCCTCATGGACTCATAACATTTTGCAAATTGCAACTGTGAATCTTTAAAATGCAATTGCAAATCTGTGAATTTGGAATGGTGAGAATGATGCTGAGGAAGCTGGCATACGCCCTGTTTCTCTTTGCCCCACAGCATGCAGCAGGGCCTTTACACTCTGCCCTCTCCCACCGCTTCCTCCCACATCCCCTCACCCACCCCCCCCCCACATGCCACCACCAGGCAGCCCTTAATTTGAGCTGGTGGTTGCCATCAACACTCATATTAGTGACAAGCAACAGGATGCATCACTGGCACCAACACTAACCCTGTGCCAACTTAGAATATTTTTTTTTTCTAGAAAAATTCACGATATTTCCTGAAAACTATATGACATTATGGATACTTAAAATAAATGCATCATTCGTTGCAAGTGCCTGGAATCAAGTACAGGGGCAAGATGATGAAATTGATGCAACAAGAAATCTTGCAAGATCGTTACACAACGTGACATCCATGACTCAGAAATTTTGGGTTTGGGGCTCGGCACTACTGAGTACTGCCTGCTGTTATCTATATACAGTTTTTAATCCTCCCCATTCCACTTCTGTTTGACCCTTTTCCCTAATATCTGTTCTTCTTTTAGTGTATTTACTTCTCTCATAATGTGCCTGCTCCCTGCTACTTGTTATTCATATCTCTTTCATTTGTAATTTTTAGGTGTTTTTTGTTGTTGTCCCTACTCATACTGACATATTATGGCAGATGGGGGAGAAGGGATCAGTCCTGCAGGCAGTGTGTGGATGTTCTGTCAAGCACCATGTTTTTGAAGAGGAGAGGGCATCACTTGTTTATTAAGTGCTGAGGCTGCTCCTCCTCATGTAGTCCCAGGAAGGGCTACAGCCTGGTACAGCAGAAACTCAGCTGTGGGTATGTATTGCATGTGCCCCAAAACTGGTGACGACACGTTGGCACGCGGTTACAATTTCCATGCGACAGACCTTTGTGGTCGATGGAAGAGCAAAGAGAGTTAGCATACGATAACACAATTCAATTTCATGTAACCAATGTGGCCACACAATAAGGACCAGGAATCGGCAACTAAAGTTAAGTGGGTTTATTACAATTAGAAATCAGTTCAAATCAATGAAATTTAGGCATTGCTCAGATACATAATTCAAAAGAAGGTAATAGTCAACAAGTAGATCCAGTTCAATAGCATCAAAATGTGACAAGCACAGCCACATAAGTACAAATGGCATAGGCTTAAAGTAATCTAATCAGAGCTCTAATTTTAGATTGAGGATGGATTAGAATGGGACATCCCAAGGAATTTACGAAAAAGGACTGTGTATTAGGAAGGTGTCAGCATTGTGAGGATTTCAGTAGAAAATCTCCAAGAGAGGACAAGTGTTCAGCATAAAGCTTTACACTCTCAAGAAAAGGGCAAGCAGAGAGGTCTGTACCTCTCTAAGTCTAAAGGGATCTGCTCTAAACTCTGACAGTTCATACTGTACTTAAAACATACACGAAACCTGGACATTCACACAACCTTGGATGGAACACCCATGCTGATGTACGATGAATAGACACCTTTTCTCCCATTCATTAGCTCCTCATATCTCTGCCAAGACTTCCTTCTCAGGCCTCGCTATCACTAATACACAATACTCCTTTCTGTCACTAATGAAGCCTTGGAACAGCATCTGCAGTGGAAAGAACATGCTAGGCGACCAATATGCACTTCAGATTCAGATCTAGTTAAATTAGCATGGTTAAACACTAAAATGTGTGCTTTGATTACATGGATATATGTGCACATATAACTGCAGCAATATCAATGTAAATAAGTTCATGCTTACATTAAGTAAAGCACTTTCAAATATATGCAATATAAGATAAAACATAAGCATGAATATGTCTGAGAACTACATTTCTTCATCATTGCTAAGCTAAACATTAACATGCACACATTTATGAATCTCTAGTTTCTACAGTGAATACAATTCTGTAATACATTGAAATACTCCACTTGTCATTAATAAAGTTAGGCACACAGAATATATGGTGTTACATGCACGTAACGTCTGCACTTCTGTGACGTGTAAGGGTGGAGCTAAAATTACGCCACTCCACTGGCATGCGTACGTAGTAGCTGGAACTGCTGTACTGGGCAGCTGTCATGGCAGGGAATGGGGTTTGCTGGATTACCTCAGCATTGAGGTAGAGACAGGTAAGTGATATTTAAAATGTTTAATTAATGCAACGCACGCCATAACTCATACCACTTGCATGTTTTGCAGTCAGATTTGTTTTCCTGTGCTATTGGCATAGTTGTAAATTGAGCATGTGGGAGGTGTGAGTTACGGTGTGCGTTGCATGCCATAATTGGTAAATTTCAGGGTTTTTTGGAGTTTGCATACGCTGAACCATAACTAACTACTAACTGTTTTTGTTCAGTGAACGTCTATGATGCACTTACTGTTTTTTTTCAGTGAATGTCTATGATGCACTTACTGTTTTTTCCAGTGAATGTCTATGATGCACTTACTGTTTTGTTTTTCGGTGAATGTCTATGATGCACTTCATTCATCACCTGCTATGTAGCCATTTGGTGCTGCACATCCTACTGCCATGGATGGCCAACCCCATCTGTGCTGGCATTTGGTCGTGTGCATCAGGAGTTCGCCACAGGCCTGACCATCAGCCAGACTTACCACAACATTCTGTGCCTCCGACCACACTGTTTTCTCAACCATAGCCTTTTAGTTTGTAAAAATCGCAACATTTTGAGAAAAATGTAAATTGTTTTGACAAAATACTTATTTCTTACTAAAACAAAATGGCAGCTGCATCTTTTATAGAGTTTTATATAGTGTGAACTAGACCCGAAGATATCAGGTATCAGAGCGCTTTACATGAGCACCAGTTTCCTTACAGATGGACACATTCATTTTTGTTTGGCACAGGGAGATTAAGTGATTTGCCCAGAATCACAGGATGTTGAGCATCGTTGCCGAGATTCGAACCCGGTTCCCCAGCTTCGAAGTTGACCACTCTAGCCGTAAGGCTACATCCTCTCCCCATTATTTTACATTTCTGGAAAATCAATCTATCATGATCTTACTGTGGAGAACTCATTTTTTTATCATCATTTTCTGTGCCTCTGAGTGCCTACTAGCATACCTTGGGGTCCGATGCATCTCATAGTGCCCCCCCCCGCTCTTGTTTACCACAGAGCAAACATTTTGCACAAAATCAAAACGTTCAATATAGTGGAAATAATTTTCATCCCCTTCATCTGTTAGTTACGTTTGTCAAAAAAATTGAAATGTGTTGACAGTAATTGCTATTTTGGAAATTGAAATTTTAAACTGCCAAGATATACAAAAGTGCTACCTGTTCAAGTCCAGCCAGGCACCTTTTCAAAGGCTAATATTACAAATGCACAAAAATGCCCTTTATGAATAACGATCTGCTTTATGCCTAGTTTAGCATAAATCCGTTTAGCGGTTTTTGCTGTAGCTGTGAGGAAAACATCCTCATTTTTGTGGAACTCCCTTAACTTTTTTACTCTACACAGAACTGCATGAAAATTGTCATGGTGGACCTTACTTGAATATGCAACCAACTGCCATATTTGAAGCTTGAACGTTATAGGTAAATTAAAAAATACCTTTTCAATGCAAAGCGGGGTTGAAGATTATCAACACTATAGTGACTCCCACTGTGTAAACTAATGTGTAAAATAATGCGGACCTTTATCAAACTAAATATTAAGTTGGGTGCCATCTTGGTAACGGCTATATCCACTACTCACACATACATGTGCATACAATTAGAACACACAACTATTTCAACTATAAAGTATGTCAAATCAATGTACCTTTCAAGTAAGCAATCTTAATTCCACTACTAAAAAGGTTAGTACCATTCCTGAATTGATTACATCTATATCTACTTCTATACCTTTTCATTACATTCTTATATCAAGTCTTGCTCGTACAGGTGTTCTGCCAAAACATAGTAGAAGTCAGTTGCTTCATTAAGAAATGGGTCTTCCTCTTGTACACCAACATTAACCTTTCTAATCATAAATTAAGATAACTACAGGAGACATGATAAGGTTGGAAAACATGAACTAACATGGCTCTGCTTAAGGACAAGAACAACATACCTCTTACGCATCTCCTTATTAAATTTACAGAACAAGAAATAAATCATACTAGTATGAGAGTCAAGAATGTCGCACAGGTATTCCTATCGATAAAGTAACCTTGAGAGGGAAAGAGAAGGATAATTTCAACAGAAACTACCTTGGAAGTTGTCTATTAACCCGTAATAGGTGAGGCTCCATTCAGTTCACAGTTTTCATGGGGAAGTTTGTTCTAACCAATTGTTTTTCCAAGCCCACCTCATACCTCTCCAACTGTCTCCTATTTAGAACGGCAGATGATAGCCATTGTTTATCTGCTTTTGTGATACTGTTGAGTGCATTAAAAGATCTTACAGTCCTACCAGATTGCAGCCACCTTGTGCATAACACATCTAGGGAATTATGTATGGTTTTGCAAACTTAGACAATCTATAAGGATTTCCCTGGTCCGAGTGGAAGCAGAATTAAACCAACAGATAATCCCAATAATTATGGGGCTAATTTATTTCATTATTTTATATAATCTAAGCTCAACTCCTATTGCATAAAAAGAGATTATATTTTGGGGAAGGCCTAAAAAATGCCTCACACATTTATTCACTTTATTCTGGATACAGGCTACATTCACATACCCCCATATCCCCACTCCTTATAGGGAGGATATACACTTAGCTTCACCCAAAATAAGCATCTGAGCTATAAGTGTATTACCTAATCTAACGCAAAGCTAAAAATTATGCCCTGAGATTGAATTTAGGTGTTTTTCTTTACAGAAAATAAGATATTCCAGGTCAGGCGCACATCAAAAGAAATGCCCAGATATTGAATGGCCTTAATAGTTTTCAATGTGCTTTCCCTAGCATTCACCCATTTAGTTTAGATACATAACTGCAAACCATGGACTTTCACCGACTTGTGGTCCTTGACAAACTGCATCATCAGCATAATGCAGGATCAGGATAGTCTTTCTTCCTGGTATCGGTCGTAATCCCTGGCCTTCAAGGTAGCTTCTGATTTATATATGTAGCAAAAAGAAAGTTTTTCCTATCTATCTATATATGTATACATATATATTTACATAATCACCAACAGTTGCCCATTGTGAGGACTCCCTCCTGGAACCTCTACAGGTGAGTGCTGCAGCCCTTTTGAAGTTCCCACTTTCGAATGCAGGCTTAACGCGTTTCGGAAAACTCCTTGCTCACACGCCAAATGCAATGACAACACGGGCAATCAAAGTGTAGTCTTACTTCGTTTATTTAAATAGGCCCAGCCCATACGGGCGTGTCCTTTGCCCCAGTGGGCATATGCCGATAAGCATTCTGGTACTCGCAGTCTCTACACCCTTATTTCTCCACAGTGGGTGTTGCCTCATGCCATCTTGATAAAAGCAAAAAAAATCCTCAGTAGGTTAAGTGGAAAGTTCAGCCGCTGCATAATTCACTTCACTTTGAGGCATTTCCGTCCTGCTTAGACACGCCAGGTTTTTCCCGACATCACTGTCATTGCATTTGGCTTGTGAGCAAGGAGTTTTCCGAAACGCGTTAAGCCTGCATTCGAAAGTGGGAACTTCAAAAGGGCTGCAGCACTCACCTGTAGAGGTTCCGGGAGGGAGTCCTCACAATGGGCAACTGTTGGTGATTATGTTGAGCGGCGATGCCTACGCCGTGAGGACTAACCGCCGCTTAGGGGCGGACCTGTGATGTCGGGAAAAACCTGGCGTGACTAAGCAGGACGGAAATGCCTCAAAGTGAAGTGAATTATGCAGCGGCAGAACTTTCCACTTAACCTACTGAGGATTTTATTTGCTTTTATCAAGATGGCATGAGGCAACACCCACTGTGGAGAAATAAGGGTGTAGAGACTGTGAAAAGAAGACGACAGGTAGGTGTGTAATCTTCTTTATTGCCAACAAGACAGGAGCAACAATGTATAGTGCTGTTCAGTATAAGCACCAACCGTCATCCCACTGCCCTTCTCATTCCAGAACTCTCATGGTGGAAGTTCTGAAGCATCACGAGAAGCACAGAGGAGATGATTGACATAGATACAAACCCAACACATCTTCCCCCTATACAAATGAAAATACAGGAGGAACAAAATAAACTACAAGGCTTCATAACCAAAGAACAACATTATGAAATGGGTAGGGTGCGGAAAAGGAAAAAATGAAGCAGGAGAAGGACCCTAATACATAACATAGTCGTAAAACTTACTGAGTGACCTTGTAATTCTGGAAGAAGGTTCATGGACGTAAGGACCTTGACGTGTCCTGCTTTGATTAGGACGGATTACATGGAAAGGCTTAGAAACGGAGATCTTACTCTTGTTCCACCATCTTCCGTCTTCTAATTGTACAGCGCTCTTGTTGACCCTTACTACAGACTTGGGAGCAGAAAACTTGGATGAGCCCTTGGACAAAATTCGGGAACATTTGACTCTGACAAGATCACCTACTTTTACTTTGAGTTCCCTGGTACTAGGTTGAATGTACTTGCTTTGAGCTTTTGCTCTTTTCTTGTTCACATCTTGAATTTTGGCTGTTAGTAATTCAAACGCACCCATCCATCCCCTTAACAACTTTGAAGATGGAAGGCGGCTCCTCAGTAGGATAAACGGGGAAACTTCTGTGTCAGAGTTGGGGGTAGTGCGTACAGCCCATAACAGGTTTTTAAGTTCATTTTTGCAAGTTAAGTTACTAGCCTTGGATAGTTGTATATTGTCCTTGATCACCCTATTGAATCTCTCAACGAGACCATTACTGCTAGGGTGATAAAGGGAGGTTTTGGTGTGTTTGATGTCCATAAAAGCTAAAAATTTCTCAAACACTAAAGAAGTAAACTGGCAGCCATTAACTGAGACAATTTCATCAGGGATACCTTCCCTAGCAAAAAGGAACTCCAGGAATTCTATGACACAAGAAGTTGTGGGAATTTTAACAAATTTTAACTCCGGCCAGCGGCTGTGGTAATCTATTAAGACAATACCATATTCTGAAATGCCACTGTGCGATAATGTCAAAGGGCCGATGATGTCGATAGTAAGGGTGGGCGTAGTTCGCGAAGTAGCGCTACGCGAAGCTACGCAAAGTGCAGTTCGCACTACGCGACCTACGCGTAGCGCTACGCGAACTGCGTAGTGCGCTGTTCGCAATGATTGCACAGTGCCAGATGCTTGTCCGCACTGTGCAATCATTGACAACGGCATCTTGCACAGTGCGAGCTGTCTTTTACTGCCGCTCGAGTAGATTTTTACTCGAGTGGCAGCTTTCTCAACGCGGACTGGTAGTTTCTCATCGCGAGCGGTCGCGAGCATACGCGACCACTCGCAATGAGAAACCTGACCTCCCCGCGTTGAGAATCTCGCCGGGAGGTTTATTTTCCACGCTCGCGATCGGCAACTTGATTAAGCCCGGGCGTAGTTTGCGTAGTAGCACTTCACGTAGCTACGTGAAGTACAGCTTCAACTACACGTAGCTATGCAAATTGCGTAGTGCGTAGCTGTGTGCTTGACTGCACTGTACAATAATTACCAAAAGCAAACTTGTACAGTGCAAGTTAAGATAAAATAAATATCTCTGTCTTTATATGCTAAAAATGCATATAGTCATTTCACTAAAGTGAAAACAAAAAGTTAACAAGCAGTGAGAGAGGTGATGATTTTGGTATCCTCACTAACTTAGGGAGAGAACCAACAACCAAGCAGATGTCTTGAAAACAAAAAGCACATCTTATTGAACGATTCCTCCTAGGACCACCCCAAGCACAGTTATGGGCAAAAATACAATCCAACCAAAGGCCCTGCAAAGCATTATGGGACGAGATTAGCAGTGGGCAGTGAATATTATAGTGTCCAATATCAAAATAATTCTACAAAGAGCTGCAGTTCAACTAGTCGTCACTGGGTGTCGTCCCTCAAGAGTGAAATGCAAAAGTATTGAAAACCTTTCATGAAGCTTTTGCATTTGACTCGTGAGGGACGACACCCAGTGACGACTAGTTGAACTGCAACTCTTTGTAGAATTATTTTGATATTGGACACTATAATATTCACTGCCCACTGCTAATCTCGTCCCATAATGCTTTGCAGGGCCTTTGGTTGGGATTGTATTTTTGCCCATAACTGTGCTTGGGGTGGTCCTAGGAGGAAGGGACCACCATTGAATCGTTCACATGATATGCTTTTGTGTTCAAGGCATCTGCTTGGTCCTCCCCCTAGGTTAGGGGACTCCAAAATCATCACCTCTCTCATTGCTTGATATGTCAAAATTCATTTTTGTGAATTGGTTATATGCTTTTTAGCATAAAAAATTGCTTTATCAAAGCATTTGAAGGAGTTTGTTATTATTATTAAGCCTGGGCGTAGTGCTAGCTGTGTGCTTGACTCACTGCACTGTACAATAATTACCAAAAGCAAACTTGTACAGTGCAAGTTAAGATAAAATAAATATCTCTGTCTTTATATGCTAAAATTGCATATAGTCATTTCACTAAAGTGAAAACAAAAAGCAGTGAGAGAGGTGATGATTTTGGTATCCTCGCTAACTTAGGGAGAGAACCAAGCAGATGTCTTGAAAACAAAAAGCACATCTTATTGAATGATTAGGTGGTGGTCCCATCCTCTTAGGACCACCCCAAGCACAGTTATGGGCAAAAATACAATCCCAACCAAAGGCCCTGCAAAGCATTATGGGACGAGATTAGCAGTGGGCAGTGAATATTATAGTGTCCAATATCAAAATAATTCTACAAAGAGCTGCAGTTCAACTAGTCGTCACTGGGTGTCGTCCCTCACGAGTCAAATGCAAAAGCTTCATGAAAGGTTTTCAATACTTTTGCATTTCACTCTTGAGGGACGACACCCAGTGACGACTAGTTGAACTGCAGCTCTTTGTAGAATTATTTTGATATTGGACACTATAATATTCACTGCCCACTGCTAATCTCGTCCCATAATGCTTTGCAGGGCCTTTGGTTGGGATTGTATTTTTGCCCATAACTGTGCTTGGGGTGGTCCTAGGAGGAAGGGACCACCATTGAATCGTTCACATGATATGCTTTTTGTGTTCAAGGCATCTGCTTGGTCCTCCCCTAGGTTAGGGGGACTCCAAAATCATCACCTCTCTCATTGCTTGATATTTTATTGTCAACATTCATTTTTGTGAATTGGTTATATGCTTTTTAGCATAAAAAATTGCTTTATCAAAGCATTTGAAGGAGTTTATTATACTCCTGCTACGCTACGTTTATTAGTACAGTTATTCACTCTGCTACGTGCAATTTGCGTAGTGCGTAGTAGCACAAACTTTGCATGCTTCGTGAGCGTAGCAAAGTATTATGCCCAGGGTTAAACTTGATGTTGCTGATCGCGAACAAGGAAAAAGTCTCGCCGGGATGTCATTTTGCTTGCTCGCGGTCGCCAACTTGACGTTGAGGACCGAGAGCAAGCAAAAAATGACCGCTGCACTACGCTACGCTATGCGTGTTTGCACTGTGCTATGTGCAATTCGCGTTGTGCGAAGTAGCGCAAACTTCGCAAACTACGCGAGCGTAGCGTAGTGCTTTGCCCAGGGTTAGTCGATAGCCAATTTGGACCAGGGTTTGGAGGGAACACTGACAGCTTGAACAGGGCTGGGGACAGTCACTTGAGATTTATCACTTACAGCACAGTGCAAACAATCTCTAACAAAATGTTCTACTTTTTTGTCAAGTCCAGGCCACCAAAACTGTTCCCTAACTGTTCTCTTCATTGCACGCATGCCTATGTGGCCTTCATGGGCTGGGGTGAGTACCTTATCTCTCATGTTTGCAGGAACTACAAGAGAAGAGGAACGATACAAAGACCATTAATTACAGAGAGCTCATCAAAAACATGCTTAAATTTTCCGATGGTTTCATCAAGGGAACACTCTCTAGTCCACCCTGTGTGAATCACATTAATAAGTTTCTTGATATCTAAATCTGCAGCATAAGCATCTCTCCACTGATTTTCTAAGATGGCTCCATTGTATTCAGATACAGCATAGCAAAAAACGTCATCAAATTTTATAGTTTCACAATCATCTGTGTCATTGGCACAATTTGGTAACCTGGACAAACAATCTGCCAAGACGTTCCGTATGCCAGGAATATATACTCAACAACAAAATTATGCTCCAACAACCTATATTGCCATTTGGCAATTCGGGGTGTAGCCTTGCCCCCCCCCCTTATGTGGTGAAGAGCTGGACTAAGGGTTTATGATCCACCCTTACGGTGAATTTTGAGCCCCATAGGTAGTGTTTAAAATGGACAATTCCCCACCAACAAGCCAAGGCTTTGCGTTCTATTACAGAATATGTAGCTTCGGCACCCTTGAGACCCCTGATGCAAACGCTACTACCTCATCCCTACCATTTCTATGCTGCATCAGTACAGCACCAAGACCTTTCTGACTGGCGTCAGTCATGATTATAGTGTGGTCGTTGATATCAAAAGGTTTGAGGGGAATAGCGTGTGCAATTTCTTTCTTGATTAGTTGAAATTCCTTGGTGCATTCTGCGCACCACTTGAAAATGACATTTTTCTTGAGGAGATTTCTTATGTGATATGTTTTGGTAGAGCAATTGGGCACAAATCTAGCATAGAACTCGATGAGTCCCATGAAAGATCTCAACTGGTCTTTGTCATTAGGAACACAAAAATCTTCTATGGCCTTGACTAGGCTGGCTTTAGGTTCGACACCCTCTGCAGATAATTTGTACCCCAAATAATCCACGGAAGTTACATTTAGCTTACACTTTTCAAGGCTCAAGGTAACACCTTTTTCTTTTAGGATAGAAAAAACAGTGCGTAATGTTTCATTACGTTGAATTTGGTCTGAGCCATACACTAGAACATCATCTTGGAATGCCATCACCCCAGGGATGTTCTTAAACATGCTTTCTACGATCCTCTGAAAGACTGCTGAAGCGGAGGCAAGGCCAAAAGGCATGCGTTTGTATTGGAACAAACCTTCTGGGGTGATGAATGCAGTGTAATTTCGGGAATCAGGGTGTAAATCAACTTGATGGTAAGATGATGTCATGTCAAGCAAACTAAACCATTTACCATTCTTAAGGGTGGTGGTCATCTCAGTGATGTTGGGCAATGGGTGTTGATCAATCCAGATATGGCGATTCAAATCGCGGAGATCAACACACATGCGTAGGGTACCATTGGCCTTCCGGGCTAGAACAATGGGAGAACCCAATCGGATGACTCGATGGGTTCTATGACATCGCTGGCACAAAGTATTTCTAATTCTTTTTTAAGTGCATCACGTAAAGCCAAAGGTACTTTACGGACCTTGTGCACTACCGGTTGGGCACCATCAAGCAATTTAATTTTGTGTTTAAAACCCTTAAATAAACCTAGTTTGTCATTAAAAATCTCAGGATGGGCAGATTCCCACGTTACCTCTTTGAGGGTTTGCACATACACCAAATCTTTTTTAATATGACTTGATGGGGATCATTTGGATCTAAAATGATCCCCAGGCTACCTTGGTCTTGCCACCCCAAAAGACAAGTATCGTCTTTAGCAACATAAGCAACACCCTGAGCAATATTGCCTTTAAAACACAAATTGGCATGAAATTCACCTAGTACATTGATGTTTTTACCACCATAAGCAATAGGGCGAACCAGTGAATGATTTAAAACGAGACCTTGAGATTGAAACAGGTCCTCCCATATTTTGTCACTTATGAGTGTAAATGGAGACCCTGAATCGGCCAACATTTTAATGTCCCTTCCGTTGACAGTCAGAGTACATAAGGGTCGTTTAGTTTCTTGTAGAACTGTGGAAACGAGCGTCAGAGCAGTGAGATTCTGATAATAAACAAATTTGATCCTCTTCGCTTGAGGGTGATTCATCCGAGGGTTGTTCAAGGTTGAGGATTTTCTTGCTGGAAGATGGACCAGGATTGGAGGATGGCTTGCCACTGGATTTGCAGACATTGGCAAAATGACCTTTCTTGAAGCATTTGCTGCAAGTTTTGTTAAGGGCAGGACAGAATCTGGCATTACCAAGATGAGAATTGCTGCCACAACGGTAACACTCCCAATGTCTTTTAGAAGGTCTGAAGTTGGTGTTAGATTTAGAGTATCCTCCGGTTTTTCCTTGGCATGGATTATCTTTTGAAGATTTGAATTTACCCTTAACGGCTGAAACATTTTGTGGTGGGGAAGTGGGATTTGAAATTGACATTTGTTCCAAATAGGATGTAGTGCTTTCGATCCTAGTGGCAATTTCCAATGCTTTTTGTAGAGTTAATTCAGGTTTGGATAAAAGAGCCTCCTGAACTTTTTTGTTATTAGTTTTTTCTACAAGTTGGTCCCTAATCATTTCTTCCTCAAATGTTCTATAATCGCAGGAAACTGCTAGGATGCGTAAGGCACCAACGTAGGTGGATGCAGACTCTCCGGGAAGCTGTGCTCTTTTGTAGAATTTGTGCCTTTCTAGCGTGACATTTTTACAAGCTTTGAACCTAGCGTCAAGAGACTTAATTGCTGTGGCGTATTCATCTTCAACTCCATCGCCTTCAATAAATAAAACTAAGACTTTCGAAGTGTGTTTAAGAATGGTGCGACCCTCTGATCCAAGACAATGTCTTAGAATTGCGAATTTTTTTTAATGTGTGAATGAGTCACCATCAAGAGCATCTAAGTATGCTTCGAAACTTTCTTTCCATTTCTCCCAATCCAATTCAGGAGAAGCAGGATTAGGTGAAAATGCTAAAGGAGGTAATAAGGATTGCTGCATGATGAAGAACACGACCAAAAGATAATGTAAGGTTGCAAAATGCATTTAAAAGGGTGTGTGTATCACCGTAGTGAAGAGTTATGTGTGACACACTTTGGGAAGGTGTGTGTGTCACCGCAACGTTGGGCACGAAGGATGCCTCCGACACACCAGTGGTATTTGTGTAATAATTGACGTGTGTGTCGTCGAGATAGTTGTTGTAGAGTGAACAACACACAGTTGTGACTAGAAGAGTTGCTTGGAGGTTAACGTGCGTATCGTTGAGACATTTAATTTATTTTTATTTTTTTGCGAGTCAAACAACTAGCGCACTTTTGGACGTGCGTGTCGTCGGATGAGGAGTAACGCTGCATTCAGCGATAGCTTTTAAGGCTGAGCGCATGGGAAATGCTCTGAAGCTGTGCGCATCAGCGGAAACGCTGGCTTTACCACGGAGATATGACACGCAGGGTTGAAGGAAAATGGCGGCACGCAGCGCGCGTAGAGGCAGGCGGCGTCAGGCAATCAGGCAGAAATCAAGTAGGAGCGTGGTTGACGTCACAAAGGGCTGCGCAGATTTCAAGAATGCGGATAAAGCGCGAGCAGAGTACAGCAGGAACAGCGCGAGGAAGCACCGAAAATGAATAAAATCAATAAAATCTCACCACAAACTTCCTGTGAATCGGGGTTTTTCTCTTCATGAGGATGTTGAAGGAACCCTCGAGTGTGGGCGGTCTAGACGACTGGATATGGATCGTTGCTCCGGGTAAACAGCTGAATGCAGGAAACGAAGGAAGCGGCTGGCAGACACGCGTGGTCGTCTTGAAGGCAACAGGAACTCGTCGCCAGTGAAAAGAAGACGACAGGTAGGTGTGTAATCTTCTTTATTGCCAACAAGACAGGAGCAACGATGTATAGTGCTGTTCAGTATAAGCACCAACCGTCATCCCACTGCCCTTCTCATTCCAGAACTCCCATGGAGGAAGTTCTGAAGCATCACGAGAAGCACAGAGGAGATGAATGACATAGATACAAACCCAACAGACTGCGAGTACCAGAATGCTTATCGGCATACGCCCACTGAGGCAAAGGACACGCCTGTATGGGCTGGGCCTATTTAAATAAACGCAGTAAGTCTACACTTTGATTGCCCGTGTTGTCATTGCATTTGGCTTGTGAGCAAGGAGTTTTCCGAAACGCGTTAAGCCTGCATTCGAAAGTGGGAACTTCAAAAGGGCTGCAGCACTCACCTGTAGAGGTTCCGGGAGGGAGTCCTCACAATGGGCAACTGTTGGTGATTATGTTGAGCGGCGATGCCTACGCCGCGAGTTAGGTGCGGACCTGTGATGTCGGGAAAAACCTGGCGTGACTAAGCAGGACGGAAATGCCTCAAAGTGAAGTGAATTATGCAGCGGCTGAACTTTCCACTTAACCTACTGAGGATTTTATTTGCTTTTATCAAGACGGCATGAGGCAACACCCACTGTGGAGAAATAAGGGTGTAGAGACTGTGAAAAGAAGACGACAGGTAGGTGTGTAATCTTCTTTATTCCCAACAAGACAGGAGCAACGATGTATAGTGCTGTTCAGTATAAGCACCAACCGTCATCCCACTGACCTTCTCATTCCAGAACTCTCATGGTGGAAGTTCTGAAGCATCACGAGAAGCACAAAGGAGATGATTGACATAGATACAAACCCAACACATCTTCCCCCTATACAAATGAAAATACAGGAGGAACAAAATAAACTACAAGGCTTCATAACTCAAAGAACAACATTATGAAATGGGTAGGGTGCGGAAAAGGAAAAAATGAAGCAGGAGAAGGACCCTAATACATAACATAGTCGTAAAACTTACTGAGTGACCTTGTAATTCTGGAAGAAGGTTCACGGACGTAAGGACCTTGACGTGTGCTGCTTTGATTAGGATGGATTACATGGAGAGGCTTAGAAACGGCGATCTTACTCTTGTTCCACCATCTTCCGTCTTCTAATTGTACAGCGCTCTTGTTGACCCTTACTACAGACTTGGGAGCAGAAAACTTGGATGAGCCCTTGGACAAAATTCGGGAACATTTGACTCTGACAAGATCACCTACTTTTACTTTGAGTTCCCTGGTACTAGGTTGAATGTACTTGCTTTGGGCTTTTGCTCTTTTCTTGTTCACATCTTGAATTTTGGCTGTTGGTAATTCAAACGCACCCATCCATCCCCTTAACAACTTTGAAGATGGAAGGCGGCTCCTCAGTAGGATAAACGGGGAAACTTCTGTGTCAGAGTTGGGGGTAGTGCGTACAGCCCATAATAGGTTTTTAAGTTCATTTTTGCAAGTTAAGTTACTAGCCTTGGATAGTTGTATATTGTCCTTGATCACCCTATTGAATCTCTCAACGAGACCATTACTCCTAGGGTGGTAAAGGGAGGTTTTGGTGTGTTTGATGTCCATAAAAGCTAAAAATTTCTCAAACGCTAAAGAAGTAAACTGGCAGCCATTGTCTGAGACAATTTCATCAGGGATACCTTCCCTAGCAAAAAGGAACTCCAGGAATTCTATGACACAAGAAGTTGTGGGAATTTTAACAAATTTTAACTCTGGCCAGCGGCTGTGGTAATCTATTAAGACAATACCATATTCTGAAACGCCACTGTGCGATAATGTCAAAGGGCCGATGATGTTGATAGCCAATTTGGACCAGGGTTTGGAGGGAAAACTGACAGCTTGAACAGGGCTGGGGACACTCACTTGAGATTTATCACTTACAGCACAGTGCAAACAATCTCTAACAAAATGTTCTACTTTTTTGTCAAGTCCAGGCCACCAAAACTGTTCCCTAACTCTTCTCTTCATTGCACGCATGCCTATGTGGCCTTCATGGGCTAGGGTGAGTACCTTATCTCTCATGTTTGCAGGAACTACAAGAGAAGAGGAACGATACAAAAGGCCATTAATTACAGAGAGCTCATCAAAAACATGCTTAAATTTTCCGATGGTTTCATCAAGGGAACACTCTCTAGTCCACCCTGTGTGAATCACATTAATAAGGGGCATATCAACAATAGACGGCGATAAATATCGCAAAGCGCGCTTAGCGCTTTTGTATTTATCGCCGTCTATCGCTGAAATTTATCACCCGGTTAGCGCGTTATTTACAACGCGTTTCTCCAGGGCGATAAATTTCCAGCGATGGGGGGGAAATGGCAACAACATCGCCTGAAAACAAGCGTTGAACTCATGAATACGGCGATAATCTTGCTGATACGACCATGTGGTCGTATCAGCATAATCCACCACCAATGTAAAACATACACAACACCGGTTTTTTGCAGACGTCTGGAAGCAGCGTTAAGGGCGAGTTAGCGCTGAAATGAATATCGCTATGCCGGACGGGGCTTCGTTGTAAATATCGCGAAGCCCCGTTAGCGATATTTCACAATGAAGTTTCACGAGGCACGCCCACCTTGCATCTCATTAGGGATGCAAGGCGAGGCGGCATGAAACCGGGCTCTAATGCAAGGAAACACGCGCTAGCGTGTCCTTGTAGATAGAGCGATAATATTATCTAAATCTGCAGCATAAGCATCTCTCCACTGATTTTCTAAGATGGCTCCATTGTATTCAGATACAGCATAGCAAAAAACGCCATCAAATTTTATAGTTTCACAATCATCTGTGTCATTGGCACAATTTGGTAACCTGGACAAACAATCTGCCAAGACGTTCCGTATGCCAGGGACATACTCAACAACAAAATTATGCTCCAACAACCTATATTGCCATTTGGCAATTCGGGGTGTAGCCTTGCCCCCCCCTTATGTGGTGAAGAGCTGGACTAAGGGTTTATGATCCACCCTTACGGTGAATTTTGAGCCCCATAGGTAGTGTTTAAAATGGACAATGCCCCACCAACAAGCCAAGGCTTTGCGTTCTATTACAGAATATGTAGCTTCGGCACCCTTGAGACCCCTGGATGCAAACGCTACTACCTCATCCCTACCATTTCTATGCTGCATCAGTACAGCACCAAGACCTTTCTGACTGGCTTCAGTCATGATTATAGTGTGGTCGTTGATATCAAAAGGTTTGAGGGGAATAGCGTGTGCAATTTCTTTCTTGATTAGTTGAAATTCCTTGGTGCATTCTGCGCACCACTTGAAAATGACATTTTTCTTGAGGAGATTTCTTATGTGATATGTTTTGGTAGCGCAATTAGGCACAAATCTAGCATAGAACTCGATGAGTCCCATGAAAGATCTCAACTGGTCTTTGTCATTTGGAACACAAAAATCTTCTATGGCTTTGACTAGGCTGGCTTTAGGTTCGACACCCTCTGCAGATATTTTGTACCCCAAATAATCCACGAAAGTTACATTTAATTTACACTTTTCAAGGCTCAAGGTAACACCTTTTTGTTTTAGGATAGAAAAAACAGTGCGTAATGTTTCATTACGTTGAATTTGGTCTGAGCCATACACTAGAAGATCATCTTGGAATGCCATCACCCCAGGGTTGTTCTTAAACATGCTTTCTACGATCCTCTGAAAGACTGCTGAAGCGGAGGCAAGGCCAAAAGGCATCCGTTTGTATTGGAACAAACCTTCTGGGGTGATGAATGCAGTGTAATTTCGGGAATCAGGGTGTAAATCAACTTGATGGTAAGCTGATGTCATGTCAAGCAAACTAAACCATTTACCATTCTTAAGGGTGGTGGTCATCTCAGTGATGTTGGGCAATGGGTGTTGATCAATCCAGATATGGCGATTCAAATCACGGAGATCAACACACATGCGTAGGGTACCATTGGCCTTCCGGGCTAGAACAATGGGAGAAACCCAATCGGATGACTCGATGGGTTCTATGACATCGCTGGCGCAAAGTATTTCTAATTCTTTTTTAAGTGCATCACGTAAAGCCAAAGGTACTCTACGGAACTTGTGCACTACCGGTTGGGCACCATCAAGCAATTTAATTTTGTGTTTAAAACCCTTAAATAAACCTAGTTTGTCATTAAAAATCTCAGGATGGGCAGATTCCCACGTTACCTCTTTGAGGGTTTGCACATACACCAAATCTTTTTTTAATATGACTTGATGGGGATCATTTGGATCTAAAATGATCCCCAGGTTACCTTGGTCTTGCCACCCCAAAAGACAAGTATCGTCTTTAGCAACATAAACAACACCCTAGTACATTGA
This sequence comes from Calotriton arnoldi, assembly GCA_963921515.1. NCBI lineage: Eukaryota > Metazoa > Chordata > Amphibia > Caudata > Salamandridae > Calotriton > Calotriton arnoldi. The sequence continues at coordinate 1,457,176 of CAWUFW010003198.1, forward strand.
TGTTTTTACCACCATAAGCAATAGGGCGAACCAGTGAATGATTTAAAACGAGACCTTGAGATTGAAACAGGTCCTCCCATATTTTGTCACTTATGAGTGTAAATGGAGAACCTTAATCGGCCAACATTTTAATGTCCCTTCCGTTGACAGTCAGAGTACATAAGGGTCGTTTAGTTTCTTGTAGAACTGTGGAAACAACGTCAGAGCAGTGAGATTCTGATAATAAACAAATTTGATCCTCTTCGCTTGAGGGTGATTCATCCGAGGGTTGTTCAAGGTTGAGGATTTTCTTGCTGGAAGATGGACCAGGATTGGAGGATGGCTTGCCACTGGATTTGCAGACATTGGCAAAATGACCTTTCTTGAAGCATTTGCTGCAAGTTTTGTTAAGGGCAGGACAGAATCTGGCATTACCAAGATGAGAATTGCTGCCACAACGGTAACACTCCCAATGTCTTTTAGAAGGTCTGAAGTTGGTGTTAGATTTAGAGTATCCTCCGGTTTTTCCTTGGCATGGATTATCTTTTGAAGATTTGAATTTACCGTTAATGGCTGAAACATTTTGTGGTGGGGAAGTGGGATTTGAAATTGACATTTGTTCCAAATAGGATGTAGTGCTTTCGATCCTAGTGGCAATTTCCAATGCTTTTTGTAGAGTTAATTCAGGTTTGGATAAAAGAGCCTCCTGAACTTTTTTGTTATTAGTTTTTTCTACAAGTTGGTCCCTAATCATTTCTTCCTCAAATGTTCTATAATCGCAGGAAACTGCTAGGATGTGTAAGGCACCAACGTAGGTGGATGAGGACTCTCTGGGAAGCTGTGCTCTTTTGTAGAATTTGTGCCTTTCTAGCGTGACATTTTTACAAGCTTTGAACCTAGCGTCAAGAGACTTAATTGCTGTGGCGTATTCATCTTCAACTCCATCGCCTTCAATAAATAAAACTAAGACTTTCGAAGTGTGTTTAAGAATGGTGCGACCCTCTGATCCAAGACAATGTCTTAGAATTGCGAATTTTTTTTAATGTGTGAATGAGTCACCATCAAGAGCATCTAAGTATTCTTCGAAACTTTCTTTCCATTTCTCCCAATCCAATTCAGGAGAAGCAGGATTAGGTGAAAATGCTAAAGGAGTTAATAAGGATTGCTGCATGATGAAGAACACAACCAAAATATAATGTAAGGTTGCAAAATGCATTTATAACGGTGTGTGTATCACCGTAGTGAAGAGTTATGTGTGACACACTTTGGGAAGGTGTGTGTGTCACCGCAGAGTTGGGCACGAAGGATGCCTCCGACACACCAGTGGTATTTGTGTAATATTAATAATTGACGTGTGTGTCGTTGAGATAGTTGTTGTAGAGTGAACAACACACAGTTGTGACTAGAAGAGATGCTTGGAGGTTAACGTGCGTATCGTTGAGACATTTAATTTATTTTTATTTTTTTCCGAGTCAAACAACTAGCGCACTTTTGGACGTGCGTGTCGTCGGATGAGGAGTAACGCTGCATTCAGCGATAGCTTTTAAGGCTGAGCGCATGGGAAATGCTCTGAAGCTGTGCGCATCAGCGGAAACACTGGCGTTACCAAGGAGATATGACGCGCAGGGTTGAAGGAAAATGGCGGCACGCAGCGTGCGTAGAGGCAGGCGGCGTCGGGCAATCAGGCAGAAATCACGTAGGAGCGTGGTTGACATCACAAAGGGCTGCGCAGATTTCAAGAATGCGGATAAAGCGCGAGCAGAGTACAGCAGGAACAGCGCGAGGAAGCCCCGAAAATGAATAAAGTCTCACCACAAACTTCCTGTGAATTGGGTTTTTTCTCTTCATGAGGATGTTGAAGGAACCCTCGAGTGTGGGCGGTCTAGATGACTGGATATGGATCGTTGCTCTGGGTAAACAGCTGGACGCAGGAAACGAAGGAAGCGGCTGGCAGGCACGCGTGGTCGTCTTGAAGGCAACAGGAACTCGTCGCCAGTGAAAAGAAGACGACAGGTAGGTGTGTAATCTTCTTTATTGCCAACAAGACAGGAGCAACGGTGTATAGTGCTGTTCAGTATAAGCACCAACCGTCATCCCACTGCCCTTCTCATTCCAGAACTCCCATGGTGGAAGTTCTGAAGCATCACGAGAAGCACAGAGGAGAGGATTGACATAGATACAAACCCAACAGACTGCGAGTACCAGAATGCTTATCGGCATACGCCCACTGGGGCATAGGACACGCCCGTATGGGCTGGGCCTATTTAAATAAACGCAGTAAGTCTACACTTTGATTGCCCGTGTTGTCATTGCATTTGGCTTGTGAGCAAGGAGTTTTCCAAAACGCGTTAAGCCTGCATTCGAAAGTGGGAACTTCAAAAGGGCTGCAGCACTCACCTGTAGAGGTTCCGGGAGGGAGTCTTCACAATGGGCAACTGTTGGTGATTATGTTGAGCGGCGATGCCTACGCCGCGAGGACTAACCGCCGCTTAGGTGCGGACCTGTGATGTCGGGAAAAACCTGGCGTGACTAAGCAGGATGGAAATGCCTCAAAGTGAAGTGAATTATGCAGCGGCTGAACTTTCCACTTAACCTACTGAGGATTTTATTTGCTTTTATCAAGATGGCATGAGGCAACACCCACTGTGGAGACATAAGGGTGTAGAGACTGCGAGTACCAGAATGCTTATCGGCATACGCCCACTGGGGCAAAGGACAAGCCCGTATGGGCTTGGCCTATTTAAATAAACGCAGTAAGTCTACACTTTTATTGCATGTGTTGTCATTGCATTTGGCTTGTGAGCAAGGAGTTTTCCGAAACGCGTTAAGCCTGCATTCGAAAGTGGGAACTTCAAAAGGGCTGCAGCACTCACCTGTAGAGGTTCCGGGAGGGAGTCCTCACAATGGGCAACTGTTGGTGATTATGTTGAACGGCGATGCCTACGCCGCGAGGACTAACCGCCGCTTAGGTGCGGACCTGTGATGTCGGGAAAAACCTGACGTGACTAAGCAGGACGGAAATGCATCAAAGTGAAGTGAATTATGCAGCGACTGAACTTTCCACTTAACCTACTGAGGATATTATTTGCTTTTATCAAGATGACATGAGGCAACACCCACTGTGGAGAAATAAGGGTGTAGAGACTGCGAGTACCAGAATGCTTATCGGCATACGCCCACTGGGGCAAAGGACACACCCGTATGGGCTGGGCCTATTTAAATAAACGCAGTAAGTCTACACTTTTGTTGCCCGTGTTGTCATTGCATTTGGCTTGTGAGCAAGGAGTTTTCCGAAACGCTTTAAGCCTGCATTCGATAGTGGGAACTTCAAAAGGGCTGCTGCACTCACTTGTAGAGGTTCCGGAAGGGAGTCCTCACAATTAATCCTGGGCGTAGTTTGCATAGTAGCACTACACGTAGCTACGCGAAGTACATTTTGAACTACACGCAGCTACGCAAATTGCGTAGTGCGTAGCTATGTGCTTGACTGCACTGTACAATAATTGCCAAAGGCATCTTGCACAGTGCAAGTTAAGTATCTCTGTCTTTATATGCTAAAATGCATATAGTCATTTCACAAAAGTGAAAATGATAAATTAACAAGCAGTGAGAGAGGTGATGATTTTGGGATCCTCCCTAACCTAGGAGAGAACCAAGCAGATGCCTTGAAAACAAAAAGCACATCTTGTTGAACGATTCGGTGGTGGTCCCATCCTCTTAGGATCACCCAAGCACAGTTATTGGCAAAAATACAATCCCAACCAAAGGCTCTGCAAAGCATTATGGGACGAGATTAGCAGTGGGCAGTGAATATTATAGTATCCAATATCAAAATAATGCTACAAAGCACTGCAGTTCAACTAGTCGTTACTAGATGTCCCTCACGAGTCAAATGCAAAAGCATTGAAATTATTAATACATCAAGCTGCAGTTCCACTAGTCGTTACTAGATGTCCCTCACGAGTCAAATGCAAAAGCATTGAAACCCTTTCATGAAGCTTTTGCATTTGACTCGTGAGGACATCTAGTAACGACTAGTGGAACTGCAGCTGATGTATTAATAATTTCAATGTTTTTGCATTTAACTCGTGAGGGACATCTAGTAACGACTAGTTGAACTGCAGCTTTTTGTAGAATTATTTTTGATATTGGACACTATAATATTCACTGCCCACTGCTAATCTCGTCCCATAATGCTTTGCAGGGCCTTTGGTTGGGATTGTATTTTTCCCCATAACTGTGCTTGGGGTGGTCCTAGGAGGAAGGGACCACCACTGAATCGTTCATCATCATGATATGCTCTTTGTGTTCGAGGCATCTGGTTGGTCCTCCCCCTAGGTTAGGGGGGACCCCAAAATCATCACCTCTCTCATTGCCTGTTATTTTATTCTTAAAGTTCACTTTTGTGAATTGGTTATATGCTTTTTAGTATGTAAAATTGCTTCATCAAAGCATTTGGAGGTGTTGATGATTTTGCTGCTACGCTACTCCGTGAGCATAGCGTAGTACTATGCCCAGGGTTAGATGGGGTGCTATATTCAAGACAACTTGCAGGTGGATTGGAATGAGTTTTTAAAAGCGTAGGAGACAACCCCTTTGTTCTCAAAATGGCTGTGAAGAAGCTAAAAGGTACTCACAGCACCAAGTGACATGGCAGTTCTGTTTGGTGAGTTAGCCCGCTTTTGGTGGTAACATGACCATGTTGTGTGATACATATGTGCATGGGTGTGTACAGAAGGGTGTGAGGGGTACGCTCGAGCTGCTGGTTATCTTTTCATTGCTGTTCGCATGCCACCACCAGAGGCAGGCATCGTGCCTCTTTGGTGTGGGGGAAGGAGTGCGAGTTGCTTTTTTTATTTAAATTTGGCACGAGCACCTCACTCACCAGAGGCTGGCATCGAGCCTCTGTTGGGAGGATAACTCCATCAGAACTCCATAATTGTGGAGTCAGTGGATGAGATACAGAGGAGTGTAGGGGCTCGGCTGGAGGTGACGTCGCATGTACAGCCTCACATGAGCACATCATGTGTCGCGCGTTGGAGGTATTCTCATAGTTAGGCCAACCAGTACAGCGCGTGTTGTTTGTTGAGGAGGCATGTTGCTATCCGTAGATTTCCACGGAGCATGTCCCATAGGGGAAAGACCAAGGATCGTGTTCCAGGGCAATCAGGAAGACCATTGCAAGAGATGACTAAACGGATTAGGATTGATGCTGATTCAACAGGATGAGCACCTGAGGGATGACGGTGACTACCTTGTTTATTTTAGTTTCATTGTTTTGTGTGTGAAAAGTTTTGAAGCATCCCAGAGACAATTGTGATCACTTTACTTATTTTAAATCACCCCCAAACTTTCAAGACAGAAGCTGACCGGAGCGGCCCATTAGTTTTGAACATTTTGCGAAGATTCGTCAACCGGCGCCAAAGATATTGGCAAATCAAAAAACGCTTTTCCTATGGATAATAGGTCCTAACTATAACTACCTACTGGCGACGGCCAGTAGGTGATATATGATATATATATATATATATATATATATATATATATATATATATATATATATATATATTATATATACATATATGTGTATGTGTATATATACATATATATATGTATATATATATATATATCACCTACTGGCGGTCGCCAGTAGGTAGTTATAGTTAGGACCTATTATCCATAGGAAAAGCGTTTTTTGATTTGCCAATATCTTTGGCGCCGGTTGACGAATCTTCGCAAAATGTTCAAAACTAATGGGCCGCTCCGGTCAGCTTCTGTCTTGAAAGTTTGGGGGTGATTCATCAAGCGGGGGCTGAGAAAAAAGGGGGGTCCCAAAACGCGTTTTCTCCATGTTAATTTCCATAGGAAATTTTGGAACAAGCTACAACCCGAACTGCTGAACGGAATTACACCAAATTTGGCAAAAAGGTAGCTCTTGGTTCAGAAAGCGACCTGGATGGTGTAAATCCGTTCAGTAGTTGCTGAGAAATTTAAAAAATTTAAATATCGATATCTGAGCACCGAGGAGGATTCGCGAACCCTCCTGAGCACGAGCTGACTTCTGATTGGCTGCCAACACTCCAAACCAGGAAGTGTTGCCAGCCATCTTACCTAGTCACAAGAAAACAGAAAAAAAAGATGAAAAACAAGAAAAGGGGGCAGGGTAGAAACACCCTGAACCCCTAGTCCCACAAGGACCCCCAGGGCCCAAAAAAGCATTTTTTTAAAAAATAAATCAGCCCAATTCTCGCTGGGTGCGCAAATCCAGCTGAGAAAAAAAAAAAAAACGAAGCACAGACTCCCGCGCTTCATTATTGTTAAGCCACCGGGTGGGCCAGGTCCCGGGGGCAATGCGGAATTATATAGCGGGGGCCCACGGGGGCCCCCACAGCCCCGGAGACCGCCACCTCACCGGGGCTTTATACATAATGTGCGGGGGGCCTCGCGGCCACCCGCAGCCCCGGGGACCGCCACCTCCCCGGGGCATAATGAAAATAAGGGCGGGTGGCCTTGCGGGCCCCCAAAGCCCCGGGGACCGCCACCTCCCCGGGGCTTTGAAAATAATTAGGTTAGGGGGGACCCCAAAATCATCACCTCTCTCATTGCCTGTTATTTTATTCTCAAAGTTCACTTTTGTGAATTGGTTATATGCTTTTTAGTATGTAAAATTGCTTCATCAAAGCATTTGTAGGTGTTGATGATTTTGCTGCTACGCTACTCCGTGAGCATAGCGTAGTACTATGCCCAGGGTTAGATGGGGTGCTATATTCAAGACAACTTGCAGGTGGATTGGAATGAGTTTTTAAAAGCGTAGGAGACAACCCCTTTGTTCTCAAAATGGCTGTGAAGAAGCTAAAAGGTACTCACAGCACCAAGTGACATGGCAGTTCTGTTTGGTGAGTTAGCCCGCTTTTGGTGGTAACATGACCATGTTGTGTGATACATATGTGCATGGGTGTGCCTCCGACCAGTGCTCAGAAATTCCACTGCGTAGGACTTACAGGAGGTACTAGGAGGGCTCCTTAGCCCCCAAAGTCCCTCAGGAGTAAAGTGGACTTCATCCCCCAACCCGTAGTGTGCCAGGAGGCGCGTTTGCAGAGTGGTGGAAAAAGGGGGGCGTGGCCTCCGAAGACCTCTTAGCAATCCCACTGTGTGGGACCTACTGGAGGTAACAGGAGGAGTAGTTGGCCCCCAAGGACAACCTTGGGGGCCAACTACCCCTCCTATTACCTCCAGTAAGGCCCACACAGCAGGATTGCTAAGTTTTCATAGCCGGCCACGCCCCCTTTGCCCACCACTCTGCAAACATACTCCCTGGCACACTCTTGGATGGGGATTGAAGTCCCCTTCGCTGCTAGGGGTCCTTAGGGGCCAACTAGCCCACCTAGCACCTCCAGCAAGCCCCAAATAGTGGGATTGCTGAGAGGTGGACACAGGCCACGCCCCCTTTCTGCATCACTCTGCAAATGCGCCTCCTGGTGCACTCTTGGTTGGGGGATGAAGTCCCCTTGCCTTCTGAGGGTCCCTGAGGGCCAACTAGCCCTCCTGTTATCTCTAGTAAGCCCAACACAGCTGGATTGCTGAGAGTGGTTCGAGGCCACACCCCCTTTTTACACCACTCTGCAAACGCGCCTCCTGGCGCACTGTTGCTCGGGGGATGAAGTCCACTTTAGTCCTGAGGTCCTCAGGACACAAGAGGACCTCATCGCCCCACCAGTAGTGCGCCAAGAGGCACGTTTGCAGAGTGGTGTAAAAAGGGGCATGGCCTCGGACCACTTCTCAGCAATCCCACTGTGTGGGGCTTACTGGAGGTACCTGGTGGGCTAGTTGGCCCCTAAGGACCCTTAGTATTCAAGGGGGCTTAATCCCCCCAATCCAGAATGCGCCTGGAGACAAATTTGCACAGTGGTGCAGGGAGGGGGCGGGGCCTCGGCTAGATGCCGGCTTCTGTTTTTTTTTATTATTGTTAGTAGCTGTGTGGCCCCTCTTCTCTTAATATGTTGACGGGCCCTGGGGACCCCATGTCCCGGGGCCTTACCCATTTAAAAAAAAAAAAACGGGAAGGGGGCCGCGCAACCCCTCTCCCGAGGCCGATTTCGGCCCCGAGGACCCCATCGCCAGGGACATGGCCTAGTTTATATATATTTTTTTAATTGTTTATATGGGTGGGGGGCCCCGTGGCCCCCCTTCCCTGGGCCACTTTTGGCCCCGGGGACCCCATCCCCCAAGGCCTGGCCTCGTTCATTTTAAAAAAAATAATAATTTATACGGGAGGGGGGCCGCGTGGCCCCCCTTCCCTGGGCCACTTTTGGCCCCGGGGACCCCATCCCCCGGGGATGGCCCTCACATTGGGGACTGCCCCCAAGGTCCCTGCCGGCTCTCCGCATCCTGTGGGAGCCGGCATTGCTTTTGGACAAGGGGAGCTGCTGGCATGCAGCTCCCCTTGTCCAAAAGCAATTCTGCTTTGCTTCGTGGAAGCGAGAGCAGGTTTCCTGCTCTTGCTTCCACAAAGCAAAGCAGAAGTTTGAAATGACAGGGCGGGAGCCGTGCTCCCGCCCTGCCATTGAAAACTGCAATGTCCTGGGGGTGGGCACCCCGGGACATTCCTGGAGCCAGTCCTAGGGGGTGGTGGTCCCCAGGGCCCTGGAGGGCTCCAGGAGGGGGGCCGCATGGCCCCCCTCCCTACGTGTGCAAAGCCCCAGGGAGGTGGCGGTACCCAGGGCTGGGGGTCTGCAACGGACCCCCAAACTAAATGTATGTATGCCCCGGGGAGGTGGTGGTCCCCGGGGCCATGTGGGGGGGCTTGAGCCCCCCCACACATTTTTTTAAATCAGAGCCCTGGGGAGGTGGCGGCCCCCTGGGCTGAGGGGGGCAGTGTGCCCCCTGCATGTAATCAGCATGGCCCCGGGGAGGTGATGGTCCCCGGGGCTGCGGGGGCCCCCGGCGGCCCCCTCACTATATTTTTTGATTGCCCCCGGGACCTGGCCAACCCGGGGGCTAATTAAAACGAACCGCGGGAGACTGCGCTTCGTTTTTTAAATTTTTCAGCGGGATTCGTGCACGCAGCGAATCGCGCAGGAAAATAACACCCTGACCAGGCCTCGGGGGTCAGGGTGTTTCTACCCTGCCCCCTTTTCTTTTTTTTTATAATTTTGTTCCCTTTTTGCTTGTGACTCTGTTTTACCGAGTCACAAGATGGCTGCCAACACTTCTTGGTTTGAAGTGTTGGCAGTCAATCAGAATGAAGCTTGTGATCAGGAGGGTTTGCGGATCCACCGCGGTCACCAGATATCGATATTTTTTATTTTTACATTTCTTAGGAACTACTGAACGGATTTACACCATTTAAAGCAAAGAGTGCACTCTGGACCAGGAGCTACCTCTCTGCCAAATTTGGTGTAATTCCGTTCAGCAGTTCGAGCTGTAGCAACGGCAAAAGTTCCTATGGAAATTAACATGGAGAAAACATGTTTTGGGAACCCCCTTTTTCCTCGGCCCCCGCTTAACGAATCACCCCGAAACTTTAAAGACAGGAACTGACCGGAGCGGGCCATTATGTTTGAAAATTTCGCAAAGATTCGTCAGATGCAGTTAATCACTACAACGAACTACCTACAACCACTAATCTCAAATCTAATATATATATATATGCATTTGAGAATATGGATGAGTCATCAATGTGTGCTCCTCCCAAATTCCTACAAAATCCTGGGGTTCCAGTTATGGTGTGGCAAGACTGGTGCAGGTATTTTTGCATTGTGCACCCCATTCCTCCAACTATAGTCAACAGCTGCACCTCCATAAGGTTATAACTAAGACATTCTCTTTTATAGTACACTAAAGACTTTGCTGTAGAAATGGCAAAATACTTTGTCCCTTTCTATCTCGGCGTGGATAGCACTGTGCTAATCCTATGCTTAAAAACTTTGATAGAAAAGCAGACATTTGAGGTGAGCAAATTTAGAGTGATGCTGGTGTTGAGGGTGCTCTACACAGGAGCTGCCTTCCACCTAAACTTGGGAACTACCCAGAGTTCTCTGCTTCTTTTTTGCATATATATATATATATGAAAAACCTCGTATTCACTCCAACGATTCCTTCTGAAACAAACGAGCGTAGACCCAGTAATTCGTGCTGAAATTTTCAGTTTATTGCCACCACATAGTCCGCCATGACACGTTTCGGTCGTACAACAACCTTGATCACATGATATATATATATATATCATTAGACCGGTGGATACCTGGTGACTGGGCATCATTAAGCCAACGCTGAAATGATGAGGTTTGCTTTGGCCTATGGATTTTTGCGTAACGATCTCCCCCGACCATGCTCAGTGACTGATTTGCATAGACTGCGTGTTGTGCTTTTTATGGAGACCTTTTGACATTTATTTGGACAGGATGTTTTTATTTTACATTCATGTACATACGGAATTCATTTGGTGCTTGCAATTGGAGTACGATGGTGAAGCTATATATGCACAACTACTATCTCGCAATGCATTTAACATGTCCGATCACCCGCTCAAATGTGCAGGCTATTCTTTATTTGTTTATTTGTTTGGACATTATGTAGGTCTTCGATGCTTGCGGACTGTTGGGGCCGGTTGAGCAGTGTGGATGTGATTTTATGGGGCATTATGGGACTAGCAGTCCCGCTTGTCTCTTCATGTTGCTCACGAGTCGATATTAGAGCTAGTATACACACACAATGTGTCTCATTTTGAAAGACAGTCAGATGTTTACTTGACTTTGAGCTCCTATTATGCCCAATGCTAACAATTATCTCGACATTCCACAGTAGCGTTTTATACTTTCACCACGAGTGAGTTCCATTATCATCACCTCTAGCGACCTCCAGTGGTCTCCATGTGTAATTAAGTGATCAATGGGACGTATTCCAATCTCCCTGACGCAGCACATTCACGCAGCATTTTTCAGTTTGTTTTAAAAATGTCACATGAAAGTTGTTTGCGCTATGTTTTATTAATATGTGACTACGTTAGTAGATGTCAGTATGGGTTGGAATTCAATGTAAAAGTTACATCGTTTATATAATTATCAAGTGCACATATTGCATGTATTTTGAAGTGGTCCGATAATGCACTATGCAGTTAAAGGATATATGTGATTACACTATGCACTAGGCATTTGAATGATTATCATTCTTTGAATTATCAATGTGACTGCCAACGTGATCTAATGCATTTCACGTGAATGCACATGCGTGCACTTTTACAATGGAGGTATTTTTCTGTTACATTTTAAATTGAATCCATGAGATGTCTTCTATGTCTATGACTGTGACATAGTATAAAGGTTTTAAGCAAAATGGCGCTCACCAGATTGAGGAAGGCTGCTGTGACAGCCAAAACGCGTCTCTCTGTGTTGCTGGGTTGGAGGAGGCCCTTTAGAATTAAAATGCCTTGAAACTCAGCATTCTTCGTGTGCGTGCTCTCTTCCATGTGGAGTAGGGTTTGTTTTAATATAAATATATATATATATATATATGTTTTACGTTCGGGCTCCTTCTGCCTTCCCCCGCCCTCTGCAGAGGATCGCTTAAAGCCGGCAGAGCACGCCGGACATAATTTCTTTCCAAAAGCACAAGTAAAGCGATCACTCAGAGATTTAGCAAACCCCAGTGGTAGATTTTATTCCAGGTTACGCGTTTCGCTCGCACAGCGAGCTTGGTCACACAGTGAATCATGGGAAAAGACTTGCATTACATAGATGGTGTAAAAATCAAAAGAGGACCACAACATAGGCACATTCTAGCAGCTAAAATGGCATCCATATTGAAGTGGAGTATTGTTACCTAATTCAGAGCGGTGTATTACATCATACTACGTTTCCAAGTGGTACAGGGGTCCCCTGGTGATAATAAACAGATATGCTCAAGTATTAACCTGTTAACTTGTTAGGCTGGATACAAAATGCGCTCATATACTTTTGTCACATGACATTCATTAGTTTCTATGGCAACCATCTTATAGCAAAACAATTCTCCTGTGAGGTCCAGACAGTTAAGTGTGTTATCTATTCATATACTTTCGCTGCATGGTGCCAGCATTACATACTACAAACACCGTGAATGCTAATGCTCTAGGATGGAGTACCCTAGTGTGCTGTACCGTAATATACCGTTCTATACAAGATGCAAAGTGCAACATATAACCTATGGGCAACGGTATCCTTACTAAGCATGGCAACTGCAAGAAAGTCGTGATCCCTTCCTCATATTGTCTCTACTCGGCATAGTGCCTGACGCAGTATGAATAGGGGTAAAAATAGTCTGTTATAGTAAGCTTTATTGCTAGTCAGATGGATTAGAAGAAATATATATACTTTCCCTCTCTGTCATTCCTTTCGAGTCTGAGAGTGTCAGTGCGTAGTACATCTGTTTTGCAAAGTGATGTGTGAAAATAGAACTCAGGGATCCAGCCTTAACATTTTACATGTATCGTGTCTTTCCCAGTACACCAAGACTACAACTAAGTGTCCAACAAGGATCAATAGGAATATGTGTAAGTGCAATGTAAAAAATATATATATAAAAAAAATTGACGTCAGACTGAAGAGAGAAAACCATATTTGAAGAGTCTCTTATCTGTCTCGTCGGGCCCTCCACCATTGCGATAGAAGAAAAGGGTAGGGGTGGATTTCAGTGAAGGTGGTTCTCAGATTCTGCCCCTTCCTTTTCTCCTGTGTAAAGAAAAGAAAAGAAAACATTAAAATCCATGAGTAATCTCATTCTTAGGATTAAAACCTATATCAAACAATAAATACACAATTACACAAGTGTACAGTAAACAAGATAACAACGTCTTCTGCAACAGGAAGAAAATTACAGGATTCATGCATTTGTTCGTGTAAATGTATGCTCATTTCTTCATCTTGGTTAAGCCCTTCAGGATTTTTGGTTTGAAGGTTAATTATGTGCCAGGATTCTTTTTTGCGCAGGAGAAGGACTCTGTTGCCCCCTCTCTGAGTATATTCAATCTGTTCTATAGCAAAGAAAGTCAGCAGGGAACTGTTAGAGAGATGGTAATCAGCGAAGTGTCTGGCCACAGGGTAATGGGGATCTTTGTTATTTAAGGGCCTCATATGTTCCAACACCCGTTTTTTGGTGGCCAAGGTGGTGCTGCCTACGTATCTTTTCTTACATGGGCATTCAAGGATGTAAACAGTAAATATTGTGCCACATGTGAGGAATTGTTGTATGGGTCTTTCTCCTGTCGGTGTGGAGTAAGTTTTCCTCATGGAACTGTTCCTGCAGGCCTTGCAGTGGCCACGGGGGAAGAAGCCCTGAAGGTTGATCTGTGAGTTCAGGCTTCTGTTGGTAATGTCTCCTTTCACTAGGAAATCTTTGAGATTCCTCCCCTTCCTATAAGTTATCTGTGATCTTTTTTGTATGGTGTGTCCTATGACGGGATCGGTGGAAAGGATATTCCAGTTCTGTGTCAGGATTTTAGATATGGTCTTCGACTCCTTATTATACGTAAGGATTACTCTGGTTGTGGTATCTTCCCAATGTCTGTTGTATCTCTCAGTGTCTCATCTCTATAAATTTTATCAATTTTATCTTTCGCTCTCTTCAGAACCCTTGGGATACCCCCTCTCTCGGAACCTTTTCATCATATTCTCTTGTTCATTCACAAAACTCTCCTGTGTGCTGCAGTTTCTTCTCGCTCTCAGTAGTTCCCCAAATGGAATGCTCCATTTCAGTGTATCAGGGTGGCTGCTGAGGGCGTGAAGAAGACTGTTCCCTGCTGTCATTTTCCTGTGGAGTTTGGTGTTTATCCTGTTGTCTACAATCTCTACCACTACATCTAGAAATTCAATTTGTTTCGTGCTGATGGTATATGTGAGTGTGAGATTAAAGTTGTTGTTGTTAAGTTCTCTGATCATGTCTTTAGCACTTTCTTCACTGCCCTTCCACACCACGAAAAGGTCGTCGATGTACCTGTACACCGTATTATCTTGTTGTTACCGGGGTTTTGCTCTAGTTTTCTAAGGACCTCTTCGTCCCATACCCCCAGAAAAAGATTAGCAAAACTGGGGGCAAAGCAAGTACCCATCGCGTACTTGTTTAAACATAGTGCCATTAAATAAAAACATGTTGTTGAGGAGACAGAATTTCATAAGTACTAGTAACATCTCAGTATGTTCTAGATAACATATTTCACGTGTGTTGAGAAAGTGTTGACAACAGAGGACACCTAGTGAATGATCAATTATAGAGTACAGTGAGTTAACATCCAGAGAAATCATGTAATAGTCTTCTTCCCATTCAATATCTTTGATTTTGCCCAGGAAGTCTTTTGTGTCTTGTATGTGCGAGGGAAGTTGCTCTACGTAGTCACAGAGGAAATGATCTATATATTTAGAAATATTCTCAGTGACATAGCCGATGGAGGATACGATGGGTCTACCCGGTGGTTCGCTGGGATTTTTATGCACCTTGGGTAGCAAGTAAAAGATGGGAGTTCTGGGATAGTCGCATTTCAAGTAGCAATATTCTTCCCATTGTAGGATTCCTTTGTCTTTGTACTCTATAAGTGTGTCCCACACGCTAACTATACTCGCATTGTATTCATGTATGTCAGTTGTAACATAGAATCTTGTATCTGTGAGTTGTTTGGTGGCTTCAGCAATATATGATGCCCTATCCCAGAGTACAATGTTTCCACCTGGCGGCGGATGATGATGTTCTCATCCTCATTAAGTGATTTAATGAATTGCCATTGTTTTTTGGTGAAGTTGGTGGAATCAGTGTTTCTATTACGTAGACGTTTGCGAAATTTTATGAGATCTTGGGTTGTATATATATATATCAGATGCAGTTAATCACTACAACGAACTACCTACAACCACTAATCTCAAATCTAATATATATATATATATATATACATTTGAGAATATGGATGAGTCATCAATGTGTGCTCCTCCCAAATTCCTACAAAATCCTGGGGTTCCTGTTATGGTGTGGGAAGACTGGTGCATGTATTTTTGCATTGTGCACCCCATTCCTCCAACTATAGTCAACAGCTGCACCTCCATAAGGTTATAACTAAGACAGTCTCTCTTATAGTACACTACACACTGTTGCTCATTCCTAAACTTGACCATAGAGAACAAGGATGAGGCTGTCTTCAATATACTTCACAGATTACAGGTGTACATAAAGTTCCTACCCAGTGTTTAATCCTGTGGGCATCTTTCTATTCATGTTTAAAATATATCTTGATTCTAATCTTCTTAATTGCAGTTCCCTATTGCCACCTCTGATGTTAGGAGGCAATGAATCAATCACAAAATATGTCAAATTTGACACATCCACATCATGAAATTCTTTAAAATGGCCGGCCACTGGATAGCTTTGGCCATTGTTTTTAATTGCCCTGATGTGCTGCAGTATTCTCAGATGTACTTTTAAAATGGTACTGCCAATGTACATCTTTGGATAATTACACTGAAGAACGTATACCACAAATTCACTCTTACAGTGCAAGGCTGCTCTGATCTTATAACTCTTGTTGGACAATGGGGACCTAATGTCTTTTGTATTTACCCCAAACTTGCAAGCCTTGCAACTAAGACAACGTTTAAACCCTGGGCTCCCTGTCAACTAGAGTTCTGGGGTCTGTGTTTCAGAGCTACTGACCGCCAGTTGTCTCATAGGCTTGGCTCGCTTAAAGGTCATTGATGGTTTGGCCGGTACTGGATTTCCGATTAAGGGATCACTTTTCATAAGATGCCAATGAGTAGAGTATTTTTCTTATATTCTGATGTTCCCTGCTTTATCCTGTAATCATTCTCAGCTCAGTTTGATCTTTTTTCAAATTCTCTTTTCTCCTTGAGATGGCACCTCTCTGAAAAAGAATTTCCTCACGATCTTTAAGGTTGACCTTGCTAATGGCACTGTCCAAAACCCTGTCCTATAGCCACAACTTAAAAATCTTTTCTTTAGATCTTCCTGCACTCCTCCTCGTAGAATCTCCTTATCACTATAGTTCCATATCATTCTAAGATTCTCTGCGTACGGGATACTGAATTTGAGGTTATTTGGATGGAAACTGTGGGCTTGCAGCAGGGAATTACCGCTGTGGGTTTCCTGTATAATTTCGTCTGAATTTTGCCATTGCTCACAAAAACTGTAGGTCTAAAAAGTGTACCTCACTCTTACTCATGGTGGTGGTAAAATGCAAATTTAGGTCATTGTTATTAAGACTCTCTGTGAATTTTCTTGCTGTTTCTTCTGACCCCCTCCATATTGCAAAGAGATCATCAATAAACGGGTCTAAAGGACCACGTTTTCAGACCATTCTTCAGCATATTCATTCATGAGCACCTGCTCCACCCACAAGCCCATATGCAAATTAGCATAACTGGGTGCAAAGTAGGTGCCCATTGCTGTACCTCTCTTTTGTCTATAGATCACCATGTTGAAGAGGAAGAAGTTGTTATATAGACACCAATTTACCATTGACAATATCATTTTGTATGCTGTAGAAGGCTCAATGGCCTATGACCCAAAGAATATAGGGGAAAGACCAAGGATCGTGTACCAGGGCAGTCAGGAAGGCCATTGCAAGCGATTACTAAACAGAATCGGATATATATACATTAGATAATATGGATCCATCATCAATATGTGCTCCTCCTAAATTCCTACAAAATTCTGGGGTTCCTGCTATGGTGTGGGAAGACTAGTGCAGGTATTTTGAGACATACCTAGAAGCAATTGGTGGGGAAACGTTTGTGGCATCAAGTGTGGTGGCATTGTTAAAATACAATTTAGGTGTTAAGGGCAGGAAGGTTTTAAAGACCTTACCGAAACCAACATGCTCTCTACATCAACTAACCAGGAGGGCGAAGGGGATGAAGGGTCAGAATCAGAAGAAGTAACTTCGATGAGTATGTTGAGGTCATGAAAGTCCGGGAAGGAATCTAGTATAGGGGTGGAAAGGCACAAGTTTTTTTCCAGAGCTCAAAACATGTGAGAGACGGTGGGCAATATGTATCAGTGTTAAGAACATTAGCTGCAACATGTAAGAGTAAAGACATACACAAAGAAGTCATTGGAGACCAATTCATTAATAGAACCAGTAATGTTAAAATTCAAGAGAGGTTGTTAGAACTGAAAGATCCTTCTTTGCAAAAGACTATAGATATTGCACAGCTTTTAGAAAACACATCTAGGTATGTTAATGAGGATCAAGTTAAAGACAAAAGTGATCTTAACAAAGTGAATGTGGTACAGAAACGAAAAAAGGTGTTAAAAATGCAACCAAAATGATATAAACTAAAAATAAACATGCATGTTTTATGTGTGGTAGCTCTAGACATACAGCAGAAGCAGAAAGATGTCCAGCTGTGAAAGCAAAATGTTGTAAGTGCAAAGAATTAGGGCATTTTTTGCACATGTGTAAATCTGAAAGTCAAGATGGGTGGAAATGTTCAGTGAATGTTTTTAGAATCAATCATTTTTTAATGTGTGGTCAAGCATCTGAATACACGGCTCAGCTGCCTACATCCAATGGCCGGCAGAGCGTAACCTCTTGATGATTTACACAGCGTACAGATCAACAACCCGGAGGGCGACCCCGCGATAGAGATGTCCGGGCTATAACCAGCCATCTGGCAGGTGCGTAAGTACCACTTTTATGGAAGAAAGAAACAGACAAAAGGAACAAACACCCCCCCTTCTGCCCCCCAGTTCCCCCCACCCCCCACCCTGCTCCGCATCAGTCTCTAACCTCTCCTTACACCCATCGCATCCTCTCGATGTGTCCCCCCGCCCCTTAGCTATCCTTAGTGGCCCCCAGAGGCTCCAAAGGAATGAGCTGCAGAATCTGTAGGTACTTCGGGCACGTGACCTCCCTCAGATCTTTAGAAAGGAGATGCAGAAAGGGACCCCATAGCTTCGCATATTCAGCACCTTTACAGTCAATGCCCATTGAAAGGCGCTCCATAGCCAGAAGGTGCCAAAGCCTTTGGATCCAGTCTCTTGGGTCAGGTGAGGCCAAGGAACCCCATTGCGCTAAGAGAACCTGCCGCGCCGCTAGCAGAGCTAATGCTATCTGTCGGCCCCTCAGCGAGCGCAAAGGGAAGGACTTAGGATGGGGGAGGCCCAGCAGCGCGTGCTCAGGTGCCTGAGGAAATGTAATCTAAAAAGCATCATCTAGGTCATCAAGGACTACCTTCCAGTACCGCACTAGTTTCGGGCAGTGCCACAACAAATGCACTAGTGTACCCGGATGACCGCACCCCCGCCAGCAGAGGCCCGACTTCGTTACATCCCAAGTCTTGATGCGCGCTGGAGTATAATACCAATAAGCGGCCACTTTATAAGCAGATTCAGTACCCGCAGTGTTAGAGGCAGTGTGATGGACGCGATAAAAAACGTGTTCCCATTCTTTATGTGTCAGAGGTCGCCCCAACTCCGTCTCCCAGCGAACCTGCGCCTTCGTACGCTGTTTCTTGGGGTGCAACAAGATCATCGCGTATAAATCAGATATGAGCTTGCGATCATCTGTCTTGCAAATTAGCCATTTCTCAAAAGCCGTCAAGGAACGGGACATTAAAGTGAAGTTAGCAGGTTGGGTCACCCAGTGCGTTAATTGCGAGTACTGAAAAGCATCTGTCTCTGGTAGATGGAAGTACTCCCCACGCAATTGGGAGAAAGGGATCAGGCCGTCCAGGTCGAAGAGAGATCCCACCCTCTTACAGCCCTCCTCCCTCCACCGCTGGAAGATTGGGGACGCACATCCCGGTGGAAAATCGGGATTGTCGACAATGGGGGTCATGGGGGAAGGGAAAGTAGTCCAACCCCTGCGCTGTGCTAATTGGTCCCAGGCTTTCAGAGTCGGGGAAGTCACCGGGGAAGAGTAAAGGCCCCACGCTCTGTGCTTGCGCGGTAGCCACAGCTCACGCCGATGTTACGACCCGCCACCGTCTGGTCCATAAAGTTCCAGTATTTGCTAGACAAGGGCCTGTTCCACTCCACGATATACCGGAGACAGGAGGCTTGATAGTAGGCCATCAGTAAGGGAAAGCCCAACCCACC
This sequence comes from Calotriton arnoldi, assembly GCA_963921515.1. Classification (NCBI taxonomy): domain Eukaryota; kingdom Metazoa; phylum Chordata; class Amphibia; order Caudata; family Salamandridae; genus Calotriton; species Calotriton arnoldi. The sequence goes on from CAWUFW010003198.1 coordinate 1,476,229, forward strand.
CACAGCCTTTGGCGCGGTGACGAGAGGTAATGCAAGTCTTGGCCGTTTGTTGTTCCACAAGAATGCATTGAGGAGGCCCTGCAGTTTCCGGATAGTGCCTGGGGGGGGACTCACAGGGAGCATCTGGAAAAGGTAAAGGATGCGCGGGAGTATAGTCATCTTCACCGCTGCCAGCCTCCCGTACCAAGCCAGGTTAAGGCGGGTCCAGTCTGAAAGTGCTTTGGTAGTTTGATCTACCAGTAGCTTGTAGTTGAGGGATACCGTATGAGCTACAGAAGAGGTCAATTGAATACCTAGGTATGGGATGTCAGAATCAGCCCAGTGAAAGGCGAAGTCTTGCTGCAGATCCGGAACCTCCACATCGGGAACAGAGATATTAAGAATTTGCGATTTTGAGAAGTTTACTTTAAATCCTGCAACCTTCCCGAATTCAATGAGCTCCGCCGATAGGTACCATAAGGAAGAGTGAGGCTGGGTGAGCGATAGGATAACGTCATCAGCGTATAGACTGATTTTGTGCGTGTCAGCCCCGAATTTAATCCCTGCAATGCCTATATTTGACCGTATACGTTGGGCAAAAGGCTCCATATAGAGTGCAAAAAGCAACGGGGATAAAGGACATCCCTGTCGCGTCCCTCTAGTGATGGGGAAAAGGGCCGACCTGCTCCCATTTACTCGCACCACTGCTTTAGGGGCTGCGTAAAGGCACCGGACCCAGCATATAAAGCTGTCACCCATCCCAAAGGCCTTCAGAACTGCAAATAGGTATTCCCAGTCCACTCGATCGAAAGCCTTTTCGGCATCAATAGAGAGAAAGAAAGCCGGAGCCCGAGAGCGGTGGACCAGGTCCATGAGGTGGAGGAGCCGTTTAGTATTATCCCCCCCCTGCCGCATTGGGATAAAGCCCGCCTGATCCGGATCTACGATGCCATCCATCAAGGGGCTGAGTCTCGCCGCCAGAATGCTCGCAAAGAGTTTTGCATCAATATTAAGAAGAGAGATCGGCCTATACGAACCGCAGTCTTTAGGTTCTTTCCCAGGCTTAAGGATAACAGTGATTGCCACTTCAGACATGGAAGGAGTTACCTCTCCCGTATCGAGAAAGGAGTTGAAGAGGCGGGTTAAAAGAGGAGCCAGCTCCACACAGTAGGTTTTATAAAATATGGCAGAGAAGCCATCCGGCCCCGGGGATTTGGCCACCTTCAGCCGAGCGATCGCAGATACGACCTCCTCAATGCGAATCTTGGTGTCTAAGGCATCCGCTGACGTCTTAAAGAGAGGCGTAATGTTGCAGGACGCCAAGTAATCCGCTAACCCCTCAGAGTCCGCTGCTTCCTTCCTATACAAACCCCGATAGAACTGCCGAAAGGATTCCACGATGAGGGCGTCAGTGGTATGTTCAACTGCCTGAGAGTCTCTGATGGATTGTATGGCCGACAGCTGAGCTCGCGCTCGTAGCCTATGCGCCAGCATCATCCCCCCTTTATCCCCACTAAGGTAGAATTTGTGTCGCAGGCGCAGGAGGGCGTGTTCTGCTCTATCTAAGTCAAAGTGTTTCAGCATGCGCCGCTTAGCCTCTAATTCCCTCCAGACTCTTGGGGCCCCAGTCCTCTTGTGTACCGCTTCCAGGGCGCCTACCTCCCCTTCCAACTCTGCGCGCTTCTCTTTGCGTAACCGCGCATATGATGCTGCAATCGCGATAAACTCCCCACGCACTACTAATTTCAAAGCCTCCCACACCGATGCGAGGGCCATACCGTCCTGGTCATTGGCTGCAAGATATTGGGTGATAGTGTCCCGCATTCGTGTGACCACCGATTCCGAGTGGAGCAGGGAGTCACGGAGACGCCAGCCAGACGGCGGCGGACGCGAACCCCGAGAGGTGAGCACCACCGAGATGAGGGCGTGATCCGAGAGGGAGCGCGCAGAGATGTCCGCAGCCGATAGATGGGGCAGGAGAGAGGATGTGGCTAAGAAGTGGTCCAAACGCGCATAAGTTTTATGCACCGCAGAGTAGAAGGTGTAATCGCGCTCTAAGGGGTGCTGAACGCGCCACACATCATTCAACCCACCCTCAAGGAGCCACTGCCTCCCTCCCTTCGATATTGATCCTGTTTGGTAGGACCGCTGCTCAGACCTATCCATCCCGGAATCCATCACTATGTTCAGGTCCCCCCCCACTAGGATCGATGCATCAGGAGACGTTAACACCTCAGAAAGGGCTGCCCGCAGGAAGGGCTCTTGTCGTTCGTTCGGGGCATAAAGGGATCGCACCGTTAGCTGCGTCTCCCCCCACTGAATGCGGACGGCCAGCAATCTCCCCTTAATGTCGGCCACTTGGGAAAGGACTTTGCAATGGGCGCAAGCACTAAAGAGGATCGCCACTACATGTTTCTTGGCCGGGCCTGAGGACCAGAGTTGTAGAGGGAAGCGCTTATCTTTCATCCGTTTAGTATCCCTAGAAAGAAGGTGTGTCTCCTGCAATAGGCACACATCACCCTCCGCATTCTCCAAGAGGGAGAGGATGGCCGAGCGCTTAACAGGGCTATTTAAGCCCGTACGTTTAGGCTCACAATCTTTAGATCCCTACCCATAATCCCCACCGAGAAGGAAAGAGCCCATGTGGTACCTAATGCCAATAGCGTTGAGTGGATAAGTGTGCCTTGCCTGTGGGTTTAATCCACTCCTAGCCTTCTGGAGAACTGATGCGGAGCCCCCAAAATAATCCCAAACCCCTAACAAACCCCCAAATCCCAGACCCCAATACAAAAAAACACAAAAAGGAGAGAGATGCAACAGTCGCTTGTAGTGACTACAGTCTGTCTTGTGGATCCATCCGTTAGGGAAACATGGCGCCATCAGGGAACTCTGCCCGCTCCTGATACAGGGCACTCCGACTCACAAGGACTGAGATGATAGAACAAGAACTCTCCCAAAACTGCCGGCCTCCGGCACCGCATAATAATCCCACCAGTGCCAGCCATATGGACCTCAGGGGGTCCCAGAGTTGTCGGTCACCAACGCCACAGAGGTAACAGCTGCTTCTCTCTCTATCAGACTCGCGGACACGTCTGGCTTCGCTGGCGGAGGGGACCTCCCAACACGTTGCCAGTCATTGGACCGTCTACGCCTTCTAGCAGGCGATCTGGTACTCCCGGATATAGGAGCAGGCCGCTCCAGACCCAAGAGCTCGAATGCAGCGTCCAGGGAGCGAACCTGATGTAGCCTGCCATTATGTTTGAAGATGAGCCGGAACGGATGACCCCATGAGTAGGGGATGCCCTGCCAGTGCTCACGCAAATGATTAGTGATAGGTTTAAAGTCTCTGCGCTTGGCGAGAGTAGAGGCCGCCAAATCCTGGAAAAGTGTAGGCTGGTGGCCCCGAAACTGCACGGGATGAAGGTCACGGGCCTTCCGAAGAATCCTCTCCTTGATCTGGAAGTCGTGGACACACACCAGTATGTCCGGTGGCGGAGCCCTGGCACCACGCGGCAAGCCAACACGGTGGACTCGGTCCATTTGGATTTCTCGCTCCTCCCCTTCGCCTAGTATCTGTCGGAACAGCTCACCCACGTACTCACGGAGGTCATCACCCTCTCCCTTCCACGGGACCGCCCGAATTCTAATTTTGTTCCGCCGAGATCGGTTCTCCAGATCCTCGGCATGGGCCTGTAGGTCGAGATTCTGTTCCATGAGGCGAAGGACGTCTTGCTGAAGGTGGTGCACTTCATCCGTAGTGCCCAAGTCATGATCCTCCAGAGTCGCCACCCGCTCGCCAATGGCATCGACATCGCGCTGCATCTCGCGCAGATCTGAGGAGAGTTGAGAGCGGAGCTCCAAGATGTCTTCCTTTATGGCGGAAAATAAGTCTAGCATGAATGCCTTGGTCGCCGGGAGATCGTTGACGTCAGGTTGCGTGGAGTTGACATCCAATTGAGCAGCTGCTTGCCCTGTCGCCTTTTGAAGTAGGTCCTTCAGGGGTTTATCCCTTCTGTTCCTGGAGGATGACATCTAGCCGCAGGTAAGGGCCCACGCGCAGCACCAACGGGAAGGGGCAAAAGTGAGAACCTCTTCCAGGAGCGGAACCGCAGCTCACCCCCTTCGGGACGCACCCCCCAGTCCCGGCTGTAATCCCTCGCACTGCTTCACCGCTCGGCTCACGGGGTTGTCCGCAAGAAGGAGGGGGGGGCCAGGGCACCACCGCGCCCACTCCAACCTCTCCAAGTGCTACAGATCCCGGAGACAGAGGTGGTATCGCAGCCAGAAGAAGGGGGCTTAGCTAAGGGCCCGGACACCTGTCACACCAGTTGCTCAGTAAAAGCAGGGGGAGGGGGTGGGAAAGGCACCCCACACTACGCCCCCCACCTCACTCTGGCAGGCGCAGGCCCGGAGGATCCTCTCATGCCCGTGGCCCTGTTCCACACTACACCCGTAGCACTCAGTGGAGGCAAGGCTCAGTTAGGCCCCAGCAGCACTCTCCCCCGCAGCAGGCAGATGAGGCCCAGACCGCCAGAAGGAAACACCACCCGCCGACACACGGGCCGAAGCTAGTCCCCTCGCTCCCCGCAGAACCTCTAGACTCCAGCCACACCGCTAGGCCCACGCTGCATCTGCCCCAGGGGAGGGCGCCCCTCGCTGCTGCAGTATCCCGGCCCCCCACCAATGCAATCAGTCGGGGGGAGGTCCCCAGGCCGCTCCAGTCATCGACAAGCCAGGGAGGACATCGTGACGAAGGAACGAAGGGAGCGGCACCGCCTGCCGATGTACAGGCCGATGGTAGGCCTCCCTCCTCCCCACGGGCCTCGCAACCCTCGCTGCCGCCGCTGGGCCCACCGCTTCTCTGCGTCACGAGAGGGTCGCTCGCCTCTGTCTCAGCCCACCCAGGCCACCACAATGTAGGGGAGACTCCGGTGCAACTCCCTCCCGCAGCACCTCCGTACTCCGTTAGCGGGACCGCCTCGGAGCCCGCTGAGAAGGGGGGGAGGCTCCACCGATCTCCTCAGGCACCAGCACGGGCATCAAGGCCCCACACCTGCTCCGCCCGCAGGGCCTCCCACCGTCCGCCGACCCACGGACCGAAATCCCGGTCCCGCTCCAGCCGCTCTACCACTCCTCACCTCTCTGCCCCCGTTGTCGGCTGGCCAGATTCGCCGCAGGTTTATTTATTTATTTATTTATTTACTTGGTGTTTTCTATAGCGCGAACATGACCCTGCGTAGGGTATCAGAGCGCTTTACAATTGCATTTTCAAAACCAAAACCATTTATGTTTCCAAGTCATCAGTTGTTGTACCATGAATAAAACTAAACATTAAGCTTAATATACATATATACAATCCCACAAAGGGTTAATGATCGACGAGAGGTAGCAAGAATATGATCATGACAGGTCCGTAGACAATAGCTAGACTGTTGAAAATTAAGGGAGATATTTCCTCATATAGAACGATTTTGCTTCCTTTTTGAATGCCGCGATGGATGGGATTCTTCTAATGTTAGGCGGGAGAGCATTCCAGATTCTAGGAGCTGCACCGGAGAACGCTCGGTCATAAGTTCTTTTCTTACAATAGCGAGCCGGTTTCAGTAGTAGGTCTGCGTGGCTCCTGGAGAACCAGCACCCTCCTGATAAAGTGAGTTTCTGGGCTAGGTAACCTGGTGTTTTGTAATGTATCGCTTTGTGAGTGATGCATGCCAACTTGAATTGAACTCTTGCTTCGAAGGGCAACCAGTTGAGTGCTTTCAAATGAGGGGAGATATGGTCAAATTTTTGGGATCCCGATATTAGTCTTGTGGCTGCATTAAGACAAGCTTTCAGTGGGGCTGTTGAGATCTTGGGGAGCACGGCCAGAGTTGTGCATCCATACTCTATCCTTGATATGACCAATGCCTGAACTGCTGTTTTGAGATCTGTCTTATTTAAGAATGGTTTTAGTTTTCTAAGGTAGCTTAAATGGAACCGGGCATTTTTTGCCATCGTGTTGATATGTGCTAACATGTTCAGATTTTTGTCCAGTATAATTCCCAAGGATTTAGTAGAGTCAACAATCTTCGGAGTACACTTTAAAGCCGTGATTAGGTTGGTCCATTCTACTATATTTGATGTACTTTTCTGGGGCGTAATCAGCAGGAATTCGGTTTTATGAGGGTTAAGCTTCAGGTGGTTGATGGTTAGCCATTGGAGGGTTCTCATTAGTGCCTGGTTCATGGTATTTATCTCTTCTGTCGATGTGACTTTGATGTACAGCTGAGTGTCATCTGCGTACATGTGGAAAGAAATGTTTGCTTTTTGTAATATATCCGTGAGTGGTTCTATGTATAGATTAAATAACGCCGGAGATAGTGTTGACCCTTGCGGAACTCCGATTGTATTTCTGGTTGAACCTGACAATGCTTGGTTGACTATGAATTTTTGCGATCTGTTCTCAAGAAAGGAACTAAACCATTTTAGGACTGTTCCCTCTAGCCCCATTCTGTTTTTCATACGATCCAGTATTTTAGCATGGTTTACCGTGTCGAAAGCCGACGAAAGGTCCAGCAGGATTAGGAGACATGTTTCGTTATGGTCGAGGGCAAGTAAAGCGTCATCCACGATGTGCAGAATTGCTGTTTCTGTGCTATGGTTTGGTCTGAATCCTGATTGGAAGTCATTTAACAGATTGAATTCCGAAATGTGAAGGCTCAATTGATGTTGCACACATTTTTCCAGGACTTTGGCTAGCAAGGGAATGTTTGTTACTGGTCTGAAATTGTTGGGATCAGAGAGGTTCTCTGTTGGTTTTTTTAAGAGTGGAGTGACTTGCCCAGTTTTTAGGCAGACCGGTATTTGGCCTTGTGTTAACGAAGCATTGATGATCTTTGTCCATGACGGGATGAGCAGATGGTTTATAGAAGACCAACACTTTGCAGGTAAAGGATCGTTATAGTGATTGTTAGGTTTAGTGGTGGAAATGATCTTTGCAATGTCTAGTTCACTGACAGGCTTAAATACTGACCATCGAGCATTGTTTTTTGGTTTTTCTAATTCTAGTTGAAACTGATGTTCATCTAAGGTACTCTTACCGCTTTCAAGGTCTTCGGCTGCTTTTTTGAGCTCCCCCTCCAATGAATTTGCTTTGTCTGTAAAGAAGGAGGAGAAATCTTCACTATTTAAGATTGTTTTTATAATGGCTGGTGCCGATTTGGCAGATTTATTGGATTGATCTTTTAGTAGATCGAATAGTTTCCTTGGTCTGTTTATTGCATTATCCAGTTCTTTCCTGAAGAAGTCTTTTTTTGACTTTAGAATGCTTTTATTGTAGGCTTTCCTGGACTGTCTCAGTTGGGTTAAGTGGGGCGATGAAGGGTATTGTCGCCATTTTCGCTCTGAAAGTCTCAGTGAACGTCTTTCTTCATTAAGGGCATTATTAAACCAGGGGTTTTTGTCTTTGTCAGTGATCCTTTTGAATTTTAAAGGGGCTATGTCCTCAATAATGCTCGACATTGTCTTGTTATAGTGCTTCGTGAGGTCACTGACGTCAACCATGCTCTTAGGTGGTTGCAGTTCTATTTCACAGCGAGCTGCGACGTTGTCCATATTGATTCCTCTAGTGTCACGAGTCCATTTTCTGGGCTTAATAGGTTGTGAGGACATTTTGGTTTTTATGAAGGGTATTTCGAAGGTAATGATGTGATGATCAGACCAATCGCAGGGGGTGATTACAATTTTATCGATAGCTTTTTCTTTAGCTATGATCCAATCTAAGGTAGATCCTTTGGAGTGGGTAGGTAGATGACATCCTTGGACCAGCGAGTGATCTTCCAGGAAGGCTTTGAAAAGGGTGATCTGACTGTCAGTATGATCCTCCCAATGAAGATTGAAGTCTCCTAAGAAAATATCGTTAGACTGCAGATTAGAGTTGGCAGTGATGATTTCTATCATCTGGTCTATGAACTTGGTCTTTTTACCCGGGGGGTGGTAGAGTGCGTGGAGTTTACAGTTTTGGTTATCAGACGATCTTAAGGACATGCCCAGATATTCACAAGATTCTAAAGGGTCAGATTGTATTTTTGTGATGGTAATGTCTGATCTATGTATACAAGCAATGCCTCCTCCCGTTTTGTCACGTCTGTCCTGTCTCATAATACAGTAATTCGGGGGACTAAAAGATCTAGGCATGGGGAAGAAGAGTCAGATAGCCATGTTTCTGTCAATATAGTTACGTCAATTTCTTGGTTTAGTATGAGGTCGGCTATGTCTGCAGCATGTTTTTTTGCTGACCGACAGTTGAGTAGAATGCAACGAATGTGTTTCTGTGGATTGATCATTGGCGAGACAATCTTGTCGGGAATTAATAACACATTTTTTAGGTTGCTAAAATTTAGCCTTCTATTGTTAGGCTTAGCAGTTCTGCCAGCGTTCGTTGGGACTGTTTGAATATTGTTTACACCTATCTTAGTGGGAGTAGTGGGGGTTGGTTCATATGAAGACAGAAGAGTTTGGATCTCATTGTCTGTCAGATAGCTGAGTTGCTTACGGGGGCGGAATATTCTGTTTGACGGAGCCATTGGGATAGAACGAACTTTAAATTGTGTTTCATGAATGGATTTCTGTAGAACCTCCATTTTTGAAAGCCATTTTTCTGATAAGCACAACAGGTTCTTCATATCTCTAATAGCGAAAAGCATGGCTTTGTAAGTCTTGCTGGATTGCGAACTGAGATTATCAAATTCCCTATTATGTTGAGGGGCTCTAATCTTTTCAGACTCTATTTTAGGTTGAGTAATGGTGGGAAGTTGTGTGGGTGCCCCTGTTGGAATGCTAGCTTTGAATATCTCTGAGGGATAGGGACAACTTTTAAGATGTTTTGTGCATGTTTCTTTGTGACTAGAAACTGTTTCGCATTTCCCTATGTCAGTCATATGCGTGCCTCTCCAGTTAACCTGGTCAACTTCTGTTGATTTCAACCTACTAACTGTTTCCGGTAGAGGGTTGTGATCAGTGTTAGGGCTTGGAAAGGAGCTAGAGTCACTGTGGTTAGCGGTGGATGATGTAGCTATAGATAGATGTGGGCTGTTACTCCTGTCTTTAGAAATACTGGCTTCCTGATTCAACTGTTGGTGCTCATTGGTGATTGTGCAATCTATCGCCATAGCTTGATTCGTCTGTTGGGGTTCTATCGTGATGAAGTTTTCAATCACGGCCGTTTGATTCCCATGTGGGACGATGCCTTGTGAATTTTTATTTGGTCGAATTCTTGAGGGGGGGGCTGTTAAGGACCTGAATTTTTAATGTTGAGAAGTATTCGTCAAATCGTTCCAGGTTCTTGTCGTCGCGGCCCGGGAGCCCTCCCCCGTCTCGCGGGGGGGCTCAACCGTCACCGCCTCGCCGGGGAAAGTGCTTAGGACGCACCGCTCCGGATCATCCGTGTCCCCAGGCCCTGCTCTCCCCACGTGGATCGGGCCTCAGCGCAACAATATGGCGGCGGCACTTCAGGGCCCAGGTCCGCCCGGACACCTCCGCCGCTCCGCCTCCCAAGGCCCAGCGCCGATCGTCAGAGCGGTCTCCCGACCGCGGTCCCAGAGGTCACAGCAGGCAGGTAGGGCACCACTGGGCCGAGGGCAGTCACCGCGCCTCCGCTTCAAGGGGCCCAGCGGCCCGCCGCACGGTCGGGGCTGACGTGCCCGGGAGAGACCACCAACTCCGCAGCTGCGCGGAAATAGGCACACCGTCGGTGCCGGGATTGCTTGCCAGCACAGCAGAACCCCGTGGCAGGTTCGGATGGGCACCAGTTAGGGCGATAGGCAATGCTTTGTTCGGGCGGCGCCGGAGGGACAGGAAAGCACGTCCTACTCCGCCGCCATCTTGGCCACTCCCCCAGTGAATGTTTTTAAAGAGTATATTGGAGAGTATTTAGAGGTAGAGGAAAAAGACAGAGTTGAGGTATTAGTAATAAGTGAGAATGTTATTGGAGAAATAAAAGAAGAGTATTGTCCACCTAACTGCACTATAAAAATCAATTAAACAAATCTATCTGTTTGGGCTGACTCATGCTCCTCGTATACGATTAACAGTCATGTGTGAGAAAGCTTAGGAGAATGCAAATTATTTACACCTGACATAGAACATGAGGGGTATTGCAGCATGAAGCTTCTACTATTAGGATATTTTAATTGTAAGTTATCTTAGAAAGACAGAAAGATGAATGAAAGAGTGTATGTGGTGAAAAAATGGAGAGCCCTTTTGGGGAGAGAGCAAAAAGCATTAGGCATTATCTTGGATGCCAATCACCCGGAGCAGGTATTGTTGACAGAGGATGTGGAGAGAGCAAAATGGAGTGTTAAGAATCCCAAGTTATTCACAAGCAAACTTGGATGTTTAGACAAATTTGAACATCGCATTGTTTTGAAGACAGAGAGTGTACCGAAGGTACATAAAGTGAGAAATGCGCTGTTTGCCTTGAGAGCGCAACTAAAGGAGGACCTGAATAGGCTGTGTGAGGCAAAAGTTATAGAGCCAATAGAATCATCTGAATGACCTAATCCCATTGTTTTAGCACGCAAACCAAATGGCAAGTTGTTTATGTGTGTCTATTTGAGAGACCTCAATCACAGTCATTGGGCCGACCCTCACCCAGTGCCGCATATAAATCAAATGATTTCCATCAATAGATTTATCCAATGCGTACCACCAGGTCCGTTTACATTTCAAATCTAAACACCCCACGTCATTCATAACACCTGAAGGCACGTTTCAGTTTGTGCGCATGCCTTACGGGTTAGCATCTGCAGTTTATCAAAAAGAAAATATCATATGTAGTGATCTTTCAGGATGATACTTTAGTTTGGGGTGCAGATATTGAAAGTCATGATGGCTTCCTGGTATTTGAGAAACTGCAAGATGCAGAATTAACGGTGAGCCTGTACAAATGCAAATTCAGGGTGATGCAAGTATATTATCTGGGGAGACATTGTCTTTGGAGGGTGTGAAGCCAAAAAATAAAACTACTTGAAGCTATAGAGTGTGCACCTCCACCAGCTAACAGGGAGCAATTACTCTCTTTTCTCAGTCTTGCCGAGTATTATTCAAAGTTAGTGCAGGATTGTGCCAATAAGGTACATGCTTTGAGAATATTTACGAAGAAAGGAGTGAAATTTGAATGGACTGGTGATTGTCAGTGAGCTTAAAAAGAGATAAAATTGGAGATTGTGAAGACTGTAGCCGTGAAGCCATTTGATCCTCATGATCAGATCATAGTGGTAGTGGATGCAAGTGCCTATGGTTTGGGGGATGTATTAATGCAGAGGAAAGATGGACAGGAGTATATTGTGGCATTAGCCTCGCAAAACCTTAAGGGGGCGGAAGCTACATATTCGGTCATAGAGAAGGAAGCACTGTCATGCTGGGGGGGTCAGTTATTTCAAGACATGTGTGGGGGACAAACTTTGATTGAGAACTGATCATAGATCATTGATTGGCATGTTCACATTTAAAGGTGCAAGTAGGGCGATGCCAAGAATAGCAAAATGGTTATACTGATTGCAAGAATATGATTTAATACTTAAGTATGTTCCAGAAAATTGGAACATAAATGCAGATTGTTTATCCCGATTACCATTGCAGAAACATGAAGAAGATGATGAAGAGGAGGATGGTGAACTGTGGTTAGAGGTCAGTGTGGTGGGGCCATAAGTGAGGAAGAGTGGAAGCAAGCAATTTTGGAGGATGAAGTTATGAAGCAATTATTGACAGGCTTGTCTAATTCCACTAGTCTGGTGGAGAGTGTAAGGAAAGAGTATGGAGAGTACAGGATGGTGTGGTGCGAGTTGTTGGTGGTAGACAGCATTGTACGAAGAGATAGTAGGTTGGTGGTGCCTTTGGTATGGCGAGCCAGGGCAAAGCAGCATGTTGGGCATGAAGAGGAGAGCTCGCATTAACTTTTGGTGGCCAGGCATGGACAAGGAAATTGAAAGGTGTGTTCGAAATTGTGTAGTGTGTATGTGTAGTCACCCATCATGTCCACTAGGCTGCCAAAAAAAACTGTGGCAAAGGGTGGCAATGGACATTTGTGGACCATTTAACGCAAGAAGAATAGAAAATAAATTTGCCATAGCGTTGGTAGATTACTTTTCCCAATGGCCAGAAATAGCTTTTGTAAGGGAGATAAAGGCATCCAACATCATAGACTTTTGTGAAGAGGTGTTTCGTAGGGAAAGATACCTGGAATGCGCGGTCACAGATAATTGGTCTCAGTTCATAGCAGAAGAATTCAAGAAGTATGTGGGAGAGACTGGGGCAACACGCAACACAACAGTGGGTTATCATCCCAGAAAAAATGGTCTCATTGAGAGATTTAATCGTGTGCTGAAAGAGTGCGTGCAACTGGCCGATGAGAATGGAAAAGAATGTAAGAATGCAGTCAAGAAAATGTTGTGGAGTTATCGGAACACGCCTCATACGGCCACGTTGAAAACCCCATTTAGCCTTCTTAAGGGTAGGCAAGCCAGCACCAAGGTGGCACCTGCGTAGATAAACAGATCAAACACTCAAGGTGTTAAGAAAAAAATCTGAAACATAGGGTATGTGCGTAGGCACAACGACAGTTGGAGGAACAATATATGCAAATTTGTGTGTGGTGATTGGGTAAGGACATAACTGGCAGGTGGTCAGAGGGCAGGGTTGTCCAAATGGTCCAAGCCCAAGCAGGTCAAGAGAGTAGGTGGAAACAACGTGTGGTTGGACGATGGGAGGAGGTTGAATACGTGGAAGGTAACTTTGTGTAATGACCTCGAGTGCAGCGTTTGGTTAAAGAAAACTGGTGGAAACATTTCAGAAAATGATTTTGCAACAGAAGTGAAAAGCAGTAAAGTGGAACGTATAAGACAAAAACATTTTGGCAGAAGGACAATATTTGTTCATGAAAAACTGTGTTGTGCTTCTAGGGGAATTGCAAATGCAAGTAATGTGTTTATGTCTTAGGTTCATAAAGCATGTGTTGTGCTGTCTGATGCATTGCAACTTAAAGTTAAAGCATGATATTTCTTTTTGCTAATTATAAAAAGGGAGATATGTTGTATCTTAGCAACTGGTTGCCATCTACACTGGATTCTAGATTGTGGATTCCAGTGGAAAGAGCTGGCGGTTGCTAAAGTGAGAGGACGTGACAGGGGTTGTCGTTCTGTACTCAATAAAGCTTTCAACCTATAACTCCTGCATCTTGGCGTCTTAAAACAAACCAATCAGAGAATATCTTAAAAGGTTGATGTTAGACCTGGCATCCTTGGCGTGGGTCTCCCTTCCATTTTTTCGTAATGCCTCCACGGTTGCCGATATGTTTTTGCTGGACTAGATGCTCATGGGCACTTTGCCGCTGCTAATCAGTGCCAAAGTGCAAGTGCTCCCTATCGTTAATTGATACATGTATTAGTGACTCCATGATTGGATGATTGGTTTACTTGTCAGTCCCTAGTACAGCGCACTCAGTGTGCCCAGGGCTTGTAAATCCAATGCCGCTGGTGGGCTTGCAGCACTGGTTGTGCCACCCACAGAAGCGGCTTGTAAAATGTGTCTCAGGCCTGCCATCGCAGAGCCTGTGTGCAGCCTCGGGCTGCCATGCCGACTTGGTGAGTACACCCACTTACCAGTCCCTAAACCTTCCCTTTACTGCATGTTGGTCACCCCTAAAGTAGGCCCTAGGGCAGGGTGCATTGTAAGTATAAGGTAGGACATGCCCTGGTGTGTGTGGCATGTCCTAATAGTGAATTACAGCCATTTTCGTTCTTCACTATTGCAAGGCTACCTGCTCCCCATAGGCCAGAATGGGCAGACTGACTATTACACCTTATAGTCAGAACTGACCCAGGGAACATGGTAGAAAAACGAATTTAGTATGCCTGAACTCAGGATGATAAAATACATCTTTTAGTGAAGTTGGTTTTAACATTCTGTGTTCGAAAATACCACTTTTAGAAAGTGGGTATTTTCTTGCCTAACTATCCAAGCCTGCCTCTGCTAGGTTGTGTATTCCTTGTCTGGAGATTGAGTGACAGGGGCTGGGGGTGGCTACAGGAGACAGGGTGAGTCAGCGCAGGGCTGAATAGAAAGATCTGCATCCAGAGTGGAGGGAGGAGCTGCACCTGGGTCTGAATAGGGCTGTGCCTGCCTTCCACAATGCTGGCTCCACCTCCTGCCGGGCGGCTGAGCACTCTGCCCCACATTCTGAAAGGAAAGAAGGAGGCAGAAAAACAAAGTGCTCCAGAACTGACCAGAACTGGTTTTGGACTAGGCAGAGGCCTCTCTGCCTCCAGAGAACAAAGAGAATCAGGGTATAAGAGGGGCACCCAGACCCCAGGAAAATCAGATCACTTTTGGGAACAAGAAGAAACCTTTGCTGAGGAGCGGAACCAAGAAGAAACTGAGGAGAGACTATCCCTAAGCCTGAAGTGCTGCTTGGGGGATTGGCCTGCAGTGGTTTGCCTGACTGCCAAAGAGAGGAGAAAGGAACTTTTGCTTTGCTGTGACTTTCATCAACTTGTGAAGGATCTCCAAGGGCTTGGAAGAGAGCTTGCCCCCTGACCGAAGTCCCAGGACCATTGGACTTCACCCCCTTTGTGAATTGCTGCTGGAAACTCTGTTTCAGTGGCTACAGAGGTAGGGAGCTGTGACCGACTCTCACGACCGACTCGGTGTCCTGTAAGCACCGCATCGAAGCACCGTCTCGCCCTGCAACGCACGGCCCTGGTCTCACCGACTCCGTCAACGAGCCGCTGCCTGCACCGCATCGAGGGACAACGCGTCCTGCAACGCTTCGCTACGCCGAATCGAACTGGTCCGACCGACACGGTCACTGCTGCTGAGTTCGAGTCCTGTGACCGCACCGGAGTTGGGCACCGCTCGCACGCTTTGCGACGCACCGCCCGACTCGCACCGCTGTCCGGACTGATCGACGCCAGCTCCTGAATCCGGCTCCGTCGCCGCACCGCAACCTGCCAGCACCGCATCGAAGCACCGTCTCGCCCTGCAACGCACGGCCCTGGTCTCACCGACTCCGTCTCGACGACGTCAACGAGCCGCTGCCTGCACCGCATCGAGGGACAACGCGTCCTGCAACGCTTCCATTTTTGCATCGCGACCGCGACGAACAGCCATCCGGCTCGCACGCCCGTGCCTGCCGCTTCAAGTAAAAGGTACTGTGACCGAGTCTGTCTACGCTGTGTTGGCCCGTCTCGACGCGGTCAGCTGGATTTGTTAGACTCTGTTTGTTCTCGACATCGCCGTAGCCGGAGGAGGCTACCGACTCGCACAGAACCTTGAATGAAGCCTTTTTGATCAGAACTAAGTATTCTTAACAGTATTGTGGATTATTTTTGTCGTTTATGGTCTTGTGATAAATCTATATAAAGTATACCTATTTTTATAAATATATAACCTGTGTGGTGTCCATTTGTAGTGTTGTCACTTGATTACTGTATGTGTTCACAAATGCTTTACACACTGCCTCTGAACTAAGCCTGTCTGCTCGTGCCAAGCTACCAAGAGGGTGAGCAGGGGTTATTTCGGGAGTGTACCTACTTTCCCTGACTAGACTCAAGGGTCCCTATTTGGACAAAGGTACCTACCTCTGCCAACTAGAGACCCCCAAATCTAACATTGGTGGTCAGCGGTGAGGATTCTGGACTTGCATTTGTGACTCATGTACAGTGATTGGTGAACACTACTTAGTGAGTGCAGACCAAAACGCAACCACATACTTTAATAGCATTTTTTCTGGGATTTCCTATTTTTGCAAATGCCAAGTTCAGTCACTATGGAGAAACCAGCATCAGTAGCCTCTGTTGAATGTGATTGGGAAGAAGAGAGGCTAGAATGCTACACCCTTAAGCAGCTCAAGCAATTCTGCAAAAAGTTTAAAGTGTCCATGACCGGGATCTCCAGGAAGGAGGACCTCCAAAAGGCGCTGAGGGCCTGGGTCGAATCAAGGAGTGCCCCTGTGGAGGGGGCTGAGAATGCAGAAGGGCAGCTGGAGGGGCTATTGGGTCTAGGGGCTAGAAGACCACCTTCCCCAGTAGGTAGCAGTGTTTCTGCCCGAGGACTGTCTCCAGAGGAGTTGGAGGACAGGAAAGAGAGTAGGATGCACGAAATGGAGCTGACCAAACTCAAGCTGAATAAGCAGTTAGAATTCGAAATGCAAACAAGGAAATTAGCCCTAGAGGAAAAGAAAATGCAGTTTGAACATGAGAAAGTTTTGAGGGAGTTGGAATTGAAGGCCAAGAGCTTAGAGATTACTCCCTCTGGTGGCAGTGTACCGCCTGTGCCTGATGAAGCTAGGGTGTATATTCCCAAAGATGTGGTGAAGGAGTTTTTAAAAATGACGACATAGGGCAGTGGTTCAAAGCCTATGAGGTAGCCATGTCTTCCCACCGGGTCCCTGAGAAGGATTGGGGAGCGGGGTTGTGGGGACGGTTCCTCAGTGAAGGGCGGGATACCTTGTTGGATTTGCCCTCTGAAGTCTATAATTCGTACAGCCACATGAAGGATGCCTTAATGACTAGATATGGTTTGACCCCTGAGCTTTATAGGCAAAGGTTCAGGAACTGTAGTAAGATTGAAAGCAGTACCTGGGTTGAATATGTGACCTTCTTTTGCAGAGCCTTGGATGGTTGGGTAAAGGGTAGCAAAGCGACTGATTTTCAGGCGCTCTTTGATTTGATTGCCTGGGAGCACTTGTCCGGTAATTGTTTTCCTGAGCTACGCCAGCACCTGATTGATAGTAAGCTGACTAACCCTAGGCAGC
The DNA here is from genome assembly GCA_963921515.1 of Calotriton arnoldi. NCBI lineage: Eukaryota > Metazoa > Chordata > Amphibia > Caudata > Salamandridae > Calotriton > Calotriton arnoldi. The sequence continues at coordinate 1,492,997 of CAWUFW010003198.1, forward strand.
TTGCTGAGGAGGCGGACCGCTGGGTGAGTACCCGGGTCCACAAGGGTCACGTGGGAGACTCCGCCAAGGGTGGGCAGGGTCCCCAGCAGAAGAGTGGGGGGACAAGGGTAAACAGAAGGAGTTCCATAAAGGGCCCCAAAGTAGACCCCAAGGGAACCAAGGGAAAGGTTCCCAGCCTCCCCCTGAGAAGAAGCCAGTGGCCCTGACAGGCCCCCTGTTCACCAGGGACCACTGGTATGTTACAAGTGTGGCGCCCCTGGCCACAAGGCAAACGATCCTCGTTGCCCTTTGCATGGAAAACCAGCACCCACCAGTGCAGTCCCCCGGCAGTTGGCTAGTGTAGCCCTGGGGGAGGAGTTGGGTGCCCAAGGTGGGGGGATCCCACAGTGTTTTCCCTTGTCTCATTAGGAGACTCTGAGATGGTCCCTAGGACCCCGCTGCCTGAGAACACTAAGAAATACAGGCAGTGGGTGACCATCAATGGCCATAGGGTGGAGGCTCTGAGAGACACAGGAGCCAGTGTGACAGCTGTCAAGTGTCACCTGGTGTCTAAAGAGCAGGTTATCCCTGATGCATTCTATCCGGTTGTTGCCGCTGACAACACAGAGAGTCACTGCAAGGTGGCTCAGGTTCCCTTTGAGTGGGGGGGTCTCGGGTACTCTTCAAGTAGCTGTGAGGCCAGCCATGCCTGTTGACTGTTTGTTAGGGAACGATTTGGAGAGCTCACCTTGGGCTAAGGTGGAGCGGAGTGCGCATTTAGAAATGTTGGGCTTGCCTGATTGGGCATGTGTGACCACCCGGTCAATGGCAGCTAAAGGTGTTCAAGAGGACCTGGAGCCTGAGAGGGAGGCCCAGGTGCCTGCCGGAGAGAGAGGAGGCAGGGGCGCGGGAAACCGGCCCCCGAGGTTCCCACGGTCCAGGAGGAGGCAGACCCTGAGGGGGATGCCCTGGAGCCTACAGGGGAACAGGTAGCTGAACTGGGGGACCTACCTGAGCTGACCCATTGGCAGCAAGAAGGAGGACCCTCCAGGGAAGAGTTCTGCAAGGAGCAGAACACATGCCCTTCTCTCGTGGGTCTGAGGCAACAGGCCACAGACCAGGCAGCAGGTGATCAGTCTGGATCACATTGGGTTTACTGGGAGAATGGTCTCCTGTATTCAGAGCCTAAGGTTGCTGAGCCTGGGTCAGCCCGTGTGCTGGTGGTACCCCAGCGCTTCAGAGCCTTCCTACTGGGGTTGGCTCATGATGTACCGTTAGCGGGACATCTGGGGCAGGACAAGACCTTTGACAGGCTTGTTACCCATTTCTATTGGCCCCAGATGCGCAGGAGTGCCGCCACTCACTGCAGAACATGCCAGACTTGCCAGGCAAGTGGAAAGAGTGGGAGGAAGCACAAGGCTCCTCTCCAGCCATTCCCTGTGGTCAGCACCCCCTTTGAACGGGTGGGTATTGACATTGTGGGGCCACTGGACCCCAAGACAGCCATGGGCAACAGGTTTATCCTGGTCTGGGTGGACCATGCCACCCGGTACCCTGAAGCCATCCCTCTGAGGACAGTGACGGCCCCCGTGGTGGGACGGGCACTGATGGGAATTTTCTCACGTGTGGGATTCCCTCAAGAGGTGGTGTCTGACAGAGGTACCAACTTCGTGTCCAAGTACATGAAGTCCCTGTGGCAGGAGTGCGGTGTAACTTACAAGTTCACCACTCCTTACCACCCTCAAGGAAATGGGCTGGTTGAGAGATTCAACCGGACCCTCAAGGGCATGATTATGGGTCTGGAAGAACCCATGAGGCGTAAATGGGACGTCCTCTTACCATGCCTGTTGTTTGCATACCGGGAGGTGCCACAGAAGTCTCTAGGGTTCAGTCCCTTTGAGCTCCTCTATGGACACCCGGTGCGAGGACCTCTGAGTTTGGTCAAGGAAGGCTGGGAGCAATCTCCCAGGAAACCTCCCCAGGATGTATACAGTTACATGCTGGCCTTCAGGAACCAGACTAGGCGTTTCAGAGAACTTGCTGAGGCAAATCTGGAAGCCAGCCAGGAGGAGATGAAGCGGTGGTACGACCAGAATGCCACTCTGGTAGAGCTTCAGCCTGGTCAGAAAGTGTGGGTCATGGCCCCTGTGGAGCCCTGTGCGCTCCAGGACAGGTGGACCGGCCCTTTTACGGTGGTGGAGCGCAAGAGTCCAGTTACCTATTTGGTGGACTTGCAGTCTCCCAGGAACCCCTTGCGGGTCCTGCATGTGAACCGCCTGAAGCCCCACTTGGAGAGGTCCCAAGTGGGCATGCTCTTAGCGACAGATGATGGAATGGAGGAGGAGACCGAGCCTCTTCCTGACCTCCTGTCAGCCCGAGAGCAAGATGGATCAGTGGAGGGAGTAAACCTCTCTACCTCCCTGACACCTGAGCAGCAGGGTGACTGTCGCCACTTGTTGGGACAGTTCCCTGACCTGTTCTCCCTGGTTCCCAGTGTCACTCATTGGTGCGTCCATGATGTGGACACTGGGGACAGTCTTCCTGTGAAGCACAAGGCTTACAGGGTGACTGACAGGGTCAGAGCCTGCATCAAGGAGGAGGTCTCCAAGATGTTTGCGCTAGGGGTGATTGAGTCCTCTAACAGCCCCTGGGCCAGCCCCGTGGTCTTGGTTCCAAAAGCTGCCGCGCCTGGTGCCACACCAGAACTCCGGTTCTGTGTGGACTACAGGGGACTCAATTCCGTCACCAGGACTGACGCCCACCCCATCCCCAGAGCTGATGAGCTCATAGATCGGTTAGGGGCTGCGCGGTACCTCAGCACGTTTGACTTAACGTCTGGATACTGGCAGATCGCCTTGACTGATGGGGCAAAGAGAGGTCAGCATTCTCCACACCAGATGGGCACTACCAGTTCCGGGTGATGCCCTTTGGGATGAAGAATGCCCCTGCCACCTTTCAGAGGTTGGTCAACCAGGTGTTGGTTGGACTGGAGGATTTCAGTGCCGCCTACCTGGATGACATCGCAGTGTTCAGTGCCCGTTGGGAAGAGCATCTGCGCCACCTCTGGGAAGTGTTGATGGCGCTGCGGAGGGCAGGCCTCACAATCAAGGCGAGTAAGTGCCAGATTGGGCAGGGTTCTGTGGTGTACTTGGGACACCAGGTTGGGAGCGGCCAGGTGGCGCCCCTCCAACCGAAAATTGATACCATTCTGGCTTGGGAGCCCCCAAGACCCAGACAGAGGTGAGAGCCTTCCTAGGACTCACCGGGTATTACCGGAGATTCGTCAAGGGGTATGGCAGCATTGTTGCCCCCTTGACCGAGCTGACTTCCAAGAAGCAGCCCAGGAAAGTGATTTGGACTGACGCCTGTCAAAAAGCTTTTGACACCTTGAAGACTGCCATGTGCACGGCACCTGTGCTCCAGGCACCCAACTTCTCCAATGAGTTCATTGTTCAAACCGACGCTTCAGAGCATGGTGTAGGGGCTGTTCTATCACAGATCAATGAGGAGGGCCTAGACCAACCTGTAGCCTTCATCAGTAGGAGGTTACTTCCCCGGGAACAGAGATGGAGTGCTATCGAGCGTGAGGCATTTGCTGTGGTCTGGGCACTGAAGAAGCTGAGACCATACCTGTTTGGGACTCACTTCCGGGTTCAGACAGACCACAGGCCCCTCAGATGGTTGATGCAGATGAGGGGTGAGAATCCAAAGCTGTTGAGGTGGTCCATTTCCCTACAGGGGATGGACTTTACGGTGGAACACCGCCCTGGTACAGAACACGCCAATGCTGATGGACTGTCCAGATTTTTCCGCCTTAGCGATGAGAACTCCCTAGGGGTAGGATAGTTCTCCCCACATTTCAGCTGGAGGGGACACGTGTTAGACCTGGCATCCTTGGCGTGGGTCTCCCTTCCATTTTTTCGTAATGCCTCCACGGTTGCCGATATGTTTTTGCTGGACTAGATGCTCATGGGCACTTTGCCGCTGCTAATCAGTGCCAAAGTGCAAGTGCTCCCTATCGTTAATTGATACATGTATTAGTGACTCCATGATTGGATGATTGGTTTACTTGTCAGTCCCTAGTACAGCGCACTCAGTGTGCCCAGGGCTTGTAAATCCAATGCCGCTGGTGGGCTTGCAGCACTGGTTGTGCCACCCACAGAAGCGGCTTGTAAAATGTGTCTCAGGCCTGCCATCGCAGAGCCTGTGTGCAGCCTCGGGCTGCCATGTCGACTTGGTGAGTACACCCACTTACCAGTCCCTAAACCTTCCCTTTACTGCATGTTGGTCACCCCTAAAGTAGGCCCTAGGGCAGGGTGCATTGTAAGTATAAGGTAGGACATGCCCTGGTGTGTGTGGCATGTCCTAATAGTGAATTACAGCCATTTTCGTTCTTCACTATTGCAAGGCTACCTGCTCCCCATAGGCCAGAATGGGCAGACTGACTATTACACCTTATAGTCAGAACTGACCCAGGGAACATGGTAGAAAAACGAATTTAGTATGCCTGAACTCAGGATGATAAAATACATCTTTTAGTGAAGTTGGTTTTAACATTCTGTGTTCGAAAATACCACTTTTAGAAAGTGGGTATTTTCTTGCCTAACTATCCAAGCCTGCCTCTGCTAGGTTGTGTATTCCTTGTCTGGAGATTGAGTGACAGGGGCTGGGGGTGGCTACAGGAGACAGGGTGAGTCAGCGCAGGGCTGAATAGAAAGATCTGCATCCAGAGTGGAGGGAGGAGCTGCACCTGGGTCTGAATAGGGCTGTGCCTGCCTTCCACAATGCTGGCTCCACCTCCTGCCGGGCGGCTGAGCACTCTGCCCCACATTCTGAAAGGAAAGAAGGAGGCAGAAAAACAAAGTGCTCCAGAACTGACCAGAACTGGTTTTGGACTAGGCAGAGGCCTCTCTGCCTCCAGAGAACAAAGAGAATCAGGGTATAAGAGGGGCACCCAGACCCCAGGAAAATCAGATCACTTTTGGGAACAAGAAGAAACCTTTGCTGAGGAGCGGAACCAAGAAGAAACTGAGGAGAGACTATCCCTAAGCCTGAAGTGCTGCTTGGGGGATTGGCCTGCAGTGGTTTGCCTGACTGCCAAAGAGAGGAGAAAGGAACTTTTGCTTTGCTGTGACTTTCATCAACTTGTGAAGGATCTCCAAGGGCTTGGAAGAGAGCTTGCCCCCTGACCGAAGTCCCAGGACCATTGGACTTCACCCCCTTTGTGAATTGCTGCTGGAAACTCTGTTTCAGTGGCTACAGAGGTAGGGAGCTGTGACCGACTCTCACGACCGACTCGGTGTCCTGTAAGCACCGCATCGAAGCACCGTCTCGCCCTGCAACGCACGGCCCTGGTCTCACCGACTCCGTCAACGAGCCGCTGCCTGCACCGCATCGAGGGACAACGCGTCCTGCAACGCTTCGCTACGCCGAATCGAACTGGTCCGACCGACACGGTCACTGCTGCTGAGTTCGAGTCCTGTGACCGCACCGGAGTTGGGCACCGCTCGCACGCTTTGCGACGCACCGCCCGACTCGCACCGCTGTCCGGACTGATCGACGCCAGCTCCTGAATCCGGCTCCGTCGCCGCACCGCAACCTGCCAGCACCGCATCGAAGCACCGTCTCGCCCTGCAACGCACGGCCCTGGTCTCACCGACTCCGTCTCGACGACGTCAACGAGCCGCTGCCTGCACCGCATCGAGGGACAACGCGTCCTGCAACGCTTCCATTTTTGCATCGCGACCGCGACAGACAGCCATCCGGCTCGCACGCCCGTGCCTGCCGCTTCAAGTAAAAGGTACTGTGACCGAGTCTGTCTACGCTGTGTTGGCCCGTCTCGACGCGGTCAGCTGGATTTGTTAGACTCTGTTTGTTCTCGACATCGCCGTAGCCGGAGGAGGCTACCGACTCGCACAGAACCTTGAATGAAGCCTTTTTGATCAGAACTAAGTATTCTTAACAGTATTGTGGATTATTTTTGTCGTTTATGGTCTTGTGATAAATCTATATAAAGTATACCTATTTTTATAAATATATAACCTGTGTGGTGTCCATTTGTAGTGTTGTCACTTGATTACTGTATGTGTTCACAAATGCTTTACACACTGCCTCTGAACTAAGCCTGTCTGCTCGTGCCAAGCTACCAAGAGGGTGAGCAGGGGTTATTTCGGGAGTGTACCTACTTTCCCTGACTAGACTCAAGGGTCCCTATTTGGACAAAGGTACCTACCTCTGCCAACTAGAGACCCCCAAATCTAACAGTTGATGTAATGGGCTAAACAAAACTTTGAAGTATCTTTCATCTGTCTTGTCTTTGGCAGTGTTACAGGCATTGCCAGTGGCATTGAATCCAAATCAGGGATCCATGTGTTTAAGCTATTTGTAGACTTTTGCTTTAAATTCTTTCAGGATATTGGTAGCTGTGCATGCTTTCTCCATGAAGAGACCTGCTGAAACAAGCTTTTGGATAAAGAAACATCCTAAATTCCAGAAACCAGAAATTGATCTTCTTCCAACCAAAGAAAAGGAGAGGAGATCAAGTTCCACCATTATGGTTAATTTTTCATTGCATAAATGGTGCAAGCACACACAACACACACATAGATAGATAGATAGATAGATAGATAGATAGATAGATAGATAGATAGATAGATAGATAGATAGATAGATAGATAGATATTGGCACCGTTAGACGAATCAGCACAAAAAAAGGGTGGACCCAAAAGTGTGATTTCCCATGTTAATTCACAAAGGAAAGTTGCTCTTTGATACAAAAAAATGGCGGAACCAAATAAACTTAGCTTGACAAAAAACTGAAATTATTCTTAGAAAGCATCTTTTTTGTTAATTGGTGTTTTCTAGAAATTACTATTTTAAAAGGTGCTCGGTGTGCATGAAGAGGTTGACAATGGTAAGTTAGGTATATCTGCACCGCTGCTGTCCAGATATGCTCTGATTTGCCCATTCAAAATGGAAGGGTGGATCCTGATTGGCTGTCTACTCTGCCCTCGAGTCCTGAAAAAAATAATTAAATGCCACAATAGGGGCAGGGTGGGACCTTCAGACCCTACCTTAAGTCAAAATATAAAAGAATATATTTTTTAGGTTGCGGGTACTGCAGTACCAGCACCTGGTACTGCAATATCCAATTGAATTTCCATATATATTGTAATACCGCATTATCGCGGTACCGCGGTACTGATAAACATTTTTTTTTAAACAACGAGAAGCATCTGGTCATAGGCCAGACTCTGCAACCAACCACCGTTGTGCAGGCCTTAGGTTGCATGCGTTGGATTGGGTGCAAGCAAGGCCAAACCACTGCTGTTCCCGGCTGTGCACATTCGGGTGGATTGGTCACTCGCTGGGCATAGTTATTTGTCATGAGGCATGTAGTTTTCATACTAATAGAACTCAGTCAAGCCAAACATTTCACCTAGAGTCCAAACCATGATCCTATTGTAGAAAATGTATACAGAGTTTTTCTCTGCAAGCTTTTTTACACACAATGGCATTGAGGAGAAGAAGAACACTAAGGGCCTGATTACCGATTCTGGCGGTCCACGGACCGTCAGACTCGTGGGGGGCGCTGCGCCAGTCTCACAAATTGCCCTATTACGATTAGGGCAGTCGGACCGCCAGTGCCCCGCCGCAGCTGTCAGGGAAATGCCATTCCCTGGCGGTGATGCGGCAGTCAGGAGGCATCAATATGCTTGTCCCGCCAAGCATATTATGAGTTTCCTCTCTGCCATGGTTTTGATGGTGATTCCTCCTCCATGGAAACCCTGGTGGAGAGGAAACAAGTAGGGCCCACTTGTGCCTCTGTACCTTGGGGTACATGCAGGGGGACACAAGGTGTGCCCCCTGTGTGCATGCACCCCAGTTCCTGCACAGCATGGACTTTTCAGTCCATACCTTGCAGGAACCATTAGGTGCCTGCCACAGGGTGCAGGGATTTACACAAACTCCCATTTCTCTGTGGGATCTTGTGCTGTGGCCGGTTTCTGACCACAGCACAAGCTCTCATAGGGAAATGGGAGTGTGCGACTGCACCATGTGCGGTCGCATTGTGATAATACGGTCCGGACCGCTGACCGGAGGAGGGTCGGTCCCGATTCCACGGCGATGTTGGGTGGAGGCAACTCCAACCGACATCGCAATCAGGCCCTAAAGATTTATAACATGGAAATGCTCTTTCCACATTTAAAAATGGAAATCAGCAACAGTGTTTTCCTAGTGTGACAGGAATGGCTTTTCCATGCTGGAATACGCAATTACCTCATTGGTATTGCCATAATGTCACATCACAAATAATAGCAAAATGGCATTATGGGGGGGGAGGAGGGAGATATCAGCTTACCAGTAGACCAGGAAAAATGTAAATTGTTCTGGCGTAATTTTTGCCCTATCCTTCTTACACTGAATTCCTTAATTACACCATTGCACCATGTTGCATAATTACACCACTGTTCATACCACATTTACAGTATGAGAATAACCAGAACATGAGTGGCAGTTGTTACTGGCAACTGCTATTTTTGCACTGTTTTGTTTAGCGCAAAAAGCATATAAAATATGGAGCTAAATGACAGATTTACATTTCATGTAACCACGCATAAATTCGGGTAACATTCCTGAAATTCTACTGTATGTACACCATGATTTTTAACACTCTTGCTGATTGCTGATCAGTTTTCTGCAAGTATATCTTCTTCAGCACCATTATTTTTTACATAAATTCTCATAAAAGCCAATCGGTCCATTTCACAAATGTATTGTAAGCCATACATGTAGGTTTACTACCATAAATACCTTGTTTATGCCTGCAAGGAATTCACAAAAGGATTTCTAGCAGATGTAAATGATTTACTACTGCAGATTTCTACTTCACATGTGCATGGAACTCTGAAGTCTTAAATCTCTTACAAGGGGTGGGAAGTGGGTTTGTGGTTTGCCTTGCAAATTTGTGAATGTCCAAAAACGTATGTTTGTCAGCTTCCAAAAATTGAAATCCAACCCCTTTCCACTCTGGAAATGGTTGGGATGTTAATCCAAATGACAGCTCGAATAACTACCCTTTCAGGAGGGGAAAGTGAATGGGCCACCCTTCAATGTTTTCCCTGCAGAGAATAGAATAAAAAATAAAAATTTGCTTAGCAGGTTTCATTCCCCATGTGCATAATTCTGCACCAGGTACAATTACATACAATGGGGCATATTCTCAAGGACTTATCGCTGAGTTAGCAGCACTTTATCACAGCCAAAGTGGTGATAAATTCATCGCACCATTCACAAGCTGGTGCTAGCAGCCAATATCACCAGTTTTCCTGCGATAGCAGCCGCAAAAAACATCGCCACGGATGACACCGGCAACTAACGCTAATGATATGCAGAGTAGGCGTTCCCGTGCAAAAAGCAGCGGAAACACCACTTCGCAACATTCCCAACGACCAGCCAGATCGGCAATAAGAATCAAAAACATGCGATAAGGCGCGTTAGCAGCAGGGAATTAACACCTGCTCCTACCTGGTGTTAAGTCGACGACAACCTGCACCATGAAAGGGAGCCCAGCCTAGAGCCACACCTGAAGAACAACTGATGCCATGGAGCCACTCATCATGCAGCTCAGAGCCCCAAGAGGGCCACAACACCCACCGCCACCACACCCAGTCCCCCACCCCCCAGCCCCCCAGGACCCACCCCGGGCCCTACCCCGGCCCCCCCACCGGACAAAGATATTCCACATCTACCCTACAAATTCATGAACACAACAATTCGCCTGATGTCGCAGATGCACAACAATTAACATTCATGTGCAGTCAGAAAAAGGAAAAACATTCATACATCTCAGAATTTCAAAAATAATGATTTCATTCAAATTTAAAGTCATGGCAGGTCTTCTCTGGACAATCTGCAAGTCAAAGCCTGCAAGACAAAATTGAAGATAAGAAGGTGCGTCATGCGCTCAACAAAGGACAGAGAGAGAGAGAAAGAGAGAGAGAAAGAAATGGAGAGAGAGAGAGTGAAAGAGAGGGAGAGAGAGAAAGAGAGAGAAAGGGGAGAGAGGGAGAAGGAGAGAGACAGCAACAGAGGGAGAGAGAGACAGTGAAAGAAAGAGAGGGAGAGTGAGAGAGAGAGAGAAAGAGAGAGAGAGAGAGAAAGAGAGAGAGAGAGAGACAGTGAAAGAAAGAGAGGGAGGGAGAGAGAGAGAAAGAGAGAGAAAGGGGGAGAGATGGAGAAGGAGAGAGAGAGAGAGCAACAGAGGGAGAGAGAGACAGTGAAAGAAAGAGAGGGAGACTGAGAGAGAGAAAGAGAGGGAGAGAGAGACAGTGAAAGAAAGAGAGGGAGAGAGAGAGACAGTGAAAGAAAGAGAGGGAGAGAGAGAGACAGTGAAAGGAAGAGAGGGACAGGGAGAGACAGTGCCGACACTGCGCACCCAAGCCTCACAGCTCACCTGCTGCCACCGGTGTGTCTCCAACCACGTGCCGGTATACACTGCAGTCCACCAGGTCCATCATCTGAAACAGAGTCCACAGCTAATGATGGCAGAGTACACATCATTGCACACGGCAACATTGCATGGCCGCCCCTGCGCACACAGGCTGCTGCACCCCAGCCCCTCCCGCCGCCCAGTGGGGATTGCCCGCCCCTGCGCACCCAGACCTCACTGCTCACCTTCCGCCACCGGCGTGTCTCAAAGAGGGCCCACCACGTGCCGGTGCAAGCTCCAAGCCCGGGGCCCATGACCTTGGCAGCCTCCACATCATGCAGCCCCGCACCGCGGTCCACCAGGTCGCACACTTGATTCTGGGTCTTGATTTTGCAATGGCAGAGATCATATCAGTGTACAAGGCATCATCGCAGGCTGCACACCAGCTCAGCCCTATAGGTGCCACTAACTCTGTGAACTGCAAGGCAACGCCATGTGGCGGTAGGCCCGCGCTGCCCGCTGGCTCAGGCCAACACTGCGGTCCACCAGGTCGCACACTTGATTCTGGGTCTTGATATTGCAATGGCAGAGACCATATCAGTGCACACGGCATCATCGCAGGCTGCACACCCGCTCAGCACTTTAGGTGCCCCTACCTCAGTGCACAGAAAGTCACCATCCCGTGGCGGTTGGCCCGTGCCGGCCGCAGTGTAACCGGTGCCACTGACTCTGTGCAACGCAAGTCATGGACCCTAAATGATTGAGTCTCGTCACAGGCCAGGCGGATGCAGCCATGTCACCTCAGGCAGTGGGGAAGAACTGGGACACGTAGCGTCGTCGTCCCCCCTTTATACGTAAGCCGAGTGGGCAGGCTCGGCGTACGCCAGGCCAGCGTAGGGGTGTGAACAATTATCCCTGGCCTCTGGGCGTGGTCCATATCTGGGCTGCACAGGAAACCAACTGATGCGTGTGTCTCGGTTGCTGTGTCTGCGCCACACGGCCCGCAATCGACAATGTTGCAATGTTGCATGCAGCCGGAGGGCGTCCGCGCACAAATGGATTGTACAAGGAGAGCATGGCTGCTCGGGGTCTTGGCTCATACATGCCAACTGTTGTGTGTGTTCATCACTTTTGGTACACCATAAGCCCAAGGCCTAGCCTCAATTGCAGCGCGAAAGCCACATCACATTCCCAGGATACAAGCAGGAGTCTGACTAATATTAGGGATGAAAGCCCCTTTGTCTCAATACAGAAGGCGGAAGGACATCTGCACCTCCGACCTTGGAATTGCATGCGGCAGGCACCCCCTGAGAGAGATACCATGGCAGATGATGACGACTCCCACACTACACACAGCGCTAATGAAAGATCAACGTATCCACACCCCACACACAGAAGTCCTTGCTCAAGGTACTCCTGCATGGAATGGCCTTGACACTTACGTACAGGACAACCCATACGTCCAAACTGCACACTCATACGACTCATTGGTCCGAGCTGTGGCATATCATCCACATAACAGCCGCAGGTCAGAAGAGTGCCGGTTCTACGAGAGCGAACAACGCAATGTCAGAACATCCTGGGCACATGCACAACCCCTGTCACGTGGAACTGTACCGAGACCGAATGCTGCATTTGGTGGGGGCACTGCCACTGGCAGTGTTGTGCATCAGTTACCGTCTGAGCTTCCATCTTGCGGACGTCACCTGCGTCCAGCCCTGGTTCCACTGTCGATCATGCATATTCGAGTGGCCCATGGATGTCTGCCTATCCAACACAACGGTAGCTGAACTGGATTATGACATGTGTGTGCGCCCCCTGTTGGACCAGGAGTGTAACCGTGATACCCGTTCATGGGATGCCTTGGTATTTGGCGTATGTGCTGGCAGTTGGGCATGTGAGATTGCACAATTCCTCGTGTGCAGTGACCACATCGAAGCGCTCCCCTATTGGGCTGAGTTGCGGATTGGTGAAACGGCGTGGACGGAGCACATCTGTCCGGACAAGGTAATGGATTGGCTTGCCCCCGTGTTCGTTGAAGTCGACAACGACGTACTCTTGGAACTGATTGCCTATGAAGCTGCGCTCGCTTTAATGGACGAGTAACTACGTTCCTGCAGCCACAAAAGATTGTGACCCATAGCACAGGTCCCAACACCCTTTTGCATCTTGGAGAAATGGACACATATCCCACCATAACAGTGGACATGGCTGCATTCGCCTGGACTTAGAATGCATGTGCGTGCAAGACTGCGGGTTGACACACACCTGTGCAAGGTGAGTGGACAGCGGCGCCTGGCAACGTTCCTCAACCTGACACACCGCTGGAGGGAGAGTACACACATGGCAATGTAGTACTACATGTGACCTTGTTGGACTCCTACACCTGCTCACTGTCAGCAGAGCAGACAGTCAGCGCAGTCCGGTGGTACTTCACATGTGCAATGCAGTGTCACTTGCATTGTCAGTGTGGCTCACAGAGCCGCTGCTTTGCTGCGTTCAGCACATGTGCATGAGTAGGTTGTGAGATTGGTGATGAGGGGGCCATTTGTGCACATGGTGGACGGGGGCCTACTTGGTGTTTCTATGTGTGCTGCAGTGTGCCAAGGCCATCAGGGACATGTTCCACAGTCATTGTGGGTGTGCAGTGTGCTACACATAATTGTGCATGTGTGCCATTGTGCCCATCTCCCCCCGTGCCCCCAGTCCCTGGTCGTTACTCACCCTGTTGCTGTTGGGCCAGGTCATATCGAGCAGTGTCCGGACCCCCAACTCCTTGCACCGTCTCCGCACTGATGACTGTGGCCACCATTTCCTCCAGCTCATCCAGCTCCTCCTGTGGCGCAGGACTCCCACCTCCAGTCGCCGTTGCTGCCTTCCGGTTGGCAGCGAGTTTCTGCTTGGTTTGGCTTTTCACATCATGCCAGCGCCTCTTGACCTCCTCCATTGATCTCCTCAACACTCCGACTGCATTCACGTTGCTCACGATGGACTGCCATATTTCCGTTTGTGTTGCCGATGACACAGTGGAGGTGACGAACAGTTGTTGGTAGTGTTCTGTCACCTCTGTGACGATGATCCGGTTTTCCTGCGGACTGAACCCCGTCTTCCTCTTCCTCTTCTCCTTGCCCTTCCCCGGCCCCGGGGTTCCTGGCTGGTTGTCTGTGGGGCTTGTGGGGTTCGCATTGTACTCTGCACTCGGTCCGGGTGCGTCCATGGTGCTACGCAGTTACATTTTTTTGTCTTTTTTTTTTCTCTGCTTTTATAGTGCATTCTCACGCATGACGCGTGGGAATCGCAGGCCTGTCGCTGATTATCGCTGATTTTTGTATCGCCATTGGGGACATCGCCACTTTTTTCGCGTTCATGTTTCGCATTTTTTCGGCGTCGCGTAGATTTTTACGTGGGTCTTTGTCGCGTTATCGTGGGACTATCGCATGGTGCCGCCGGGTTGAGAATGCTGCGTTAACACGGTGTTATTTTCCCGTGATAGACTGCGATGTGAGATGTTGCGTTAGGCGAATTTGACGATAGTTAACACACGTTCTTGAGAATATCCCCCAATGAGCGTAGGAAACTGCTTTTTATACATTCTCATTAGCACACCTCAAAGCTTGAGTATGGTGCAGCCTTCAGGAACACATAGGCATACATCTATGGGTCCAGATTTACTGGTTTGTTTGTGAACTGGGCCCACAATTTTCACCCAATGTCACAAAACTGTGCAAAGTACGCAAAACTGTGAAACTTCCCATATGCATTTATGAATGCTGGAAAGTAACCATCACTACTTACCACTGCCTTAAAAATCTTCCAAGTGAGCTACCTGTGTATGCTACTGATGCATCTATTTCTGTTCCTGTGATACATAGGGCAACCTACTGCAAATTTGCTGTTTGTTATTATTATGCCCATTGGGACCTGGTCAATGCTAAATAAAACCACAAACTAAGTAAGAAAACACACAAGCATTGGCAAAGCCCGTAGGCCTGCCTTAATTGTGCTAATGTATGCATACACATGCAGATCCCATGGGCTGTGAGTGGTGTTCCCTGACACGGTGCAATGAGCATTCGCCAAACACCACATGACTCGACCAGCAAGGCAAGGTGGGCTGAGACCGTTGGCATCCGTAATGATTGGTGTTCATTTGTGCCTCCCCATGTCTTGCACCTCTACATGTTCCTTTGCTGCCTGTTAGTGTATGATGCATTGGTCTGCATGTTGTGGGCCTTGTCTTGCCCGTACTGACACGCACATGCTAATAAAGTGTACGCAACTTCACTAGTGTTCAACTGTGATGAGTGTTGATTAGCATGCTAAATCGTGTGCCTCAATGAGCATTGTCCGTACACAGGGAGGGACTGACTGACGCATTTCACTTAGGGGTGAGTCAATATTGCCAGCTCCACCTCTGTGAGCCAGACATTGTGGTTGGGAGAGTTGCTGGTAGACCTGTGCGCTTACGTGTCTTCAGCAATGTGAGCATGGTGTCCAACTTCTTGCCATGTGGATCAATGTGTTCCATCAAACCAGGCTGTGTCCACACAGTTGAGTGTGTGTAGGTATGCGAAGAGATGTTCTGTTGTCACATGTGATGTGGGACTCAGCTTTAGGCCTCCTACCGACTTTGACATTTTTACACACAGCCCTATTTAATACATGGACGTGGGGCTACGTTGGGGTGTTGCAAGATTGTTGTTCATGATCAATGAGGCCACAGCTAGTTCACACCTTCACAGTCATCTAATTAGCCATGTGTGTCACGGTCAAACATGCGCATTGATGTCATTTCCCAGGGTGTACCTTTTTGTGCACTCAATGTCCCTACAGTCATCCATAGTGTTATACTTGATTAAACATAGACATGACACATCTGTGTGATAAGGAATGTTTTATTCACATCCTGTGGAGTGTCGGAGCTGGAGCAGTACATTGCCATGCACACCCCACATTACATGGTTGCCCAGTGGAGGGCCAAACAGAGTCCTTTAGGGAATGACAAGTTAATCGGTAGAGGAAGGGTTGAGTTTGCAGCCTGTTTGCTGTGTCATTCGTAACCAGAGCAGGTATGGCAGTCCATGTCGGGGTCCAGGTGAATGACGCAGAGTGTTTCGGGGGACAGTGGAAGGTGTTGTACTAGGGCATGATTCAGAGGGCTATACCAAGCAGAAACAGGCCATATGGCGGGGGATGAATACTACAACCTCCTTTTTGACACAGAGTCATTACCATCCAGATCTTCGTCCTCTGATATGTCTTCTGTGTCAGGTGTGCCAGGTGTGTGTGGTGGTGTTATGGCTGCATCACTGTGTGCCACTGACACATCAGGGGTGGAGGTGGTATGGCTGCATCACTGTGTGCCATTGACACATCAGGGGGCGGAGATGTGTGTGTCGAAGTTCCTGCAGCAGTCATCTGGGACAGGCTCTGTGGCAGCAATGGCAAGATGAGGATCTGCAGGGCATGGAAGATCCCAGCTACATCTTGCTGGTGTTCAGCCGTGGCAGCCATCCTTCCTGCCTGCATCCGCTCCATGTTCTCCATTGTCATCCGCATCTGTGCCAACTCTGTGCTGTTGTCGCTGGAGCCTGTCTGACTAGACAGTTCTTGTATCCGAGTAATGGCTCCAGCGAGGTCAGCCAAGGATTGTCGTAGGGCATGCAGCGGACTGTGGGTGTCCGTTAGGGACTGTAAGTGGTCCCTGATGGGACTAAGACACCCACGTATGGCATCTAGTTTGACTGCCATGAGGTCGAAACCCACCCGCACCTGTTCAGCCAGCCCCCTCTGGCAGTCTGACACACGGCGGTGGAATGCCATGTGTTCTTCGGTGAGGGGCTGGGAGCCAGCCGTGGTGGTGGGTGCTTCCTGCTGTGTGGTCTGTGCAGGGGGTGGGATCACCTCGATGCAGCCGGGCTGCCCTGCTCCTGGAGGTGGGGTGCGGAGGCTGTCAATGAGCCGTTGGAGGGTGTCGGAGCAGATGGCCAGGGGGTCCTCCTCATCATCCCTGAAGAGATGTCTGGTCTGCTCTGCAGGAGGTGTTGATTGTCCCTCTGCAATGTGAAGGGGAGATGCAGGTTAACAGTGTGTTCCATGTATGTTCACGCATTGTACATGTTTACATACAGACTGCATGACAATGTACATTGTGACTGTTTTGGAGGAGCTGGGTATTTGATGGGAGAGAGTGGACATTTTGACTACATGACGGATGTGAGGTTGTACTCGTAGATTATCATCTGTCTGTTTCCTGCTATGCCTGATGTGATTGGCCAGTTTCTACGCACATGCGGCACCAGTTGTGTCCTCTGTTCTGTGGTGTAAGTGTGGCACTTTGTAACACATTGTCGTCAATGGTGATGTGCTGTGATTGCTATGTGTGTGTGCTGCATTGTGGGAGAGTCGCCCCTGCAGCTCTGATTTAGCGGCCCCTTATCCCTTTGAGGCGGTGTGCCTTTGACTTGTGTGCTTTTACGGTGCTGAGATGTTGGCGACTTGGGTCATTTGTGCTCTTGGACGGTTTTTGTACTCTTGTGCATTGTTTGTCTGCAGATATGTTGTTGACGCCAGGGGTTATATGTGCACGTGGATGTGTCAGAGTGTGACCTGCTCCTTTGAGGATGTGATCCACACTGGGCCACCTCAGTGTCGTGTCGTGCACCATGTCATGTATTTTGACTGCAGCCATGCTATTGGTCATGCAGTGTCACTTGCATTGTCAGTGTGGCTCACAGAGCCGCTGCTTTGCTGCGTTCAGCACATGTGCATGAGTAGGTTGTGAGATTGGTGATGAGGGGGCCATTTGTGCACATGGTGGACGGGGGCCTACTTGGTGTTTCTATGTGTGCTGCAGTGTGCCAAGGCCATCAGGGACATGTTCCACAGTCATTGTGGGTGTGCAGTGTGCTACACATAATTGTGCATGTGTGCCATTGTGCCCATCTCCCCCGTGCCCCCAGTCCCTGGTCGTTACTCACCCTGTTGCTGTTGGGCCAGGTCATATCGAGCAGTGTCCGGACCCCCAACTCCTTGCACCGTCTCCCGCACTGATGACTGTGGCCACCATTTCCTCCAGCTCATCCAGCTCCTCCTGTGGCGCAGGACTCCCACCTCCAGTCGCCGTTGCTGCCTTCCGGTTGGCAGCGAGTTTCTGCTTGGTTTGGCTTTTCACATCATGCCAGCGCCTCTTGACCTCCTCCATTGATCTCCTCAACACTCCGACTGCATTCACGTTGCTCACGATGGACTGCCATATTTCCGTTTGTGTTGCCGATGACACAGTGGAGGTGACGAACAGTTGTTGGTAGTGTTCTGTCACCTCTGTGACGATGATCCGGTTTTCCTGCGGACTGAACCCGTCTTCCTCTTCCTCTTCTCCTTGCCCTTCCCGGTCCCGGGTTCCATAGCTGGTTTGTCTGTGGGGCTTGTGGGGTTCGCATTGTACTCTGCACTCGGTCCGGGTGCGTCCATGGAAGCTACGCAGTTACATTTTTGTCTTTTTTTTCTCTGCTTTTATAGTGCATTCTCACGCATGACGCGTGGGAATCACAGGCCTGTCGCTGATTATCGCTGATTTTTGTATCGCCATTGGGGACATCGCCACTTTTTTCGCGTTCGTGTTTCGCATTTTTTCGGCGTTGCGTAGATTTTTACGCGGGTCTTTGTCACGTTATCGTGGGACAATCGCATGGTGCCGCCGGGTTGAGAATGCTGCGTTAACACGGTGTAATTTTCCCGTGATAGACTGCGATGTGAGATGTTGCGTTAGGCGAATTTGACGATAGTTAACACACGTTCTTGAGAATATCCCCCAATGAGCGTAGGAAACTGCTTTTTATACATTCTCATTAGCACACCTCAAAGCTTGAGTATGGTGCAGCCTTCAGGAACACATAGGCATACATCTATGGGTCCAGATTTACTGGTTTGTTTGTGAACTGGGCCCACAATTTTCACCCAATGTCACAAAACTGTGCAAAGTACGCAAAAATGTGAAACTTCCCATATGCATTTATGAATGCTGGAAAGTAACCATCACTACTTACCACTGCCTTAAAAATCTTCCAAGTGAGCTACCTGTGTATGCTACTGATGCATCTATTTCTGTTCCTGTGATACATAGGGCAACCTACTGCAAATTTGCTGTTTGTTATTATTATGGCCATTGGGACCTGGTCAATGCTAAATAAAACCACAAACTAAGTAAGAAAACACACAAGCATTGGCAAAGCCCGTAGGCCTGCCTTAATTGTGCTAATGTATGCATACACATGCAGATCCCATGGGCTGTGAGTGGTGTCCCCTGACACGGTGCAATGAGCATTCGCCAAACACCACATGACTCGACCAGCAAGGCAAGGTGGGCTGAGACCGTTGGCATCCGTAATGATTGGTGTTCATTTGTGCCTCCCCATGTCTTGCACCTCTACATGTTCCTTTGCTGCCTGTTAGTGTATGATGCATTGGTCTGCATGTTGTGGGCCTTGTCTTGCCCGTACTGACACACACATGCTAATAAAGTGTACGCAACTTCACTAGTGTTCAACTGTGATGAGTGTTGATTAGCATGCCAAATCGTGTGCCTCAATGAGGCATTGTCCGTACACAGGGAGGGACTGACTGACGCATTTCACTTAGGGGTGAGTCCCTATTGCCAGCTCCACCTCTGTGAGCCAGACATTGTGGTTGGGAGAGTTGCTGGTAGACCTGTGCGCTTACGTGTCTTCAGCAATGTGAGCATGGTGTCCAACTTCTTGCCATGTGTATCAATGTGTTCCATCAAACCAGGCTGTGTCCACACAGTTGAGTGTGTGTAGGTATGCGAAGAGATGTTCTGTTGTCACATGTGATGTGGGACTCAGCTTTAGGCCTCCTACCGACTTTGACATTTTTACACACAGCCCTATTTAATACATGGACGTGGGGCTACGTTGGGGTGTTGCAAGATTGTTGTTCATGATCAATGAGGCCACAGCTAGTTCACACCTTCACAGTCATCTAATTAGCCATGTGTGTCACGGTCAAACATGCGCATTGATGTCATTTCCCAGGGTGTACCTTTTGTGCACTCAATGTCCCTACAGTCATCCATAGTGTTATACTTGATTAAACATAGAC
This sequence comes from Calotriton arnoldi, assembly GCA_963921515.1. Classification (NCBI taxonomy): domain Eukaryota; kingdom Metazoa; phylum Chordata; class Amphibia; order Caudata; family Salamandridae; genus Calotriton; species Calotriton arnoldi. The sequence continues at coordinate 1,512,528 of CAWUFW010003198.1, forward strand.
ATGACACATCTGTGTGATAAGGAATGTTTTATTCACATCCTGTGGAGTGTCGGAGCTGGAGCAGTACATTACCATGCACACCCCACATTACATGGTTGCCCAGTGGAGGGCCAAACAGAGTCCTTTAGGGAATGACAAGTTAATCGGTAGAGGAAGGGTTGAGTTCGCAGCCTGTTTGCTGTGACATTGGTAACCAGAGCAGGTATGGCAGTCCATGTCGGGGTCCAGGTGAATGACGCAGAGTGTTTCGGGGGACAGTGGAAGGTGTTGTACTAGGGCATGATGCAGAGGGCTGTACCAAGCAGAAACAGGCCATATGGCGGGGGATGAATACTACAACCTCCTTTTTGACACAGAGTCATTACCATCCAGATCTTCGTCCTCTGATATGTCTTCTGTGTCAGGTGTGCCAGGTGTGTGTGGTGGTGTTATGGCTGCATCACTGTGTGCCACTGACACATCAGGGGGCGGAGGTGGTATGGCTGGATCACTGTGTGCCATTGACACATCAGGGGGCGGAGATGTGTGTGTCGAAGTTCCTGCAGCAGTCATCTGGGACAGGCTCTGTGGCAGCAATGGCAAGATGAGGATCTGCAGGGCATGGAAGATCCCAGCTACATCTCGCTGGTGTTCAGCCATGGCAGCCATCCTTCCTGCCTGCATCCGCTCCATGTTCTCCATTGTCATCCGCATCTGTGCCAACTCTGTGCTGTTGTCGCTGGAGCCTGTCTGACTAGACAGTTCTTGTATCCGAGTATTGGCTCCAGCAAGGTCAGCCAAGGATTGTCGTAGGGCATGGAGCGGACTGTGGGTGTCCGTTAGGGACTGTAAGTGGTCCCTGATGGGACTAAGACACCCACGTATGGCATCTAGTTTGACTGCCATGAGGTCGAAACCCACCCGCACCTGTTCAGCCAGCCCCCTCTGGCAGTCTGACACACGGCGTTGGAATGCCATGTGTTCTTCGGTGAGGGGCTGGGAGCCAGCCGTGGTGGTGGGTGCTTCCTGCTGTGTGGTCTGTGCAGGGGGTGGGATCACCTCGATGCAGCCGGCTGCCCTGCTCCTGGAGGTGGGGTGCAGAGGCTGTCAATGAGCCGTTGGAGGGTGTCGGAGCAGATGGCCAGGGGGTCCTCCTCATCATCCCTGAAGAGATGTCTGCTCTGCAGGAGGTGTTGATTGTCCCTCTGCAATGTGAAGGGGAGATGCAGGTTAACAGTGTGTTCCATGTATGTTCACGCATTGTACATGTTTACATACAGACTGCATGACAATGTACATTGTCACTGTTTTGGAGGAGCTGGGTATTTGATGGGAGACAGTGGACATTTCGACTACATGACGGATGTGAGGTTGTACTCGTACATTATCATCTGACTGTTTCCTGCTATGCCTGATGTGATTGGCCAGTTTCTACGCACATGCGGCACCAGTTGTGTCCTCTGTTCTGTGGTGTAAGTGTGGCACTTTGTACCACATTGTCGTCAATGGTGATGTGCTGTGATTGCTATGTGTGTGTGCTGCATTGTGGGAGAGTCGCCCCTGCAGCTCTGATTTAGCGGCCCCTTATCCCTTTGAGGCGGTGTGCCTTTGACTTGTGTGCTTTTACGGTGCTGAGATGTTGGCGACTTGGGTCATTTGTGCTCTTGGACGGTTTTTGTACTCTTGTGCATTGTTTGTCTGCAGATGTGTTGTTGACGCCAGGGGTTGTATGTGCACGTGGATGTGTCAGAGTGTGACCTGCTCCTTTGAGGATGTGATCCACACTGGGCCACCTCAGTGTCGTGTCGTGCACCATGTCATGTATTTTGACTGCAGCCATGCTATTGGTCATGCAGTGTCACTTGCATTGTCAGTGTGGCTCACAGAGCCGCTGCTTTGCTGCGTTCAGCACATGTGCATGAGTAGGTTGTGAGATTGGTGATGAAGGGGCCATTTGTGCACATGGTGGACGGGGGCCTACTTGGTGTTTCTATGTGTGCTGCAGTGTGCCAAGGCCATCAGGGACATGTTCCACAGTCATTGTGGGTGTGCAGTGTGCTACACATAATTGTGCATGTGTGCCATTGTGCCCATCTCCCCCGTGCCCCCAGTCCCTGGTCGTTACTCACCCTGTTGCTGTTGGGCCAGGTCATATCGAGCAGTGTCCGGACCCCAACTCCTTGCACCGTCTCCGCACTGATGACTGTGGCCACCATTTCCTCCAGCTCATCCAGCTCCTCCTGTGGCGCAGGACTCCCACCTCCAGTCGCCGTTTCTGCCTTCCGGTTGGCAGCGAGTTTCTGCTTGGTTTGGCTTTTCACATCATGCCAGCGCCTCTTGACCTCCTCCATTGATCTCCTCAACACTCCGACTGCATTCACGTTGCTCACGATGGACTGCCATATTTCCGTTTGTGTTGCCGATGACACAGTGGAGGTGACGAACAGTTGTTGGTAGTGTTCTGTCACCTCTGTGACAATGATCCGGTTTTCATGCGGACTGAACCCCGTCTTCCTCTTCCTCTTCTCCTTGCCCTTCCCCGGCCCCGGGGTTCCTGGCTGGTTGTCTGTGGGGCTTGTGGGGTTCGCATTGTACTCTGCACTCGGTCCGGGTGCGTCCATGGTGCTACGCAGTTACATTTTTTTGTCTTTTTTTTCTCTGCTTTTATAGTGCATTCTCACGCATGACGCGTGGGAATCGCAGGTCTGTCGCTGATTATCGCTGATTTTTGTATCGCCATTGGGGACATCGCCACTTTTTTCGCGTTCGTGTTTCGCATTTTTTCGGCGTCGCGTAGATTTTTACGCGGGTCTTTGTCGCATTATCGTGGGACTATCGCATGGTGCCGCCGGGTTGAGAATGCTGCGTTAACACGGTGTTATTTTCCCGTGATAGACTGCGATGTGAGATGTTGCGTTAGGCGGAATTTGACGATAGTTAACACACGTTCTTGAGAATATCCCCCAATGAGCGTAGGAAACTGCTTTTTATACATTCTCATTAGCACACCTCAAACCTTGAGTATGGTGCAGCCTTCAGGAACACATAGGCATACATCTATGGGTCCAGATTTACTGGTTTGTTTGTGAACTGGGCCCACAATTTTCACCCAATGTCACAAAACTGTGCAAAGTACGCAAAACTGTGAAACTTCCCATATGCATTTATGAATGCTGGAAAGTAACCATCACTACTTACCACTGCCTTAAAAATCTTCCAAGTGAGCTACCTGTGTATGCTACTGATGCATCTATTTCTGTTCCTGTGATACATAGGGCAACACACTGCAAATTTGCTGTTTGTTATTATTATGCCCATTGGGACCTGGTCAATGCTAAATAAAACCACAAACTAAGTAAGAAAACACACAAGCATTGGCAAAGCCCGTAGGCCTGCCTTAATTGTGCTAATGTATGCATACACAAGCATTCATAAAATGCTGTTTGCATGTGCTGCATGTACAAGTGGTGCTTATCACAATAAAATAAGCCCAATTGGCTTTGACAATGCTGGGGAAAAAGTAGCAAAAGAAGACTGCTTTCTATATAGATACAAACAGGAGATACAAAAAGAATGTGACAGACAACACGATGATTGAGTGTACTTTTGAGATGTATAATAATCTCTCATCCCTTCAGTGGGAGTACTACCTGGAAGGTGGAATGATACACCAAATAGCCAATATTATAAGATGAGAGAGTCATATATACCCTTAATATACAAACACAGAATGACTTTAACTACTAATAAATATCCCCATCAACCATCTAACTTTTCTAAAACATAAATAACCACAACCCACACCACACACCCTATCACAAACAATACAACCATTCAATGACCACATCCCTACAACCTACAAACACAAGGTCACTTGACAGAAGGAAACTAATAATCAAGGAAAGGCGCAAACGTATGATTATAAGGTTCTCTAATTATACCTTCCCACCACAGCTCCCCACACTCTACACAACTTGTCAGACAACACAGCAGTTACAACACCGTGACCCACCTCATAAAGCCCACACACAACCAAACATATCCCAGAATTCTTATTTCTCTATCTAACCAACACCCCTTCTACCTCCACCAAAAGCTGCAAGCACAATACACCCCCAAACTAGCCACATCAAAATACTCTGTGGCCCTCCACCTTCAACCTATACTACAGGACATGAAGAAGAAAGAAACACAACAACTAAAATGCCTACTCATCGATGCCCGATCCATGAACAAAAATCACTTTATCATTGTTGACCTACTCTCAGCAATAATACCGGAGCTCACCTTAATAGCAGAAACCCACATTCCACTAACCCAGTGGTTCCCAAACTGTGCGCCATGGCTCCCTGGGGAGCCACCAAACCTAGCCAGGGGAGCCGCGCACCAAGCACTTTAATGCATTTAATGTTGAAGGGTCTGTTGGCTTCAGTTAAACTAATTTGACTTAAACGCATGATGTCGATGATTTGTAAGTAACATGCCTAAAGCTATAAACGTAGAGCTTAATTGCTGGCATGTCGAGGGAGATGACCTCTATATTTCATTGGATCCCCACGTTCCAACACTCCCAAAGTAAGCGGAAGATGCCTGATTTATTTTGTTAGACTCGTTAATACTTTCGTTTTTTCCAAATGCATTTTACACCAATGCAAGTTATCAGGAAAGTACAGTTGTCCTGTCTATTAAACACATTAAGTATTATTAAGTATTAACACTTGTACTTGAACCATAGGTACTTCCAGCACATATTTCTTTCAGTACACATACATTTCCAGACAAGCCTGCTCTCTCCTTGAGCACAAGGAAGTAAAACACCATATACAGCATAATGACAACATTTGAAACCAAGAAAGAGGGACGTTTAAAAAAAAAAATCAGAGGAATTTATTTGGCTTGCATTGATTTGGAGGCAATTTTAGGGAGGAGACAGCTAAAAAAACGTGTATGTGGTTTAAAAAATTGTGAGTCACCCTGCTGAGACAGGTGTGTTGGCACGTATGACATGGGTAGAAATGGAAGTGCATGCAAATATTCTTCAAGCCCAGAAACACTTTGGCAATGGGGCCTACATGCATATGGGTGCTATCTAGCACTGTAAGTGGGATAAAAAAGTTTGAGAGTGTACTCTAAAAAAGGCACGGGCAAAGAAGTGTAACTAGGAATATTTTATTAGAGGCGCCGCCTTAGTAATACTGAAACACCCTGCGTATATGATTATAATACCTTCGACAGCTTCATCCCAATTTTTTCAGGGAGAAAAATGCAAGTACTCCCGAGGCCGGTCTTACATCCCCCACCCTCCAAAAAAAAGTAAAAGTGGGGAGCCACGGGCAATGGCCAATGGGTCAAGGGAGCCAGGGGTCAAAAAGTTTGGGAACCACTGCACTAACCCATCCCACATGATTTTCACATCATAAACATGCAGGCAAATTGGAGGAGGCCTAGTTGATATCCATAAAAAAACACCACGAATAACAATAATTGAAAATGTCACAATGGACAGCTGTGAGTCCCTGATGAGAAGATGACACCCCTCTCCAACTATAACTTATTCCTTCCTCTTAATATATAGACCACCGCACAGCAACACCAACTTTAAATATGCCCTACTTGTCCAACCAAGCAGCAATGCCAACTTTAAATATGTCTTACTTGATGCAGTAGCCAAATCCCATCTGGACCACCCAAACCCATATATTCTTGGAGGCCTCAACATTTGGTCTGACAAGAAAAATCTAACTACCACCACAGCTATCACAACAAACTTTGAAGCACTCGACCTGCAACAAATGGCTTCTAACCCAACCCATTGCACAGGACACACTCTGGATGTCATATTTGCACCCTAGGGACAAGCCACTGTTTTTTTATTTTTTTAAACTTTATTTAAGATTTCAGTTGCAGTCAAACAAGCAGTACATAGCAAGTATTTCTAGTATGCAGTTTAAGTTACAATTCTTATCAAAGTACAACATCATGGTTTACAACTCAGTGTCTCTAAGTGGTACCTTTACCGTAAGTGTGGCAGGGCCTGTGTTGCGCCAGATTATCTTAGATTAGGCGTCTGTTCTACTTCATGTCCCCGCTAGCCCCATACATGGCCATGCCAGCCCATCAACCCTTTGCTGTGCTCTGATCTTGATTATTTTGCCCACTCTGTTCGTTCTCTTTACATGACTGTCGCACGAGGTAGTCTAGGTATGGCCCCCAGTAATTCGTGGACCTGCATCGAGAAGGGATTAGTGCATTGTAGTTATTGGATTGTGTAGAGCAATATGCTAGGTCCGAGCGCCACCCTGTTATTTTAGGAAGTGGCCTCTGCATCCAGTGCATAGCAATTCTACGCTTCGCTAGTAATAAACTTATGGCCGCCAGTTTACGGGCTGACTTTGGTATATCCTTATCATAGCCCAGCAACGCTACCAGGGGTGTCTCCGGAATCTGGATTTCCAACATTTCTGATATTATGTGAAACACTTCCCTCCAGAATGTGCAAATACCCGGGCAGTCCCACGCCAAGTGAGTGAATCCAGCCCCTTCGGCCCCACAGCGCACGCACCTATCATCATCCCTTAGTCCATATTTGTGCAATCAAACTAGGGTGTAATAGACTCTATGAAGGTATTTGTAATGCACAAGCCTGTGCTTCCCCTTTTGTGAAATCGACTTCGTGTTGGCATAGCAACACGCCCATTGCGCCTCTGTGATGGCTACCCCGAGCTCCTTTTGCCACTCCTCCTGCGTCCTGCACAGGGCTTGCATGTCGTGTCTCTTAGTGAGTGCGTATAGTGTCATAATGCCACACCTTGGTGTGTTGGCCTGAAGGAGATATGTAAGTGAACTCATTTCCGGCGGCTCAGACAGGTCGTCACCCAGTTTAACCTTAAACGCCTGTCGCACCCTGTATTATTGATATGCATCTAGAATGGATGTCTGGGGAGCGTGCCCTGTTGCCTGTGCCCACGTTTTTACCACACCATCTGCGAAAAAGTCCCCCTTCAGTGCTATCTTCAGCTTGTGCAGCGTTTGTATGACCGCCCTATCTTCTCTGAATGGAGCCCAGTCGCACCACTCTATCGGCAACTTAGGGGAGTATATCAACGTGAGTCGTGACATTGCCACTTTATGTAATTGTGCCCTGGTGCAGCCAGACAGGTCTATTACTCCGGTCCTACCCTGGGCCTACCCAGCAGCGTCGCCGCCAACACAATGGGACTGACTTCAGCACTTTCTATGAAGAGCTGTGGAAGACCATGGGGTCCGTGTACCCAATAATGGGCATGCAATAGCTGCGCAGCCCTATAGTACCTTTCTAGGTCAAGTGCATTCAGACCTCCCTCTGAATATGTTCTGGTCAATACCTCCCATTTAATCTGGGGTTGCTTCCCTGCCCACGCTAGCCATAACACCAGAGCGCGCAAGGTGCCAAAGAACGAATTGGGTAACAGGATGTGAATGTTCACGATTAGGAAGAGAAACCGGGGGAGTATGACCATTTTCATTAACGCAATGCGACCTATTAGGGACAGAGGGAGCCTGATCCATTTCTCTATGTACTCTGATAATTTATGTGTTGCACGGCCATAATTCTCCCGTATTATCACCTCAGGTGCCCAGATTGCGTACAGGCTCTGTGGTTCATTCAATGGGATAGTCGGTAACTGTGGGGGTGGTCGTGGGCGTCAGCGGGACCATCATTGACTTATGGCAATTAATGTGTAAACCTCACGTAGCATTGGCTGCAGATTAATGTCTGGGTTGCGTACATAAAGTAGAGCATCATCATTGTACACTGCAATAACTAGATTGTATTGTGGGGATCTTATTCCTCTGTGGGCCGTGATATTCCCGCATGGCACATGCGAGGGACTCCGCCGCAAGGGCGTACAACAGTGGGGACAGTGAGCATCCCTGCCTGGTGCCTCTTGTGATTGCTATTGGTTGAGTGAACATCCCATTGACTCTCACTCGTGTAGTTGGGTTGGTATGCAGGACGTCGACTAGCTTCAGGAACACCTCACCCACCCCCACTCTCCTGAGCACGGCATATAAAAAACGCCACTTGATGGAATCAAAAGCCTTTTCTATGTCAATGAAAAGGGCTGCAGCACTGATTTGCGGGTTGATGCGTTTATTTGTGTCAAAGAGGGTGCCAGATTGCAGGAGAGGGAGTGGCCCAGAACAAACCCAGTTTGCTCCTGACCCACCAATTTGGGCAACAGAGGAGCCAGCCCGTTGGCCAAGATCTTAGCAAACAGCTTGGCATCAGTGTTTAACAGTGAGAGTGGTCTGTAGGACGAGCATTGGTTTGGTTGTTTCCCTGGTTTCAATAGGGTAATCAAAGTGGCTTCGTGCATGGTAGGTGGCATTATACCATCCTGCACCGTTTCTTCAAAAAGGTTCAATAAGTGTGGTATTAGTCGGTCTTGAAATGCTTTGTAAAAGACCACTGTCAGCCCGTCAGACCCCAGAGATTTATCATTGGGCATATCTTTGAGTGAAAATATAATTTTAGTTGGGCGCAGTGGGGCCATGAGTCTTTCCCTGTCAGCATTACTCAGCCATTGCATTGCGATGTACTCAAGGTATTCGTCATCTGATTCACTCATGTTGGTGTTTCGTGTGGTGTACAATTGGGTGTAATATGTGCGAAAAGCCTCAACTATCCCAGGCGTGTCCTCCAATTCGTTACATATTTGGGGAATATCATTATCACTTCTAGTGGGTCGCGTCTGGGCAGCCAATGTGGCGCTGGGCCTATCCCACTCTGCATAAACCCGGGCAGTGGCATATTTACCTAGATGTTTTATCTCAGAGCTAGCAAGCTCATCAAAGTCTGCTATGCGTGCCCTAATTTGTGATAGAATTTTCGAATCACCGCTGTCCTGAAATTTCCTCTCCAATTTTTTCAAATCCCTTTCTGCCTTGTCAAGCTGTGTGCAAATCGATCAGAGAACCCCTGAGTGTTTGGAAATGGTTATGCCGCAAATGTAAACTTTGAACGTCTCCCAAATTGTGCTCATCTTGGGGACACTCCCAATGTTGGTGGCAAAGAACTCATCCATTGCCTTCTCGAGATCGTCTCTGAAGACTGAATCTAATAAAGAGTATTGCAGGAACCGCCAAGTGTTTACCCCTCGTGGCATGTTGCTGAGTGTTAACTTCAGTAGGACTGGCGAGTGGTCCGAGTAGGTACGTGACATATGTATGCAATCCACTATGGAGGGTAGCAGTGAGCAAGAGGCAAGCCAATAGTCTATCCTGGTGCGTGTATCATGCACAGAGGAGTAGTCTGTGTATCCCCTACCCAGAGGCGATAAGTGTCGCCAGACATCTATGAGGCTTTCAGCCTCTGCTATATGGGCAATGGCAGTGGTGGCTCTGGATGGTCGCCTGGGTGGACCCTTTGACCTATCCAGTTCTGGGTTCTGTATACAGTTGAAGTCGCCGCCCCACAACTGAGGTATATGAGAGTGTCTTGCAAGTTTGTTATGTAAAGAGTGATCGAATAGTGGGTCGTCATGATTAGGTCCATGTACTCCAACCAAGATTGCATTGAAACTATTTTTGCGGCATCTGGCTATGACGTATCTACCGCCAGTGTCCACTTCCATCCCATTTATCTGCAAGCCTGAGCCCCTGCTCACCCATATCAATAACCCCCTTGCATGCGAGGTAAAACCAGATGTCACACATACACCCCTCATGCGTTTCTGAGTTAACAACCTGGTGTGGGGGGTCAGGTGGGTCTCTTGTAGTATGGCCATGTCCACCTTCTGCCTGTACAAGTAGGCCACTACTTTACAAATGTTTCTGTAGTCGTTTAGGCCCCGCACATTCCAGGACATGAAATTTAGTTGGGTACTAGCGCTCTTGTGGTTATCTATTGTCGTAGCCACCCATTACCATGAAGTTGAGTGTGAACCACCCGTACTGCAATGACCAGGTTGCATACCCATGAGATGAAAGACTCGCACTGCTTGTTGACCGCAAAACTAAACTACCCCAACCTCCCCACCCACGCCATGTCCTGAAACATTTAACATGGCTTAATTGAAACATTGTTTACCCTTACCCTAAATCTAAACAGAAAGAACATATAGCAAACAAAGAAAAAAGAAGAAGGGAATTACTATTATAACCCCTAATGTGGAGTACACGTGGGGCAGTGGCTGGCCGCCACCTAAACACTCCCTTCCATTAACTACGCCTCAAATAAATGATATACCAGCCAAGCTAACAAAGTCGTGGTCCACTTGCTATTGCGCGCCAACCTTCTTTATGTGGAGTCATTGTCCATAAGGTAAAATTGGGATGACTGATTACTCTGGAGGGTCTGCTCAGCCCCGAAACACAGTCCATGGCTAACTTCTAGCGCCAGTCACTGAGGGGCACTGCACCATTGCTCCCGGTGGGGCCGCTACCACAACTATGCGCTGTAGGCACCATCTTCATTCGTCCTCAGTGATATAGTTAGTCCTCTTGTTCACTGTGCGCTGTTTCGCCACTCTCGATCTGCTCCTGTGAAGCCCTGTCAGCTCTAGCTTTATCTAGTTTTTTAAGTTCATGTTGCAGAAGCTTGGGCTCATTGTAGATCTTGGTTTTTCCATCGCATGTGACCTTTAATCTGGCTGAATAGAGCATAGCATAGTCTATCTTCAGCTCTCTTAATTTGCGCTTCATGGGCGCGAATTGCTTGCGTGCCTCTTGGACCTGAGGTGTAAAGTTGGGGAAACAGCGCTATCTCTGAGCCCTCGTACTTGAGCATGCGCGGCTCTCTGGCTATACGTAAAGCAGCGTCCCTGTCCCTATAGTTGAGTAAGCGTGCTATTAGAGGCCAGGGAGGGGCCCCCGGAGGAGGTCTTGGGGCCAGGGAGCGGTGGGCACGCTCCATGATGAATACCTGGGAGAATGTTTCACGCCCAAGTAGAGACACTAGCAGTTGTTCGGTAAACAACTCTATGTTGCCGGTCAATGTTGTCTCCGGTAGGCCCAAAATGCGCACATTGTTGCACCTGGAGCGCGCCTCTAAGTCCTCAGCCTTGTCGCGAAATAAAGTCATCTGTTGCCCCATTTGCTTTTTTGCAGCCGCTCACTCAACTTGTGCATCTTTGGTTTCTGACACTCTGCGCTCTACCATGTCAAGTCTCTCAGCATGCTTGTCCACACGCTCAGCCATGCGATCCATCCTGTAGGAAAGTGAGTCAAGCTTACCGTTGATTGCAGCTAGGCTTTTCTGCATGGCCGAGAGTATGTGGCGTATGTCATCTTCCTTATCAGAGCCTGCTGCACCCTTTACAGTTTGCACGGTGTCATCCGCTTCCCCTCTGACCTTTGATGATTTGCGATGTTCAAATTGTATTCTGGTCTGTGACCTGTCGATGTTCCCCATCCTGCTTATGCTGCTGCGGTAGGGAAATCAAAGAATTTGTACCCCTCATGTAGGAGGCCCCCAGCGGCGGAAGGGCCACGCCGATACCAGGCGGGAGCCTTCAACCAGCTGCCCCCTACTGCCGGCAGGGGACAGGCCACACGTCGAGGCACGCCAGGCCCCGCCGCCTCGCAGGCCTCAATATAGTTCACTGCAGGCACACCACACAGTGGAGAACGATCGGAACGGGCGCAGGCCAGCACACAGCTACGCGGCCTCAGGATTCAGTGCGGTCCGCTCCTCAGAGGCACCGGCAGGGGCACCACGCAGGCCGCCGTCGCAGCTCCACATCACTGCCCCAGGCCCCAGCAAACGAGAGACTCAGTGGGCGCGCAACTCCACTCTCAGCAGTTGCTTCGGACAGCGATCTCCGCGACTCACTGTGAGAAGCACTGGACGAGGTAAGTTGATATGCGCAGGGGTCGTGAGGGTCGAATCTGCAGCCGCGGCATCCCTGCTACGACCCTCGCCTCGCCGCCATGTTGTTGGGCCGTAGTACTTAGTTTGTTCGCTCCCAGTGCGGCGCGCCTCAAATCGCCAGATAAGCGTCTCCCCGGGCAGCAGGCATAACTCCACTCCTCCACATACGTTTTTTACAAAGTTTTAGACTCGGAAGATGGCAATGTATGCAGGATTGTTAAGGTGACAGTCGGAGCTCGCTTACTTTGCTGCCATATTGGAGTCAGGTAGGCCATGCCCCCAGGGACAAGCCACTGTTACAGGCAACTCCCCTGTCAGCTGTAGCGAACACAACATAATTGCTTTCAGGATCAGCACACCTATTAATGACAACACTTCGAAGACAACAAAAACCAACAAAAACAAATGCTCTTACAGATAATGAAAAAAACTGACATCCAGAAACTCAATACCCACCTTGAAAGAACCCCAATAAACAAGAGGGTGAAAGACATATACACCTTCTACAACTGGTTCTTTACTGTACTGGACAAACAGATACCAGCAAACACCACATCCAGGGTTGACCATAAAAAGAACGCCACTTGGGTTAATGATAATATCAAAAGAATGAAAGCACAACATACTACAATGTAAATGGAGAAAATCCGGAGATCAAACAGACAAAAGCATGATTGACACTGTAACAGAGCCTACAAAAAAGCCATCAGACCCAAAAAAAGACACTACTACTCCACACGCATAACTGAAGCATACTGCCCTTCCAAAGAACTCCATAAAATTCTAACAGAATTCCACAATCCAGAGTCCCTAAACACAGAAACACTACAATCACAAAACCTCTGTAACAAAATCTCCAACAAATTGATCTAAAAAATTTAAAATAATGAAAATTGCCTTAAGGAGAACATGGGCAACACCAAATGACCTAACCACCAAAGAAAGAGGCCACAATAAAAATACATTAATGCATACTTTCAATACCCTGTCATAAATAGTGCACTCACCATTTGTGGCTTGTTCTGCTTATGCCTGTCAGAAGATGAATCTAGCTCCGGATTTTAAAGAAGAGTAAAGTCACCCCCTAATATCACAAATCAAGGGATGTCCAGCAATGCCTGGTATAGTTCTAACAGGGGTACTGAGTTATCTAAGATTGGTGCATAAATTGTGGCTATAGTGAGTCTAGGATTATTGACTAAGCTGCCAATTAAGCCCCATCTGCCTTCTGTATCTGACTGGGAAAAAGTAAATTGGAAAGGGAAATGCTTAATAACAAAAATTGCTACCCCTCTGGGAGCGGCATTTGCAGATGACATATATTGAAGGCCTGACCATTGCCTAAACATTTTCTATGTAGGTTGCCTTTTATCCATATATTGTGTCTCCTGAACAAGCACAATATCCGGGGAGCGACTTCTCACCCATTCATCTGTAGCTCAAAATTTGTTTTCATTATTGAGGCCATTAACATTTAAGGAGACAATATGTATGGAGTGCTTATGCATCTGCATTTATCATCACTGCAGCAGCAAAGGCCTACCAGTTTAACATAACAAATAAGGCAGTTAAAAATCAAGAGCATATTGTCTCTGCACATGGTAAGAACCTATTCCATTTTTCCTGAAAATATATAAAATAATAATCTTGCCTCTTATTGTACCTTCCCTTACAAACAATATAAGATTGACTTCCCAACTTTTTTTGCGACTTAAAGTGCAACATGCATAACAAAATGCCTAATCCTTCTAGCAATAAAGTGCATTGATACCACTTTGATATAGAAACAGATGACTGAGTCCATCACTGTAAACAAAAGGGACAACATAGGATGACACCTAGACTAGCAAGGATAAGAACATCATACAACCCAGAAAATGTAGCTCTTCCCAGCTTTTGGTGCATCTTAGAGTGCTGCATCCATAAGAAAGTGCCTGATCCATCGAAGAATAAAGTGCGTTGTTTCAGATTAATTAGAAAAGAAAGTGACTACGTGCATTCAGGCACAAAAAGCCCCTTGGGATTCCGCCTAAGCTAGTAAACAAAATTACACCGTATAGCACATCACATGTTTTAAGTTTAAGATCTTCCTTAGCCATTTTCCTTGATTGATAGTACAACATACAGCATTTCACAGAGAGGATGGTTAAAGTAGAGAGCAGAATAGTAACTTTTGAGAGCGAAACAGTAACTTATAAAAAGGCAACAGAATAACTTGAGGCTCAAATGTCTGATACCCAATGGAAGATGGAAGATTTTGAAAATAGACTCAGACGGAACAATCTCAGAGTGCTGGGCATCCCCGAAGGGCTGGATGGAGCGGACACTCGTAACTCCGTTGTGGGGCTTTTAAAACGAGTTTACCTGAACGGTCTTAGTGGAACTGGGATTCAGAGGTTCAGCGGGCTCACAGGTTTCCATTTAAGCAGAACTCCAGGGCTTCACAGGAGGGAGGAAAGCTAAGGGCAATATTAATATACTTTGTTAATTTTATGTTACGGCAGGCAGTCTCTGATCTGGCTCGTCTGGATCAGAAACGATCTTTTGAGGGTTGCACATTCATCAAGAGGCCCGATTTCTGCCACTTTACTGTTGAGAGATGATGCCTCAGACAAATGATTCAACCTTTTCAAAATAAGGGAGCTCCAGTTTATTTAATGAATCCGGCCAAACGAAAAGCTATTGTATAGGATAGGACCCACTCTTTAAATCAGAAGTCAAGGCAAAATAATTCCTTGAGAGCTTGAGCTCAGGCTAGGTTGCTCAAGTCTGGATTAGCTATCTTTATAGCTGCATGATTTTCTAAGTGATGCTACTTGGCTGTTTATATATGCATTAGTACATTATGTATCGTAATCTTTGATTGTAATACATAATTTATGTTAGCTTTGGGTGTATTTAAAGAGACTTGCTCTTTGGGACCCGTCCCTCTCTATAATGATTGTTGGTTACTGTGGTGGGTTATTCTCTATTAGTGTCATGATTAACCCTGGGCGTAGTTCGCGTAGTAGCGCTACGCGTAGCTACGCGAAGTGCACTTCGCACTACGCGAGCTACGCGTAGCTACGCGAACTGCGTAGTGCACTGTGCAAAATGCTGTTCGCACTGATTGCACAGTGCCGGGTGCTTGTCCGCACTGTGCAATCAGTGCAAACCGCATCTTGCACAGTGCAAGCGGTCGTTTTCTGCCGCTCGAGTAGATTTCTACTCGAGCGGCAGCTTTCTCAACGCGGACTGGTAGTTTCTCATCGCGAGCGGTCGCGAGCATACGCGACCACTCGCAATGAGAAACCTGACCTCCCCGCGTTGAGAATCTCGCCGGAGGTTTATTTTCCACGCTCGCGATCGGCAACTTGATGTTGCTGATCGCGAACGAGAAAAAGTCTCGCCGGGATGTCATTTTGCTTGCTCGCGGTCGCCAACTTGACGTTGAGGACCGCGAGCAAGCAAAAAATGACCGCTACGCTCCGCTACGCGTGTTTGCACTGTGCTACGTGCAATTCGCGTAGTGCGAAGTAGCGCAAACTTCGCAAACTACGCGAGCATAGCGTAGTACTTCGCCCAGGGTTAGTCATGATACATCAAGTAGAGGGTGCATGTTTGGGTATAGTGTTACATAATTAGTATAATCAACACAGGAGGGTTTGTCTGGTTTGTACTAGCTCTACATATATTTATATTACGGGTGCAGCACAGATTGTATGTGAGATTGCTAGTTGGGGCTCGGAATGGTAGGAGGACACACCACCATAAATGGACCTGGTTGGTCCAATTGCTTCAAGTAGGTCGTGTGGTAGGGCGGGAGAGGGGGAGTTGGCCAGGGAGGTCGGGTCAGGGGTTTGGGGGGGTGGAGGGAGATAGGATTTAAGGGGGTGAGGATCACCTGTGGGTGGCACAGGAGACATAAACAACCAAAACAAATAATAAAGAACATCTTCCGGAGCAGAGGCAGAGATACTTGTGTAGCTTTCTTTTATGTTTCTTTTTTCTCTAGAACTGAGACCCTATTTAATCTATAAGGAGCAGGTGGATGAGGGGCAGATGGTTGGCTTGAGAGATGGTAGCCTAAGCAAAAGACTGAATGGCGGATCATTCACAATTAACGGTTGTGGTCTCAACAACAGGCCTAAAAGAGGGACGGTGGCGTTGATTTTGAGGGTCATGAAACCAGATTTAGTATGTATACAGGATACGCATATCCCTTGGGATAAATGGGGACTCTTTATGGATCTTGGCTTCTCACTATTGGCTTACACACGGCAAGGCTTGACATCTAGAGGGGTGGCTATTCTTGCAAACAAATGTAGGCATTCTGTCAGCCGTAATACTTCAGATAAGTTTGGCCGATGGGTCATTTTAGAATGTGGACCGGGCAGCAGCCAGTTTACGCTGTGCTCAGTTTATGGCTCAATGTGGATGAAGCCGGCATTTTGGATTATCTGAATACAGAATTGGCTTCATGGCCATTCCCTCTCATTTTATGTGGGGATTATAATATCCATCTAGAAGTGAAGAATGATCAATCAGCAATTCAATCGTACACTGGGAGGAAGCCGAATGTATTTAGAGCATTGCTGCGTTTGATTAAAGATCTTGGCTTTATTGATGTGCGGAACAGATGCAGGGCTCAGGACCTGGGCTTTACGTTCTTCTCTTTTCCACAAGGCAAGCTGGTATGGTTGGATTATTTTTATGTATCTACTGCACTGGCTGGCCAAACTACAATAAACAGGTATCCTAGGGCTCTCTCAGACCACAGCCCACTGGTATTGGAAATCCCAATGAATGGTATCATTACATTTTCACGTGTGTTGGACCTTCGATAAGAAACTCTTGTTGGATGTAACATAGTTAGACCATATGCGCAAATGGATAACAGAGTTTTTGGAAATCAATAAAGGGTTGGCCCCGGAAGGTATGGTGTGGGATGCTTTGAAGGCCAGGATCAGGGGTGAAACATTTAGCTTCAGTTTACATCAACAGAAGCAAAAACCAATGGAGATCCAGGGGCTATATAAGGAATTATCCTCAGTAGAGGAGAACTTGACTTGGTTACTGACTAGAAGCATGGATACTCATGAGGTCCAACAAAAAATAGCTAACAAAAGTCAATTGATCAGAGAATACTTGAAGAATGTTAGCAAAGCAGATCAGGCAAAAATAGGTGGAAAAGGGGTCACAGCAATAACGGATATGGAAGGGAGGACATTTGATTCCCCGGCCGATATTATTAGGGTCCTTAGAGATTTTTATGAAATTCTTTATACGGAAAAATTAGACCCCCGCCAGATGGGTATGAGGATTTATTAGCCAGTTTGGATAGAGTTAGACTAAATGAAGAAGAACGGGCCAACCTGGATGCAGCAGCAGGAGCAGGAGGTATTTGAGGCAATTAATTCTTTTTCTACTGGGAAAGCCACAGGGCCAGATAACCTACCCCTGGAGTTTTTAAAGTTTTCTTTGGTGAGCTTTGACAAGATATGCTCTGGGCTTTTTTACAGGGACAATCTGATGTAATTCCACCCTCATGGGAAGCAACTAATAATCCTCTTTAAGAAGAAAGGTAAACCATCTCTGCACCCCAGGCTCCGATTTTTTTAATAAATTGCCATGGACAAACCTATGCCAAAATTTTGGCTAATCGTCTGGGTAAGGTTGTTTTTGCTTTAGTATCACCACAACAACATAGTTTTATCCCAGTGTGCAGCACAGTAGATCATGTCAGAAGGGTGACTACTTTGATACTGCTGAGGCCTCAGAGACATCAATAGTCATAGTTTTATTGGAAGCCGAGAAGGCCTTTGACCGTGTTTCATGGGGGTTTCTATGGTTAAGATGGAAGGACTTTGGCCTGAGTTTCATTAAGGCTATTAAAGCACTGTATAAATTTTCTAGGGTTCAGTTACAAATAATGAGGATGGAGTCGGACAAAATACAAATCTCAAGAAGGACAAAACAGAGTTGTCCATGCTCATCCCTGTTGTTTGCTTTATGCACTGATCCCTTTATAGCACAACTGGAGAAAAATGTATGGATCAGACCGTGTGTAGTGAACCAAGTAGAATATAAAGTTCTGGCCTATGCAGATGATATAGCAGTGGTTACAGCAGACCCCTTAGAGCCCTCCCCGCAATGGAAAATCAAGCTGAATAGTTTTAGTAGTTTTCAGGGTATAGATTAATTGAGGGTAAAACCCAGGTAGTATGCACAAAGGGAACTGGATTCAGTTGGTGGTGACAGAAGCAGTATATCTAGGGAGCCAGAGTAACAGCAGCCCTAGATAAACTGAGAGAATTGAATATGGCACCATTGTTACACAACATTAATTAAGAACTCTGTAAAATGAATCACTTACATCTCTCGTTACTTGGGAGGTGTAATGTGCTAAAAATGAATATTTTTAGGCCTGGGAGTAGTTCGCGAAGTTTTGCTACGCGGAACTCCGCGAAGTTACAAAAAAAACTCTGCGGAGTTCTGCGAGTGGCGGAGTGCAGTGAGAACTGCAGTTTGTGCTGGTATTCCTGCCGCTCAAGTAGAAATTCTACTCGAGCGGCAGCTCGCGCACTTACCTTTTGCGATCGCGAACTTACCATTCACGATCGCGAGCGGGGAAAAAAACTCTGCTGCACATCGCGAAGCGGAGTTTTCTGCACTCCGCGAGCTCCGCGGAGTGCGGAGTGCAGAAAACTCTGCAAACTCCGCGAACGGAGCGAAGTTCAACGCCCGGGCCTAAATATTTTACCAAAGGTGTTGTATATTTTTAGGGCCGTTCCTCTGGAAATTAATAAATTTTGGATGATTAAATTGGAACGCGCATATTCTAGATTTTGGTGGAAATATAGGAGGCCAAAAGAGCAGCAAAATATATGGTTCTCTCCAAATTGCGAGGTGGATGGAAGGTCCCTAATTTTACGCTGTATTACATATGGGGATCTTAATTATGAGTGGGTTAGATGGAATAAATCTAGCAGAAACCGCAACAATCTATGAGTTAATTCTGGGGAGTGAGGCCAGGATTGTCTTTTAAAAAATGTGGAACCCAGCTATTATAAGAAAACCAAATTTAAGATTTTGTGGGCTGCATACAAAGTTTAGCCGCAGATGAAGAGGAGGGTAGGCATTACTAACCTCAGTTAATATACACCTCTGTGAGCCCCTTCAGTCCTTCCATCAGTGATTCAAGATGTAATTGTAAATAGATGGGTACAAAAGGGAATCACGGTGCTCGGCGACCTATGTGGGGAAGACCAACTCCATTCCTTCAGTGAGTTGCAGGAGATTTTTGGTTTGCATAAGGGTGATTTAAAAAAAAAAATCAGATTCGAGATTTCATTAGTAATAGAATAAGGTAACCATTTTTAATGGCTAAGATCCACCTAGTTGCGGCGTAAGCGGAAGGATAGAATTGGCTTAATCTATAATCTTTTGATACAAGACCTACCTGACGATTTGGAAGTGCAAAACACAAAATGGGAAGCAAGACTTGGTATAGAAGATTTCTATCTTTAGGAGTCACTGGATTTAGATTGTAAGGTACTTTTAAGGGATGGTTTAAGAAGCCAACATTGTAAGACGATATTTGACCTATACTACACCCCGGCTACGGTGGCCAGATGGGGTGGTTGGTCTAGTGGCAACTGCAATTGGTGTGGGTCGGAGCAGGCCGAGAATGTTCATATGTTTTTTTCATGCCCCAAATTAGATTCTTTGATGCGAGACATTGGGAGATTTATGGGATCAACCATTGGCCGGCAGGTCCAGATCCCTCCTGTACTAATGATCTTTGGGGTGATAGATGGCTCACAGGGCAACGATGCATTAAGGAAAGAGGCATATTTATTATTTATTGCTATGGTGGTTGCATGACTTTGTATTGCATCAGAGTGGCTAAGCCTGGGGCCCCCAACATTTTGTAATGTGGAGGTCTAGATTTTAAGCGGCTTACACTATGGAAACTAACTTGTGTAAGTGCAAGGGGCATAAGAAGCAGCTGTAGGGAGTCAGAATTTGGTCGTCTGTAAGAAATTGGATGGAAGATGTGATTGGGCACTGACGAAATTAGGTTGAAAGGTAATAGAGGTAGATTCGGATCTGTAGGCTGTTTAGGACCGCATAGGCCTGCTTGATATTTTAGATTGCAATTTCTATTGACAATGTTTACAGTTATGCTGCTACCCTACAAACACATTACTGTGATTATGCATCTACACTTTATAACAATGCCTACAGATATGCTGCTACCCTATAAACATACCGCTGCTATTATGCATCTGCACATTATAACTTATTGGATATCTTTCAGTACGGGCAGAACATATTTATATTTTGACATGTTTAGGATATGGCATGTTCTGTACCTTACTGGAGGAAGCACATGCACTTGCTGCTATTGGCTATGAAATAGTATTGCTCTGGTCTCTAGATTAAGAATATGCACTTTAAGATCTAAAAGACAGATTGTACTGTAATGTCTGTGATATGTCAATTGATAATTGTTAACAAATTGTATCTGTACGTCATGTGCTCATGCTTCATGGACATGGTCCTTAATTTGAGAATTGATACTTATTTTGTTTTCCTGTATGAACTCTTTAATGTGTTTTTTTGTTTTATGTCTGCTGTGTATAATGATGAAGTAGCATGGTAAAATCAATAAAAAAATATTTGAAAAAGAAAATAAATGTTTATTTGTGATGACTCTCTTAGCCGGTGGGTTTCTAGGCTGTATTGGGAGCTTGGATTGACGGCTCTGTTTTTCTGAGGCTCAGAGCACACGTTGGTGTGAGGCTTTTATGTTAATGTTTGCAAGTGATTATAGACACCACAAGATTAAGTTTATCTCAACTGCTTCTGTCTTTATTTTTCTATTAGCATGTCTATGGGAGATTGATGTGCATGGTTTTGGATCGACTGGTAACTGTTGATACACATCAGGACTCGAAATTGCATTTTAATTCAATTTTATGTATTTGGTGATGCTACAATTGTTTTATGTTACTTTTCAGTACATTACACTTTACTACAGGTGTGTTGAGATCGGGGAGACCTTCATGGTAATTGAGGGTAACTGCTAAAATGTGGGTAAATTGACTAGCTCTAATCTATTTTTCTGGGGGAGTGCCACTATACATGTGTGATGCTTTTTCGAATAACTCACTCATGATACTACACCTTATAAAGTGGCTGTTTGCATGCACAGAATATTTGGTATTTTGAACTGTCACCTCTCTAAACAAGGTCTTTATGCTTTGACTGAAACATTGTGATCACATAGATGACTGTATGACCTGCTAAATAGTGGTTCACTAATGAATTGTTAATCGGTACATGTTGGCGGACAATGCAACTTAGTTTGCATGAATCTTGTTTCACTATTATATTTAATTGTTTATGTCTGGAACAGGCAGGACCTGTTGGTGGCCTTATTTGTATATGTTGGCTAGTTAGCTTAAATAAACAAGGCTAGTTGTCTTGAAGAAGAAAGGAAAATAAAGAATTGGAATTTGGATACAATCGGATGAGACCTTTCAGAATGTTCTGTTTAAGTGTTTGAATGGAGTTAAGTGTAATACTTTTGATATGCAAGTAAGCTAAAAATGGTTGCCCTATCATTTTCCATGGCATTATATAGTTATGTACTTGCACATATAACATTTATGACCAACAATAATACGAAGACAATAACATACAGTGGCCAGCAGCTAATTGTAACTTATACCTCTTAAATTCACATGAGAAAATCTGCTATAAGGGTTGTTCATCACCAGCAATGTACATACAAAAAAGCAAAAATCACCAAATGAACGGCATGAAATAACTGAAGAGACCTTACACACTGAGCTAGAAAATTTGGAGGACTTTAACATAGTCCACCACTGCAGATTCCAAATATATATACAATCTGACCACTTATTTACACGTCACAAACACGCATCTATGCAATGATAACAAAAATGTCCATCCCAAATAGATTTCTCCACTTCTCTCTCTCTCCCTCCAACCATGCCAGTTCAGGATCACAACTATACACAAGGGGCACATGCATGAAAGTTTCATTTTGCGATTACCAATTAGCGATTTTTTAGAAATCGCTATTTGGTAATCGCAAAATTCAATGAAACAAAACAGAAAGCAATTAGCGATTCTCTAATTGCGATTCCTTAAGAATCGCAAACACAATTAGGGAGTCGCTATTTGCAATTGTGACTCAATTCTTTCCCATGGGCCTCAAGGCTCAAAGGTGAGAATGGTCTTGCATTACCTAAATTTCGATTACCTAATTGGTAATCGCAAATTAGGTAATACAAAGCCAAGGGTGCCCAGGGGCCTAAGGTCCCCCTGAGGCGCCCCTAGCATAAAAAGATGGACATGTAAGGCACACATGTGTGCACCACATTGCACTCTGAAAAATGCAGTTTTGTGCATTTTTCAAAGTATGCACATGGTTACCATCAACTTGAAGTTGATGATAATTAGCATTTCCTAAATGCACAGTTCACATTTAGGAAAGGCTCCTTGCATGTGCATTAGAGAATCGCAAATTGCGATTCCCTATTTGCATTCGCAATTTAGGGAATCTCCGAAAATTGTGATTACCTAAATTGCGAATAAAAAAAAACTTTCATGCATTAGAAAAGGCCATTTTGTGATCGCAAATGGCTGATTTTGCGAATTGCACTGTTTGCGATCGCAAAATGGCTTGATGCATGTGCCCCTAAATCTCAGATTGGACAGCCCAGTTTAGTATCTAGCTACGCAGACTATATCATATGAAATATAATAAAGGGACCTGCAAAGCTGTTCAAAGCTACCAGTACATTGAAAACCGTAAAACTGCGTGTCTGTCTCTCACACTTCATCATCCAACAAACTGCTATGTGCAGCATCCCGTAACACGATAACTGCACCTTGGTGGTCATCATGCACGACATTGAAACACTTACCACACAGTATCAAAACCTAGACACATCCTTCCAAACACACACCCTACATGGCAGAGTGCTACCCATGTGGGCAAGCACTTCAGAAACCTGTGTAGGGGTAGTAAGCGTTATATTAATGCTGCAATACAATACAATGCAATACAATACACTTCTACGTGGAGTCAAAAACCATTCTATGTATATTTTAAAGATTTGTTAACAATACGTTATGCTGTCAAGCCAAACCTAAAAATGAAAAATGGAGAGAAGCGAGAAAGTGCAGCTGTTTCCATAAAACATGTATTTCTATATATATATATATATATATATATATATATATATATATATATATATATATATATATATATATATATATATATATATATATATATATATATATATATATATATATATATATATATATATATATATATATATATATATATATGTCAGTATCATTATCATTGTAAGATTAAATGAAGCAGAGAAGGGGGTCTTCCATGGATAGGGAGGTGTTTTTTTCAAACCACCTCCTTTATATTATGTTTCCATGGCTATGACAGATTTAACATGCTCTATCTGTAATTTAAGAAATTATAGGCATAGCATGTACACAGCTTCGGTATCATGATTTTAGGTCTTCTTTAATAACTCTTCAAAATTACTGTCATTTTACAAGTGTATATTCCCTTATGTAACAATACGTCTCTGTATGTAGGAGAGAAAAAAACCTGGATATGGATGCAAAATTATTTTTATAGCTCTATATTCTGTAGGAATTAAGCTGAAGCTTTGGATATATTTCCCATATGAATATTTATGATTAAAATTACTAGAGGTAATCAATCGTTGAAAAAGAAAACTATGTGGGAAGGTGACTGGAATATCAATGGCAATAAATCAGCTATACTAGTTTTACATCACAAACCCATTTCAGAAATAAATTGCCCAAATCGTCATTTTAGTCTCTGCTCAGATCCCTAAAATGCCTCTAATTAATATTTATACAAGAATAGCTGATAATACATTTATGTCACAATTTGAACAAAACATGAAGGAACTGCTGGAAAAGGGTGACATTGCATTAAAATATACCTCTGCAGAAACAACGTTTTCATAAACAAACCAGAATCAAAATTTAATTTTTCACAATCTGGGTGGTGTTACTGAGCAATCAGTGCAAAATTGTTTGACATCGGTTAAATATATGTAATCCATCCCTATCATCAGATAATTTAAGTGATTTGGCGTGCATAGACCTTAGAGGAGGTCAGATTGGAAGGCGGGCTGTGAAGTGCAATCTGAATGTCTACCCACCTACTACCATCTCTATATAAACATCACTCTAGTGTATGTACGTGGTCTTTGTGTAGTGCAAACCTAGCCAAAAGGCAGGGGAGGGCTATACAGAGTCACGGGAAAGCATACAGACAATGAGTGATAGGAGAGGTCCCTGGGACCTGGGAGTATACGTGTACTGTCAATGCATTGTGATGTAGTGTTCTTTAAACAGGTGCGTCTTCAGCTCTTTCCTAATTAGAGTAGCGTTGTGGTGTTCCTAATGGATACAGGGATGTTGTTCCAGATCCCAGGTACATAGATGGAAAAGCCCTGCAGCCCTATTATTTCTATTTTACACTTCTTAGTCTGTAGTCTGATGGTGTCCTGACTGTGGGAGAACCAAGAACCACCAGAGATGGTGAGTTTGTCCGCATAATAAGCAGGGTGCTGGTTATGGTTTTGTAAGTAATGTAGCTGGTTTTGGAGATGGTGGCGGGAAGGTAAGGGGAGTCAGTAGAGTTCCTTCAGGATGAGGTGATGTGGTCATGTTGGCCAGATCCTGAATGAGACATGTTGTGCCTTGCAGGATGCCCTGGGGGGCGGGGGGCACTGTGGCATCTGGGAGATATGGAGCATCCTTAAGAGTATGTGGGCTTAAACAGCAATTCGGAATTTTGTTTCTGGAAGAAATTATTTTACTTTATTTATAAGAGAGAGTTAGTACCAGGCCGTCTTTGTTTTTTTTTTACAGTGTTTTACTTGAGGGGGAGGTTGGTGTCCAGGGTGAATCCAAGTGACTTTGCATTCTGTGAAAGTTGGTTTGAATCCATAAAGTTTATTTTCATTGAGCCAGGTTGTACTATTTCATTGACAAATGACGGGAATTTGATATTTGTGGGGGTTGAGCTTTAGTTGGGTGCTGTACATTCAGCTCTTGAGGAGGTGCACTCATTGTTGGAGACAAAGGATATCAAGAGCAGAAAAATACTTTCAAGTAGAGTTGTGTATCATTGGCATTTAAGTAATTTTTTTATCCTATTATCTGTGAGTAGACGCCGAAGGGGCTCCATGTTGTGGTTGAAGATCACAAGAGACAGTATGGAACTCTGGAGGACACTGCAGGTAATGGGCCTCTTTTGGGACCTGTAGGTGCCCATGTGGGTTAACTGGTGTCAGATAGAAAGGTGGGAATCAAACCAGTGAAGAACATTATCAGTGATCCACACTGAGGGGTCCTGAATGGGATCAGGGTTTGATGGTCGGCTGTGTCGAACATAGTGTAAGAGTTCCAGAAATATTAGGAGGCAAGGGTCATCTTCATATGTGGTCAGAAGGGCATCATCTTTGATATGTAAAGTAGTGGCCTCCATGCTGCACCTTGAGTTGAAGCAAGATTGCTAGTCATACAAGAAATGGCTAGCATTGATGTGATCGTTGGAGTTGAGCGTAGACTGCTTTTTCAATTATGTAACCGATGAAGGATAGGTGAGTGGTGGGACGGTAGTTGGTGAGGTAATCAGTGTCTAGAGTAGGTTTATTTAG
Organism: Calotriton arnoldi; assembly: GCA_963921515.1. Taxonomy (NCBI): domain Eukaryota; kingdom Metazoa; phylum Chordata; class Amphibia; order Caudata; family Salamandridae; genus Calotriton; species Calotriton arnoldi. The sequence goes on from CAWUFW010003198.1 coordinate 1,538,106, forward strand.
GAGCTGGATTGCCTGGTCTGTCTTGAGAGTTTCTTGGAAGATGCCTTGAGTGAGGTAGGTGTTGACAATGGTGAGTAAAGGTGAGAGAACCTCCCTTGAGAGAGCTTTGAGGAAGGACATGGGCAAGACATCTTCATAGGAAGTGGCTTTGAGGGAGTTGAGTACGTTGGTGAGATATGTGGATGACAATTATGGGGTTCTATCAACAGGGGTGGATGTAAGAGGAGAAGCTGGCTTGGGTTTGTTGATGGTATGTTTCTTCCATTTTCCAGATCCTGACTATTCACTCTACTGTCTGTACCCCCATCCCTATATAGGCATGGCAGATACCCCATAATTGGAGGCCAAAGGTTAATTTACTTGCAAGTGAAAAAGGATTTTAGGTAATAAGTGCTCACTGAGCATTGGTGTTACAGTCAGTGTAGCTGCAGCACCCTGGTAAGGAAAATGCTGTGGAAAAAGAGCATCCATGGGACTATAAACGTAAATGGTGTAACACCTATATTCCCCTATCTCTCACTCTGCCTGACACTGGGTCAACCATCACATACCATCGCTAGCACTCACCTCTCTCTAACTTCTTCTGGTGCTTTGATAAGCCTGCAGAGTAGGTGCTTCAAGTGCACCTTGATATTGACTTGAAGCCAATTACCAAAATAATCTGTGACCAGGTCTGCCCGCAGCTCTCCACCACCATACAGACTTCCAGTCTCTGCATCCCACACGGACCTGCTTGCATGCTCTACACCAGGTTCTTGACTCCAGGTACCCATCAAGCCAACAAGTGCATCACAATGTGCAACCAAAAGTTAAACAATGGATGTGTTGGCACAAAACACCTCATAAATCAGGCACATCTTGGAAGTTGATGACTTAATGCATGGATTAAGTCACACAGTATCACTGCTCAATCAGCAATGCCAGATGGTGGGTTGTATGCTAATGCTAATGCACGAATACTTTCCTAAATAGGTCCCAATACCCAGAAATGAGTGCCGCAGCCAAGTACTGGCAAACACTGTTACAAATTAAGCAATAGCAGAGGCACGCTTTCCTTAATAAGCATGCTAATGCTGCATCTAGAGGGAATACAGCCTGGGTTATGTGTGACATGGAGCTATTGGGCAGGTGTGCAGTGACAACTTCGTAGCCAGTGATGTCTAACTATGATACACATATAATTTAGTCTGCAGATGGACTGTGCCCTGATCTTGCTGAAGGCTGATTGTATACTTGGATCAAATTCCTGTATTGTATGCTTAGTGTTCACATTGAGACTGTAATTATTCAGTAATTACGCTTGTGTGTTCTTTTAATAAGGTTGTTCTAGAACTAGCCAGAAGCTACGGGTTGGGGTGATGTCCTCAGAATGTTAATGCTGGTCTGGCTGAAAGAAACTAATATTCAAGGGGGTTGGCTGAGGGCTGGACCAGTGGCACCAAGTCATACATGAATGTGGCGCTGTCAAGCGGGGAGATGGACCTGGTCATCCATAGGATCACTGGTGGGCCATCAGGATGCCACCATCAGCTACATTAACAGAAGGGATAATCCCTAATACTTTGACAGACGAGCCAGCAAGGAGGACTGAATGGCTGTGGGGATGGATGTGTGTGATGGGTTATCCGAAAATCTTCCTCTGTTAACTAGGTATGGATGATTTACTTGGAGATATCCACATTATTGATTATCAGTGTTTAGTTTTTTCTTGAGTTTCCTGACACTTATTTCTCAGGACGTTGTTTATCTTGCTCTAGGTGCTACATTCGGCGAAGAGCTGCACTGGCTACATGAAGCCAGGGTTGAGAAAGGGCAACAGAACACTGATTTTAATAATAAAAAGAATTTAAAATATTTCTTTTGATACAAATAAGTGCTTTTGAAATTTATCATTGAATTATCTCTAGAGGCTGGAATGCGCAAAACATTTCAACCCAAATAAATGAGCCGAAATGTATAACGAATTATATAACACATCTTATGCTGGATAAAAAATTATAGAAAGTTGAGGTTAAAATAAGTGTAATGTGTTACACCAACACATATTGCATTGGCATCAGTTCTCTGATTAACTATTTGAATGACATTTAGCATTACATTCAGGTGGTAACTCTAGGCTTCGTTTGAGTTCATGGGCGAGCTTGCAGAGCTCATGTTTTGCCAATCTCATGGGTTCTCGGCGTCATTTAGAGGCGGAAGAACCGCAGCTTGACTAAGGTAAATCATTGGTTGGCTGTTGCCAGTTTGCCACAGGGCTCCCATATTTGATACAGAAGATGGTCTTTCATGTTTATGATAGGCATCCAGTTGTATATTTTCCTTGCCCAGGGCCACCATGCGAGAAAAATAAACAGTGGCTCCCATGCACAGGAAGAAACATCCCTGCACTTCAGGGCCACTGTTTTTTTAAAATTTGTAATGGAAATATGAAGTGTTATTTGAGGGCTCAGGACCAACATGCCTGCCCACCTGGCATGATCTTTTGCTAAAAGTGCGTCCTTAAATGAGTGAATTCACTTTTCTGCCGCAATTTCTAAGTGTGTGGGTGGTCGAGCTGGCTAGCTGGTTGTCTACATCTGAATGGGCCTTGTGTATCCCACCTCGAAGGTGCTTAATAAAGGGACAGAGTGGAGACAGCAGTTGTGAGCCATGGCTGTTCTCAATATAATCTTTTATGGCAACACATTACAATAAATACGTATTGGGAACCAAAAGCAGCTCTGCAGTCTCCACTACTTTCCTGTCTGTTTATTCCTGTCTTCCTTTACAATCTCTGCCTTGTCTGCTGTGCCGGCTGCCATAAACCGGAGAGCAGGAAACCGAGGCAACAGCCTTAGACCTTCAAGCTGGCCTCCATGTGGAATGCCCAGTGGAATAAATGGCCATCCTGATCATGTAATCGCCAAGGCCCTTAAACAACATGTGCAAGTGCTCAGGGGGAAACAACCTTTACAACGCAGCCATTACATTGCATGTCACTACAACGCATGTCATTACAATGCATGTCACTACAACGCAGGAATTACATCGCAAGTCATTACAATGCATACCATTACAACGCATAGTACCCTTACACTATCCAACACTTACCCTACTGTTGCACTCACTGGAGTTAGAATAGTAATTTTTACCCCTACACTATCCAACACTTACCCTACTGTTGCACTCACTGGAGTTAGAATAGTAATTATTACCCCTATACCATCCAACACTTACCTTAAATGCGATGTAATGGCATGCATTGTAATGGTATGCGTTGTAAAGGTATAATGTGATGTAATGGAATGCGTTGTAAAGGTAGTTTCTGAAAATACGATGTAATGGCATGCAATGTAAAAGAATGCATTGTAAAGGATGTTGCGATGTAAAAACTGCGTTGTAAAGGCATGCATTGTAAATGTATGCGTTGTAACGTTATACATTCGTGCTCAGGTTGACTTAGCATTAGGCGACTTAGGCCCCTCTCTTATTGATAGTAACAGGCGAGTTCTTGGGAAAAAGGAGGGAACTTCTTCAGACATGACAGGAACCTAACATATGGCTAATGACAAAAAATATGGGAATCCACTGCACGGATGGAGGCGATGCGCAGTTATAGCGCCCTTCTATTGGGTAATGAGGAGAACAGACCACTGCACTTCAGTACTAGTTTGGTCGTTCCTTCTGTAGCCAGTTTCAAATTAGTCTCTCAACAGTATGAGCCCTTTTATCCAGTTCTGGCTTTATTTATTTACAGTTTTATATAGCCCGAAAAAGAGCCATTAAGGAAGAACACTTTACACATAACAAGAGAACCCAACAAGATTCGGTGAAAAGTTAAGTGGCACAAAATGATGAATAAAGATGGTTTAAACAGCAAAATCGACCTCCAAGTGGGTAACATATAATCATGTGGTTATTGAAGCAGTACAAACAAGCAAGATGAAAGGGCAAACACGCACAGAGTAGGTCATGACAGTAAGTGCAATGTAGTGATCGTGGTACATGCTGAGCGGAGCAGTGGCAGTTCCATATGGTGAGTCCAGGACTATTTGTTTGCATTCTGCGTGGGAGGGTGAGACTACAACTCGCAGGCTCCAGCAGCCAGCACGGGAAGGAGGAGGCCATGACCAGCTCTACAAAGCATGCTTACTACTACAGTTGAGACCGGGCCCATCTGCGTTGATCATTGGTGGGCTTATGCCGGGCTGGACCCCTATATTATTTATTGTCTTCAGGGTTTTTTCCCCCCTGTGGTTGTGGAGAAGAGGAAATCTTAAGCAATGATATCTGAGGATTGGGATCACCCACCCACCTCTTCAATTGGGTTGTATGTGATTTCATAGAAAAACAATTTCATGGAATAATATTACTGAGAAACCATTTTATCTAAACTGTTTAATGGAAATTTTCATAGTGAATGGCATTTACCTTTTCATAGAAACCAATTAATTAATTGGGGCGAGGAGTTGGCCTAACGGCTAGGGCGGTCGACCTCGAATCTGGGGAACTGGGTTCAAGTCTCGGCAATGACGCTGAACATCCAGTGATTCTGGGCAAATCACTTAATCTCCACGTGCCTAACAAAAATGAATGTGTCCTCATGTAATGCAACTGGTGCTAAGTAAAGTGCTCTGATACCCGATTCGGGTCAAGTTCGCGCTATATAAAACTCTGTAAAATAAATTAATAAAATGCCAATTTTGGCGATATTGACTTATGAATGCTTATTTTGTAAGTGTAAATGAAATGGTTGCAGGTCTTACTTTCAGAAACAGTTTTGTTGGAGATATTTATTTCAGTGCTTTACTTCAAGGCACATTATTTCCTACGTGTTAGACCTGGCATTCTTGGCTTGGTTTCCCCTGACTTTTTTGCCTTCTGACCTTCTGTTTTGCTGACTTTGGGACTCTGGGCTCTTTACCATTGCTAACCAGTGCTAAAGTGCATGTGCTCTCTGCTTTACACATGGTAACATTGGCTTATCCACAACTAGCATATTTAATTTACTGATAAGTCCCTAGTAAAGTGCTCTACAAGTGCCCCGGGCCTGTAAATTAAGTGCTACTAGTGGGCCTTCAGAACTGACTCTGCCACCCACTTTAGTAGCCAGTTAAACATGTCTTAGGACTGTCATTGCAAAGCCTGCCATGTCAACCTGGCAAGTTTACCCTCTTGCCAGGTCCAAACCTTCCTTTTCAATACATATGTCACGCCTAAGGTAGGCCCTGGACAGCCCAAGGGCAGGGTGCAGCGTGTTTAAAATGTAGGACATGTACTTTTAAGTTTTACATGTGCTAGTAGTGAAAAACTCATATTCATTTTTTACTACTGCCAGGCCTATCTCTCCTATAGGTTAACATTGGGATTACCTTATTAAATCTTATAAGTGTACTTCCCATTTTGGAAGAATGAGTTTGTTGTCTCTGGAATCAAAATTGAAAATCCTAACTTATGAAGAAGTTAGATTTTAAGTTGTAATTCCTGAAAAGCCACTTTTAGAAAGTTGGCATTTATATACTTTAACCATTTGGTGCCTTCTGCCTGTCTCTGAATACATGTCTGGGGTGTTTGACAGATGAACTTTGTGCATTCCCTCTAGACAGCCACACACAAAGGGAACTTAGGTGTGACTGATGGGCCATCCACATCCTGATGGGCCATCCTGGGCATGATGGAAGGGAGGAGCTGACACTTACACCTGAATAGGCTGTGCCCTGTCCCCACACAAAGGGCACCTACCCCGCTATAGTGAGTCTGAAGCAAGGCCTGGTAGTGCAGGGACTCTGTGTACTTCAAATGCCTCTCTTTGAAGTCTCCCCCACTTGAAAAGCAGAACTGGGTATAAGTACTGGACCCCAGACTCATCAACTCAGTACACTTCTGGACTTGTGGATACTCTGCCAGGAAGAAGGACTGCTGTGCTGCTGAAAGGACTGTCGCTCTGCTGGACTCTGCTGGACTCCTGCTTCGCTATGCTGACCTGCTGCCCTCCTTGCCTGGGAGGGAGAATGACTGGACCTGCATCTCTACAACCCAGAACCAAAGTGACTCCAAGGGCGTGCTGGCTTGCATTCTGTTAGAAGTCTCAGGGGCTTAAAAGACTTCCAGCTCACCTGCAACAGCACCTGAACTCTGCCATTTGAGAGTCTTGCCCTGCCAAGTGGTGCCAATCCAGTTCTGGGCCCTTGGAAGCGGCTTGGACCTGGCGCGTCTCCCTCGCTGTCGATGCATCGCCCCTTCCACATGTGGACCGAAGACATTGCATCGCTGATGGCGCATCACCCAGTTCATGATGCATCCTTGACTTGCGCGGCTCGACAATGATGAATCGCTCACATCGTAGGGTCCGACGATGACACATCTTCGACTTGTGCGGTTCTTGTTTTAATATCAGAGAAAACAGCAGTAACAATCGGCCAGTGCTTAATTTGAGCCAATGGTTTCCGGGCACTCAGCAACGGCACTTAATTGCCAGAACCTGCACGTATGACAGCTGACACGTTGTGGAGCTGTTTGTGCAAATTACAGATGAGCAGAAAAACTGTTGTTTCTTAATTCAATATACATTAAAAACAACTAATACCTGCAACCAAACCATTCCTAAATCTTTGAACAGTCTGAATTATCATACTTGTAGCAGTGTGATCGTTAGTAGTTGTGTAAGTACAGTGGCAATGTGTAGAGCAAATTGTGGTGGCCTCCTGACGAGGGCCTGGGACTTACCTTTTTTATTTTACAAATTTAGCACTGCAATCGGCCCACCTGGCCAATAAACAGGCCCACAAACTGCTAAAAAACCAGCCCACAGACTGATCTGTGAAGACCAGCCCATTGGGCACTGCCAGTCCGACCCTGAGTAGGAGGCACAGAAAAGGACAGCAGGAGGCAGAACAAGAGCAGCTTAAGGCACATAAAGGGCAGTGAAAGTTACACAAAGAACAGTGAGAGACACACGAGGTGACAACAAAATTAACAGAACAAAAAACACATTAAATGTTGATAAGAAGGACAGTAAGGGACAGAAGAACACAAAGGGGCAACAAAAGACAGGAAAGGACTAGCAACCATTTGAAAATGGAGAGCAAGAGACATCAAAGTTCCAGTAAGTGGCAGGAAAGGGCCAGCAAGAGACACATGAAACGCCAGTAAGAATCATAAAAGAGATGTACAAATGACCAGCGAACCACAAGGGTCAGCAAGTGACACATGTAGCACAAGTGAAGACGAGATAAGTTGACAACCGTAGATATGCTAAAGTACTATTATGGGAAGGAGGAAAATCAGGAATTAAAAGAGTTCCAAATGTACCCATATTTCCAAAGAATTATACAAATATTGATTTGCCCCGGAGGATGGGGGGGCTGGACTTTAGTCATTTTACTCACCGGTGAGGATCAAATCTTGTGGGTTAAGGGGAGTGGGGGTCTGAAAGAACACTTAACCCCTGTCTTTGTGCCCCTACATGTGACCTTCAACTGCTCACAGATCTCTGGCTCCACTCGTGTTTGGCTGTCCTGTCCTCTCTAGCTTGTGATCTGGCTCAGCTGGCCATGCATCTGTGCAGGGCCGCTGTCAACATCCATGCTGCCTTTGAAAATGGGGTTCATAGACACCAGGGTGATATATCCACTGGTCCTGGTTCCGTTTGCAGCATCTGGTGCCAATGGCTTCTCAGCCACCTGAGTGGGGATTCCATAGTCCGTGTGTGAACAGCGCTGCAGCAACTCTGAGTTCTGTTACCATCTGAGGGCAGGCAGTGCGGTTTTGGATAGTGGTGTGCACTGGGTGGCATTGGTATCAACTATTAGCAGCACTGCCACAGGTACACCCTCTGTTGCCAGCTCCCATGAGCCCCCACATGCACCGCTTGAATACGAGGCTGTCGCAAAGTGTGCCCTGGCCAGAAAAAGTGCCTTCTGGCCGGACATCAGAGTGCTGTAACTTGCCTTGGCAGTACCCAGAAAGCCACCCCAAGGCATGATGTGCATTAAGGCAGAATGACTAGCGGCAACAGTGGATGCATCGGTCGCTACTTTCTGTGTGAACAATGCAAAATGAAGGAGGAAACATTACTTTTGAAAGCAGCCCGGAGTGGGATGTAGGAGAGGAAAGTGCTGTCTCCACTGACCGAAGCAGCACATTTTCAAAGCATGCAGCACAGAGCACCGACTCTATGTTGTTACAGGGATTTGCAGAACAGGAAATTATTTTATTCTGGTGCAGATGCAAAATGCCATATTGTGTCTGGCACAATATAGCAAATTGCCAACCACAAATGAACGCCTGGCCTGTCATATGAGCATTTTTGTGCATTTTCCACAGCAGCTCTGTGCCCCTACAGTGCTAATGAGATTAGAGTCTGCCAGTGCAATTTAATACACAGCTAAAAGCATAATGGGGAACTACTTTTTTTGACCCATCACCAAGGCAAACTGATGGGAGATAATATTAACATCCCTAAAATGCTATACGCAGGTCCAAAACATGGTGTACAACTCAGTGGCTCAACATCAGTCCTCTAAAACCCCCATGGTGCGGGGGAGCCTGAGCTCCACGGGCCCCCTCTAGCACTGTGCACCTGCGGCGGGCCCCTGGCCTGAGAGCTCCTGACTGGGTCCCCTCAAGTTTCGTTATGCCGCTGGTACAACTCAATGAGCCAGTACCTGAAGGAGTTTTACCCAAATCAGCCAGTAAGGAAGACTGACCAAAAGCCCTCTTTCTGTATGAACCTGTGAATGTGTTGTGTGTGGGTGTGTAGTGTTGTTTGGGGGTGTATAGTAGTGGCAATAGATGATTCTGTAGCCCGTCATGCCAGATTATTAATAGTGTTTAGGAATTATTAGACTGGAGTTGAGACCTCGGCTATGCCGCTCTTTGTTTAGGCTTCACTGAGTGGCAGCTGGTATTTGAAGGTGGTGGGGAGGCAGGTCACAGGGGCCGAGGGGGGGGGCGGAGGAGTGAATGAAATTAAAAACATTAAATATATACCTACCTGTCTGCCGCTGCTGCCCGCCGTCGCCTCCTCTCGGTCCTCTTCACTGCTTCCAGGGCAGGTTGCACCCGGCTCCCAGCTTCCCAATGGCCAATGGATTGGTGCTCAGCCAGAGAATGGGAGGATGGGCATGTTCTCCATTCAGGATGTAATGCAGCCTGCATGGAGAACATGCAAAGTGCGCATGAATGTTTGGCCGGGCAAACATTCATGCGCACTTTAGGGAGTGCAAACCTTCTTCCCCTCCCCTGCTCTGTCAGCAGAGCAGCCCCGCCCCGTCCCGCCCACAAAGCTGCCGCAACAAGGAAAAAATAAAATTATAATAACTTAGATTTATTATCACTATATATTTCCTTTAGTGATACTGCTTAAAAACAAGGTGGCAACGCTCCTCCGCCTTAGCGGAGGAGCCTCCACTGGCTTCACCACATGATCCAGATGCCAGAATGGACTAGATTTTTATCCTCCACCCACTTTTCTCACCTACTATAACCAGTGCTCGAAATGGAAATATAGAAGTGCAGGTACCCACTATTTATAGTACCTGTTTGCTCCTGAGAAGTGCTGGTGTTCTCCCATTTAAATGTATTGCAGCAGTGCAGGGAAGTGCAGACACCCTCTCTTTCAAGTTAAAGAAGTGCAGGTACTCAGTACCGTCAGTTCCTGCCCATTTAAAGCACTGACTATAACACGCTCCAAACAAAACTTTGCCTGAACAATCACCGCTCATGCTGATTGCCTGAGAAAACGATCTTTTGCAGTGTGTACGCAGCAGTTGCCGGGGCAACAGATGACGGTTGTTATCTTTCAGTTTCTAATTGTTTTGATTGCTTTTCAGAGCTCCGGATTGTAACAAAAAAAGAATTTTTTAAGCTTTCTCTGCTTGAGCTTGGAACAGAAACAGTTCTCCAGCTTCAAACCAGTAAAACCCTTTAATGCGAATGCTGATAAGTACTTTGGCAGTGAACACATAGTTTGTAACAAGAAGGGAACAGTAGTGATTTTGTCAGGCAAAGCCGATAATTTCTCTGTACTTTTTGCCAGTGGGAAAAGTTACATTTTATTCTAAAGTTGTTTAACACTGCTGCTTGGTAGAAGATACGACAAATTCTAACCGTTCACTTTCCCATATGGTAAATATAATTCCAATGACATGTTATAGGCACTGTAATGCCCTATAGTGGAACCAGAATTCTATACACGTAACTGACTGTATTTCACTACCCCTCTTCGCAGAATGCATCTTTTACCTCTAATCCTTATTCCCTAGTTGAGCTATTTCTGTGATGCTAGTGCTCAAAATTTCAAAATGGTGGATGGACGGTAGTGCTGCGGTATTGAAGAGGTTTCTTGCTTCATTTTTTTTTTAGATTTCTGTTCGCATAGTAATTCCACACAGTAGACTTGAAGATTGTGTCCAATGACAATACAAAAGTCAGGGGAAATATGCTTCTGGCTCATGCTGTTGCTTTGCTCCTCCTGTCTAAGCACCTGGAAGCATTGAGGATTTAGCAATTAAGATGTAATTCACTGATACTGACATTGAGACTCTACTTTTCCAATCAGCTGGTAGCACAATGATTCACTGATAGCTGGGGATTATCACAAATGCAGTGCAGCTGAGACTTTAGAGAGGCCCACTTATGCCCTACCCCAGAGGAGCCCTAGTGTTGAATTCTCCCTCATCCCCCTTACAGATGTTGGGGTCTATTCTGGGAGAGAAAAATGGCACTGCAGTCAACTCTTCCAGTATGGTGGGAGCTTGGTATGCCTCTAACATCTTCATGTGATGGCTGGCTCCTTGCAGGCTTACTGGCAGGGAACCATTTCTTTTTTTCAGCAGAGGACTGGGAACCATGACCCGCAGAACTATTCTGGGTCCCTTTAAAGAACTCCTTGCTCTTTTTGCTCCCCCCCTCCTTTTTCTGGTGAGGACCTTGCACACTCTTGTGGTGATCCCCCCAGATACCTTCATTTAGACCCTGGTGCTGACCCAGCGGTCCGCCTCCTTAGCAAGTTCTCTGGGGTCAGTGAGCTTACTATCAACAAGGTGTTGGCGCAGATCTGGAAAGCAAAGACGGAACATATGCTCTGTAGCAAACAAATAATACATCCCCTGATAAGCTTTCACTGCACTGCCCTTCACCCACCCATCCAGTGCCTTGCAAAAAGAATCCACACAATCCACCCAGGTCTGTTGGGAAATCTTCTGACTATCCCTGAGGTTCTGTTTATATTTCTCTGGGGTCAGACCAAACTTTCTGATTAGGGCCTCCTTCATGGGGGGCTACTTCATCTTGTCACTCCCTTCTTGCGCCAGAAGAGTGTCCCTCCCCTCATTAGGGATATGCCTCCAAATACTAGCCCCCTAATCTGCCTCAGGGACCTTGTGCATTTGGAGTGCAATTTCATAGACCTCAAACCATATGTCTATGTCATCTCCCACCACAGAATCAGACACCAAACCCTTAGGTGTGTGGACCCTCCTGTCAGAGGGCATGAAAGAAATGCTGACACCATCACTGCTGGACCCCACCTGCCTGGCCTTGATGTCCAGGTCTCTCAGGCTCAATTCTTGAGCCAACATCAACTTTTTCTCCTAAATAGCCAATCTTTTTTGGCTCTCCTCCTTCTCCATGGCAAGCCTTTTCTCCTCTACGGCCTGTTTCTTTTCTTGCAAGGCCTTCTCCCTCTCCAATTTGAGCTTAACCAGCTCCAATTTAAACTTTCTCTCCTCCCTCTTTTTCTCCAGCTCCTTCGGGGAAAGGCCTTTGAATGACACACTGCTCCCTGCTCTGGAAGGGGCCCCCATTCCTAGAAGTAAGTTGCCCTCCTCATCCACAGACAGCAGCCCAAGGCCTCCTCCTAGACCTTGGTCCAAATCATCCTCCTCATCCAGCTCTTCCTCACCTGCACCCTCCTCTGGGGTTCCATCTAACACTGCATGAGCTTCAGACCAGGCTCTCAGCACCTTTTGTAGCTCCACCGTGGGAGGGCTTTGCTGGTGGCGGTAAAGATAGCTCAAGTTAAAGCAGGAGAAACAGAGCAGTTTAAGAGAAGAGCAGTAAGAGGAAATACCAGGAACAAAAAGTAACAAGCATTGGCATAGCCAATAGGTCTCGCCTTTGGGACCTTATAAGTGTTTAGCAATGCAGTACATTATCCCCCACTGGCATGCCCACACACTGCGAGCCTTAAATAATATAGCGCCACATACCTCGGAAGAGCACCGAGAAGTATGTTTTTTGCCTCCCTCTGCTCCAATTATACAACTGCCAACATCGGAGGACTCAGGATGCAAAATAAGTAACTATGAAATGCACGTAGAAAGAAAAGCGCGTGTTCCGCAGAGAAGCGCCTAGCAGCGAGTCGAGAGGCATCCAAGTGTCGAATGCATTCCCTATGGACTGCTGTGGTAGTACTGGGCCCTTCAGAGGAGTGCCGTAACTACGATACTACGTGCCATAGCAGGCGCAAGGGAAAGGCAATATTGAAATAAGTCCGGGTAAAAAAAAATGTGCATTAAGAACCTGCGTTGGTAAAATGAACTGCCGGTGACCCGCTCCCTCCCCCAACAAAGTCCTCATAAACAATCCAAGAGCCCCCCACCATCTATCGGGGAGGCTGCGGTTTTATTGTGAACCCCGGACAGCCCCTCTGTTTTCTTTGTGAAGCTGCTCATGCGTGCACGGAAATAGGATGGGCTGAAGGCGAGTTTAGAGCCCCTACTGAGAAGTGGTGTGATCTGCAGTTCGTAGGTTTTAATCTCGGCAGAAGGGATTTAACTCTTCATCGTTTCGAAGTTGTTAAATGGAGTACCGCCAAATCGGGCAATCTACAGTGCAATTTACAATTCTTAGACAGAACAATACTCTGGTATGAAGGGGTATAGAGAAGAGCAATAATAACGATTATAAGTAAAAGGTAGCACACATGGAAAGAAAAAGAACCTCTATACCGACCTATTCAATTTATTACACGACCAGAAAGGTTCTATGTTAACATCATACCCTCATAATATGCATCTAATTGGATATATATCCTAATTACATAGATGACTCATCAGACTTTTACTACTTTTCCAAAACATTTTATTATACAAGTTATTTCTTTGATTATATAATTTTTTATACAAATAAATTGCAAAAATATATCCAATTAGATGCATATTATGAGGGTATGATGTTAACATAGAACCTTTCTGGTCGTGTAATAAATTGAATAGGTCGGTATAGAGGTTCTTTTTCTTTCCTTGGTTCCCTTCCTCCCTCCTCTTGGACCTACATGTAACTTAGGGAGGGCCTGTTTTCTCTATAAAGGTAGCACACATGACAAGGGGACACGGCAAGTACAGAACAAAGGGACACTTGGCAAGTACAGACTAAAGCGACACTTGACAAGTACAGAATGAAGGGATACTTGACAAGTACAGAACGAATAAAGAAAGTGCTGGTAAATAATGACATTTCTTCCCGTCAACAAATGCCCGCCATTAAAAAATGTAAATTATTTAATATGACTGCCATGTTCATGGAATTCCCCTTCATGAATCAATTGCACTGAGATGAACATGTTTTTTTAACGTACGGTTAGTGGCAGATATTAGTAATGCTGCAGCGGAGCGGCAGTCGGATGTTTAGTGTCTGCTGTTCACAGGCCCTTGTGCCAGACACAAAGCGCTCCCAGCCAGCCGCCTGCAGCGGTGCTACTTTTTTCAGCCGCTGCCCAATAAAATCCACGATAAAGGCTGCCCTGGCGTGTCCTGTAGCCCCGTGCACTGCGCTGCTATGTGTCACTGAACGGTATCTGGAAGGCTGCTTTTATGATCACATCGCCGTTTCGGGGGAATAAAATGAGCCCATGCAATGCTTGTAGGCCGGTGGAACAGCAGGCCTACTCGCGGGCCTTCAGAGAGGCAAAGTCTGCCGGCTGGCGCAGCTCAGGGAAAGCCATTCCGAGCCTCTGAAATGGCTTCGAAGCCCGCTGCTGCGTGTTACAAGGAGCTAAGGCTGCTTATTAAAAGCTCCAAATCATTAGCCAAAGTCCCCACAGGATGAAAGACTCGTTAGAGGCGCGGCAGTGTTTTTAACACTACCGCGCTCTGAAAGACTCGTTAGAGGCGCAGCAATGTTTTTAACAGTACCACGCTCTCATGACACATGGTACACGAAAGCTAAACTCAGATTAGGGAAAAATACTTCAAGCAACCGGTGTGATTAATTTGGAACTACTGAAGCCCCCAGATTTATAGAAGACGGTTTGACAGGATGACTGAAACAAGCACGGCCGCAAAGTGAAAGCGACCGCGCTGTGTTTCATTAGTAACATGATCCACAACAACAAGGGAGGAATGCAGCTGCCACAATGCGCGCCGCTGCTAGCTCCCGACACCAAAACGCAATGGGAATGAACATTTAGAGAAAAGGTGGGACATACACCCGCCTTTGGCCATTTGCGTGCTTTCATTATTGAAAACCACACGCAAAGGCCAATGGAATGTGTGGGAGTTGCCAAAACCACACGGAGAAGTTTCAGGGAAGTTTGAAGTGCTCACAAGAAGCCTCCCATAGAGCAGCGCATGCGCGCTGCGCTAGGCTCGACCTAAAAATGGAAGGCAGGCTGAGCCTAGTGTAGGAAGCTAAAAAGGAAGCGGAAGGAGATTGAGGATTAGGGAATAGAAAATACACATTTATTACAAAGACTTTGTTAAATGGTTGTCCTTTAACGGAGGGTGGGGGCTTAGACTGTCAATGAGTGTATAAAGTTTTGGGAGCATTTGTTACAGTACATTGATAGGAAAATGCCAAGGACTGGTAGAATGTGTGGCTAAGCCGAAGATTGATGTACTATGAGCTGTCCTTGCTTCCAAATAAGGCTGACCCTTCCACTAAGAGCGTCCATAATTATTCTTCACACAAAAGAGCCCCTCTCGGAGGGGAGGAATCCACCATCTCCGCAAGAGAAATGGTGGGGTCATTGGGGAATGATGGGAAGGGTTGCAGTGGCGTCTGATGGCAGCGGCCATAAGGGTGACGAGTCTTCATGTAGCTGCACATGCCCAAGAAGGATTGCTCAATCCATCTGTGCATCGGCAGTCACACATCCCACCCTGGTACATAGCTTGGACAGAGTTAAAAGCAGGTAGAGTGGAGAGTTTCTGCAGTTGTACAATGTTGTTGCTGGAACTAAGTGGTAACGAGAGCTCAGATTAAAACAGGAGAACAGGGCAGTTTAGATGCTGAGGAGTAAGGGGAAAGAATTAGAATGACGAGTGAAAATGTGAGGCAGCCTAGGCGTGGTGCGCATAGCTTAGGAAGGAAGCAGGCTGGGTTTTAAGATTAAGGATCAGAAGATATGACATTTTTAGAATGGCTGGGTAAATGTAATTTAAAGTAGGGTGAGCGCTTAAAGCATACAGAGTGAGTAAAGTTTAGAGGAGGGATGTTAAGTTAGAGTTCATTGTTGGGCCGTGTTATGGACTTTAAGATTGTGTGGCTAAGCCGAAGGTTGATGTACTGCAAGCTCTGATTACTTCCAAATAAAACAGCCCTTTCCACAAAACAACAAGTGTGTGCAGATATTCCCCAGCATTCATGAGGCTGGCTTCAAGACCAAATCCCCTGACACAACACAACAGAATTGAAAGGAACAGTTGGGTGTGCTGCACGATTTAAGAAATATAGCATCCTGGGGAACTCTGCAGATGGACTGCATCAGTCAGTTTAGCACTACAATTTATACTCCTCTAAGCAATACTATAGAAAAAACAATCCAGTAGGAATTTGTACTACTGTGCTAAAGAATCAGGCCCACAGCAATATTTCCTCCTCTCAGCTATCAGCAGATCTAACCAATAAGTCTCTACCATGTTTGATTTGGGCCAGTAACGAAGGGCAAAGTTCAGAGTGGAGCTCAAGGAGCATGAATGAGGCAACGGATCTTCTTTAGATGAGGTGCCCCATCTGACACTATCAGTCAGGCATGGAGGCTCATTCTGCAGCTTCTAACACAGTCCCTAATATAGAATCCACTGACATTAGCTTCTCATGAAATTGGTGCAGTCTCCAAAGCTTGACAAATGTGCCTCCTGTCAGGACTCCCAGGAAACTCTAGAATGCCTGTCCCTCCCTTTCCCACGGATTCGACATAGGATTTTCCAATAATCACGTTCTTCCACCTGTTCCAGCTGAGATAAGTTGTGAAATATCCCAGTAATCAGGGGAAAATGCTGGATTGGAGGAGATAGAGTCCGGATACTCCGGTTATGAACTGGTACCATATATAGGCTCAAATTGTTAAAGAACCATTGCTTGGTAATCTTAAAAAAAGAACAAGCGGTGATATGCAGGCATGTAAGATCAAAATAACCTCCATGTTACTCAGAGGCACTCAAACATTTTTTCAGGGGTCAATATGTATGGTCTAGGGTGTGACAAAGGGCTGTATTGATGGTGGCAGGGGTTGTAGTGGAAATCTGTGTTCATAGGTGAGACTGGGTCATGGAGCACAGTTTTTGGGTTTCATTCCTTATTTTCCTCCTCTAAATTAGGCTGCCAACCTCATTAAGGGAGACACATTTCTCCAGATGTTGAGTTTATGTGGGGTGATGATGTGTCATGCTACATATGAGTGTCGATCACTATAGAGCCTCCAACCATTAGCTTTGACTCCTCTCTAGCATTATCAGTTGGAATGCACACATTTAATATTGAGACAGCACTTGTATCCACCAAAAACACTTTCCATTAACCACCTACTGTGCAAGGACTACCTACGAACCCTTTATGGACTGGCCATAAACTCAATTTGACAAATTTAATGGAATTAGGTCAGTTTCCTGCTTATTTAGGACCACTCCTCTTCCCTGTTTAGTATCTCTTTATTGTAGATCCTCATATTTCCTCTTATTAGAGTCACTCAAGAGAAACGTACTTAAAGCTGTGTTAGAAAAGGCATTGCAGTGCTGTAACTCTTTAATCCCAATCTGAATAGACAATGGCTCCTCACATGTACCTTTTTTAAATTCTTGCTTATAGTGTGCTCGCCTGTGGGCTCCTTGAAGCCACACAGTACACTCCTATTGTCTCATTTTCTCTCGATTGTCAACAGCCAGTTCAGTAAACAGAAGAACAAAATGTCTGTTTACCAGGAGGCCACGTGAAAGGTCTGTCGGCCTCAAGTGGGCCACGGGTCGTATAATGAGTACCCTGGATGTAAAGCAGTAGCTTACCTTTCTCCTTCAGCAGAATGCCAGTGATGTGCTCTCACTCTGACCAGGGCCCTCGGATGTTTAATGAAAAAGCAGAGAGTTTACTATAGAAAGGAGGAGAAGACATTAATTCGTCAAGGTAGCAAAAATAAACCAGAAGGAGAGTCTTCAGAGATAAAAGGCAGCGTCAGGGGACTGGGAGCCAATAAGAAGGAGCAAGACAAAAGTGGGACGTCAGAAAGGTTGGGTGTCTAACTAGCAATGATGAGAAGCTGAAACAACCATACAGGTTGCTGGGCATCCCAGTGTAGTATGCAAGTGGGCTTTATTCTGACACCACTGATATGATCTGACCTCCTCTTCCACCCTCCCCCCCCACAAAGCAGCAGAGGTTTTATTTCTAACACCCTGGTGCAAGGACTTGGTGAATGCACCAATAGGAATTAAACATCCAAGTAATGACTTACTCCCCTCCCAGGTGATGGCCTCTCTCTGACTTTCCAGCACAAAGACATACTGGTGGTGCTCTTGGCGCTCCCGGCACATAAAGCACCCGCCCCCAATTCCATCCCTGGGGACCTCTTTAGATTAGAATCTTTGATCTGGGCTTTCTATTTTGAGCTGTTCCGTTCTCTTCTAGCAGGTGGTCCGATTCCTAGTTCTTGGCTGAGATCGTTTCAATTTACAAAAAAAGGCAGCAAAGAGGATCCTGGGAACTAAACACCAATCGGCCTTATTGATACGTCCCAGAAACTTTTTTCCCATTTTATTCTGGGACATCTGCTTGACTGGGTCAAGGATAACTCTCCTTTTTGAGATGCAAGCAGGGTTTAGGAACAGGGTAAGTACAGTAGATCAAATTCTCCGTTTATGTGCCCTTTTTTGGAAAATAGTAATGTTCAACAAGGGCCACTTGTATGTGGTCTTTGTTGACTTGAGGACAGCCTTTGATTCCATTCTAGGGCTAAGCTGTGGAAAGTTTTGAAAAAGATGAGTGTTCCTGCTAACATTCTGTCCGTTCACATTGGATTGAATGCACATAACACTGCTAGAGTTAGGTATGACAAAAATGGTGACTTTACAGACCCCTTCAACATTCATACTGGCGACTCGCAAGGCTGTATTATCTTAATAAATTTATAAGAGTGCACGTATACCCAGAGATGTCTTGGCGCTGACTCGGCACAACAAATACAGAGACTGTAGTGGATGCTAGTTGTTGAAGAGCCAGGTTTTCAGCACCTTTTTGAAGGTTAATAAAGAGGGAGCGGTACTGATGTTGAAGGGTAGGAGATTCCAAAGTTTAGAAGCTCCTGAAGCAATGCAACTACCACCCCATTTCAGTCTTTTGAATCTGTAGCGGGTAACCTTCAATGATCCTCTCTGTCGCAGGTCTCACCTGGGTTCGTACCAGGCTAGGGTTTGTTTAGGATAGTCTGGGCCAGAGTTGTGAAGGGATTTGTAGGTATGGCAAAGTGCCTTAAATTTAATTTGGTTACTCACCGATAACCAGTGTAGTCCCTTAATGGCTTGGGAGACAGAATGAAATTTAGGAAGGCCAAGAATAAATCTGGCTGCTGCATTCTGGAAAGACTGCAATTTGTTCAGATATGTGTGTTGGTGCCAACACTGTTTACCCTCTATATAAATGATCTAGTCCATACATTCGATTTCCCCGAAAATGATGCACCCAAACTTGGCCTCCACAAAATTGCAACACTGCTCTTTGCAGATGATACAATTCTTATCTCCAAAATCCTGGGTGGTCTGCAGGGAATACGCAATCACGTCTTAATTATTTGTTGCAATCGGGGCCTTGAACTCAATATTATTAAAACAAAATTTATGGCATTCAACCCACATAAATCTGTCAGAGCAAACATCACTTTGCAGGGCTGGTCCACAAACATTAAGAAAGTTCACTAAAGCTCCCACAAGAAGCTGGTGCTCTAGCTAAATTGCGTAAGAGGGCCTACGTATGTTCCTTTGAATCAGTGGTGGAGATATATAACATTAAAGCAAACAGAACAGCCATGCATGATGTAGAACTGTGGGGACATGCCAAGACTGATGACCTCGCTAAACCGAAAACAGGTTCGTGAGGAGCTTTCTTAACTTCTTGCAGAGTGCCCCGTGGCTCCCCCAACTCCTGGATCTGGGTATTGTACCTATTACGTGTCCCATTATGTACTGGCACAGACTTTGGTCAACAGATTAACTAGAATCCTACAGCCACGATTAGGGCACTCCTAAAAATACCCGGACAGTGAGAAGATCACCTGGTTTGCCCATATTAAGCCTATGCTACACAAAATAGACCTGTCTTCACTTTGGGTTACCCCAGATATTGCAAACGAGTACCTGCCTCCCTAATCAAAGAACGATTAAAGGAGCATTTGTGGCTGAGGGAACTGAAATGTGTCAAAGCAGGGAGCTTATTAGATCTCTTTTTAGACATCAAGCTTACTCCTGCTTATGAATATGTTTCTGATATCCTTCCATGTCCCTCCCACTGCAACTTTTTTTTTAATGGAGGTATGGGGTATTGCCCCAGAGCAGTTTTTGTATGAGATGGGGTGCAAAGTAATGCAGCTCCAATAAGTGCCCCTCGTGTAACCTAGTGAAGGAAAGTCTTCAATATTTTGCTTTTTTCTGTCCTGCATATGATAGGCCATGCAAGATATAGCTTAAACCAGTATGCAAACCTTTGGGTTTTCGCCACTATGTGCCTGCACTTTGCACTTTATGTTCTGATACGAGAGATGTAATTGTCATTAGGATGACAACGTTTTTGCATGCTTCCTGGCTCATCCGCATATGTAGTGCCAAAATGTCGAAGAAGTGATGTCATAAAAGCTATTTTCCTTTATTTTATATGCACCCACACTGAATGCTGTTTTTATCTTTCTTGGGTTTCGCCCTCTATGCCTTTTATTATGTATTTTATAGATTCCGGCATATTGTCCTGCATGTGATTGTTGGTTTTCAGTGTTTTTAACCCATTGTTTTTGCACTTTTTAATCTCTTGTATTATGTTTTAAGCATTATTGTATCCAAAATAAACATTTCTGATGATGAAAAATCCAGTTGTACTTCAACCCATACACAACCCAATAAAATTACTGGGTAGGAAGTGTTTACTAGTAACGATCAGTCCCACAGGATGAGTTCAGGGACACTGTGGAACTCCATACCCTCTTTCGGAAATGAATGACATACTCAAACTAGCACTAAAAAACAAGACGTGTTTTAAAATGTTTATTTTAAAATCCTAATCTACTGCATAAAATATGAATGGCAACCACACATTACACAAAAATGAATGCAGCAAACATGTCATGGTCTGCGAAAACAGCAAGAATATTTCTACCTGCATTATTGCGCCTCCGGAACGTCACTTTTTTGATGATCCGGTGGCGCAATGTGCCACTGGCATATTTATAAGGCCACGTAAAGCCATGTTATGTGGCTTTTCATGGGCTTATCAATATGTGCCCCTTCCATGCAGAAAACTATGTGAAAGGGACGTTCCATGGGTGTTGCTGGGGGCATTCCCAGCAACATCCATGGCTTTTTGACACTGCCCCAGATGTATGAGAAATCGTAAGTCTGAGGCAGCGCCAAAAAGGTACGCCTCCCCAGGGGAGGCGTAAGGGAGGCACAACGAGGAGAAATATCTCCTAATGTTATTAGAGACATTCTCATGTGGAGTTTCCACATCACATCTGCTGCTCTTCTGCTGTCTCATCCACACAGGATACAAATCAGAAGTCGCTCTACTCCCCATAAGTAAAAATAAAAGGCCTCTTTTATGAGGCCCCTTGCGCCACCAGAACTTTACTTTGTGTGACGTTCCATGGTGCAGGAGCCTGCTCCATATCTACGAGGCAGCACTAAGCCACTTTTTTGGGCTTAATGCTGCCTTGTAAATATCGTTCCCTTTGACGCCGTTTTCTGCGTTAAAGGGGCGTGTAATGGGTGTTGCTGGGGGCGTTCCCAGCAACATCCAAGGCTTTTTGACACAGCCCCAGATTTACGAGAAATCGTAAATCTGAGGCACCGCCAAAAACCTATACCTCCCCAGGGAAGCCGCAAGGGAGGCACAACGAGGAGAAATATCTTTATTTCTCCCCGTTTTTCCTTTTTACATGTGTGCTGCATTCTGCAGCACACATAGAAAGAGGAAAAAGCCTCTTGTGATTGTTTCTGTGCAGGAAGGTTTCCCTTCCTGCACAAAAATAATCATCCCCTCAATGCAGGCACCCTTGCACCATGGTGCGAAGGTGCCTGCGTTGGCGCACAACAGTCCATTGTGCGCCGGCGTGGGGGAAAAGGACAGGAATGCGCTGTATCTAATATGGCGCATTCCTGCCCTTTTCTTTTGCCATAGGGCAGCGAAGCAGCAAGGCCTGCTGCGCTGCCCTGCGGCAAAAGACCCGTAAATTAGGCCCTTAGTTCTTAGTATCCTAACATCCTTGAGCTATTTTTATTTCTTAACTAGAAAACAGATAAAAATGCCAAAACCAAAAAACAGGAGAATTGTTGGGAATCTGCTAAACAGACCTGAAAACAATGAATGGAACAATAAGGATATAAATCCCAAAACAGTCTTAAAACCAGTCAACAGGCCTGATTCAATGCTTTTGAAGAAGTGCATCATGCCAGTGGTGTTTAATGAATGGGAGTTAGTGTGCAGTAAATCTGAAAAATGAATAGGGAACTTTTTGAATGTCTGATGCAGAGAGGGCTGTTTGTAAGGCAAAGGTATCTGGCGCAGAGGTAAAGGGTGAGAAAGCAAAAGACACACAAAACCAAAACCGGTCCTAGGATGCTTGGTTCCAGTCCAGGGAGGACCTGGCCTGGCAGTTCGGGCTGGACTGTTCTTATTGGGCACAGGGTCAAGACTGATTTGCATATGGCTGAGTTCAAACTGGAATGGCATGGTGAGCCAAAAAACGATAGATTTAGGCCCAGATCTCTGTACTGGGGTGAATGTATGACATTGTTCTGCATTCTGTCCATCAATTGTTCTTTTTGCAGAGGTAAAGGGGACCTCTTTCTGCATTTATATTGCAACAAGTTAGTTTGACTTATTAAGGCACATTTTATCCATGTCTATTTTAGGTCAAGGAACATTTTCAAATATGCTTTGAGGTGGGGATGATTCAAGGTTACACCACAACATTTTACAGTTCTTTGTACAGTTAACAAGTATGGGTGCCCAGCGGATAATTCTGCAACATGTTTAATTTGTGATTATCTAATAGGAACCATTATTCCGGAGTGTATAGTAGGCAGAAATGATTGGAACTGGAGTAACTAATAATTTAAGGCTTAAAAGTGGCTTTAAAGGGTTACAGACTCCATGTAGAATGATGGATTTACAGAGGAGTGAGTGACCGAGAGGATTCCAACATCTAGCTCTACTTATCAGTGCTGAATTGTCTTGGGTGTTACCATGAAATTCAAACGGAAACTCCCATGTGTGATGAAGGAAAGTATTGTGCATTTTTCCATAGCAACCCAAGGACTTATGTGTTTGACACTCATAGAAATAAAAGGCGGTAATAGTCAGGGAGATTACTCTTTGGAGGAGCCACGTAATGTGTGGGTATTCTGCTGTAGAAAATGGGTTGTTTTCTATCTCTTTGATATGGACTAGGAATATTTGGAAAAAAACAGCATCAATTGGCCATAAGAATATCCCTTCAAAGGGCAGCATAGTCAGTGTATAGTTACTGTCTGGAATTATTTAATGTAAAATTGTGTCTGACATAATCCCTTTCCGTTGCCAATTTGAAAACTGTGACAACTTAATTTCAACTAAATCTCAACTAAATCTCTAGTAGATCCAAATAGGTCAAGTTGTCTGCTGCATTGTTTTGTTCAGCAAAATTATTTCTCTGGGTATTATGCATGCTCTAAATAGGGCCTTGGTAGCCTGGATTTGCCAAACATTTGTTCCCGAAATAGTTGTATTCAATATTATTTTCTTTCCAAAAGTCGTAGTCTTGTATAGCAAGTTTTCAACAAATTCATTGGAGTGTATCTGTTTTGTGATTGGTAATCATTTTTTTAAATATATTATGGTGCCTGGGAATAATAAAAAGCTGAGTCTCACTTTTCAGCACTGTTGAAATGAGGAAATCTCTTTGGAAAATGTGGACAACTAATTATGGGCAGGACACAGTAATGTTCTATTGTGTATAATTATATATTTCTTGGGGACTAATAGTTCTATGAGTGTAGTGATGGTCAAATGGGGAAAATAATAAATTTCTCCATGATTGTCAGCATTCAAATAAGGATATTCATTATTAAGCGTAGCATACTCTTGCACATTTTAAAATGTTCTTTTAACAGCTTTAATGTTCTATAGATCTGAAAAAAGAAACAGGTATTACTATATCGTATAATGGTATTTTTTAAAACAAGGGGGAGGTGTAGCAACTCACTATGTCCTATGATTTGATAGCTAACCTTTTATCAAACAACATCATCCAGGACAGGATACACATGATGATGATGATGATGATGATGATGATGATGATGATGATGATGATGATGTCAATGTGCTCTGCGAGTGGAAAAGTGTGATTGTAATTCCTGAACCACATGAAATGCCACAGTTTTATCAGGAGTGTAATGTCCATTCATGAATACCAAACCTGAAATCAGCATGATGATCGACATTAAGAGAAAATCACTCTACCAGAAATCCAGATATAGGACCATGGTGGTATTACTTATCTGTCTGGTAACCAACAATAAAGGTTAAATCACTGTGGATCGTGTCGGTATGTCATCTAGTTCAAAATCTGCATCAATCATTTTCATCCACTGTATCTTCTTGAAATATTAACATTTCAACGGATTTTGGCTCAGGGGCAGCTCATAATATGCTATAGCAGTAGTTGCGACGGTTGGAATTGTTGAAATCGCATCATCATCTTCCTCCATGAAATCTGGCCTTTAGTGTAAAGCTGCGGACACA
This sequence comes from Calotriton arnoldi, assembly GCA_963921515.1. NCBI lineage: Eukaryota > Metazoa > Chordata > Amphibia > Caudata > Salamandridae > Calotriton > Calotriton arnoldi. Next base: position 1,562,283 of record CAWUFW010003198.1, read on the forward strand.
GCAGGCTCTATAAGCCCCAGAATGGGACTGAAGACTTGAGCATGACTATACTCTTGTAGGGGTAGTTTCTTCAGGACAGGGAGAGGCCTTGAGGTTTATCCCAAGATCACTTTGGTATCAAGAGGGGTCTTATGAACAGAATCTGTCACATAATGCTTTTTAACGTGATCGATAGACTCCTTCATGTTTATCTTTGAACCAGGAAGAGGAGGCAGGATTATAGTTTGTGTGCTTTCTATCCCAAGAACTGGACTGGATGGTCTGAAAGATGGTGGAAACACTTGCTTACCAAGGGTCTTTTCTTGAACTATATTTCCCACTTTGGGGAGCCACCTGTCAGCAGCTTTAGAAACCTTATCTTCAGTAGTGACGAAGTCGGAATGCTTCAAATGAGATAGCTTGTTTCTGACCTTTTGGATGTTCTGCAAAACAGTTAAATGGTTGTCCAGGTCAAAGAATTCTCTTCTGCCATCTTTCCAGGGCTACCAAGATCAGGTACATTCAAAGATACTCCAAAGAGCATCTCCATATGGTGTGCGGCCACCTAAAATTCCTCTAAGCGAACTAATTAAAATTCTCTGAACTCCATTCAGAATATGTAACCAATTCAGTCCTGGGTCATAACTGACCATTGGCGCACTCTATTAGCCCATTACTTTCTGGCCAGAACAGTTGCAAGTATTGCAGAAATTCTCCCAGAGCAGGCATTGTTTCCCAAAATGCCTTTGCTTGGAACAGAACCCTATATGTACTTATTTCGGTTTATTGATATGATTGGCCGATATGATTGAGGAAAATTACCCCAAATTGGCAATGTGAGATAGTAAGGGGAGCCTGCACTGGATTTGATACAGTAGAATATTTTTTGCTGCCAAATAATATACTGCTTTATATAACAAAAGGTGGGAGTGAAGAGGTAGTGTCTCACACGGACACTGTGGCGGATATATCCTCCTCTAATGCTTAGTAAATAAATCAAAAGAATCCACCACATGGGACTAGAAGTATAAAGAAAAGTGTGCTCCTATAGAGTCAACGGGTTGGTGTTATTTCGAGGCGAGACTGGGTTGACCTTAACAACTACGTTTGGCGACTTTCTCCCCCACCCGTTACAAGAGGCCTAAGGAGTATTAACTCCTACATTACATAATTGACATTTACATGATACTATTGGGTATCGTATAGAGTGCATACAATTTATGCTCCTTTTTTATCACTTTTGTATATATAGCACACCCATTTGGGATAAATCAACATAGTGGATACTGAGGGGATCTTCTTAGTCCTGATGAAGAAGCTTTGCTTCGAAACATGTTGACTCTATAGGAGCATCCGCACATTATTGGCAGGATTTCTCCGCATCACTTTTTAACAGGTCCAGCCTCAATGACCTATTAAAGTTCCTTCTAAGTCCATGAGGCCAGGTCCTTTTTAATCACTTACCCGTATCCTCTCCCGACCCCTCCTCTCACTACCCCATCACCACACATAGTATTGTTAATATCAGTGCTCCCGCGTAGTCGTAGGTCGTAGCACGCCCCGTCCCGCAGCGGGACGGGAAGACCCCCATGATGAAGCATGACACCAAGGGCCCTTTTGGTGTGTGAGGGGTATTTAAACAAACGCTGTGTGCATCCACACCTGGATGACTAACACACTTTTCTTTATACTTCTAGTCCCATGTGGTGGATTCTTTTGATTTATTAAATAATATACTGCCTCACATAGTTGTTTTGGTAAATATGGCTACGAGTATCCTTGTTGTGGCATGGCTACTGTGGTCTACATGACCTTCTTTAGTTAGATCTGATCTAACCTGCTTTTTAGGAATATATCTACCTCCCATGCCGTGTATAGAGTGATATCTGTGTTGATCTTAGTTTGAGATCTGGTTACTCCAGTCACCTTGAAGGTGTGTACCGCTGCTTTTGCAGCCAAGTCGACGGCACAGTTCTCTTTAGTGTGAAGTTCTCCACTTTTATGAACCATGGTGTTTTGAGCATGGACCAAAGGAAGTGTATCTTGTAAAAGAGCCCCCTTTTCCCAGAGCTGTTTATTTATGATTGATTTCCCTTTTGAATCTCTAAATCCATCTGGGTTGCTGACAGTGTGTTATTTCAACATTGTACCGTTGCACACAGAAGGATACATCTGACAGTATTAGTATGGGAACTGATGGATCAGCCTTCTGTAGTGCAAGCATCAAGGCATGACTTTCTGCAAGCTCTCAGTATAATCATCCAAAGTTTTACCTTGTGCATGCAGTGGCTGTCCTCACAAATTTCCTGTACTGCAGGACAAGATGCAGAAAACTTCTGTTTAGTACCCCCCAGTGGATGTGGAGTGCTTTCCATGTAGAACACACTCTTGTAGTTCTCAATTATTAAAATATTAGGATTCTTTGGTGCATTTTGTGTGTGTTGTAGAAATTCTTGTGTGCAGATAGAAGGATGGTACTCCAGTTTTACATTAACTGCACTTAAAGAGGTGGCCCACTGCAACCAATGCTGGTTTAGAGTACAAGCATTGGGAATGCTTTCTCTTGTTGACACTCATGGTGTAGGAATAGTAGAGACTATAAAAGATCCCCCTGTGCCAACAGAAGCTTTTTTAAATGTGGAGATTTATATAGCACGAACTAGACCCGAAGGTATCAGAGCGCTTTACATAAGCACCAGTTGCGTTACAGACAGACACATTCAATTGTGTTAGGCATGGGGAGATTAAGTGATTTGCCCAGAATCACAGAATGTTGAGCGTCCCTGCTGAGACTCGAACCTGGTTCCGAAGCTCCAAGTTCGACCGCCCTAGCCGTTAGGCCACATTCTCTCCCCTCAATATTTCCGACTGCAACGTGGCAAGAATTTTCTCTATGGCAGCGAAGTGTGCCTTGGCTGTGGAATAGAAATGTGATATGCAATTTATGGGAATTGTCCACTCCTCATAATAAAAAATGTATGTATAGCCTGAGGAACTAGGAACAATTCTAATAACTAGGTTTGTTGTGTTATCCCTGATCTGTAAATATTTAGTCTCCAACATATCTGCATGAAGTCCATGTAAAATAGCGGTGTGTTTTTCTGTCCAACCTTTTTCAGAAAACATGGGAGAAATCAAATAAAACATGGGCTTCACTCACTCAAGTAATGTGGCAAGTAAGTCCTCCAAAAGTTAAGAAGTCCCATCAGGCTTTGTAACTTTCTTAAAGTATTTGGAGCCTGAAAGGTGACACATGTGTGCAAGAAGTCCTTGCCGGCCCCTTAACCTTGATGAATAACTCGTATCTAAGAAAAATCACAATCGAATAAACAATTTTGGACTTTCTAAAGTTAGTCATATAACTGTACGTGAACAGTATTGTCACTATCTGGTGCACCCTAGTCAGGTGTTAATTTAGATTATCATCCGTAATGTAAATGTCATCAATGTAGGATAGCACCTTGAGATCTTTTTTCAAGATATCCATAATGCATGCTGCAAAGAAACCAGGACTATTCTTGTAGCTCACAGGCAATTGTTTAAAACAGCACTGAAATCTGTTAAATGAGAAAACTGCTAGATGTTCAATTTCATGTGCTATATTTTGATTGAAAAACCCATTGGACATGTCCAGGATTATTTTATATTTTTTCCACACCAGTATCATCATGAGTCCTGTGCTATGGGCATATTTATTTTCAGCTTAAGGGCGGGTATGTGAGTTCAGATTTCTATAGTCTAAAGCTATTCTATATGATCCATCAGGTTTTAAAACTGGAAAAAGAAGGGTGATCATTGAAAAAGTATAAAGCTCTTTAATGCATATATTGATATTGTAGCTAATCCAAGATCCTGCACTTGGGGCTCACTCCTTAAAAGATTCACATGTGGAACAGAACCTTTGTCCCACCCGCTTTGTTTTTATACAAAACCTGAGCTTGTTTCAAAGCCCACTCATGTGCATATCTTTCCATGTGTACTTCAAGTACCTGGGAGGAATTTTCTAGCATTATTACCTCTTCACCTTCGGGGGCATCCCTTATTAAGACGGGAGGCTAGTCATCATATTCAAGAACAATGGCATAACCATCTGATAAGTGCAGCCAGAATATTGCTTTAATTGCTCGTGGTATATCCCTCTCAATTTGTATTTCTACATTTAAAACCTTGTGTGAAGGGTCCATCCTATTTCTCAATATGTATAAATTCATCAGTTGGACTCACCGCTAGAAGCCTTTGGATAGTGTGACGAACTATCGTCACTTCTGCTGCGCTGTCCAGAAACATTGTTGCTCAACTCCTCTTCCGCAGAAGTGTCAGTAGTTTGTAGGGACATGTTTTAGTTACTCTGACCATTTTCTTCTTTTTTTAAGTGTCATCTTGGTTCACTTTTCTGCTTGACATACTCATCCCTTCTGCTGTGCTTAGTCCTTCCAGTCCTTTCTGCCCTTTTTACTGTCAGAGTCCCGAAAAGAACGGGTAGATCTGCTATCAATTTTGCTGTTACCAATCTGGCTTTTTATATTATAACCACCCTGGCTGGACTCCTGATTTGATGGAGATCCAGCCTTCTGTTTTGCTCGCTGCTTCTTTTGTGCCTTTATACTTTCTGTAACCCTTAATATCACTTTTCGTTTTGAGATGTGGTTTGACAGCTCATGATCCCAAGATGTCATGGGCCTCAGATGTGTATGTTTCTGAAATTATCTTCAGTAGTTCCTGTCCATAATCCTGAACAGGATAACAGAATTTCTATAGCTTATTGCCAGTGACTTGGCTTCTCGGTGAATGTTTCTCAGAATGATTGAGTAAAATGTTTCAAAGTTTCACAATAATGGCAAGAGCCGGTGCAGCTCTGTGCTACTTTTTTTAAACTTTTTTAATACATCTGGTAGCACCTCTAATGAAGGCGGGCCATGTGTAGTCATTTAGATCCTCGGGTGTTGTATGAGGAAAGACCGTTTCAGATGGTTTGTCGTGTGAGCAATCATGTTTTATGGATAGTTTTCCCATAATAGCATTTATGGTCTGTGGGCTGATTGCTTGTATGGAAGCCTGGGCTTGGAGCTGCTCTAGCAACTGTTGTCTGTAGAAATATTGTCTGAGTTGTATGTAGATAGCTCCTATGTGGTTTAATCATTTTACTACGTCCTAAACCTGCAAATTTGTTGGATTAGTATAAGGTGTATTCCAGGCCAATTCAGGCCAGGTGGCGCCTTTATTACTTAGAAGACCAAATTTGGCTTTCAGTGGTGTATGGATTAACTGAACCACAAATCAATTTTGAAACGAAGAAACAGAACATGTATCTTAAAACGTATATCTGAAAATTCTAATCTATTGCATAAAATATGAATGGTAACCACTGAGAATCAGGGTTGTAGCTTCAGGAGGGTTGTTTAGGGTGAGGCACTCACTAAATAAATGCATTTTAGGCTTTGCAGTTCGTTCTGGGGGCCCTGAGTTGTGTCTGCTATGTATGTGTTGTTTTTACTCATTGTCCTAATTTCACTAAGATGTTTTAACGTATTCATTTTTTGGATCAGGTACTTAAATATATATCAGGACTGCTTTACCAAAAAAGTAGTAAAGTAATAAAAAATGATGGGACAAAAGCTTGCAAATCACTGGTGTAACGAAACTTGAGGGGACCCCCCTGCAAAGTACATGGAGGGCCCCCCTCTGTACTCACACAGGAGCTCTCAGGCAAGGTACTGCGCTGAAGGGGCCCCCTGAAGCTCGGGGCTCCCTGCACTGCGGGAGCCTTTGTTACATCACTGTTGCAAATAGTCTAACCACTGGCAAGTGCTCAGGGTAGCATTCCAAGTCATCATTTGTAGCCTACTATGCCACTCTAGACAGAGGGCCTGATTTAGGATTTGTTGGACGGAGTAAAAAGCAGACAGGGTGGTGTAGAAATTTACATCAGCCACCTGCCTTTACTCCACCTGCAAAATTTGGAGATGTCCAGGGGCATCTATATAAATTGGCAGGGACCGCCATCATGAAATGCAATCATGCTAGTTCCTGTCAATGTAGGAAAGGTTTGTCAGATGGCTCTGTCAAAAATGACAGACAGCCTTAAAACTAGTTCAAAGTTTTTTATTTTGCAAAAACAAATGCATAGAGCCATGGTGTAGGGTCATTTTTCTCTTTTTTTAACTGTCCCTCGCCGCCAGATTCTATCTGGCAGTAACAGACAGTTAAAAAAGCCATCTAACCGTCCACTGTAAATAGGGCAGGCAGTTGAATAGCATTTTACTCCATCAGCGTAAAACTTGCAGTCCTCCCGACTCAAAGTCAAGCTGGCGAATGTTGAGTTTGGTAGACAGTGTACCCGTATCGCTGTTGCAATGGAATACCCTGCCCACCAAACTCTAAATCAACCCCAGTGGCCCACCTAATGTAAATCAGTACTGATACTGCTCCTCATGGGAACAGTCTATTCCGCACCTTGGTCATCTCACCCATCCACCCAGCAGATCAATGTTTTTATACTTGGGAAATTTGAAATTCCCACCCCCCCTCCCCGACCCAAACTTTAATGACTAAGCCACGCTCCTGCACATAATGCAAAATGAAGGCAGCAAAATATGTCATGGTCAGCGAAAACAGCAAGAACATTTCTAACATGACTATGGATTTCATAGTATATATTTCTTAGTAGCTCTTGCTAAATGCCACACTAATTGTAGCTACAGCAGTAAATGGCCAGTCTGTGTTCAAGTTTCTCAAGATGGATCGCATCGCATACCTCTGTTTTTGTTATGAAATAGCAAGTCAGGTGTTCTCTACCCCTGCTTATTCTGGCCTTGGAAATAAACAGCCACAGGCTGAAGGCCACTTCTTCTTGCTGTCCCCGATGTCATCTCGGACTGAGGTTGATTGGCACTTCAAACTGGTGTGACCTCTGGCATGATAGTCCTAGCATGAAGCCACCACACACTTATAATTTAATATCTGAAGTAATATATTATCTAATCAAAAATTGTATCTATGTATTATAAAAACAAATACAGGACTTCAAGACACTAAAGCATCAACAAGACTATACAATCATGCCATCAAATGCATCAATTCAAGCATCACATTGATTATAGGTAACCATCATTATAAACAACAAAAACATGACATCCGTGACAGTAAGCGGATATGATACAAACATTTCCACTTATGTCTTAAAGACTTCACACTTTCTATGAAAGAGATAGAGTTTGAGAACAGGCACAAAATAGAAATAGTAGAGTCTGCTAGAACCAAATGATGGAAATAGAAGAACTGGAATGTGAACTGTCACAGTACTAACGGCACCACCTTCTGTGTCCTGAAAGTCCTAACACCTGAACCAGGAAGTACTTTCCCCCTTTTCTTAATGCTGTTTACTGTAATACTTGCCAGAGTCTAGTCTTCCAAGCTTGTCCTTTCCTGACCTTAAAGGGTGCCTGAAAACCCCTTTGGGGAAAAGTTTGCATCATGAATCTACTTCAACTAAAATTGACCATAAAATCTAACATTTTCCTTTTTTAGAGCCCTCTTCCAATGTGGTATAAAGCTGATCCCAGCACTATATCATAATATTATTATTAGTAGCACTAATGTTAACAAGCAAGGTGCAAGATCCACTGGGGAGGAAGTCCCATTTCATCAAGAATAAACGCTAAAGCTTTAGTATGTAATTTGACAATACTAAATACTATTCAATAAGGCACCACAAACAAGATGCGCGTGGATCTGAGTAATGCTTAGATATAGTTTATTCATACTAGAGCAATGATGCAGGGCTAGGACATCACTGAAGGTGTTGAGAAGATAAGCACTTAGGCAATGATGGCCCGGAACAGATTGTACACTAGTGGCAACTCAAATTTAAGACTTCAGTGAATGAAAAGAGGTGCAGGGCCATGCTCTGGAGATGCTTCAGAACCAAACATGGTGCAGCAACATACACTCATTATGGGTTCAAGACACTATGGAATTTAATATCCCAAGAGGATCACAAATTAATGTAGATGGAGATTTGTTAACAAAGTAACCTTCACTAAGCAGAACGGCTGGCCGCACTACCGAACCTAGGAGTCGTAGAGTCAGCAAAGATATGCATATCTACAATGGCTTACAGACAGTCACAATTCAGATTAAACCACTTTAGGATGTATGGGGCATATTATCAAGCGTGAGATTTCTTATCGCCGGCTATCGCTGGAAATTATCACCATGCTAGCGCTGTATTAACAACGCATAGCGCAATGGCGATAATTATTCCAGCGATAGCAGTGTTTTCCATGGAACATCGCTGGTTTTCCAGCGATGTTCCATGGAAAACGGCGATAACCTTGCTGATACGACCCTGTGGTCGTATCAGCATAAACCACCTCCCATGCAAAGTATGCCTAACACTGGATTCTAGCGGACGTTAAAATCCAGCGTTAATGGCCAGTTAGCGCGATTTTGTTTATCGCTACGCCGGCCGGGGCATTGTTGTAAATATCGCGAAGCTGCCTTCGCGATATTTACCCATGTAGCATATTGAGGCATGCCTACTTTGCATCTCATTAACGTTGAGATGCAAAGCGGGTGCTAACTCACGGAATCACGCGCTAGCGTGTCCTTGCTAATCTTGCAATAAAATTATCGCCGCTTTTCGGCCGAAAACGGACGCTAAAGCGGCGATAATTTTATCTACCCCTCTTGTTAATCTGCCCCAAGGTTCTTTATTAACATCCAGCCCTCATGTCAGGTTTCTGCAGGCTAAGATGGTGTGGTCGCCTACATTGTCAGCTACCAGATCTAGAGCAAGCCAAACATTCTATAGAGCATCTTGTGTTGGAACGGCATGAGTTGAAACCTTCCTTACGCAGGAACCCTTAAAGACCTAAAGTTAGGTAGGTAAAATAAACTATAACAAAGAAAACGGTATAAAGAAAAATGATAATTATAATAAACTATAAAATAATAATATAAAACGATAACTAAATAAATATAAATAAAAATACCAAATGTTAACTATAATAAGTCGAGCAATACAAGTGAATAGAATAAGAATCCTTACAAATGCTGAATTTTTAACACCTGTATCAGAAGCTAAAAGAGTTATAGTTTGATATACTGTTTGACCCAAACTGGTTCCCTACGACCAATATCAGCAATGAAATGCCCCACATTGCGTGGAGTTATAAATTCTTCACCATCAACCCACGCGGGAGCTACTTTCTAAATATGCCACCACCTCCCCCTTGGCTCTCAATGTCGTTTGACTCACTTATCAACCTTTCAAACAGGGCGACATTTTTACATTTCTTTTCTAACATGCCTGGTGTTCCTGACATGCACACTATTGCCAACTTTAAATGTCTCTTGGGCCTTGCATAGTGAGCGCTAAAGCATACTTTTGTTACCTCCTAATGTTATTAGAGACATTCTCATGTGGAGTTTCCACATCACATCTGCTGCTCTTCTGCTGCTTCATCCACACAGGATACAAATTAGAAGTCGCCCTCCTGCCCATAAGTAGAAATAAAATGTAGATAGCATGTGAAGGTGGGTGCTGGGGTTCTGTATAACCAGAGCATGGAGATTACTGACTGAAGTAAGATGAAACAATCATTGAATGGATTCCGAAATCATGTGATTGATGCTTTCCACTGTACCAGAGGTCTGCAAACTTTTTGCTCTGAGTCCCCCACCCATAGCAAAATGTTATGTTTTTTAATTGCTCGTTATGGAAGGTTTTGCATACCTTGAAAGACGGTAGTCAGGATCATGTACATATCAAGAGCGGTGCTTAATGCTTCTTACAACTATAAACCACAAACATGGCATGCAGGGTCCACAGGGGACATGGTCAATCTCACACATGTAGAACAATGTAAAAAAAGTAAAGTGCCAGACAACTAAACATAACATTTGAGGTATGATAAGGATACAGTGCTGCCACCTTCTGCGATTAAGGGAGGGCAGTCAGATAGCACTGCCGATGGCAGAGAACGCATTCGGGGGTGTCAACCATGGTGGGTGTCATGGCTCAGGGGTTCACACTACAGCCTACAGGCGCCGCCCCCCCCAAAATTTTATGGCAATGACTGGGGGAGCTGCAGCGGTAGGGCCGAGGTCAGGGATTTTATTTGATCATTTATTTATTCCGTGTTTTATGTAGCGCGGACATGACCCAATTAGGGTATCAGAGCGCTTCACAATTCCATAGACTAGAACTTTCGATGGCAGGTTTGACACAAACCTTTAAGCAACAGTAACAAGAGTCAATCAATCAATCAATCAATCATGTCACTTATAAAGCGCACTACATACCCGCGAGGGTCTCAAGGCGCTGGGGGAAGAGGGGGGTGGTGCTGCTACTGATCGAAGAGCCAGGTCTTGAGGAGTCTTCTGAAGGCCAGTAGGTCTTGGGTCTGTCGGAGGTTGGTGGGGAGGGTGTTCCAGGTCTTGGCGGCGAGGTGGGAGAAGGATCTGCCGCCGGCGGTCGTTTTCCGGATGCGGGGACTGTGGCGAGGGCGAGGCTGGTCGAGCGGAGCTGGCGGGTGGGGGTGTAGAAGCTGAGTCGTCTGTTGAGGTAGGCTGGTCCGGAGTTGTGTAGTGCTTTGTGTGCGTGGGTGAGGAGCTTGAAGGTTATCCTCTTGTTGACAGGGAGCCAGTGCAGGTCTCTCAGGTGGGGTGTGATGTGGCTGCGTCGGGGATGTCGAGGATAAGACGTGCAGAGGCGTTCTGGATGCGTTGCAGCCGTCTCAGGAGCTTAGCCGTCGTTCCTGCGTAGAGGGCGTTTCCGTAGTCCAGCCTGCTGGTGACGAGGGCCTGGGTGACTGTTTTTCTTGTTTCGGTGGGGATCCACTTGAAGATCCTGCGGAGCATTCGGAGGATGTTGAAGCAGGATGAGGAAACGGCGTTGACCTGCTTAGTCATGGAGAGGGTGGGGTCGAGGATGACCCCTAGGTTGCGTACGTGGTCGGTGGGTGGCGGGGCTGTTCCCAGTGATGTTGGCCACCAGGAGTCGTCCCAGGCTGAAGGGTTGGAACCAAGGATGAGGACCTCCGTCTTGTCCGAGTTCAGCTTCAGGCGGCTGGTCCTCATCCATTCGGCGACGGCCTTCATTCCTTCGTGGAGGTGGGCTTTGGCGGTGTGAGGGTCTTTGGTGAGGGAGAGGATCAGCTGGGTGTCGTCGGCGTAGGAGATGATGTTGAGGTTGTGCTGTCGGGCGGCGTGGGCGAGGGGTGCCATGTAGATGTTGAACAGCGTTGGGCTGAGGGAGGAGCCTTGGGGTACGCCGCAGATGATCTTGGTGGCCTTGGATCGGAAGGGGCGAGGCGGACGCTTTGTGTTCTGCCGGAAAGGAAGGATGTGGTCCAGTCCAGGGCCTTCTCTTGGATCCCGGCGTCGTGAAGGCGTGTTCGTAGTGTGTGGTGGCAGACCGTGTCGAAGGCGGCTGATAGGTCCAGGAGGATGAGGGCTGCTGTTTCTCCGTTGTCTAGCAGGGTCCTGATGTCATCGGTGGCGGCGATGAGGGCGGTTTCGGTGCTGTGGTTGCTGCGGAAGCCGGACTGGGAAGGGTCCAGGATGTTGTTCTCCTCGAGGTAGCGGGTCAGTTGTTTGTTGACGATTTTCTCGGTGACCTTCGCGGGGAACGGGAGCAGAGAGATGGGTCGGAAGTTCTTGAGGTCCTTGGGGTCTGCCTTGGGTTTTTGAGTAAGGCGGTGATCTCGGCGTGCTTCCAGCTTTCCGGGAAGGTTGCTGTCTCGAAGGAGATGTTGATTATTTTCCGGAGATGGGGCGCGATGGCTGTACTGGCTTTGTTGAAGATGTGGTGAGGGCACGGGTCTAGCGGTGAACCGGAGTGGATGGTGTTCATGATCTCGCTGGTGTCTTCATCGTTGATGTTAGTCCAGGAGAGCAGGCGGTTGGTGGTTGTGGGGGCAGTGGTCTCGGTGGTTGCCGGGGCGGTCGTGGTGTTGAAGCTGTCGTGGATGTCGGCGATTTTGCGGTGGAAGGAGGTGGCCAGTGAGTCGCACAGGTCTTGCGACGGCTGGATGTCGTTGGTGTTGGAGCTGGGGTTGGAGAGTTCCTTCACGATGTTGAAGAGCTCTTTGATGTTGTGTGCGTTGTTGTCTAGGCGGTCTTTGAGTGAGGCCCTTTTGGCGGATCTGATGAGGTGATGGTGATTGCGGGTGGCGCTCTTGTGGGCGGCGTAGCTGTCCGCTGTCCGTTCGTGGAGCCAGATCTTCTCCAGTTTTCGGCATGTTCGTTTGGAGGCCTGGAGGTCTTCGGTGAACCAGGTGGCTTTCTTGCTGGTGTGGCTGTTGGGCGGATTCTTGAGCGGGGCGAGGGTGTTGGCGCAGTCGTCGATCCACTGTCTGAGGTTGCGGGCGGCGGTGTCGGGGTCGGAGGGTTCGGCGGGTGGGCTCAGGGCGAGGGTTGTGGTTAGCTGGTCTTCCGTGACTCTGCTCCAGCAGCGGCGAGGCATTTGTTCGGTGCGGTGGTGCGTGGTGGGCTTCCTGTAGGTGAAGTGGATGCAGTGGTGGTCAGTCCAGTGGGGTTCGGAGGTGTGGTTGAAGGAGACGTGTGGGCTTGCGGAAAAGATGGAGTCTAGCGTGTGGCCGGCGGCGTAGGTGGGTGTAGTCACGAGCTGTCTGAGTCCGAGGGTGGCGAGGTTGTCGATCAGGGTGGTGGAGTTGGTGTCCTTGTTGTTCTCGAGGTGGAAGTTCAGGTCCCCGAGGAGGATGTAGTCCGTGGAGGCGATGGCGTGTGTGCTGACGAAGTCAGCGATGGAATCGCTGAACTGTGGTCGGGATCCGGGGGTCTGTAGATGAGGGTTCCTCTGAGGGTGGTGTTGGGATCGGTGTGGATCTGGAAGTGCATGTGTTCGGCGGTGCTGAGGGTGTCGTCGGTGTTGGTTGAGACTCTGAGGGTGTTTCTGTGGACGATGGCGATGCCTCCTCCGACTCCGTTGGTGCGGTCCCTGCGGGTGATCTTGTATCCGTCCGGGATGGCAATGGCGATGTCGGGGGCTGAAGCGGGATTCAGCCAGGTCTCCGTCAGGAATGCGACGTCTGGGGAGGTTGAGTCGAGAAGGTCCCAGAGTTCGATGGCGTGTTTGCGGGCGGAGCGGGTGTTGAGGAGGATGCATCTGAGGTAGTTGGGTTCTTTCCTGGGCGGTGGTTTGGCGGGGCGGGTGCTGGCGAAGCTGCAGTTCCGGCAGGTGAAGGGCCCTTGGGTGCGCTTCGGGGTGGCCTGGTAGCAGGCGTGATCTTTTCCGGGGTTGAGTGCGTGGAGGGTGCTGGCGTCGTATCGGCGTCTGTTGATGTGGCGGGCGCGGGGGATGCCCGGACCAGGGGGTCTGGCGCTGGGCGCGGCCACGGCGCGGAGGGGCACAGACGGGCTTGCCTTAGGCGCGCCTTCGGCGCGCCAGCGGCGCGGCCGCGCAGCGGCCACCATAAATGGGGAGGTGGGAGGGAGGAGCAGGGAATGGGGCAGCGAATGGGCAGTGAGGGGGCGGGGCCGCAGGGGCGCAGCGGCGGGAAACAGGCACAGAAAGGAAAAAACGAGCACAATCAGGGGCAGCAAGGGGGCACAGAAAGGAAAAAACGATCACAATCAGGGGCAGCAAGGGGGCACAGAAAGGAAAAACGATCACAATCAGGGGCAGCAAGGGGGCACAGAAAGGAAAAACGAGCACAATCAGGGGCAGCAAGGGGGCACAGAAAGGAAAAACGATCACAATCAGGGGCAGCAAGGGGGCACAGAAAGGAAAAACGATCACAATCAGGGGCAGCAAGGGGGCACAGAAAGGAAAAACGAGCACAATCAGGGGTAGCAAGGGGGCACAGAAAGGAAAAACGATCACAATCAGGGGCAGCAAGGGGGCACAGAAAGGAAAAAAACGAGCACAATCAGGGGCAGCAGCAGGGCACACAGACGGAGCTGTGTGGTGGGGGAGCGACCTACCAGTCAAGGTCAGGGGTCGCTCTCTTCACCACGCAGCGGCCGCCATAAATGGGGAGGTGGGAGGGAGGAGCAGGGAATGGGGCAGCGAATGGGCAGTGAGGGGCGGGGCCGCAGGGCGCAGCGGCGGGAAACAGGCACAGAAAGGAAAAACGATCACAATCAGGGGCAGCAAGGGGGCACAGAAAGGAAAAAAAGAGCACAATCAGGGGCAGCAAGGGGGCACAGAAAGGAAAAAACGATCACAATCAGGGGCAGCAAGGGGGCACAGAAAGGAAAAACGATCACAATCAGGGGCAGCAAGGGGGCACAGAAAGGAAAAACGATCACAATCAGGGGCAGCAAGGGGCACAGAAAGGAAAAAACGATCACAATCAGGGGCAGCAAGGGGGCACAGAAAGGAAAAAAACGAGCACAATCAGGGGCAGCAGTAGTATAAGCGGATACCATTCATCCCCATTCATGCCCTTAAAAGTGACAGGTCCCCCTCCGGTCCCCCGCCCCTCGCTGTGTCCCCAAAAGTGACGTGTGTCCTTAAAAGTGACAGGTCCCCCCTCCCCTCGCTGTGCCCTTAAAAGTGACGTGTGTCCTTAAAAGTGACATGTCCCCCTCCCTCGCTGTGCCCTTAAAAGTGACGCGTGTCCTTAAAAGTGACAGGCCTCAAGCCCCTGTAAATACAAGGGTGTGGCACCGTGTATGTGTCAGAGTGTGAGTATCATGAGATGCCCATCTTGTCCAAGGGGCGGTGCTAGGGGCGGGGTTGTTTCGGGAGCCACCAGCGAGCCAGAGCCCTATGACGCCTCTAAGGCATTGTTGATGTATAGATGGTACGCCCCCTTTTAGGAGCTGTTTAGGATACATATAAGGCATCCTTAAGAGCGTTGTACAGCAAGCAGCCGCCTGAAGACAAGAAGGTTCCCATAGCAAAATGAAGAGATACAGCCCTCTTGTGAAGAGCCCTATGTGGGTTTGCTCCCAACCACCTATCAGTAGATATTACCGCAGCTTACCAACGCTGGTAATGGACGAGAATGCTCAGCAAGAAACACCTAAGGATATGGGCTGCGACCTTACTGGTTTTAGTAATGGCCTGTGTCGGGGGGTGCAAAACCTCAATCTCAAGGATTGCGTATGCAGGTTGTCTCCGGTTAAGGACACCCACAGCAAGAGTGAGGGCTCTGGTAGTGGCAGCTTGTTTGCAGGCCTCAGTTTCGTGGATCTGGAGGAAGCTGAAGAGGCTGTAGCACCAGCTAACACACCCGTCTATGAAACCAAGGCCCTTCAGGAGGATGTGGATGCTGAGGATGTTGTGCTGCAACCGTCGGGTACAGTCGCCGAAGATGTTGGGGCAACGCGGGACATTAGCGACTCTCAAGATTTCAGAGCCGCAGCAGAGGCCGGTGAAAATGCAGAGGTTAGTAAAAAAAAATGTTATGCTCGGTAGTTACAAAAAATGAGGTATTTTATTTCTTCAGCTATTGGCATATCAATCTTTCTTTTTGTCCCTAGAGCGTAACACCAGCAGGATGCACCTACTTCATAATGCACTATGGTAAAGAGCCTGTAGCACCTCCTAACACCCCTGTCTACGAAGACATGGACCTTCAGGAGGATGCGGCTGCTGCGGAGGGCGTGTTGCAACAGCCCGGTACAAGCGTCGAAGATGACGGGGCATCGCAGGACATTAGCGACTCTCAGGATTTCAGAGCTGCCGCAGAGGGTTGTGAAAATATGGAGGTTAGTATGAAAATGTTATGCCACATGTATCTATATAACGATGTATTTTATTTCTTCAACTAATGGTCTGTCAATCTATTTTTTTGAACCCTAGATAGAAGCCCCAAAAAGAGCGGCTGGAGCCTGGCGACCTGCAAAAGCGAGCAATGTAATCTTTAATTGTCTGTGGTGTTCAAAACAGGCTGAAAGCTCAACGTGCCAAAACAGCGAGGGCTGCGACAAATGCGTATGTGGTTCTAAGAGCGCCGCGTGTGAAAAAGATGAAGATGCACGATTGTCCTTCTTTGAACGGCGTGGAGTTAAGGGTTTCGCAGCGACGGTAGTACTAAACTGTGTCAAACGTGACTATTACAGTCTTTGTCACGGCCATCAAATAAGCGATCCACAGCAGGCGGCTCACGAATGTTTGTGCGAATCATACAGAGCCAGAACAATACGCTATATTTGTGGTTTGTTAGACCCGTACAAGATGTATAAGCTGCTAAGGGTGGTGTACGGCCTGCACCCTGAAAAGAAAACTGTACACCCCGATATGTTGAGGATCTTGACATCTGCACTCAATGAGATCCAATACGCCTATGACCCGAGCGTAAAACTACCTGAAATGCAGGAGATGTGCCCGACTCTTGATAGAAAGCTGCTACAAAGACTCGTAGAAAGGCGTATGTGTAACGTGTATAAAAAAATAGTCTCAGGGGGCTTTGGCCCCCGAAGACTATTTACCTAAGTTCTTATGTAATGTTACAGGATAGTGTGTATTTAGAACAAACAAGCGGAATGTTACAACGCAAGGTGGTTATGTGTTAATACGTACTTATGACGTTTGCTATGAAAATGTAAAGTATCTTTTGCTTAGGTTTTGGTAGTATTGTTTATCTGGTTTTTAATAAAACGTCCTTACACAAAACAAGCGTCTTTCATTTCATTAATTGTACCGGATGCTATCATGTCGGGGGCTATGTTAAGAAAACTTTATTATGATACAAGAGGGGTTGGCAGCTTTGGAAGTGTCGAAGCCCTATACAGAAGGGCTGCAGATGAAAACGAGCCCGTGAGCAGAGACCTGGTCAAGACATGGCTATCAGGAGAGGAGGCGTATTCGCTCCACAAACCGGCCAGAAGACGTTTTAAGAGACGTCCTACAATCGTTAATGCTCAAATAGATTATCAGTGGCAAGCTGACATAATCAGCCTTCAAGATATAGCAGAACATAACAACGGCGCTTGTTATATATTAACCGTTATAGACGTGCTGTCCAAGTACGCCTACGCAGAACCGTTAAGCGATAAAAGAGGGGTCAGCGTCACGACCGCTTTTAAAGCCATCTTCGCGAAGGGCAGGGTTCCTCAAAAACTACAAACAGACGCCGGTAAAGAATTCTTAAACAAGACATTTCAGAAATTATTAAACAAACACGGCGTTCAACATTTTGTAACACATACGGAGGTGAAAGCAGCGGTTGTAGAACGGTTTAACAGAACTTTAAAGTCTAAGATGTGGCGGTATTTTACGGCCAACAACACCTACAGATACGTGGATGTTCTACAGGCTTTTTTAGATGTGTATAATGCCAGTTATCACCGGACCATCAAAACAGCACCCGTAGAGGTGACTCCTAGTAATTCTTTAGATGTTTGGCGAACGGTGTACGGGCATAATTTTGCTACAAAGGTGAAGAAACCTATTTTTAAAAAAGGCACACATGTGAGGATTTCAAAATTGAAAGGGGTCTTTACGAAGGGCTACCGCCAGACTTTTAGCGACGAGATATTTATAGTGGATAATGTGGAGCTTAAAGAAGGGTTGTATATTTACAGCTTAAAGGACTACGATGGGGAAGCTGTATCGGGGGTGTTTTACAAGGAAGAGTTACAAATGGTACCTGATGATCCGAACCGTGTGTATAGGGTTGAAAAGGTTCTGAAAAGGAAAGGTAGGGGGGGTAGCAGCCAGGCATATGTCAAATGGAGGGGTTGGCCGGAGAAATTTAACAGTTGGGTGTTGGCCAGCTCCCTGAAGGGTGTGTGAGCTAAGGACCGTCTAAAATCCTCTAATAAGATGGAGACAACACCCTTTTATATTACCTTCCCATCCAACGCTTCTAAGGGCATGTTCCCCGACAACCAGATTTCTAATTATACCGTGAAACTGGCTAAGCCTGTGGACCTGAAAGGGGATTGGGAGGTGGCCCTAACAGAAATCCAATACCCTAGAACATGGAATACATTCACACAGGCCGAGGCAAAGTTTTACATAAAGCGTGAGCAGGATCCAGTGAGCATGCACGAGAGCATTCCACACGGTTACTACCCAACCGTTTTAAGTGTTGTCGATGCTGTCAACAAAGCCATAGACAGCCTCGAAGCATATCCGAATACTCATCCATCGTTAGATAACGTCAGAAGGAAGGTATTTCTTAAAGCACCAAGCCGTACCACGACGTTTAACTGTTCCGGTAAATTAAGAAGGGTTTTAGGCACCGTGCTGCATGCGAAAAGTCAGATGGAGCAGGATCACACATGCCCTATGTGTATAGCGACATTGTAGAGGCACAGAGGATCGGTGATAGTTATTCGCCGTTGTTAAGATGGGTCCATGTACAGGGTGAAAATAATACGATGGTTAATATTCAATTTAACAAACCAGACTATGTTGCCGTTTCTAAAAACCATTTTGACACTATTTCAATTATGATCTACGATGATCAGTCTGAGCCGGTGGCCTTTAAATACGGGAAAGTTATTGTTAAGCTTCATTTAAGACCGAGACACGACAGCGGTTATTAACCAGGCATCATGGTGGTCGTGAAAACATACGGGGACCCGTCTATGTACAGGGACTATTACAGAAACCAAGCCGGATATGGAGGTCCGCCGTACTTTCAAGGGTCGCCGGTTATGTATGGGGCTGGTTTAGGGGGCTTCTTCAGGAGCCTGTTTAGAAGAGCTATGCCGTTCTTGAGAAGAGGCTATGAAATTGTAAAACCGCATGTTAAGACGGCTGCTACGAACATTGCCCATGATGTTGTTGGGTCTGTTACTTCGGCGGTTGCAGAGCGCATGAACAAACAGCCGCAAGAAGGAGCGGGGCTGTTGTACAAGCCGAGCGCGAGTGTTAAAAGGAAGCGTCGGTCTTCGAGACGCAGGGGTCCACCGGGCCCCTATAAAAAAGGAGGAGTTCTTCAAAACGCCCTCAGAAAAGAAGAACTCCAAGACGGAAGAGAGCTGCGAAGAAGAGAAAGGGCTCTAAAGTCAATATTTTTTAAAGCCTCGTAAACTAAACCATGGCCTTCGTACACTGTGCATCTGGCGAGTGCGCCAAATCTGAGTTAGACTTGTTTACTCTAAAACCAACGCAGACAAGCATTGAAAACAGCTTCTTCATGGAGGTATCGCCTTTAGCCGCCTTGACACCGCTGGCCCCTATAGAGTTTTTTGTGTCAGGGTCCACGGAGATGTATTTGGATCTCAACAACACGCTGCTGCATCTTATGTGTAAAATCGTAAAAGCGGATGGGTCCGACATAGCAGCAGACGCTCAAGTGGCAACGATCGCTTACCCCCTAGCGGCCATGTTTAATCAGGTGGACATCACCCTGGGCGATCGACTCATCACACAGAACGATAACATGTACGCCTACAGAGCCTACCTCGAGAGTATTCTAAATTACAGTAGCGACGCCCTTGACACGCAGCTTTCAGCGGGTCTCTTCTACAAGGATACATACGGCCAGTTTGAAACCACGGCTCTGGACGGTGCCAATCATGGTTTTGTAAAAAGAGCAAGGTTTGCAGCAGGCAGTCGCAACTTTGACCTCCTGGGCCGCATACATTCAGATCTCTTCTTCCAAGATAAACTGCTCATCAATGGTATTGATCTTAAGATCAAGCTCACACGCAACAAGGACTCATTCTGTCTCATCAGCGGGGATGCGGACCAGTACAAGCTGGACATCCTGGCCGCGAGCCTGTTTGTAAAGAGAGTGAAAGTGTCCCCGAGCGTCAGATTAGCGCACGCAGACGCTTTGCAAATATCAAACGCCAAGTACGCTGTGGAAAGAGTAGCTCTGAAGGTGTTCAGCATCCCAGCAGGTACCCGTTTAACCCAGCAGCAGAATTTATTTCTAGGGCAACTACCCAAACTCATCATCATCGGTTTTGTGGACAATACAGCATTTAGCGGCACCTACGCCTTAAACCCCTTCAATTTTAGACACTACAACATCAACTACGCGGCGCTGGTCCACGAGGGCACTGTGATTCCTGCAAAACCCTACACCCCTAGTTTTATAACCTCCAACTACATCAGGGAATATCAGGGGTTGGTTTCAATAACCGGGAAGCATCTAAGGGACTGCGGTGTAGCTGTGTCAAGAGAAGGCTATGGGGACGGGTACACGCTGTTCGCATTCGACCTGACCCCCGACATGGAAGACGGCGATCACTACAACCTTGTCAAAAATGGAAATCTAAAAGCTGAAATACGATTCAGTAATCCGCTACCGGCGAATGTGAACATGGTCGTATTCTCGGTATTCGACAGCATCATTCAGATCAACCACGCAAGACAGATTTTGTTTGACTATCTTTAAAACATTTTGTGAAATGGACACTGTGCAGATACGCTCGTTCTTAAGCAGGCATAAAGACGCTAGGAAATACTTTTTAGGTGTTTTCCCTAGCAATGGGTTACCCCCTGAAATAGGGTTAGAAAGACCCCGAACCCTAGTCTTTAACACCGACCCGCATGACAAGAGCGGAACACACTGGGTGGCCTTGTTTATAGACAGTGACAAGGTTATATTGTTTGACAGTGCCGGTGAATTCCCAGAACATGTATCTATACAACCCCTATATTCAAGTTTGTGAAAAAAGCAGCTGCGCGGTTGGAGTATAACAAGCTGAGGATCCAGGATTCCATAGCCATCACATGTGGGGAGCATTGTATTTATTTTATCAGTAAAATGTCTGAGGGTATGTCGTTTAGAAATTTCTTAAATCTATATTCGCGTGACCTTGTTAACAATGACAGTATAGTTGTGAAATATGTAAAAGAAAACACAGTGGTCTCGGTCAGACCTGTGAAACCAGAATATGTCGCTTGTCAAAATTGTAAGTCCGTGGGACATGTGTATGTTTAATGATGAACGTCTAAAATAAAGACATTATTTTTTTTTAAAAAGCCGGTATCCAGACTTTGTATTTCTATGCTGCCACATACAACATAATTAAAACATTTTAAAAGACAACAGAGGCATGTTGTAAAGTTATAAAAAGTGTTTTATTACAAACATCTATGCAGGGGTGTATTACAGCGACACCCCAAGCTCAAGAAACATAAGAAGAAGAAAAATCAGACGCTGCTATACGCGTAATAGACACATTTTATTAAAAAACAATAAAAAGTCTGAAGAAACATCAGGGTGTAAGCCAGGTACTTGGTTTGAAAATTGCCCTTTTCGCGGTACAACCACCGGTGCAGGGGTACTCCAGGAGGGGGATAGCAGGGGCGTGTCAGAGCCTGTTGGTGATGGGTGTACGGGGGCCTTCAGATTTTCAAGCAAACGACGGTGCTCGTTATTACCCACGAGCGTGGAAGGGATGTTGAGTTCAGCAGCGGCTCGCAGAAACGCATCCCAACCACGCGGTGCATTTTGAGGCGTTATGATTTTGGGGTGCGTGAGACCTTTGACTAGATCGTACATGTGTGACCCTGCAACCGGCTGTCCCCTGTAGAGAAATTCGCCTCGTTCATTCCAGGATGTCAGGTCTTTAGAAGTTGCAAGTTTACTCATCAGCATTTGCGCTGCCCCCCTGTGTCTTTGACTTATATTTTTTAAGAGATCGGCAACAAAGTCATCTGAGGGTGATGCATGGTCCTGTGATGGTTGCAGGGGCTGAGGGCCATTTGGAGGGGCGGCTGGTTGTTCAGAGTCCGGGGCGTATAGAGTCAGCTTATTTTTCTCGGTATTCCACTGGTTGTAGTAACTTAAAAAGTTTTTAAGGGTGCTGGTGTAAAGGTTAGCCTTGTCATAGGGGTTTAGATCGGTTCTGTTCAAAATGTCTTTAATTTCAGCATCCAGACGCAGAGTCTCATTTCGGCGTATATCCCAGGCGTTGTCCTTTGAAGAGCCCAGCTGGTCCATTTGCTGCCTCGGAACCAAATACATCTTGGTAGCATGCTCCATTACTGTCCCGAGAGGAGGCTCGTAATTATGGGTATAGCTATGCCCAGCAAAGAGCCTATAAAACCTCCAGACTGTTTCACCAGTTTCTTCTTGGTAATGAGTGAGGCCCTTTTATTACTGAGCTTCTTGATAAGAGACCTCTTCTTCTTCAGAACCTGTAACTGACTCCTTGATATAGGGACGTTGCCTTTTAGGGTATTTAGGGCAATTTCAGAAATGGCAGACACTAAGTCGTCAGAAGCAGCGCACAGGATGGCCTTTCGGTGCTGGGGACTGGCTGTAACAAGCATTTTCAGGAGAGCTAAATTGCGACGTAGGCGGGCCGACATGGTCAACACCTTGTATTATAAGGGGTAAAATTGTAAATGTCTCTAAAAGTCATCAGCGCTGCTTTTTATATGCACGGGCCTTGGGCTTAGGGGTGTAAGCGACGGGTAGATCAGGGGCAAATATATCAGCCCTCAGTCTATAGTCTTCTAGAGTTTCATTTTTTAAGTCGACCAACAGATAGCCGTGGGGTTTTGCTGTAGCATCGTTAAAGGCCTCCATGAAGAAGTGTGTGTTTCCTGGGTACATCTGTTTAGCTATGACTGATATTTGTTGTTTGTCCCGGGGGTTTTTAAATAAAACAAGGTATGAAGCGTTGAGAGCTATAGACCTGCTGTTCTTGCCCTTGTAAAACAAGT
Source organism: Calotriton arnoldi (assembly GCA_963921515.1). NCBI lineage: Eukaryota > Metazoa > Chordata > Amphibia > Caudata > Salamandridae > Calotriton > Calotriton arnoldi. The sequence goes on from CAWUFW010003198.1 coordinate 1,584,820, forward strand.
TCTGCACAATGTAGCAGATGCTTAGATTACGATGATGCGAATATTGAGTAAAAGCTCTCTCTAACTCCGGATGATCCCCACCTTCACGCATAAGGTCATCGACAATTATCAGGTTTACAAGGGACGGTGGCAGTAACTCATCTTCGTTGAGATTATCTGGTATGCCTTCTATAAATCTGATATGGGGGAAACGACTGGCCAGGTCTGTATAAAGAGCTTGCCAGCATGAATAAAGCCATACAATGTTATTAGGGGTTTGGGATAAAACAGCGGCAGCATTTTCTAAGAGCTTTTTTATAAAGTAGCTCTTACCACAGTTTGAGGGCCCTGCTAACACGCATGCGAATGGATGTTGTAATCTGGTGTCCATGGTGCGGGTCTGTATCTCTAATGAGGCTAATAACCATACGGCAGTGTTTTATAGTCGGCAGTCAGGACCCTTTTATCAAAAACAACGCGTAATGTCTTATGTAAGGGCTGGGTTGTAATTTCCCACTTCTTTTTGGACCTGACTATACACGGCTGGTTCACAACTATGGTTTTAGCATTTTCACATTTGTCGGAGGCAGCGTATTCGTGCACCAGATTCTTCAGACTATCAAAATTGATTTTTAGGGTGTTGCTGACATTTAAGGTTATGCCTTTGACCTTCATACACACTTTGTTTTTGTTTGTGCGGTAGGAGTAGGTTTTAGGTCCGGATGACGCGTATTCTATTATATGCTCATCCTTATCGAGTTCGCTGGTCAAATTACCCAGATAATCCCCAAGAGGAGGGTCTTCATCCCCTGGTTTACTCAGAAAAATCACTGAGTCGGTATCGTGATACAAGCAGCGGTCCTGTAGTTTGTCCATAACCTTGTAAAGTTCTAGCCGGGCATGGGCGGTGGTGAAGCACGCTATGAAGATGTTGATGTTGTTACACGTTGTGGGGTACGCTTTTGTGTATTTCCAGCACACAGCTGCGGTCTCGTCATCGATAAACCCGCAGCTGGACACCTCGTAACATGGGGCAAACAGGTACTAAAACAGCTCATCAGGATCGGTTATTAAGGTCGTATTTGACAGGTTTGTACGCTGTGCGAATTTTCCCCATAAGGAGTTGAGGCAGAGCTTGGCTAACTGTCGGCGGGCAGGGTTGACCTCTATCAACTGGGGTCGTAAATGGATACCTTCGTGAGCGTAGTAGTCATCGATGTATTTCTGCTTTGCATCCTGACTAGTACACCATTCGGGATACCCTGAGGCCTCCTGCTTGTCTCTGAGAAACATATTAATGTATGGGGCAAAGAGGCGTGTTGTGGTCCTCTGAAAATGCCATACCTCATGTATCCTACCGAGCCTGTAACCTTTCTCTAAGGCCGCTTCTACCTCGATGCTGCACCAGGTCCCTGTGAGCATCCTTTGTTCATCGGTGTGTCTACAATCGTCAGCCTCTTTAAGCACCGCACATGTGCGACAGAGGGGGAACAACAGTTTACCATCGACGCGGTATGGTAACACCGGAAAGTAAAGCTGTCGTGGAGGATAGATTTCACATTTGACTAGCCCAAAGTATTCGGATATGTGTTTAAAATCTCTATATATGATGGTGGGGTGTCCTAAGGGGTATACCTTCATTTTGTTCACAAATGGGTACAGACTGGTGAAATCATAGTAGTGTATTTTCTCACCCTCACCCACGGCCCTGTACAGTTGTATGGCATTTGTACGACCCCCGAATAAGGCATCGCGGGGTTCCAGGGGTTCTGGTAAATCACGACTCTGAAGGAAAGAGCAGAGCGCTGTGTCGGTTGTTAACATCTCTAACCACTCATGCTCCCAAAGAACCCTCATAGCAAAGCCACATTTTTCAACATACTGCGCCTTCAGCAGTGTACGTCTGTGCAAGTGTTCAAATTTGACACCCATCAGTCTGTTAAACTCATGGGGTTTGTAACACTGGGGGCAGCCGTGGTAAAAGCAGCCATTGTATTCAAAGGCCGTCGGCACCCCTTAATTACAGCGTACCCATCCAGATAATAGGGACCCACACGGTATTCACCACCCTGTAAGGCGTGTTGAATATGTACGTCTTCCTTCTCAGAAACGTACATGAGCCACCGGATCGAGGGGGTTGAATATCGTTTCTGTTTGCCATTATAGAGGTCTACCGGTACTAGAGCAATACTTTTTGGTCTTAAAAACATATGCTTGTAGATGGACATACACATGGAGGCCAATGTGATGTTTTGAAAAGGGTCTATGTATTCGACAGCCTTCTGCATTTCAGGTGTATTGGGTTTCAAGACCCTGACTTTCTTTGCCATTTGAGGCTTCTTGGGTTTCATGATCCTGACCTTCTTTGTCGCTTGAGGCTTCTTGGGTTTCAGGATACTGACTTTCTTAGTCATTTCCACCACAACGTCTCTGAAGAGGTTGCACGCTTGGCGTAGGATCATTACATCAGCCTGACAATAAGCTTTCAACTCTGTTTGAAAATGAAACTCCTTTTCACGGTTTTCAGAGTACCAACCTAGAAAGCTCTCCTTCTCGGATGGCATCATATATTCAACCCCGTAGCTGTCAGGAGGTGGCATGGAGCCCACATAATTCTGGTTCGCCCAGGTGTTAAAAAAGTGTGGAAAATAACCTTTACAACCGGGGAATCCAAAGGCTTTTGGTAGCTTGCTCAATTTCATAGGTAGGAAATTCAGGGTGTCTATAAACCTTATTTGTAACCGAGCGGCTGTTAACAACATCAGCTTGGACCCCTGAGTGATGAGTTCTACTTGGACCTTTTCACGAATCATATTTTGTAAAATAAAGAATGAGTCGTATGCTTTTGAGTTGTGGGCCAGCATGGTATACCCTTTGAATTTGGTTTGAATGAAGGTGTTAAGGAAATCACCAACGCACGTTCTGCCTTCAAACTCCCAGCTGTCGTCGGAAGTTAGATGGTGTGCGTAAATATAGTTAGGTTGGTGTACTCCCGTCTCTTGTGTGCACTCTATATCAAACACTATGTATGCTTCAGTTTTGGTCTGGGGTCTGCCTTTAACCATGTAGCACCGATGGTTGGTACCCGCCTCAAAAGACGTCTGACACCTGGGGCATTTCATACCTTTGCATTTGTGATCTGTCGTCACATACCGACCACACTCAAAGCAATCCATTTTAGGGCTGCATTTAACAGCTTTCTTATGGTTGCTCAAACAGTCTTGAGAGCGACAAAACATCTTACAGGTGCGACACCACACCTTCAGGGCAGCGTCTACGACGCAACCGTCCCTCTGGCACATCTTACAATGCATTTCACACTGATGACGGTCCTTACTGTTGTATATGTGGTCACAATGGGTGCACACGTACTTGACACCCAGAAAACTTTTAAGGTTCAAGATACCGTAAAAGTGATTTTTGTGGTGAAGGACATATACGGTCTTGTTTCTCACACGGTCCCCTGTTGTAAAGTACTTCCAAGAGCCGCTGTGATAAAGAACTTTCACCGTCACAGAGAAATAGTTCTCAAAAAGACCTATGTCACCAAAGCCGACCATGCGGTCTGGTGGTATTTCAAGAAACGTGTGGGCTTCAGCCGCTCTAGACAGGATGGTCGCGTCGGTGTTGTTGCGCCCCATCAACAACCCTACGATGCTGGCCGCCAGACAGATATTGGATGTGTCGTTGTTAAAGTCGAGCAGCCACCGCTGTTTCTTACCAATTATCTGACTGTATAGCACACTCTTTAAAGGTCTTGAAACACCCCCCTCACGACCCCGTACAATGAGGGCTATGACACGGAAAGTACCGTAGGCGACTAGTTCAGCCTTGCTCTGTAAAAGCCTCGAAAGGTTTTCTAAAAATTCCACAGCGTCAAACACATCTCGGGACCTTCGTTTGGTGAACAAAGGACTGTCAAAACCCTGCCCCTGGAAGCGTAGTTGGAAAAAATCATTAGGCCCCACATCGCGTAACAACCGTTCTATGAGCGTTTGCACCGCCTGATGTATAGCTAAAACACCGTGATCGGAGGACCTTATCTGGTGGAGGTTGGTAAACCTAAACTCCTCATAGTGCTCGGTGGCATTAAATCTCTCTACATCACGTCTGTAGCTTCTAATGCTCTCTAAATAGACGACCTCTGAATCCTCATCTTGAGGGATTTGACTTGTTGGGGAGCTTACTGCCGTATCATTTTGGGGGTTCTGGTTTAGTAGGGTCTCTGGGGGTCTTTTAAGCACACGTGTAGCACATATTCGGGCTTTCTTTAATTTACTTATTAAAAGCCGTCGCTGCTTGGCGCTATTAGCCCACTTTTGTTTTTTAAGGGACCAGGCTTTTCGAGGTAACTGTCCCCCTCCTATCTGAACAGTATGGGATGTGTCTATGTGCGCTGTACTCATGGAGGCCTCTGCTACATACCCACCCCTCGACCCCTCTATGTGTTCCGGGTGGCGAAGTGTTGGCGCTCTACCTCCAACAGCATTCAATTGACCGCCCCTAGGATAGTTTTCTCCTACACTTACGTATTGGGGGGTGGATGGCATCGGGGTATGACTCTGCTTGCATGGTTCTATGTACTTTTTACGCTGGAGTATGCGTAAGAAGCGCAGGGACTTTGTCAGTACTGTTTGGACCTTACTGCTATATTTTGATGTGTGTTCTTTTTTATTAGAACCGCTGGCATGGGGTTTCTGTAGGGTATGGCGCTGTCCTAGTCACGCCTGTATACGCCCTATGTCTGAACCCGCTTCCTGGCATGTATTGAGGAGCAGCCTTTTACACACGTCAACTCTTTGCAGTATCCTCTGCTGTGCCTCCACCATGGACCTGTCGCCGCTACCCCCCAACCCCATTTTTAAGGCTGCGGTTTTCGCCTGGCGTTTTAGCTTTCTGACAGCCATTTGTATATCCTTTACATGCGCATCTAGTATCGGATTTGGGTCTACAGCGTCGTATTGTGGAGGGTTAGGTATGAATACGGTGTTTGGCTGTATAACAGCCTTTAACACCACAGGGGCCTCTAATGGCCCTTCATCCCCAACACCATTCGGTAACTGAGGGCCTGGGGGGATCATAGAAATAGGATCCCAGTGCGAACACCCCGGGGCATTTGGGAAAGGCGCCTCACTAAATGTCACCCCGTACTATGAATTGACCAGTCGTCCCACCCTGTACTGTCAGTGTTGTATGTTGTCGGGGGTGTTGCGGAGCTTACACTGGACGCGGGGCTGGTTGGGTCGTAAGCTCCCTGTGGGGTGATAGGGGACATAAGGTCCGGGGAGTTTAAATGACTGTCGAAATAATCGAGGGTGGTAACGGCTAAGTTATTGTCAGGGCCGGGGATGGGTGAATGTGTAACAGGGGTCTGCAAAACCCCCCTGTATGTGCTAGAAGGCCCCTCGGGCGCTGCTTCTGAGGGTTTATCAAGTTTGTCTACCATACTTGTCAGTGTATTGAGACAGCTTTTGCTGATGTTATACGCTCCTCCTAGGGGCTGACCTTTTCCAGACCCGGGGCCCCTAAACCCTTCAGTAACGCCTATAGAAGGTTTTGAGGTCTGTTCTACGGGGCATTCCTCTACAGACGGCGCTAATTTATTTGAAACTATAGAGGGCGTCATAGGATGGGAAGGGGCCTGTGGTGTAGCCGGTTTGTTTAAGGATCCTTCCAATGTTTCTACTTGTAACGCCTGTACCCCTTGCTTATTCTTAAGATAATTTCTTGAAAGCTTGTTGACTTTAGGGGTTTGAGTTTGTAACAGAGCTTCCACACCCGGCGTCACAGCCGGGAGGTCCAAAGAGAGCGCTGGGGTAGATGGATCGTTCCCCTGCTTAGCAACATTTTTTAATGCTAGATCTAAAGGTGTAGCTAGGGTCTCAGGGACCACCTGTTTCATGCTGAGGTCTAAAGGGGCTGCTTGGGGTTCCAGGACCAAAGACGGTTTCTTGAGGTTTAAAGGGCATGTCTGTGGTTCTGCGGCCATTTGCTTCTTCTTAAGTGTGGGCTTGTTTGAGCTTAGAGTTCCTTTTGAGGCTTTGAGAGGGTTCAGATACACATCGGATACGTCGGTTCGCTGTTGTATGTGGGTGTAGTATGTGTAGATCTTATTCTGGCGTACACGCCTACTCACTCCTTTTGCCGCAGACCCGGTGTTCAGAACGGTCTTTGTTATATCCCTCAGCGGTTTTGTAGACCTCCTAGACTTATGCGTATCTTCGCCGTGGCTCTTTTGAACGGTTCCTAGAATGTAACATAAAAAATATATATTAGAAACAATAAGGAACATAAGATGCTTACAATACCATCCGTAGTACATCGGGTACTAGATGGCTGTGCACCCCTTTGTTTGAGAGAATACAACCCAGCGAGTTCTTTTTTCACACCCTTTTTGTATAAAACACACCTTTTAGATGTCTTTTCACAGATCGTTTCTTTGCCACAGGGCCTTCTTTAGATGTTGAAGATTTCCTTTTCACAGGTCTTTCTTTTGGTCGCTGCGCCGGCTCTTGCACAATCACTGCTTCCTGCTGTGACTCCATGGACCCTGTGAAGAAAAAATAATCAGATTTACAGTATACAGATGGCCTTAGTAGACCCCTCTACGGCGCGTTCCTATAGTTCACAACTACGGTTTTTGGGGTCTAGACACCCCATGGTTTAGACCTTTTAAAGAAGCAGCGCCTTTCTGATTTACCTGTAAGAACGGGGCTATCCTGTACACAAGGCGATGCGTCTTGACCACCCTTGGGACATTCTATATCATCAAGAATCCATTGTAGTTCGGGATCCAGACCTATAAAACAACCCATACACGAGAACACCATTAGAAACACCTAACTTCTAAGATATATGTGAACAAAACTACGCGGAACTATACACCTCAAAACACCTGTACCTGTCTGTAGGGCTAGCATTTCAGAGTCTGTTAGGATTAATTCCGGCATGTCCTGCGTCTGGATAAATAGAAACGATTGTTTTAAAACTACACTTCATAAACATAATATTACAGTTTCATACATCTTAGAAAATACAAATAATAAATTGAAAATTGAAAAAACACCACATATACACTCACGTTTACTTTTTTTTAAATAAGAACCGTACCCTGATTCCAACCCCACAAGCCACAACGCATGTACAAACAACACCTATACACATATTTATATAATGCATTGTGTAAGCTGCTCTTGGGAGCCCTTTAACAAGGATGGTTTTATATTAGGATTTTAACTTATAAACTGTAAGTAACAAATGGTCATAGTGCTAATACCCAGAGGCTTTGTGCCGCACTTACGTTATATACACGCAGGGCGATAAAAAAAAAAAAAAATATATATATATATACACACATGTTTATTTATTTAGTTATTTTTTTTTTGCATGAAATGTTTCGAACCTTGTATCCAGATATATGATACAATAAGTATCAGCATCAGGACTACTGGCTTTGGTAGTGGTTGCTAGTTGCATAAGATAAATAAACAGCACCTAAGGCATGTATATAATATTGAAAAAAGCTTCCCATTAAAGCCCCTGGTGACACCACGGCAGTGCTGCTGTTTAATGCCCTGGTGCACCCTCTTAGGAGGCACTTCCCATGGGGGAATACCTACCGGGAGCTCCCCCTCCAGGTTTCACGAAGGAAGACCCGCCCCATCCGTGATGTCATCACAGAGGGGAGGAGCTTCCTTCGTGAAACCTGGAGGGGAAGCTCCTGGCAGCCATGATACTGCCACCCTTGTAACCACCGTGGGGGCCCCTGAAACGGCGCCACCAACCTCCCCAGAGCAACACCGGCGGTACGAGGACTCAGGTGCCTTATTTTTATTTTATTTTTTAAACGAGGGTCTCGCGGCCCGAGCACCCATGCGCCATCGGAACCCCAGCCACCCGGAGCACCGCGTGGAGCTCAGCGGGCTCCGGGTCTTTAATTTAAAAAATGGGGCGAGCACCACACACGGAGCCCTAGACCTCAGGGCCCCCACCCTTCCGCACAAAACCCCGGAGCCCCACATGGCTCACAGCGGGCTCCGGGGACTTTATTTTAAAAACAGGGCCGTGCGCCCACACGGCGCCCAAGCACCCCGGACCCACACCCCCTCCCACCCCAGAGCCCCGGAGCAGCGCCCTTGGGAAGCGGACTCCGGGGACTTTATTTTTTAAAACAACGGCCTAACGCCTACCGACGCCATCCTTGCCCCCGCCAGCAGCACCAACAAACCCCCGGAGCTCCGCCTAGAGCACCGCGGTCTCCGGGGTCTTTATTTTTAAAAAACGCGGCATCGCGCACAACGGCGCCATCTGCGACCCCATCCCATCCCCCAACAACACCAGCACCCCCGGAGCCCCGCATGGCTCACAGCGGGCTCCGGGGACTTTATTTAAAAACAGGGCCGTGCGCCCACACGGCGCCCAAGAACGCCGGCCCCACACCCCCTCCCGCCCCGGAGCAGCGCCCTTGGCAAGCGGACTCCGGGGCCTTTATTTTTTTAAAAGCGGCCTAACGCACCCCTCCCCAGGGACACCGGAGCCCCAGCACAACTGCCTCCGCAACCCCGGAGCACCGCATGGCGCACAGCGGGCTCCGGGGCCTTTCATTTAAAAAAACAGGGCCTCGAGCCCCCAAGGCCCCTCGCACCCTCCCGCACCAGATCCCCGGAGCAGCGCCCATGACAAGCGGGCTCCGGGGCCTTTCATTTAAAAAAAACAGGGCCTCGAGCCCCCACGGCCCCATGAACCCTCCCGCACCCGATCCCCGGAGCAGCGCCCATGACAAGCGGGCTCCGGGGCCTTTCATTTAAAAAAGCAGGGCCTCGAGCCCACATGGTCCCTCGAACCCTCCCGCACCAGATCCCCGGAGCAGCGCCCATGACAAGCGGGCTCCGGGGCCTTTCATTTAAAAAAGCAGGGCCTCGAGCCCACATGGGCCCTCGAACCATCTTGCACCAGATCCCCGGAGCAGCGCCCATGACAAGCGGGCTCCGGGACCTTTCATACAAAAAACAGGGCCTCGAGCCCACATGGTCCCTCGCACCCTCCCGACCGCACCAGAGCCCCGGAGACCTCACGCGCCCATTGCTGGCTCTGGGTTTCAGCAGTGCATGGCCCTACCACAGCCCCCTTTTTTATTTATTTATTTTTTTAAAAACCTCGTGGTCAACATCCACACCACAGCCCCAACAACACTGCAGCCATTAGGGGACCAGGACCCCGCGCTGACTTGCGGCATTTTTTTGGGCCTCGCAGCTAATGGGCCTAGATAGCTCTCAACAAGCCCTTCACCATCCGCGACACAAGGATCGACCCATGGGTGAGTACTTAAACAATTTTTATTTATTGTTAAATTGTTTGGGGTTAATTTTGCGATTTCTGTGGATTCTAAGAACGTATGTAACATTGTAAAAATACTTCTAGGCATAGTTAAACTTTAAAATTACACCTATATTTCACAGCCCTCATACACCTTAAGCAGCCTGCCCCAATACCTCCTTAACCCCTACTTAAAACAGCGTAAACACCTTCATGTCTTGCGCTAAACACCCTTTAAAATGCAATGCTGCTCATTTATATACAGGCATCAACATATTAAATAAGCCCATACACTCTTAAGCCTGTAACACAGCCCCTTATTTACGTACCTCCATTAATGTGTAGCAGGCCGCGTCGATCTGGGAGAAGCTGGTCTGGTCCATTGTTGGTTTTAAACTTCAGGGATGATGGGTCTGTGCAGCAAAGGTCGCTCCTAATGGGTTTTTGAATGGCTGATTGTGGCGGGGCTCTAAAGTATGGTTTTTATACCTGGCAGGGCATGATAATTGGAAGGAGGACCCTTTACGGAGGGGAGTGTTTAGAAACTTGTAGTACGTGTCATTATTGGTAATAGAGCATTGTAGTGAGGGTCAATATTGGGACCGTTTTCTGACCATCGCACGGCTTTGTTAGATGGCTCTTTGACCTGTGACATCTGATAATTAAACCTAGGGCCTGTTGGGGGTTGCGCTCCTGGGAAAGATGGTCGGATGTTTTATAAAGAAACCCTGTACTATACAATTTAAGATGCGTGGGAAGCTTAGGACTGGCTGATTAGTTTTGCCTGTTCTCAACGGTGCTCTGGCAGGGTAACTGGCCTTTTGTTCTTGTGTTTTCACGTTGTGACTTGGGAGCCTAATGGATAGTTTTCTGCCCCCAGCTACGACAGGGATGCATTTCAAACTGCAGCATCTGCTTCTAAAGAAAGACCCTTTTTAAAAACTCTGCACCGTAAACCCTTCTGTTAGACAACACCAGATATCCCGGGCTGGTGGGGGCTTAGGTATGCCTGCTCAGACGCCAACTGCCAACACAGCAGCCCTCGGTTTTAAACACACACGCACGTCACTTTTGGAGACACACATGTCACTTTTAAGGACATGGCGAAGGGATGGGGGACCTGTCACTTTTAAGGACACAGCGAGGGCTTGAGGCCTGTCACTTTTAAGGACACACGTCACTTTTAAGGACACTGCGAGGGCTTGAGGCCTGTCACTTTTAAGGACACGCGTCACTTTTAAGGACACAGCGAGGGGAGGGGGGACCTGTCACTTTTAAGGACACACGTCACTTTTGGGGACACAGCGAGGGGCGGGGGACCGGAGGGGGACCTGTCACTTTTAAGGGCATGAATGGGGATGAATGGTATCCGCTTATACTACTGGCAGCAGCAGGGCACACAGACGGAGCTGTGTGGTGGGGGAGCGACCTACCAGTCAAGGTCAGGGGTCGCTCTCTTCACCACGCAGCGGCCGCCATAAATGAGGAGGTGGGAGGGAGGAGCAGGGAATGGGGCAGCGAATGGGCAGTGAGGGGGCGGGGCCTCAGGGGCGCAGCGGCGGGAAACAGGCACAGAAAGGAAAAAACGATCACAATCAGGGGCAGCAAGGGGGCACAGAAAGGAAAAAACGATCACAATCAGGGGCAGCAAGGGGGCACAGAAACGAAAAAACGATCACAATCAGGGGCAGCAAGGGGGCACAGAAAGGAAAAACGAGCACAATCAGGGGCAGCAAGGGGGCACAGAAAGGAAAAAACGATCACAATCAGGGGCAGCAAGGGGGCACAGAAAGGAAAAAACAAGCACAATCAGGGGCAGCAAGGGGGCACAGAAAGGAAAAAACGATCACAATCAGGGGCAGCAAGGGGGCACAAGAAGGAAAAACGAGCACAATCAGGGGCAGCAAGGGGGCACAGAAAGGAAAAACGATCACAATCAGGGGCAGCAAGGGGGCACAGAAAGGAAAAAACGAGCACAATCAGGGGCAGCAAGGGGGCACAGAAAGGAAAAAACGAAGTAGAGTAAATAATCAGTTTGGGAGATTGAGACATTTGTGCTTACAACAACATACATACATGTCCTAACGATTACTAGAGATCAATTTGTGTTAACATAGTCCGTGATCTAGAAAGTATCATAACAGTGCCTGGTCTTCTGTTATTATGGGAGGAATTTGCTCATAAGAAAAGTCTTAGCTTCTTTTTTGAAAACTGACCTGGACGAGATCCTTCTAATGCTCGGGGGGAGTAAATGTAAATGTAAATGTCCAGTATTTGTAAAGCGCACAGCTACCTCCGGAGAGGTGTCCCAGCGCTGGGGGCCGTCGGGGAGATTAAGCGAGCTATTGCCCAGAGTCACATGGTGCTGGGCTGACCTCCCGCCGTGAGCCCCAGGATCCAGAGTCAGTCGCCCTAGCCGCTGCGCCACACCTCTTCTACCAGAGTGAGTTCCAGATTCTTGGTGAAACACCAGAGAATGCTCTGTCATAAGTTCTCTTCTTTCGGAAGAGGGCAGGTTTCAGTAAGAGGTCTCCATTGCTCCGAGAGAATCTGCTGCCTCCTGATAATGTGATTTTCTGAGCTAGGTATAGTGGTGTTTTGTAGTGTATCGCTTTGTGTGTGATACATGCCATCTTTAGTTGGATTCTTGCCTCGTAAGGTAGCCAGTTAAGCGCTTTCAGATGTGGGGTGATGTGATCAAACTTTCTGGAGCCTGTTATGAGTCTTGTGGCCGCATTGAGAAAGGTTTTTAGTGGGGCTGTTGAAAACTTGGGTAGTCCTGATAAAGTTGTGCATCCGTACTCAATCCTCGAGATGACCAATGCCTGGACTGCCGTTTTGAGCTCTGATGTTGCTATGAATGGTTTCAGTTTTCTAAGATACCTCAGATGGAAGCGGCCATTTTTAGCCATCGTGCTAATGTGGGATCACATGTTCAGGTTCTTATCTAGCATAATTCCAAGAGACTTGGTTGAGTCCACTAGATTTGGAGTACAGTTTAGCGCAGTGATCAACTTGGTACATTCCATTATCCTCACTGAGCTTTTCTGGGGTGAAATCAGAAGGAATTCTGTTTTGTGCGGGTTAAGCTTGAGATGACTATTAGTTAGCTAATGAACGGTCCTCTTCAATGCCAGGTTCATGATGTTGATCTCTTCCAACTATGTAATCTTGATATATAGAGGTGTGTCATCTGCATACATGTGAAAGGGGATGTTTGCCTGCTGTAAAATTTCTGTTAGTGGTTCTACATAAAGATTGAATAGAGATGGGGATAGTGTTGATCCCTGTGGTACTCCAATAAGATTAGGGGATGATGCTGATAGTATTTGGTTCACCTTGAATCTTTGTGATCTGTTCTCTAAGAAGGATCTAAATCAATCTAGGACTGTGCCCGATAATCCCATCCTTTCCTCCAGCCGGTCTAGTATTTTGACATGGTTTATCGTGTCAAATGCGGACGAAAGGTCGAGCAGTACTAGGAGACAAGTTTTGTTGCGGTTTAGGGCAAGTAGAGCGTCATCCACTATGTGAAGAATTGCTGTTTCCGTACTGTGATTTGGTCTGAACCCCGATTGGCAGTCGTTCAAAAAATTTAATTCAGAAATGTTTTGGCTCAGGTGTTGTTGAACACATTTTTCCAGAACTTTGGCTAGCATGGGAATGTTTGTTACTGGTCAAAAGTTATTAGGGTCTGAGGGGTTCTCGGTAGGTTTATTTAAGATTGGAATGATTTGCCCCGTTTTTAGGCGGTCTGGTAATGAGCCTTGCAATAGCGCAGCATTAATAATCTTGGTCCATGAGGGGATGAGCAGGTGGTTGATTGTAGACCAGCATTTTGAGGGGAGAGGATCATTGAAATAGTTGTTCCGTTTTATGGTCAATAGGGTTTTGGTAATATCTTTGTGGTCATAAAACTTGAATTCTGACCATAGAGCATTATTTTTGGGCATTGCCTGAGTGGGTTGAGACTGAAGCTTAGCTGGAGTGTTCTTTTGAATCGAGGGGTTCTCCGCAGCTTTCTTGAGCTCAATCTCCAGGGAGTTGGCTTTGGCTGTAAAGAAGGAAGAGAATTCTTCACAGCTGATTTTCGATTTTGGAGCTTTTAGAGATTATTTGGGCGTTTTGTTAGATTGATCTTTTAATAGTACGAAGAGTTTCCTCGGTCTGTTTTTTGGATTATCTAGTTTCAGTAAGAGGTTTCCATTGCTCCGAGAGAATCTGCTGCCTCCTGATAAAGTGATTTTCTGAGCTAGGTATAGTGGTGTTTTGTAGTTTATCGCTTTGTGTGTGATACATGCCATCTTTAGTTGGATTCTTGCCTCGTAAGGTAGCCAGTTAAGCGCTTTCAGATGTGGGGTGATGTGATCAAACTTTCTGGAGCCTGTTATGAGTCTTGTGGCCGCATTGAGACAGGCTTTTAGTGGGGCTGTTGAAAACTTGGGTAGTCCTGATAAACTTTCTGGAGCCTGTTATGAGTCTTGTGGCCGCATTGAGACAGGCTTTTAGTGGGGCTGTTGAAAACTTGGGTAGTCCTGATAAAGTTGTGCATCCGTACTCAATCCTCGAGATGACCAATGCCTGGACTGCCGTTTTGAGGTCTGATGTTGCTATGAATGGTTTCAGTTTTCTAAGATACCTCAGATGTAAGCGGGCATTTTTAGCCATCGTGCTAATGGGGGATCGCATGTTCAGGTTCTTATCTAGCATAATTCTAAGAGACTTGGTTGAGTCCACTAGATTTGGAGTACAGTTTAGCGCAGTGATCAACTTGGTCCATTCCATTATCCTCACTGAGCTTTTCTGGGGTGAAATCAGAAGGAATTCTGTTTTGTGCGGGTTAAGCTTGAGATGACTATTAGATAGCTAATGAACGGTCCTCTTCAATGCCAGGTTCATGATGTTGATCTCTTCCAACTATGTAATCTTGATATATAGCTGTGTGTCATCTGCATACATGTGAAAGGGGATGTTTGCCTGCTGTAAAATTTCTGTTATTGGTTCTACATAAAGATTGAACAGAGATGGGGATAGTGTTGATCCCTGTGGTACTCCAATAAGATTAGGGGATGATGCTGATAATATTTGGTTCACCTTGAATCTTTGTGATCTGTTCTCTAAGAAGGATCTAAAACAATCTAGGACTGTGCCCAATAATCCCATCCTTTCCTCCAGCCGGTCTAGTATTTTGACATGGTTTACCTTGTCAAATGCGGACGAAAGGTCGAGCAGTACTAGGAGACAAGTTTCGTTGCAATCTAGGGCAAGTAGAGCGTCATCCACTGACGAATTGCTGTTTCCGTCCTGTGATTTGGTCTGAACCCCGATTGGCAGTCGTTCAAAAAATTGAATTCAGAAATGTTTTGGCTCAGGTGTTGTTGAACAAATTTTTCCAGAACTTTGGCTAGCATGGGAATGTTTGTTACTGGTCGAAAGTTATTAGGGCCTGAGGGGTTCTCTGTAGGTTTATTTAAGATTGGAATGACTTGCCCCGTTTTTAGGCAGTCTGGTAATGAGCCTTGCGATAGCGAAGCATTAATAATCTTGGTCCATGAAGGGGTGAGCAGGTGGTTGATTGTAGACCAGAATTTTGAGTGGAGAGGATCATTGAAACAGTTGTTCCGTTTTATGGTCAATAGCGTTTTGGCAATATCTTTGTGGTCATAAAACTTGAATTCTGACCATAGGGCACTATTTTTGGGCATTGCCTGAGTGGGTTGAGACTGGAGCTTAGCTGGAGTGTTCTTTTGAATCGAGGGGTTCTCCGCAGCTTTCTTGAGCTCGATCTCCAGGGAGTTGGCTTTGGCTGTAAAGAAGGAAGAGAATTCTTCACAGCTGATTTTCGATTTTGGAGCATTTAGAGATTATTTGGGCGTTTTGTTAGATTGATCTTAATAGTACGAAGAGTTTCCTCGGTCTGTTTTTTGCATTAACTAGTTCTCTTCGAAATAAGTCTTTTTTTGATTTTAGAATACTTTTATTGTAGGCGTTTCTGGCTTGTCTTAGTAGTTTTAGATGGGGGAGGATAGGTGTTTTCTCCATCTCCGTTCTGTTAGTCTGAGGATTCGTCTTTCTTCCTTTGAGGGATCCGTTAAACCAAAGGTTTTTATCTTTGTTCGGTATTCTTTTGAGTTTTAAAGGGGCTATGTCATCAATTATTTTCGTCATCGTGGTGTTGTAGTGTTCCGTGAGTTCGCTGACGTCTGCCATGTTGTTGGGATGTTGCAGTTCTTTCTCACAACATGCTACAAGATTCTCCATATTGAGACCTTTGGTGTCACGGACCCATTGTCTGGGTTTGATTGATTGTGAGGATGTTTTCCTCTTTATGTACAGTACTTGGAAGGTAATAATGTGATGATCTGACCAGTCACAAGGGATGATCGCGATTGTATCAACAGCTTTTTCTTTGGAGATGATCCAATCTAGTGTAGAGCCTTTCTTGTGGGTAGGTAGATTGCATGCTTGAACCAAGGATTGATCTTCAAAGGAAGACTCTGAGCAAATTGACCTGACAATCATTGTGGTCTTCCCATGAAGATTGAAGTCCCCTAAGAAAATATAGTTAGAGTGAGGAGCAGAGTTTACTGTGATGATTTCTATCAGCTGGTCTATGAATATGGTGTTTTTGCCTGGGGGGTGGTAAAACATGTGTAGTTTGCAAAGTTAATTATCTGTGGATCTTAAGGACAGACCGAGGTATTCACATGATACTTTTTCTGTAGCTCATAATCCACAATAAATATGACACTTTTAGAGGGCAAATCTATCAAACAAAACAGAAAGTGACTTAAAAACTACGGTCCCCATAACTGGGGTGTTGTGAGCCCCTCACGCTCCTGAGCCGCAATGACAGCCCCCCACACCCATTTTTAAAGAAAGACAGTCTTAATTGTGATGCAGTGGGCCCCTCCAACCCCTGGACCTCAGTGCTGCTGCACTTCCTTCACTTAGGATAGCTACTTCCTTTCCTCTGCCCTTTGTTAAAAACATGGGTTCCCATCTTGCCCCATCCCTCCCCCTGCCCTTTCTCTAACTACCAAACTAAGGTGTCTCATCGGCTTCTTTTTTCACCTCCCCTGGATCATTGCTATGAGGCCCATAGCAACGCTGGCACAGCAAGTGTGCACTGGGTTATAACGCAAGCAAGAAAGGATAGTAAAACAAACTAAATTGCAGTTTAGTTGGCCCCTCATACTGCTGGGCACTGGTGCCACTGCACCTGCAGCACTGTTAGAACTGGGGGTCTCTAGTTGGCTGAGGTAGGTACCTTAGTCCAAATAGGGACCCTTGCTTCTAGTCAGGGAAAGGAGGGACACACTCTTAGATAACCCCTGCTCCCCCTCTGGTAGCTTGGCACGAGCAGGCAGGCTATCTCCAAGGCAATGTGTAAAGTATTTGCAACCACGCTCCCAGTAACACAGTGATAACACCACAAATGGACACCACACTGATTTTGTAAAAATAGCAGTATCTTTATCAAAAGAAATACGATGAGACATATGCGTATTTGTAATATTTCACTTTGCCGGTTATTAGGCCAACAATCACTTGTAGGTTATTGCGGTATTAATGAGCGGTTCACAATGATCTAATGCAGTCCTAATGCAATGCTATGCAGTTTGTAATGTAGAAATAAGACAGTCCTTAATGCAAGTACTAATGCAGTTCGTAACGCAGGAATAATGAAGTTCGTAATGCAAGAATAATGCAGTTCGTAATGCAAGAATAATGCAGTTCGTAATACAAGAATAATGCGGTTCGTAATGCAAGAATAATGCAGTTCGTAATGCAAGAATAATGCAGTTCGTAATGCAAGAATAATGCAGTTCGTAATGCAAGAATAATGCAATATGCCAATCTGCGCGATCAGCTCGGGCACCACTAGGCCCCAACAACAGAGACAACGGTCGTAAGCTTAAAGGGGCGGCCCCGGTACTGCTGGGCAGGTACGGGCCGCTCGGGGACTCAGCGTGTTTAACGCGGTGCAGCGGGAGAGAGATCGGAGCACTCCTGTACTCCTCCTGCACGCCTCCCCAGGCCACACACGCTTGCGGCTCCCGATCGGAGTCCAAGCCTTACCTGGGGGGTGCGCTGCTTCGCTCTCTCTCTCACTCCCCGCTCGTCGGACGTCCTGCTGGGCGGCCCCGATGACGTTGCAGCTCTGTGGCTAGGCAACGCTGTAGCCGGACGGGTTACGGTGCTGCCTTCTCCTTCGTTGACGATCTTGGGCAGATTCCTCTTGGCGAACAACGATCACAATCCCTTTCACCTTGCAGCTTCCTTAGCTTCAAGAAATCCTTTAGCACGTTGCGGCTCGGGCCGGCGGCGGCGATCCTTACTCACAGCCTCAGTTACAATGACGGCTCGGGCCACAAACGGCAATGCAGCAGCATGGACGATTTCACCGGGGCACCTCGTAAACGGCACCACAGACCACACAGCAGTCTCAGGCGTGCAAAAGCACACGCACCAAGCATCGCTGAGACACGGTTGGAAACTTTGATGTTCCTGAGTTTCCACAACAGGGGACCAGCTCTCCTCGGGCCCTTGGAGACAAGTTACTTCAGGACACAGCACACAGCAAAGTCCTTTCAAGCAGGGGGACACAGCACACAGCAAAGTCCCTTGTCCTCTCCTTAGTCAAAGCAGCAAACTGCAGGCCAGCCCCAGAACACACAGCAAGGGCAGTCCTTCTCTTCAGTCTCTTCAGCTGTTCTTCTTTGGCAGAGGTTCCTCTTGATCACGAAGTAGTTTCAATCCTTTTCAGTCTTGAGTTCAGTCTTGAGTTCAGGGGTTTCAGCTCTCACATTTATACCCCTAAATGCCTTTGAAGTCTTTGTGTTCAGGGGGCTCTGATCCCGGTCCAAACCAGTTCTGGGTGTCTTCCTGCCAGTGCACACCCTCTTCCTTTGATAGTGAGGGTCTGGGCCTCAGACGCTCTGCAGGAGGTGGTGCCATCCCTTTGTGGCAGCAGCACAGCCCTCCTCACATCCAGGGGGCTACTCCTCCATCACACCAAATGCAGGCCAGCCAGTTGCTGTCCCACCTACTCCTCCCTGGTGTCAGGACACCTCCCCAGACCCTGTCACATCCAAACCCATACAGTCAATACACAACCAGGCAGAGGCACGCAGGATGGTTAGGACAAAAAACCAGCCACTTCTAAAAGCGTGGTTTCTAAACACACAATTTAAAAACCATCTTCATAAAAAGATGTGTTATTAAATTCTGAGTTCAGGCACACTAAACTCCATCTCTCCATCTTATGCCGATGGGAAGATATGCTGGAAACATGTGACACAGCATTCCCCATTTTGTCCTATGGGCAAGATGGCCTTGCAACAGTGAAAAACGAAATTGGCAGTATTTCACTGTCAGGACATGGTACACACCTCAGTACATGTCCTACCTTTCACATACACTGCACCCTGCCCATGGGGGTACCATGGACCTACTATAGGGGTGTCTGATGTGCATAAAAAAAGGGAAGGGTAAGGCCTGGCAAGTGGGTGCACTTGTCAGGACAACCAGGCAGTTAGCAAACTGCAGTGGCAGGCCTGAGATCTCTCTTTAGGGCTACTTATGTGGGTGGCACAATTAGTGCTGCAGGCCCACTAGTAGCATTTGCATTACCAGCCCTGGCACACATAGTGCACTTTACTAGCGACTTTACTGGTAAGACAAACATACCAATTAGGGACAACCAATTACCATAACACTTTATACAGGGAGCACTTGCACTTTGACACTGGTCAGCAGTGGCAAAGTGCCCAAAGCATCTAAGTCGGCAACACCATGTCAGAAAAAGGTCTAGGAGGAAGGCAAAATGTTTAAGGAACTTTAGCCAAAAAGGGCCAAGTCCAACAAGCACCAATGATACCCACAGCTTTTTGAAGCAGACTGCTGCTCTGCCTCGACCATCACTTCAAGGCCTGAGGCACAAAACCCTTTTTCTTGGTTACAGCTCCATGCACAGCAAGGGTGACCTGGGCCTTAATGTTAGCAATGACAATGGACCCCATTCACCTTTTTGGTAGTACGACAGAGATAATTGGGGTGCAGTGGCCACTCACACCTCTGGCCCTAGTTCCACAGCACCTGCTGAACTAACGGCCCTTTGGGAAAAAAAAGCCTATATCATCCCCCTCCCCTGGGACATCTCTCCCCGGAAGCTGTCTCTGTCCACTTGTAAGTAAAAAACAATTAGCCCCACATCACACTGTCTCTTTGACCCTGCCCATGAATCTGGCACCTTCCCTCTTTCTCCTGGACCATTACTCTGACGTCCCAGGAGTCTGGAGGATCAGGCTTTCTCCCTCCCACCCCCTGTACTCACTCTTTCACAAAAGCTATCCCTGAAAGGTTAAGGCTGACTTTGAGATGCCTTTGCCTGAAAGTGAAGGGGGCATCTGTGCTATGAGCCTGAGGGAGGTACAGAAAATTAAAGATTAAACATGCCTTCTCACCAGGGTGCATGCTACCTAAAAGAAATGTAAATGTGTGCAATTGGTTAATGGCCAAATATAAAAGCTGCTTGGTGTCTGTTATAGGCTTTAACTGATTGAGTCACGTAGACTCCACTGTAACAAACATTTATTCTTCTTGAGCGGTAATATTAGGGTGTTATCAGTTGAATTCTTGAGTTCGTTCTTTTATTGGACACTTATAACAATATTTCTAGGTACAGTGGGGCATATTTACGTTCCCTGGCGCATCCCTGCATATCAGCAGGGATGCGCCAGGGAAAATGCGTCACGCAAGTTTACCCTTGCGCCACGTCCGATGCGCCGCATTTACAATGCGGCGCATCATGGCGCAAGGATAAGCAGATGCGTGACGCATCGGCCGGCGGAAGGTTGGCGCAGTGCTGAAGTCGTGTCGCAAGCGCGACGCAACTCCAGCACTGTTCCAACCTTCCCTATCCCTAACATGGTGCGTCAATCCTTACGCCTGCTTGAAGCAGGCGTAAGGATTTGGCGCACCAGCGTCGGAAAAGTGACTGCGTGAAATCTTGTAGATTTCACTACGTCACTTTTCCGAGGCGTACCTGCGCCGGAACGCCCCCCCCTGCGCCGGTACGCCCACATGAAACCTGATGCAGGTTTCATGTGGCAAAGGGGTTTACTACGTGACGCATCTCCCTAGATGCGTCACGTTGTAAATATAGCGCAACGCGGCGCATGGGGCTTGTAAATATGCCCCAGTCTGACTTAATAATAAATGTATATAATGACTTACTTATTCACAATACTTTCTGTCACAGGCACTATCAATAAACAAGTCAGTGTTCCCCACTGCGCCAACATGGAGTCAATTCAGTAACTTTCTGGTAACACACAGACATCTGCACTGATTTCATTAGTCAACTGAAGTTTCATAACGTAATCAAGTACATTTTCTACTGATTAGTTTAACTTGCAATCATATTTAGTTTAAAATGTATATGCGTTATATTATAGCCTTTACCAGAAAGTGAAAAAATAACACAATAGTTAAAGAATATTTTGTTCTTTGAAGCCACATTTTGACTCAGCCACATCTCTCACTGACCTTACCTCAGGAACTCAGGATTACATTTCGAAAACGTTATTTAGTTCCACTAGAAGAGAACCCCAGAAGAAGAATCAATAGGTTCTATAAACTAGGGGTGGGCATAACTCACGTAATTTTCTGTAGCCGAATTTCGCAAAATTACAGCGAGATTACGCAGAATTACATGATGAGCGTAACACAGCATTTAGCTCTATTTTCTAAGATGCATCAGAACACAAACAGCTGCCGCAGCTTTTGCTTGCTAACTACTTTGTTCCTGTGCCAAATAACTCATAATTATGCGAAGTTGCATAATTACCTAATTTTCTTTAACTTCATGGTAGAGTACACGAAATTATAGAAATTCCTCCAGTGTATTTAAACCTCACCCAGGCATACTATAAATCCTGGTTCACACGTGATTTTAACTCTTTAGATAAATCTTTCTTAAACTAATGGGGGCGTTCCTGGATTGGTGCTTGACCCATATGCTCCCTTCTTTCTCTAAAATGTGCACAATTTAATGAAAATATTCTAATGTCTTGGAAAACAATTAGGGAAACCTGCTCAAAATACCAGTGTTGAACGATGCATCAGTGTCCACGTGAGAGATACATTGTAGAGAAGCTTTGATATCTACATCCTGCTTAGCCAAAATAGCCAGCAATTTCTTCCTATGCACTGGTCTCAAAGTCAATTTAAACTTTCCTTAGCAAAGCCAGCCAAGAATATCAATTCTATTTTGAGCAACATCTATCTTCTCCACAATTTTCCTATTTAGTAGTCTAATTTCGGTGAAAAAAACCTGGGGTCAGATGTATGACCGTGGAAATAGCACCTCGCAAATTGCGAGTTTTTTGCCACTCGCAATTTGCAAGGCGCTATTTCCAATGTACAACAGTGTATTTCACACTGTTAGCGATTCCCAATGGGGTCGCAAATTGAGAGGCTCATGAATATTAATGAGCCTCTCGCAATTTGCGACCCCACTGGGTAAGGTGGCCTGCTGGGCTCAGCAGACCACCATGTCTGGGACTGCTTTTAAATAAAGCAGCTTTTTTTTTTTAAGGCAGCCCGTTTTCCTTAAAGAAAAATGGGATGCATTTAAAAAACTTTTTTTTTAAATGTTTTTGTTTCATTTTTTAAGGGCAGGCAGTGGTCCCTGGGACCACTGCCTGCCCTTAAAAAATATTTTCCCCTGCCTTTGCAAAGGGGAAGGGGTCCTCTGGGGACCCCTTCCAATTTGCGAGTGCATTACCACCCTCTTGAAGAGGGTGGTAATTTGCGAGTGTTTTGCGCCCGCAATTGTGGACGCAAAACATTCTTACATAGGGTTGCACTCGCTATTAGGAAGGGAACACCCCTTCCTAATAGCGAGTCACAAAACCCTATTTTGCGAGTCGCAAAAAATTGCGACTCACAAAATAGGGTTTGTACATTCCCCATGCTGTTTTTGCATGCGCAAACAGTTTCGCAAACCCGTTTGCGCATGCAAAAATGGTCGTACATCTGCCCCCTAGTGTACTAATTGACTGACTCCCAAATGCAGTGGAATTAACATCAATGGGAAATGGTATGGGAGGCGACAAACAAAAGAAAGGTGTGTCTAAAGGAATAGTGAATTCGAAATCTGAATTCAACAACAGATTCACTGACTTCCCACCCACGGTAGCACAAATGTAAGGGTCATTGTGCAAGATATTGTTGTCCTCAAGATCTTCTATGTCCACTTCTTCATTAAGGTTCACAGCTTCCATTTATTTTATGACACTGTTAACCATCTCTCAAAGCAGGTCATTTTTGGAAATTTGCTAATAAGAGATACTTTCACATCTAAAGCATGACTCCTTTCTCGTTATTAGACAATGTTGAAGTAGAATTGTTTTTGAGGAGTTTGATCACCATAGCAAAACTTAACAAAGGAGCAGAAATGACATCTGTAGGTGGTCTAAATTTTGCTGAGAATATAGTTCTTTCACCATTTTGACCATATCAACGGCATCTGCTAGTGATGGATTCTTTGCTCCCTGGATCATTTCTTGCACTCTTGTCAAAACATTAAGTTTCAAGCTGGTCCCAAAGCAACTAATCCTTGAAATTGTAATCTCGCAAGATACAGCAAGAATGAGAACAGTAAATTATTTTGATTTGCTGTTATTTCCATAGAAAGACTATGTTGATTGCCGACCAAACTGGGTTTGCTGTCAAATTTTGCTTCTAGGTGATTCAGTGCACCTTGCAATTCATCAAGTTCTTCATTGTTTGTGCCACTTTCTGCAGAGGGTAATGATGGCTAGTGTTCAAAGTTGGCTTAAACCTATAACCCCATGTGGTCAGTGTTTTTTTTTTTTGAGTTTTATATAGCGCGAACTAGACCCGAAGACATCAGGTATCAGAGCGCTTTACATGAGCACTAGTTTCGTTACAGACGGACACGTTCATTTTTAGGTCTCGCCTACGCAGCGCGCATGCGGTGCGTAGGAGGAGACCTTTAGTAATCGATTCACTTTTTTGCCTACAAACGTGCACGCTTTGCATTGCTTTAAATGGCAACGCGTGCACGTTTGGCGATTCCCTTGCGGGAGCGAGCTTTGAAACCATCTGTTTGTAATTAACTTGCAAACAGATGGTGCCCCTGCTCGCTCCTGCAAGGGAAACAGGCGCAGGCCCCCTCCTCTCTCCCCTCCCCCTGCTGCCTTCTCCTCTCCTTGTTCTCGTCTCCTCCACCCCTCCCCCCCTTCCCCTCTAAACAAACGAGGAAGCGGGCGTGTGTGCGAGAGACGAGCCTTCCCGGGATCTTGCTTCCTCGCCTGTTATTTACAGCACCACGGATGTAGGAAAAGCTGCTGCAGCAAGTACAGTATGACACACATTGTGGTGAAATAATATGCCACAGTTTCTTTGCGCATTTCCTCTCAGGGCAGTAGGTTCTATTTATTTTGCGGGGTGCCCCTATCCTTCTCTCCGTGGTTCCACCCTGCCGGTGCGCGGCGCTGCATTGTGCTCTGGAAAGCCATCTTTCAATCTGCCGCGTATCTCGGACTCGTGGTTTATCGCCGTCAGCGGCTCTGAAAGTCATCCATCAGGGAAGCTTTTATTGCTGCTAATGTTCGGAACGCGTAGGTCGTAGCGCCAACAATCTACAGTCGAGTGGCTGCCACCGAAGCTCGTTCTCCTCTGTGCCTGAGAGTTCACATTGGAGCAGTTGGTGAAGGCTACAATGTGTCTTAAGCCCCCCTCGAAGTATCTGGGCCTTATGAAGAAGCGGTAGTATTGTGCGTGTGTGTAAGTGTCTGTGTTCCTGTTTGCTGAGTGTGTGTGAATGTGCGTAATTGTGTGTGTATGCATAGTTGTATAGGTGCATGTATGTTGATTCAGGTATGCAGGTTTTGATTCCCGTGTGTAGGTTTTGTGCGTGCGTAGTTGTGTGTGTATAGTTGTGTAGGTGCATGTATGTTGATTCCCGCATGTAGGTTTTGTACCTGGGTAGTTGTGTGTGTATAGTTGTGTAGGTGCATGTATGTTGATTCTGCGTGTGGTTTTCGTGTCTTCGTAGTTGTGTGTGTATGTATAGTTGTGCGTGTGTGTATAGGTGCATGCATGTATGTTAACTTGAATCCCGTGTGTAGGTTTTGTACCTGCGTAGTTTATGTGTAGTTTTGTAGGTGCATGTATGTTGATTCCGCGTGTAGTTTTTGTGTCTGCGTAGTTGTGTGTATGTGGCTGTTTTTTAAAGAGGTGGTAAGCACGGAAGGCAGCGCCGTGTGTGTTCATGGCCTCTTCAGTACCCGCGGAAGAAAGGGCATTAGCGGGCTGTAAAGTAAGGGAGGTTTTTGATGGTTTTTGCGGTTGGAGGGTGAATCGGGTACCCCGGGATGACTGCCTGCTTTGAATGCCATTTAGATTTAAAAACGCCTTCACTGGGTGGACTCTGCACAGGGTTTAATTGCAGAGTAATTTTGTGCTGAAACAAGTTAATTATGGTTCTTGTAGGTACATGTGGTCATTTTCACATCAGTCATCTACTGATTCTTGCTTTCATAATTGAAAGTTCTGGCCAGCAGTTGGAGCAGTAACCCATTGATTGTTTGAACAGTTGAGAAAAAACATGCATGCAAGAAAGGATTATCAGAGAGAAATGAAGAATGCTACCTATCCTGTATTATTATATACATTTTCAGAAAACGTCAAAAACGTTCTCTTAGGCACAGGTTCACAAACACATGCAAACACTTGCACACATGCATGTGAACATGCACAGAAAAAATACATTTGTTGTCCTGCTATCCTTGATATGACTTCTAGCCCTGGGATTCGTTTGGCATCAACTTATTAGCAGAATAATTGTACAGTCGGGACCCGTGCTGGTAAGCACGGAGGGGTGGTGGGGTTTTGGAAGTCAACATACGACGGTATAGTCAAAATAAAATAGAAGGCGATGCGGTGAGCGCAAGGTAAGTGGTTTTATTTATTTATTTTATTTTGACTACTCCGTTGTATGTTGACTTCCACACCCCCCCTCTGCCATCGCCCCGCCTCACCGCACTAACCTGCATGGGCCATGACTGTAGTTACAGTGTTCATTTTTTCACCTCCCTCTTTCTTAAGACGTGGTGCTCTCTCCCTCTCCACCAAACAATCCCTCGTGCTTGTTCCCACTCCTGACCTCAACAATAAACATGTATTTTTTTTAATTTGCCAGCTACTCAGATATTCTCTCTGACACTACCCTCTCCAGTAAGGAACATTTCCCTCATTCGCCCTCTAGAAATTCCCTACTTCTTCTACCCTGTGGCTAACACAAAGCCAATAGTTTTGACAATATTTTCTTATTTTGTATTGCAAGCATAAGCCAAAAATTGGAAAGCAGAAAAATATGCAGCCTCCAATACGTGGCTGCCATATTGCTTGCTGTAAACATTTTAAACATCCAGTGATGTGGCCTTTTTGCTAGTGATGTTTGTTAAATAACAAGCCGGTCAGCTGTGTGATTTATTTTCTGACTATCGTTTGTGAAGATGACAAGATTGAATCACCATCAAACCAAGCATTCATGATTGCAGGCTGCTTCAATGTTACATTATAACTTAAACACTTGAAAACAGTAACTTTAAAAAAGACAGAATTGCCATTCAAATGGCAAAATGAATAGTTGGCATTTAAAATAATATAAAAAAAATAAGACATTCTTTGAACCAGATTTATCAATGTAGAAACCGAAACTAATTTAGGCGAATGTGAAGAGTATGCATAAACTTTGTGCAGTCACTGAAAGTGATGGGAGCCTAAGGGTAAAATGGGCAGACCCACTGCCCCATGCCTAATGATGCAGTGATTAGAAGAATAATGAAAAAGTTAGTGACAAATTAATAGACCAATGGATGAAGCTCACGAACCAAAAGCTTCTCTATGGATGTATGTTCTGTATGGCTATTTTGGAAAAACAATAGTCGGGTAATACAGCTACAGCTATCTCAAAGGCCAGACCTAAATATTGGTGCAGATTTCCATCTCTATGGATCTAAGTGGATTTGCGTTCCACTGATGCACATCACCCTCTGCTACTTAATTCACACCCTTTTGCAGTACTGCTGGTCTATATGCTGTGATGCATAGTTGTTTGATAGTTTCTCTGTGCCTGTACGTGTATTGGATTTTGTCAAAATTACTGTCTGCCAGTGTGCTTGTATTCATTAATGGATGGGTTAGGTGTGAATTGTTCTCTAAGCCATGCGTCCCTGTGTGCATGTACTTTAAAAATTCCATAGACTTTGGCAGTTTTTTCCTGATCCTGATGCATATTGTTTTATTTTGTCTTTAATGTGGCTGTGATTTACTCAATGGGATGATGTAATATCATCTGCAATATTTCAGGTGCAATATTAACTCTTCAAGGCCTAAGGAGCATCATTATGTTGTGGAGTGACTGGCAAGGAGGCTGGAATTATTTGTTTCAATTAGCAATTACATTATCTAGTTTGCGCAAAACCTGATTATGCCTTCCTCAGTGGGAGTCAGAGGATGCTCATAATTGCCTGGATTCTACTATTGCAAAGGAAGGACCAGCTCATGGATTTTTCTTTCCCAATCAACCCGACAGCTGACTTGTTTTACATTTTGACTGTTTACCAATCTTAGGGGCTCATTACGATGGCGGGCGGAAGCACCACCGCCGTGCTGGCGGATGCAAAAAGCACCAGTTACCGCCGGCACGCAGCAGTCCACACGCCCGTCCAATTACGATGCGAAAAGTAGGCCAAACACCGCCGGCAAGCCAGCAACACCGTCCGCCATCAAAGTGCGCCCGTACACGTAGCGGCACAGCCCAACTGACACACATCGTCCGACGAAACACGTCCCGCCCGGCGCATAAATTACGATGCCGCAAACAAACGGCTCCCACGGCCAAGAGATACCGTACGACAAACCGAAGCGGCAACACGGATGCCGAGCACGGACAACGAAGAAGCGGCTCCCCGAGCATGAATCCAGCACTGCAGGCCCTCCCCATGCTCCTGCTGATGCACCACCAAGGACGCAACGTACCGCGGAGACGCAGGTAGGCACACACACAACAAGTGCATGCAAACAGCGCACACAGTGCAAGGGCGGAAAAAGCGGACAACCCCCACCAGCGCGTGTACACAACACATCCACCATTGCATCCACATATGACACACAGGCCAAATCGTAACATCGCGGAACACATGTGTACACACCACCTGGGACTAGGAACCAACCACCCCGTCACGGCCCCAAAGCGCCGATGACGCCGCCACACATGCGCACAACGCAGAGGCCAACCGCAGCGCCATGCATGCGTCGCACACAGACACAGGGACACAACCAAGCAGCACACACATCAGCCCCACCCCAAACGCACATGACACGTGACAGGCCGGCCACAGACATGTCCCCAACGCCCAATTCACGGACAACACCCAACGCCACACAACCGACGCACACATGTCAGTGAAGACACGCAACAGCAGGACACACCCCAGTGTAACAAACATGGCGAAGCACACAGCGGCGTCAACACCAACTAGGAGAAGCAGGGCCCCTTCGGGAAGAGGAACGCCAGTACCACACTGAAACACCCATACCACCCTGCACATATGAACAAGACATATAAAACGGAACACCAAAGAGCCCGGGGACCGACAACAGGTGGCCCAAGAATAACATTCACACACAAGGCCCAACGCAGAGCGGAAAGGCAGCCTGCCGCCCACACAAGGGAGAGCAGACAGCACTGAATGACCTTCCATTCCAACTCCGAAACCACAGCCCTACGACAGAAGCCGGTGAATACAGCCATTGTCCAAGAATAGACCAACACAGGCATGCCGAGGAGACCGACCACAGGGCAGATAGCGCATATCACAGAAGCACACAACGGACGGGGAAGAAAGAAGAAAACACTCCCCGATGTCGGCCACATGCAAGTTAATTGGAAGGAGTCACACATCACTGACCTTGAACTGTCTGAGAAGCATGTGGGAAGAGGGCCCGTGTCCTCCAAACAAGCAAACAGAACACAAGTCCTGTCTCCCTACGACTACACAGAGCTCACAGCAACCTCGGAGCGTGCACATTGCAGACTGCACACACAGCCGGAGCACGCCACCACAACGCACCGCTGGGAAATGGCAACCGCAACACACCTACCCAACTACGCCGAACAGCTCAAGCTGTACAAAACCAACCTGTTCCATACATTGGGATGCGATCTCCTGTCCCTGCTGAACGTAAGTTACCGACTGACTTACCGCATCACATTGTTCAGCTGCGTCATGCCCGTCTTCTACTGTCGGAGGTGTCCATACCAGCATCCCGTCGAGATATGCCTCTCCAACCCGGCATGTCTGAAGGCGGACCTGCTACCACTACTCCTCCCTCTGGACGCACACGACAGGGCCTGCTCTGCCTATGGGGGCATGGCGTATGTGGCCAACATCGCACCCGCACTGAAATGGGACCACTGTGCCTCCACACGACGGATCATCGAGAACAACTACATCGAATGTCACCCAGCATGCCCCATCATGGTCCTCCAAGGGACAACTTACGAACAACACCTTGACAGCCACCATCCGCTACATTGGCTGGCAAACATGTACACCACCAATGACATGGAAGCCCTGCTGGACGGCATCGCATACCTGACAACCTGTCAATTCGTCGGACCACAACGCAGGTTCCCCGAGTGACCTATGATGTCCAACCCCGCACCCATGCTTAGCTTCCGCACGGACTGGCCAGTCACCACCACAACAGCCATACCAAACGACCGGCAACTGTAACCACACCATCAACGACATCGCCATGACATCGGATATGACCGGGACATGCACACTGTTCCCCATCACATCCAGGAACACCGTATGCATCGTGGGAGGCAGTGGCATGGGCTCTGTGTATCGCACCCACATGGACGGAACTGCACGAACAACCAGGACACGACATGGATCCAGCGCCCATGGACACACACACCGCTCAGTGGACATGAATAGGTCGCCTGGAGTCTGTGGGTGCTGCACCCCTCCCACCCCCGCCCCGGGAATCCCATACCAGGACCTTTGCATGGACGACAAGTGCATACAACAACAACACGACCCCAGTGACTGTGACATGTCCAGTAACCACCACAGTGCAACAACAAGTGGCACGCCGCTGCATGCACGCAAGCACATGCCCTGATGTCATCTCACATGCACGCGTGCATGAGGAACAACCGCAGCAAACCTGTCACATGGAACTGAGATGGACTGTGCCCATGATGCCAAGCGGTCTGGTAGGCTACATGTATACCGTCTGTGTCAAAGTCCGCAGCTCCGCAGCTATACGTAAATGTACATTAGCACAGCCTTGGCCAAGCAGATGTCACTCTGAAGCCCACATCCCACATGCAACAGCCAATCACATGTAACCCCACACCCTATCCCATTTGCAATCATGCTCAGTATATCCTCAACATGTATTCCGCTGCCAGTAGTGTCCACTATACTGCATCACAGAGGACAGAAGACTCAATATAATGTTTGAAACCAAAACTGTCTCCGCTGACTCATTTCACAAGTACGAATGAGAGAGGATGAGAGTATGTGAAGTACACGGCAGTCGTGACATGACCATGTAGTCCACTGGTATTGGATGTCAACGCAAATGAGTAGCACTACTGTGGAAGACACACATGTGTCGTGTGAAGTCGTATGGACGCAGTGCTCAGGTGGGTGGGTGCGACGGGTAGATGCGCACATGCCAAGTTGGAGCACGCCGTGTTGGGAGGGCTCATGAACAGTACACCACCGCTTCCCTGGGCATTGTGAGAGGACACCTGTTGGGGGGAGTGAACACGTGTGTGCACAGCAGCCGGGCACACGTACAAAGCGGTACCAGGCGCACCTCAGCCCACCCTCTGTGGACAAGCTGGATCCTGTTGTGCGCCCGCCATGCCCCTTGACAAGGCACACACAGCCCCAGTCGACCAGGTGTAACCCCAACATAGTCAATCCGCACAGGCGATACAGGGCACGGGATGGCAGTGGAGCATGGTGTGTGAGAGGTCTCCTCGCGCTCCTCCTGGTCATATCACGCAGGCAATAGAACCTCAACGTCTAGCATGGCACAAGTCAGATGGAAGTGTAGGGGGACGCACCACAGCACGAGCAGCACTGACGTCACGGGAGGTGGCTCGCACCATCCCATCCATTGCCCATCATACCAACCACGCCACATGCCATTGCGACTAAGTGCAAGCGCGTGCGCCACCACCCCCGAGCCCTCCCCAGAGAGGCCAAAGAGTGAATGTGTGGGCCATCAGCCACAGACGGACGCGGCCTGGCCGCAAGGGCAGCCACAGCCACTGGGTGTCGCAGGTGGCGGATCCGGAAGGCGAAGACTGTGATGCATAGTCCATGCAGGCCGGGTCTCCATTTGGGGCACCACGCAGGTGGACGGCGTCCCGCAACACATCATACCCTGAGACAGCCCACTCATGCAACTGGACCCACACATACACTCCTTGCCCTCTCTGGTGCGAGCTTGGGGCTGCCTGTGCAAGCGCTAGCCTCGCAGGTGAGCATGCATATTGGGGGAGCGAGGGGAGGACATGAGGGCTGGGCGAAGATGACTGTATCACTGTCAGTGAGTACAAGGGATGACCCAGATGTGGAAAGGAAGAGACGTGTCCCGTGTGTACTGCAACTAGTCGCCAATCCAACTACCCCCCATGTCCGGAATGTAAGCCCGCACCTAGGCCCGCCCATCCGCCACATCGAATATACCACCAGCACGACAACCTTCCCATTCGAAACACTGACTGGGGGTGGCGACCAGTGAACAATCATGTGTAGCCTACCCACGCGTACATGTGGGCCCTCCATGATCCATGTCACCTGCGGCAAAGTCATGACATGCGCAATGAGGGAAGTGAGGAGAGCTGTCCGCCCCACGCGCAGAAGGTGCATCAGCTCCACAGACCCAGCAGCGAGTCCAGCAGGGGTCACATGTGCAGGGGCAGCTGTGACTGGTGTGAAGGCACATGCATATAGACAGCACATCGACCAATGTGTAGTCTGCCCACATCTACAGTCCATCATCATGCGGACATAGGAATTGAACACAGGGCAACACATCTTAGTTGGTGCACCCACCGTGACCAACAATGCGCAATCATCGACGTACCCGCCCTGTGCATGGCCCCCCACCCAACGGAGGCACATCCAGTGCCACCATCCCACACACACAAGCCTTCCACGGAACATGCTGTGTCCAATGGTCAGTACAGAGTCAGCGCCCATCTGGTGGATCCTGAACAGGAGACACATGCACACACATGCCAGCTCCCACTATGTACGTCTGCCACCTGGCACGTGCAATGTAACCTCTCACCTGTGACGTGTGACTGCAAGCACACAGCCGTCTTGGCATGGGGCTGTCAATGTGGACACCTGTCAATGTTTCGGGAGCTGTGATCCGTACAGTGCTGTACATAGGGTGCAGTGCTGACACCTACTACTGTCTCATATCCCCTCGTGCCACAGGTCCCACTTGTTTTGGCCGCTCAGCCTGTGCCCACATCGTCGTCGTCGTGTGCCATACTCATCCAGCCGCGGAAGCAGTTCCATGCTCAGCAGACATTCATGTTGCCGTGGCGTTGCCGCTTGACGGATATGCAGTCAGTCCCCATCAGCACGCCCCGCAAGTCATTGGGGCCTAGATCCCCATGTGCATGCACATGGCAGTGGTTTGTATCACTAGCCATTGCCATTGTTGCGAGACCTGTGTAAGTGTATTGTGGCCGTGCCGTCCCAGCTTGACAGCTGGGCTGTGGCTCATGTGCTTGCTCAGTCATGTCAGTGATGTGTATGCGAAATTGCTATGTGTCGTGTTGCTTTGACATGTGTCCTCTGCCATTGTCCCTAGGCGGAGACCGAACATTGACCGCCCATACCAATTGCTGGCGGACATGGACGATACAGAGGTCATTAGGAAGTTTCGGCTGGACAGGCCAAGCCTGCATCGACTGTGTGCCATGTTAGAACCCCATCTCCGTCCCCGCAGGGTGTATCCGACTGCTGTCACCCCCACGGCTAAGGTGATGGCCGCCATGCATTTCTTCGCCACTGGGTCATTCCAGCACACAGTGGGCATTGGAGGAGGGATGTCCCAGCCCATGTTCAGCAAGGTGCTGAGGGATGTACTGGCAGCCATGATGCTGTACCGAAACAGGTACATCCGCTTCCCCAGGGCTCGTGAATTGGCGGCAGTGAAGGGTGCATTCTATGCCCTTGGCAGAATCCCACACGTCGTTGGAGCCATTGACTGCACACATGTCGGCCTTGTTCCACCACAGGCCACTGAGCACCTGTACCGCAACAGGAAGCACACGCACTCCCTGAATGTGCAAGTGGTGTGCCTTGCGGATATGGTGATCACCCACGTGTGTGCAAAGTTCCCAGGCTCGGCCCATGACGCACACATAATGCGCAACAGCATCTTGCCACGACTGATGTCCAATATGCAACAGGATCGTGCCTGTATTGTCGGTGAGTATGTGGAGTGGTGTAGCGTGCTGGTTGTGCGATGCTGTCCCCTGTCCAGTTGGAATAGCAACGGTTCTCTGTGTCCCTCACACCCAGGTGACTCTGCGTACCCGAATGGGGCATGGCTGCTCAGTCCATTGAGGAATCCTCGCACCCCAGCAGACGATCGCTACAATGAGGCACATGGGAGGACCAGACGTGTGGTCGAGCGTACCTTTGGCCTGCTCAAGTCCAGGTTCAGGTGCCTGGACCGCACCGAGGGTGCGCTGGCGTACTCCCCACAGAAGGTGTGCCAGATAGTGGTGGCGTGCTGCATGCTGCACAATCTGGCCATTCGGAAGCAGATCCCCCTCATCGTGGATGACGGAGATCAACCAGGGCCCCAGCCCGCAGACCAGGACAGCTCGAGTGAGGAGGACAGCGGAGAGGAGGAAGCTGGTAATGTGCGTCAGCAGCTCATCGCCCGCTACTTCACTTGACGGTGAGTGTCCATGTACGACGGCTGATGTGGCTGTATCTGTGCAGGTGTGTGTGCTGTGTCAGGGTGGCCGTTTGTTCACTGCGTGCTGTGTGTCAACGCTCCATGGCCAGGGTAGTATTCCACTGTTGGTGGCTGTGGCATTGTGCCCTATTGCTCTGTGCGATGTGTGTACATTGCTTGTAGTTGTTGACATGTACTGTGTGATGGGTGTGTGACACACTCATTGAATGTGCTCCTGTTCTGTCTCCCACCCCTAGGTCCCTACAGGCCCTCTGGATTCAATTGCCATGCCACGCATCAGGTGCCTTTCCGCCCAAGGTGGCCGTTGTATTCCGTACAAATAAAACACAGGGCACAAACAGCAGTTAGTGAAAAAGGTGCATTTATTACAACCTGTGACATGTGATTGTGTGTAAGGTGATGACAAAAGTGGTGCGTGCAGTGACAATGAGCTGTCGGTCATGGCTGCGTGATGATCAGGGTGTACCCACTGGTTCTATGTCCATAGTCCAACACACACATGCCATCCAGATGGCTGTGTGGAGTGGGATCGTAGTCCAAGTCAATGCAGTGGCTGGTCAAGGAAGGCTGGCGGAAGGCTGGCTGGCTGCCTCACTTGCGTTTGGAGCGTGCGAAGTCCTCCCGGGAGATCTGTTTCCACTTCGGACGGCCCCTTCCACGTTTGCGAGGGGGTGCCTGCTTGCGACATGCTGGTGGTTGAGGTGTGCTCACTGGCTGTGGACGCAGGGGAACTGGACACTGCTGCTCCACCCTGCGCCCCGGCAGGTTGTGGCGGAGGGGAGCTGCTGTCCCTGGCAGTGACCTCACCGCCACCACCAGCTGGCCCATGAGGTCCACGAGTTGGCCCATACGGGCGTCCAAGGACCTCAGCACCCCCAGCACCTCACGCGTGTCTGAAGCAGACCGGACCCATTGTCCTTGGGCCTCTTCATAGGCCCCAAGGACTCTCGCCATTTGAGGCAGGGCATGGCTCCCAGGGGAGGCTGGCGTTTCCCTGGCCCTGCTCCTCCTACCAGTCCTGCTGCCACCGGCCTGCCCACTAGCCACATTGCTCACCACGGTCCTCGCTGTGGCTCCCAGGGTGGATCCAGTCTGCCGGGCCACCACCTGCGCTGGGGCTGGTGCCAGCGAAGACGTGGTGGTGGTGGCGGCGGTGGTGGTCGGTGCGGCGATGGTGGCGGTTGCGGCAGTGGTAGTGGCCACAATGACCGTGGGTGTGGCCGCAACGACAGTGGCAGCAGGGGGCTGGGAATGTTCAGCAGCCCTGGATGATGGGTTGGTGGGTAGGAGGGGTCCTGGGGAGCGGCTGGGCCCTGCCACACCAGATGGGCCTGCTTGGTGGTCCGTGTCCGAAGAGGAGGACAGATCCTCCAGATCCGTGTGTCCTCGTTGGGGGCTTGTAGGCTGGCTGTGCTGGCTGCTGGCTCCATCCCCAGCATCCAGCAGTTCGTCACCTGTGGAGAGAATGAGATTTGTTATTGTGTTGCACCTGGCGAAGTATGTAGTTGTCGTCTGACATTAACAGTTCGTGCAATCTCGTACATGGGTTTCCCGGAGGCGTGTGTGTGGCTGTAGCATTTGTAGTTGTGTGTGCTTGGCAATGGGACTGTGTGCTGTGCACATGTGGCATGGGACGGATTGGCCATGCCGATGGGTGTGTTGCTGTGCCCCTACTTATTGTGACTCTGGTGTATGCGGGCTCCTGGCCCATCCTGGGTCTGGTTTGTACTTTGCTTTTGGGGTTCAAATGGAACGCTTAGGAACGCATATGGCAACATGGGGGCCATGCCCCAGATTCGCATTTGGGAGGGGATATGCTTTTGGGGTTCAAATGGAACGCTTAGGAACGCATATGGCAACATGGGGGCCATGCCCCAGATTCGCATTTGGGAGGGGATATGCTTTTGGGGTTCAAATGGAACGCTTAGGAACGCATATGGCAACATGGGGGCCATGCCCCAGATTCGCATTTGGGTGGGAATATGCTTTTGGGGTTCAAATGGAACGCTTAGGAACGCATATGGCAACATGGGGGCCATGCCCCAGATTCGCATTTGGGAGGGGATATGCTTTTGGGGTACATGCTGTGAGCCATGGGTGCCGAACGTGACATGTGTTGTGGCAGCATGACAGTGCATGGTCTGAGGTGTGTGCATGCTTGACATGGCCTGCATATTTGCTGTCTGTTGTGATTACTGGACATGGCATTGGACGCATCGTTATGAGTGAGTGATGGTTGTGTGCCAGCCAACGTATTGCAGTTGTCCCATCTCCTTGGTGTGTGTGCTGCCCTGTGCCATGTGCATCACTGCAGTGCTCGGGGGTGTGGCCCATGTTGTGTGTTGTTGCTCACAGTGTGTCGTGCGCTTCATTGACTTCTGGCACATGGTTGGTCATGGGCATGTATCTTAGCGTGACTGCTGTATGTGTGGCAGCTGTGCGGATGACATGCCTTTCATGAGACTGGGGCTGACGGATGGATGGTATGTTGTATGTGCATGGTGTGTCTGTGTGTTTGATGGGTTCAGTGGTGTTCGTGTGCATATATGTTGTTCCGCTCTGTTGCGTCTAGTGTTGTTTGTCTTACATAGGCGTAGTTGTGGGGTGTGTGGTTGACAGGCAGTAGGGGCTACATGGACAGGACTTCAATGGTGTTTCGGTTGTGTGTGATGAGTTGCACAGTGGCTGCCGTGTGGTACTATATTCAGTGTGGCTTGTGCATGCAGACGTGGCTCCTTGGGTGTTGCTATGTATGTGATGGGTCATGTGGGGTGTGAGTCTGTTGTTCATGTCCGTGTGCACATTGTTCACTTGTTCGTGACGGTGGGCGGTGCTGCGTGTTCGTCTGCTACGTGACATGTCCCATGTGTTGGTCGTGTTATGGTCCTCATGCCTCCAGTAATCCAGCCCTGTCCAGTTTCCCACCTGCAAGTTGTTCGTGCATGCACTGTACTGGATGCCACATGGCTCTAAGCGGGGGTGCTCCATGTTGCAGGTCTGTGGGGGTGGGGGGTGTTGTGGGTCGTGGGGGTGGCTGGACACCCACTGACACCGATTGCTGTGGACCCTGATGTCTGCCTTTCGGCTGTCGTTGTGCACTGCGGTGGCTGACACGTGGCTGTGGGGTGTGGGGATGCTCCTCCTTGCTGTGCTGTGGGACTGGGGCCTGGTGTGTGTTGTACTTGGGCTGTCCACCCTCCCACCCACTGCACTTTGTGTTCCTGCCACTTACCTGTTACTTGTCGGTTAGTGCAGCTGTGGCGGACACATGGGTGTGGTGGGTGCTCGTTGTGGCGCTTCTGGCATATTTGGGGACCTGTTGGTGGTTACGTGGCTGGCTGAGTGTACACATGTCCCCACGTATGTTACAGTTGTTCGGTTTGGGCTGTGTGTGGTGGTGTCTGTTGCATGTGTGTGTGATGTGTTGTGTATTGTGTGCTGGACATGGGGGTGTTTGTCCCTGGGAGCTGTGGCATGGTGGTTGCGCATGTGAGTACATAGCAGTGTGCTGGTATACATTAGTTTGTACTTACCAGCCTCCACTCCCCCTGCTAATCCGGCGAGGATCTCCGGATGTATTACGACTCGCACCTTCTCCTCCCACGCTTTGAAGGTCTTAAAGAGCGCGGGATTCCCTCCGCCAGTGACGGCAGCCAGCTCTCTGTTTTTGCCCTCCTTCTTCTTGACCAGGCTCTTTACGTCATTCCAACGTTTGTTTATTTCACCTCTGTTCCTGGGCAGGGTCCCGACTGCATTGACCTGGTCTACGATCCGGTTCCACATTCTGTTTCTGGTGGCTAGTGGTGTGTGCTGGACCATGTTCCCATAGATTTGTGGGTACACCTTGATGATCTCGTCGACCATGACCGTCAGCTCAATGGGCGTGTACTTGGGCATTCTTTGTGGTGCCATGGTGTTTGTGGTGCTGGTGCGGTGTGTGTTGTGTAATGTGCAGGGGGTTTGTGGTGCCGGTGTTTGGTGGTGGTGGTGGTGGTGGTTGTGATGTGTGCGTTTCTGTGGTGTGCTGCTGTCCTTGCTGTGTCACTGTGTCCTCTCCTCTCCTCTCTGGTTTGCAATGTAGCAAGGGGTTGTGGTCTGTGGGAGTGCTGCTTTTGTACTCACCTATGTGGGTGTGTCCTCATGGTCTGTTGTTTTCAGGTGTGTTGTGTCTGGGGTTCTGGCCTTTGTATTTTTTGTTTGTCCGGGGGGTGTTTTCGGGATGTGTACTGTGCTTGTGTATTTGTGCGTGCCTTGCTGTGTGGACTTGTTGGCCATGTTGTGTGCTATTGGTTTAGTGTGCGGATGGTTTCTGTGCAGGTACGTGGCGCCATGGCTTCTGCCGTGTCGATTCTCATCGGCATTGTTTGCGCTGGCGTGCGGTATATTTGTGGTTTTCCGCGCTCATGTCGGTGCGATCGTAATTTCACGTGCGGTGTGTCGGCCGTGAGGGCGGGCGGTTTTGTGTTGTCGTGCGTGTTTCCGTCCGTGGCGGGCGGTTTGACTCCGACTCGGAC
The DNA here is from genome assembly GCA_963921515.1 of Calotriton arnoldi. Taxonomy (NCBI): domain Eukaryota; kingdom Metazoa; phylum Chordata; class Amphibia; order Caudata; family Salamandridae; genus Calotriton; species Calotriton arnoldi. The sequence goes on from CAWUFW010003198.1 coordinate 1,622,715, forward strand.
GTTGGCGGGCGGTATTTTGTGTGATTTTTCCGCCGATGGCGGTTTTCGGTTTGTGTAATCGTAATGGCGTGGTCGGTGTTCAGGCGGTGTGTGCGGGCGGATTTTGCCGCTTCCATGCCTGGCGGATTTTTTTACGCCGGGTATCGTAATGGGCCCCTTAATTCTCTTCGCTGTTCTACATTTGACTTTATGATGTATTTTGCGTTGAAATCGGTCTCCCTTTCTCTGCTGTTCTGTTTCTTCCCTTACACTCCCAGTAACCCTTGTTTGTGGAAGTAGCTTTCTCATACGCTTTCTCAAACGAGCCTTCTACATATAAGTGACCTAAAAATGCATGGCCAGTTTTACCCCATTTCTGATCTAAATTATTAATGTCCGTCTTTTTGCTATCGCGCATAGTTTTATTGCACCAAAGTACTCTTAAATGTCCTTAAAAAGGCATGCTGGCACATGACAAAATAAGGAAATAAACCATTCAATTGTAGTCACTCCATGCAACATCATGATCTTTCAAAACCATCACAGATTCAAGGTAATTCTCAAACCCTTCCTATTAATGGGCATTTAAGAGATCTATCAAAGGGTCTTAAATAGAGAACTGTTAGTAACCCACGGCAATGCATGGGGAGAGTTCATTCGGAGTTTGCAAGTTACCAAAATAATTCAGTTTAAGGCCCTATACATAGTACATCACGCCATGTTTAACCAGCATTGGCATAGCCAATAGGTCTCGCCTTTGGGACCTTATAAGTGTTTAGCCATGCAACAGTTGATGTTGTTGCACCAAGGATATTGTGCTGCATAATTAAATACTTATAAGGTCCCAAAAGCGAGACCTATTGGCTATGCCAATGCTTGTTTGTTTAAGTGATTTGCCCAGAACCACAGGATGTTGAGAGTCGTTGCCCGGTTCGAACCCGGTTCCCCAGCTTCAAGGTCGACCGTTCTAGCCGTAAGGCTACATCCTCTTTTCCTTTCTGGTTTGAATCTTAAACCAAGAAATAGCAAGAACACAGCCACTTGTTCCATGTCACTGGAGCATCACCAAGTTCAGATAGACATGTGGTGAAAGCTTGACATCTATTTGCATGCTGATTAATAAGTTGAATGCGGGATAGGTCCTTAAGAAAACACAGCCAAGGTGCACCAATGTTCAGATCCCAGTTACTTATAGAGAAAACTGTGAGAGTGTTTGACTATTGTGTTCAACTACAGCTTTAAGCTGAAGCTGTGAAGGTACTCCTTCAACCAGTAATTTGTATTCCATTTAAATTGTAAGTAGATGGTGTAGACATGTGGAATACATCTGTCGGCGAAGAAGCGAAATAGGTAATTGTAACAAAGTTCCTAGAAGCTTGTTTTAGCATGTTGCAAAATAATGTACTGCCTCCAGACAGCAGATAGAGAGTAGTAGAAGTTGCTTTGTCATATTAATGTTTGAAACAGTTAGCAGAGGGAGCACACAAGCCCAACAGTGAAAGTCTTCCATGCATAATCGGAAGACATGAGAGAAGTGCATGGAGGGAGCTCCGATGAATGAGATAAAGCAGTACGTCATGGTCACTCATGAAGCTGACATGGTTGTCTGATGCTTGTTGTGGAACTTTAATACCTGGGATTCTGGCTACCTCTGGGCATTAACATTGGTGGGCGGGAGCGAATGGATCGTCGCCAATATAATGTACCAACTATCACAAGGCAAATGAAACCACTACAGGAATTATTACCATCCATACCTCACAGGTTCCCCGCAGGCTAACATGGTGGAGTCGCCCACATACCCCGCTGTCAGATCCAGTGCGAGTCAAACATTCTGTACAGCATCTTGCACTAGGCTGGCTTGAGATACAACATACTGCAGCTATTATTTCAAGGTTTGAAGAGCTTAGCTCCACTAGGAAGATGCAAGGTTATGTGCTGAATTTAAATATAGGTTGAACTATGGAACATATCTATTACCCTTGGGCCCTTAGGTGCTTGAAGTACATTTTGGAGCAAGAAAATCAACATTTCAGGTTCAGCATCAAAGGATTCTAGTGTGTGAGCCCTTGAGCACTTCTGAGCAGTGGAACAAAAATGGTTCCAGAAGACCATGACTGTCCTGAAATGAATTTCTTTCACCAGTTTGCGCAAATTCCAACTTTTTATGAAAAAGCTTTTTGTCCAGCAAAGAGTGAGACCTCAGACAGAACCACACAAGTTCAAATCCAGGAACACAAATTTCCAAGAGCATGGGCACCTCTGCAAAACCGAGTCACAATACACTCTCCACAAAAGGCATGAGTTAAAAAATCAGTGTTGAGTACCCCAACTTTGACTTTCCCAAATAATAATACAAATAGGAGTTTTAAAATTCAAGCACTGTGTTTATAGTTGTGTATTCTGAATGCAAACCAATATCAGTCCTGACCTGACCAAGTCAAGTGAGGGTGCACATGTATTGATTTAGACTTCATTTGGCTGCAAATTACCAAGTTACTTGCTTAGCTGCCTTCGCTCTTAATTGGCACTTTCAAGGGTCAACCTTCGTAGATAAAAATCTCTGACACCCTGACGCCCATGTTTATTCACGTGCAATCCCTTCTGGGCAACGCTATTATTTTAACATTACACAGATTATTAAATTAAATATGATAATCCATTTTAATCTACCCAAGTTTATAGAGATAGGATACTGTAGAGCAGCAGTCTTCAATCTGTGGGGCGCGACCCCCAGGGGGGCCGTGGAGTCCTGGGAAGGGGGTCGCGCATTTCCAGGCGTAACTTCTGTCTGGAATGCAAAATGTGCTTTTCCTTTTGGACAAAGGCCGGGACCCTTCATTCCGATCGTTAAAATGCTTTAGCTGAAGTTAATTGACTCATGTACTGTAAAACGAAGAGGCCTGGTAAAACAATCCTTCAAGTAAGTGTTCATGCCAGGGTGCCTGCTTGCCTGAATGACATGCAAATGTGCGCTAGGAGTTAATCTGCAAATGTAAAGGGTGCTTGGGAGTGGTTCTGGCCTTAATTGCTTGAATCACTCCAAGCATTGTGATGGCAAAGATGTGTTTTTGTTTTTTGCATGGTGGTGCAAAGAGTTAACAACTGGGCTGTGAAGTGCATGCTTTTAACCATAACTGCATTTACACAGTACTTAGTACCCCTGGAGAGGTGTTGAAGGGACAGGTATGCAAATAAAAAAAAAAACATTACTTATGGTCTTATATTACTCAAATCTACATTTTGGAAGCTCCATTTTATTTTAAAACTATTTGCACAGTTTATAGCAGTCTATATTATAATGTGTACAATGCAAGTATAAAATAACGACTTACACATTCACTGTGCTTTCTGTCAAAGGCTGTGACCTCATAGCACTAAAAATACACAAGTCACTATTCTCCACTGCACCAACCAAATGTAATTCTGTGCAGTGCATTAAATAATAGAGGTTTCATTATGTACTACAGTGCATTTCCCACTGAGTAAATTTGTTTTTCATTTAAGCTACCCATTATTTTATATGTAGCTACCTGATGGCGAAAGACCTAAAAAACTAACAAAATATTTTGGGGCTGATTTATGAGAGGCTTGCGCTGCCGGAGCACCACTTTTTTTTAAGCTTTGGCGGAACAAGCGTCTCAATCATATCTATGAGGCGACGCAAAGTCACCCTGCGTGGCTTTGCATGGCCTCATAGATATGGAGTAAGACGAAGCAGCGCAAGTCGCTGCGTTGCCTTACACTATGTCATGTAGGCGTTCCATAGGCATTGCAGTGGGTGTTCTCACGTAACACCCATGGATTTTGAAGCTGCCCCAGATTTGTAAACCTGGGGCAGCGCCAAAACCTTACGCGTCCCCACAGCAGGCGTAACGAGGAGAAATGTTTTCATTCTCCTTGTTTTTCCTCTTTCTATGTGTGTTCCTCTTTCTATGTGTGCTGCAGCACACACAGAAAGAGGAAAACCTCTCTCAGGATTCTTTTTTTGCAGGAAGGTGCCCCTCCCTGCACAAAAACAATCCTGCCTATGTTGGCGTTAGGCAGCAATTTGTGCGCCAACGCAGGGGGAAAGGACAGGAATGCACCATATTTCATAAATAAGGTGCATTCCTACCCCTTCACGTTGGCGTAGGGCAGCGCAGCAAGAAGACTTGCGGCGCTGCCCACTCCAATGCCTCATAAATAAGGCTCTTTGTTTTAGCCACACCTTTGACCACGCTCCCAAGCTCTCTTACTGACCTTTGGTTTGCTAAACACTGTTTAATTTATTTCCCTGATGTAAAAATGATTTGCTGTGGGAATTGGGGGCGTTTATGGTTGTCGATAGTTGGCAATGATGAGGAGGACCAAGTTCTAGAAATTTTTGTCAGGAGGGGGTCCTTACACTTAAAAATTTTTGACAGGGGGGTCTCGGCATCAAAAAGTTTGAAGACCTCTGCTGTAGAGGGTAAATCATGTAGCAAATGTGTTAATGCAGCAATGCGCAAAGACACTAAAAAGGACAACACTGAATATAATTTGAGTACATAGATAGTAACTTCAGCTGAAAATCTTTCAGCTCGGGGGTTATTTGGTAGATTCTTTAGAGAGAAGTTGTTTCTATGTTGGTGGTGTTTCAGTCAGTAAATGGATGGATGAAATGGTGTCCATTAGTAAGAGTGAGGCCTCCCTCTACAACAGTGAGAGACGATAAAAAGTGTGCTGATCTGACGTGGATCTTAAAGGGACCATTCAATGAGGTTAAAATAGGTCAAAACCCAAGCAGACGTCATCAAATGAAGTAGCATTCTGGAATGGCTGCTGTTGGTGATCGTAAGGAATACAGAACTGAGAAAAGAGAATGGTTTTCTTCTCTTCACTGGATGGCCCTTTAAGAATCCTGATCAGAACCCCAGACTAGTCTCAACTGGGCATGCTGCCTACAAGGGAGTGTGAGAGATAGTTGACATTGCAATTGGAAAACGCTTCAAATATCCATCAATGTCAACTGAGCAAATGGGTTTTTGACTGGGAGTTGATCAATTAGATTAAAGTGTGAGTGGCTCGCAGGATTCTTCTGGAACTAAAGTGTCTTGCAAAGAGCTGTGCCCCAAACATGTCGGTTTCTTCCATTAAAAAAACATTAACTGGTCTGATTCGAGAATAGTTTGTACGACCTCAAAGAACTTCAATTCTTTGCTCGACTGTCAATATTTAATCAGCTTTATTGAATGTCAGGACTGGGAGCCAATGTAATATCACACCTGCTTTGCTGCTGAGTGGCAGGCTGCTAGTGTCTTCTGAGGCCAGGCTCCAGTACACCTCCGTCATGGAATATGTGACAGGGTTTGGCGTAGAACTCGTGTAAGGGAGCTTTTATAAAACACGTCCTTTCTTCCCATTTTAACAACTGTGAAAGGTCCAAAGGCGGAGTCGGCCCTGTCAGTATTTGAATCAGTTGAATCAGGGTACAAAGCTCTTCAAAGCTCATGCTCAACCTACAAGGAATCTGGGGCTACATGTATGATCGCTACATTTTGCAAGGTCCTAATTGTGACTTTTTGCGACTTGCAATTAGGAAGTCGCAAAATGCAATGTACAACAGTGTGTTTTACTCTGTTTGCAATTCACAGAGGGTCGCAAATGGACCTGCCTCATTAATATTCATGAATGAGGTCGCAATGAGCGACCCATTGTGAATGGCCAAAATTACTGGGATGGTGGCCTGCTGGGGTCAATATGTCTGTGATTGCTTTTTTAATAAAGCAATTTTTGGGGTGGAAATGCAGCCATTCCTTAAAGGAAAACGGGATGCATTTAAAAAACAGAAATGAAAAGTTTTCTCTTCATTTTTTGAGAGTAGGCAGTCAGTCATGGGACCACTGGCTGTTTTTAAAAAATGTTTATGCCCACATTCACAAAGGAGAAGGGGTCCCTTGGGGACCCGAATGTTTTGCAATCGCATTACAGGTGCAAAACATTCATACATCCCCCTGCGGCTTGCTATTAGGAAGGTACGCCCTTAACACGCCCCTTCCTATTACTGACTCGTAAACCCTATTTTGTGATTCAGTAATAGGTTACTGACTCGAAAAATAGGGTTAGTACATGCGAAAAGGCTATTTAGCACTCGCAAACGGCCCGATTCTCCGTTTGCGACCGCTAAAACCTTTTGTACATGTGGCACCGGGTTTTGAACATATTTGCTAATTACGATGGTGATTTCAGTAGACTGCTGTTAAGATACGACTTTTCCAGAGGGAGATGAGTAGGCAGTGAGCACCAGAACAGAGTGAGAGCTAGGTGTGACTGACTTTTAAGGAAAGAAACTAATAGCAGCGCACCATTATCATACACAAGACATTATGCCCATGCTGGCCTAGCGCAAACATTTGTGAGACATGCTAATGCCTGAACTAAGGTTTCTCTTTTAACCTTGTGGTTTACATAGTTTTAACCACACTATTTCAGACAGATTAGTAAGGTTTTCTGTTTTATTTTATGAATGTTCTTGGTACTTATCGTCTCAAGGATTCCGTACTGCCAGTAAAGGAACTTTTCAAATATAAAACGTGCAAAGCTGTAATATCTCCAAAATTAATTTATGCAATTTTACAACGCCGAAGCAAAAGGGCGCCTCAGTAATCTGCTAGAGAGAAAGTATGACAAAAACCGATTTCAGGAATCAAACTGGTGATTCAACTCATTTTCGGGGGTCCAAAAGGCAGCATTTTAGTTCCTGTTGCGCCCAGCAGTGAAGTGCATACATTTTTGGAACCGGTTTCTGAGCACCCCTGAGTAGTCGCTCAAAAGGGCCACGTGATAAATTAACTCAACTCCGAACAGTCAATGGTTTGCAAAAACGTTAATCTAAAACTGCGTGAACCTATTAAAGTACATAATTCCAAAAATGGTAATATAAACTACATTCCGTAGGGTTATTTTGAAAAACAGTCTTTAAAGTTACAGATCATATAGCTTGGTTTTAGAAAATCTGGTAATCTTGGTCTGAGAATGTCTGATAATCTTCTTCGTCTGAAAAAAATCTGGTAATCTTCGTGAAAGAATAGGACCAGAATGTGCTCTATGCCATCTCAACTCAATTTCTTTTCTTTATTGTTCATTTGCCACTCTATTGCTCTTTTCATTAAAATGTAATAAAAGACACAGCTGTGTCTCGTTTTTCTCACCATCCCCTTCAGCTTTAACCCAAATGAACAAATCGCCAGTCGAGAAATTCAGCTGACTTTGATGAATATTTTACGCATTATTTTGTCAACTGTGTATCAATTTCGGATTTCTGGCAGTGTAGCCAAGCTGCTTCGATTCAACTCAAGTTTGTTTTGCTCATATTGTAGCAGATACTGGCCTTAACCAACAAACACGATGGTAGTCGTTTTTTTTATTAAAACGTACATCCTACTTTTCATTGTGTTAAGTCACCTCCATCACCCCCCACATTGTCTTGTGGTCAACCTCCCTATCCGCGTTGTGCAATAGTGACACGTGCCCAGGCATTGTTGTGCAATAGTCACCATCTCTTCAAATGGTGTGCATCATCTGCCATCTTGCCTGTATTTGAGACTGTTAGACCTGTAGGGCGCTCTTCCCCAACTTTTTGCCTGCTTACCACCACTTTTTGCTGTATCTTTTTCTTAGCCATAGAGCTCTGAGCACTTTACCACTGCTAACCAGTGCTAAAGTGCATGTGCTCCTCCACTAAAACATGGTGACATAGGGATATACCAGATTGGCATATTTAGTCTACTTATAAGTCGCTTGTAAAGTGGTATACTATATACCCAGGGCATGTGATCTAAACGCTACAAGTGGGCCTGCAGCACTGGTTGTGCCATCTTCACAAGTAGCCTTTCAAACCTGTCTCAGGCATGCCGTTGCAGGGCCTGTGTGTGCAGTTTACAGCCACGGTCGTGAGTTCCCTTTAGGGCCCACTGAGTTCTACTTTATTTTACCCTAATTGCACCATGTAGGCTGCTTTGTTTTGCACACGTTACACACAGCACATTTGTTTTTGTGCCATGATATTATTTTTGAAATAAACTACACATCTTTTTATTATTCAGTTCTCCTTTCTGGGTCTCAGTCTGAACATTTTGTACAAGGTCAAACGACACCATTCCCTGTTTTTTCTGTGATTGGTAGGCAACATAACTTGGCATTTAGACACAACACAAAAAAACAGCTGCAGCTTTGAAGTGAGGCACCTCTCATCATATAAACGGAGACTTGCCTTTTGAAAACAGAGAGGAAAATTCTTGCGGAGGGGAAAGGTCTCTTGATGGACCCACTAGTTTTGCGCAACTGGAGATGCAGACCACCTAACTACTAGTTATGGGGCCAGTTCTAATCCAAGAGATCTCTGATATATCACTTTGCTCACGTAGTGAGGATAGGCTTAGGCTGATATATCATTTGCCATGGTAGGTCTTTTCATTGTATATAGTTTGCTCGTAATGCTGATTAATTTGCTCAGTTGCATAAGTTTTCTAATTGCAGTACAGTTGCTTCATGATAGGACGGTGGACAGTCAAAATATCGATTTTTAAATATCGAAGCACAGTTATATCGAGTTTTAAATATCGTAGGGACAAAATATCGAAGTCAAGAATATCTACAACCAGAATATCGAAGTTAAGGTAAGAAATATCGATGTTGCAAATATCGATGTTAGTAATATCGATAGTTAAATTATCGATGTTAATAATATCGATATTTATATGAGTGTTATGTATTTTAGTATGTATTTAATATGTATGTGTTCTATATTTTTTGTTAAGTATTGTACTGTTTTTTTAAATATATGTATACATTTTTTAGAAATTAGTAATTTTTTTTAAAGTAAATTTTGCGTTTTAGTACCGTAGCGGGTTGTGGGTTTATAGGGGAATAGGGTGGGAAGTAATTTAATTATAGTAAATTAAATATTAATTTTTAGGAATTATTAATTTATTTTAATTACATTTTGTGTTTTATTTCTGTAGTGGGTTGTGGGTCTATAGGGGAATAGGTTGGGAAGTAATTTAATTTTAATTAAGTAATTATTAATTTTTAATTAGTGTTATTAATAATTAATTTATTGTTAATTAATTATTAATTGTTAATTATTATTAATTGATACTTATTTTATTTGTATTAATTTAATATTGGAGTGGGTTGTGTGTTTTTAGGGGAATAGGGTGATAAGTAAATTATTTGTAATTAAGTAATTCATTAACAAAAATTGAGTATTGATAATTATTTTTCTTGTTAATTAATTATTAATTGGGTATTAATTGTTATTAAATATTATTTATTGATATTGATAATTAATTTCTTTGTTAATTAATTATTAATTGGTTATTAATTTTTATTACATATTATTTACTGTTATTGACATTTTTTTTAATTTAATTATTAATTGCAAATTAATTTTTATTAATTGATTAATTGAAAATTAATTTAATTGTGTGGAATTTTATGTGGAGTGTGTTGTGTGTTTATTGGGGACTAGGGTGGGAAGTATTTAATATTATTAAAGTAATTATTATTTTTGATATATTTGTAGTTTTTTTTTTCTAAATTTATTAATAAATCATTATTTAATTACAATATTTATTTCATTTATAAGTATGTTGTTTTTAACATCTACGTTGTCCAACGCTTTCCCTACTGTTGCACTCACTGGAGTGGGAATAGTAATGTTTACCCCTACGCTATCCAGCGCTTTCCCTACTGTTGCACTCTCTGGAGTGGGAAAAGTAATTTTTATCCCTACGCTATCCATTGCTTTCCCTACTGTTGCACTCTCTGGAGTGGGAATAGTCATTTTTACCCCTACGCGATCCAACGCTTTCCCTACTGTTGCACTCACTGGAGTGGGAATAGTAATTTTTACCCCTACGCTATCCAACGCTTTCCCTACTGTTGCACTTTCTGGAGTGGGAGTAGTAATTTTTACCCCTACGCTATCCAGCGCTTTCCCTACTGTTGCACTTACTGGAGTGGGAATAGTAATTTTTACCCCTACGCTATCCAGCGCTTTCCCTACTGTTGCACTCTCTGGAGTGGGAATAGTAATTTTTAGCCCTACGCTATCCAGCGCTTTCCTTACTGTTGCACTCACTGGAGTGGGAATAGTAATTTTCACCCCTACGCTATCCAGCGCTTTCCCTACTGTTGCACTCTCTGGAGTGGGAATAGTAATTTTTACCCCTACGCTATCCAACCCTTTCCCTACTGTTGCACTCACTGGAGTGGGAATAGTAATGTTTACCCCTACGCTATCCAGCGCTTTCCCGACTGTTGCACTCTCTGGAGTGGGAATAGTAATTTTTACCCCTACGCTATCCAGCGCTTTCCCTACTGTTGCACTCTCTGGAGTGGGAATAGTAATTTTTACCCCTACGCTATCCAGCGCTTTCCCTACTGTTGCACTCACTGTAGTGGGAATAGTAATTTCTACCCCTACGCTATCCAGCGCTTTCCCTACTGTTGCACTCTCTGGAGTGGGAATAGTAATTTTTACCCCTACGCTATCCAACGCTTTCCCTACTGTTGCACTCACTGGAGTGGGAATAGTAATTTTTACCCCTACGCTATCCAGCGCTTTCCCTACTGTTGCACTCTCTGGAGTGGGAATAGTAATTTTTACCCCTACGCTATCCAACGCTTTCCCTACTGTTGCACTCACTGGAGTGGGAATAGTAATTTTACCCCTACGCTATCCAGCGCTTTCCCTACTGTTGCACTCTCTGGAGTGGGAATAGTAATTTTTACCCCTACGCTATCCAACGCTTTCCCTACTGTTGCACTATGTGGAGTAAGTATATATATTAATTTATATGTATATGTTTAATTTATTTTAACATTTAATGTATTAGTTATTATTTTTAAATATCTTTTAATATTTTTAACTATATTTCTTTTAATTATATGTATTATTTACTTAATTTTACATTATTATTAAAACATTTAAAAAAACGATATTTTCAACTTTGATATTTTTGACAACTATATTTTTCTTCCGATATTTTTGTACTTACCTTTATGTAGAATGGACTTCGATATTTTTGACTTCTATATTTCTGTGTCGATATTTTTGCAGGTCGATTTTCTGTCCGTCGATATTCTGTCACACATTCGATAGGACACGTTAGTTTCAATAAATATTGTAAACTTTCCTCGTGTCTTTCTGTTGTTTATTATGGACATGTATGAGTGAGAAAAATGGAAGGTGATGATCGGTTGACTAGTGAGTTGTGTTCTGAGGTGCATATTTACCTGTTACTCTAGGTAAGATAGGAGGGCAGGTAAGGCACTATGAGCTAGTTGGATTTGTGCCCATAGGTACTTATGTGGTATGCTGACAGTCCCTACATTCTAATGTCCTGTGATCCCACATAGTTCTGTTTCCAAACAGAATCCCCATAACAAGGCGCCATCAACGCTTGGTCTGGTTCTTATTACACAGGTCTCCTGTGTAGTACTTGTGCGTGCCCATAATACAGCTTACACCTACCACCGGAGATGTCCGTGGTGTTTGGAATTCATCTTCCACAGTGTTTAGGAAGCACCTAATTCTGTTGGTTTTTCAAACTTGAAAGTTTAAAAGGATAACCCTTTTTTGTTGCACTTTGTTTCCATTTCTGTTTTCCTTGTGGCTGCGCCAGCACTCATTTTCATTGCAGTTAATTGCAGACCTGCTGTCCATGCGCATGTAGCATACATTAGACTTACTAATGCAGGTGGTGATTTTATTTTCGTGATTGAAGCCCACAATGGCTACTGCTTTGAAATCTTTCATGCTTAGGCAGTGGCAGCTGCTACTGCATTTAAGTGGTAGGGCAGCATGGGGGAGGCAGCAAGGGGAGGGCAGCGCAGGGGGAGGAGGGCTGCTCAGGGGGGAGGAGGGCAGCATTGGGGATAGTGTGTGGGCAGCGTGGGGGAAATAAATAAAAAAAATATTCTTATCTGCATTCTGCAGCATCTGTGCTCTTCTGGCCTCTGCACCTTGACTCCCAGCATGCCACAGAGTCCCCTACGCCAGTCCAGATGCTGCGCTCTCATGCTGGTATTAACCAGCATGAGAACAGTGCCGTTATTGGTGTTAGTGCCCTTGTTAGGTGCTCACTAAGGGTCTATGACCCTCTGCTTGTTCACCCACTGGCTGTAAAGCACAGCTCAGGTAGGGAGATCAAAGTGCGTATGAGTGGCCGACCAAAATGGCATGCGCACTTGAAGCAGTGCCATCACTCCTCCTACTTCCTGCGGCTGGGTTGACGTGCCGGAATGGAAGGCTCAGCTGCAGGAAGTAAGGGAGGAAAAATAAAATGATATTAACCTTTGTTATTTTCATTTTATTTTTCATTTTTCACTGCTCAAAAGCAGTGGAGCGATGCTCCTCCACTTTAGCGGAGAAGCCGCTGCTGTTTTTGGGTAAATTTTCAGGCTGTGGATGCTCAAACAAACGCATTTCATGAATACATGATTGTTGTACAACTAGCACAATACAGAGCATCTGTGCTCATAGAAATCCCATTATCACATTGGGAATATCACACTTGGTTCTGAGGCGCCCTTCCATATGTACTTGCACCAGTATGCCTGGGTCCCCTTAGTAATGATGGGGCGAACTGGCCAGCTCTTGCTGGATACACACCATACCCTGACATTGAAAATGTTAATGTTCAACAGCTACAACAGTTATATACTGGTCTAGTTAGAGTATATGGACGCTTGACTCCATATGTTTTGCACACCTTCTTGGCTGTCCCAGCAAGGCCTGGCCTGCCAGGGCATGCCCAGTTGCCAACGGTGCCAACAATAAGTCCTGTAATTCTTCAATCAGTTATGTGCAAAATTCCCACTAATTGTGAGGAAATTCCATTTTGGATCACCCAAAAAATCGACCAAATTGAAGCTGTGTTTCCTCTTATGGGACCGCAAGACAAGCACAGAATATTGACTATGTTCTTATCCCACAGAATGGTTCCTGCAATAGGTGACTGTAACACTTGGGACACAGTCTTTGCCGCTGTATATACCATCAGTCATGGCACTCCGTCCATGTCAGTTTTGCGGGTCATGTTAAAACTAAGCAGAGTTTTCCGCACTCTGCATTACGTGGAGCTCGCTGAGTTTTTTTCCTCGCTCACGTTCGTCAGCGTCAAGTTGGCGAGCATGAGCGAGGAAAATCCACCACCCAGCGAGATTTTTCCTCGTTCGTGATCGTCAACATCAAGTTGGTGAGCGCAAGGGTGGAAAATCAACCTCCCGGCGAGATTCCTCAACGTGGGCGGTCAGATTTCTCATTTCTCATTGCGAGTAGTTGCGTATGCTCACGACCGCTCGCGTTGAGAAACCGTCCGTTTGCGTTGAGAAAGCTGTCGCTTGAGTAAAAATCTACTCGAGAGGCAGAAAGGAAGCAGTGCCCGCTTGCGCTGTGCATGGTGGCTGTTCGCGATGATTGCACAGTGCGAACAAGCACCTGGCACTGAAAATCACTGTGAACGGCATTTATATAATGCACTCCGCTGCTTGCGGAGCTCCATGTAGCACGGAGTTCTGAACTCTGCCCAGGCTTAGTTAAAACAAATACAGAATGAACACGGGCAGCTGCTGCCCTGGATTTTGGGATGAAACTAACAGGAAATTTTCCTGTGGTGTTCGCAATGATTCTGTCTAACATTAAAGGTGAAGCAGCATCTCTGGCTATACATCAGAGGCTCGCAGTGGTCGCACAAGTCAACCGTGAACGTGAGCTACCTATAATTATTGCTGACGTCTACACATCTTTAGGACGCAATAATTTGGGAACCAGACCTACTAAACCACCACTTGGCAAACATGGCTCAGGCAAGAAAGCCAAGCAGACCTGTGAGTTTGCTAAAAAAAAAAAATGGGATAAATATAAACAACAACAAAAAGGTAAACTTTTCGGACGTTCTCCACATCAGGAGCCCTCTGAAAGGCACTATAATTTGCATGAATGCACACAAATCAAGGCTCCAGACAGGTATCAGATTTTTGATACAAGTTCTCCTTGTTCCTTGCAGGACACATCTGAAAAGCAGTAGGAGAGAGGAGGGCCATCTGAGCACAGACAAGAAGAGTATATGAAGCTGAAAAGAGACACACAACGCTCATCTGAAGTGAAGATAAAGAAGGAAGAAAAATCTCCTCCATTTAAACCCATATTTCAGAAAAAGAAAGTTGTGGCTATAGCCGCAAATAATGCCACTAACACTGAGAGTCCTCTTCCTTATCTGGATTTAGACAGTGACTGTCCTCGACAGTGCGGCAGAAGTCACTATAGTATGCCAAAATCTCAAGGAGTTTCTGGCAGTGAGAGCAACTGATAACTTTGTTACAGTTGAAACCCCAGTGCAATCCCTCCAGATAGGTTATATGACTTAGATATTCAAATTGAGGGTGACATACAGTGCACCATTAAAGTAATCTTCTGGGAGAATGTAACTTTGTCTTACGACATCCTTTTAGCGGAGGTCAATTGTCCCCCACTATTTGTCCAAACATCCCCTCAGGGTGAGGATAAAGTAAAGTAAAGTAAGTAAAGTCCGTTTTTATATAGCGCAGCTACTCACCCTTATGGGTCTCAAGGCGCTGGGGGCCGGAGTGGAAATTAAGTGAGCTATTGCCCAGAGTCATATGGTGCTGAGCTGCCGCCGGAGATCGAACCGTGAACCCTGTGCTCCGAAGTCAGCTGCCCTGGCCGCTGCACCACACCTCTCCACTCTCCACTTCCTTTAATTTCTGCTCTTGTCCTTGATGAAGTCAAACACGCTTATGCAGCAGAATGGGCTCTTGCACAAGCCCAGGCTTTATACCACAATCATGTCGGGTGGGATAATGGCTCTCCTTAACAATGTCAATCCATAAGGTCCAGCCCGCAAGTAATATCCTATGAAACGGGATGCTAACACACCTGTTAGAGAAACACTATTCCAATTGTAGTACCAGTGTCTCTCTCAAATAAATGATCCCCTTTTTTCTGTTTTAAAACCGGACCATTCATATCACATAGGGGCCGATTCCGATTCGGAGCCCTGTTTCCTGACCGATTCGTACGCGGGTCCGGCCGAGCGAGTACGATGCAAGCGCCCACGAATTTGCCGACCGACTCGTATGTGGCTTCAACACGCTCCGACCGACTCACACGGACCCGACTCGCACCGCGCAATGGAGACGTTCCCCGGCCGGGTAAGTACGATGCGCACCGCGAGCAGTCCGACTGACTCGCGCCATCCGGCTCGAAAGAGCTGTCGGAGCCGGACTTTGGGGGTCCGCGTTGGCCGCGCGAGTCGCACACAGAGGGGACCCATGGGTCCCCCCTACCTGTGCATGTACGGCACGATGCGCTTCGCCGCGTACACGCTGTAGGGGGCGCCCTTGTTCGCCTCGCACCCATTGAGTCAATGGGAGCCCGCGTACGCGTTGTACGACCGGCTCCCATTGACTTCAATGGGAGTCCGACCGAATCGAGTCCGATAGCCTACGAACGCATCGTACTCGTCCGGTCGGACTGCCAGAGTCCGATTCGGTCGGAATTCTCTCCGGGTCCGGCTCGGTCGGAGAGATTTCCGGCCCGAATCGGAATCGGCCCCATAGTCTTAGACTACAGATATTTTACAGTCATATACGCACTTTTGCAATACAAAATGCACACAGTACGGCACTAATTAACAATATAGTCCATAAAAAATACAAAACAACCTTGGACATTTCCAATGTTTTTTTCAGCCACAATCTAGCGTCTGAAAGCAGAGATTATACAGCCTTCTTGACGCTTGGCTTTTAATGTCATTTTGCATGGCTCGCAATGGGATATAAGAACAGTCCAAGACTGTTTGCTACCCACATTGTGTCAATTCTACGTGATATTGATCCTGACCTGATGGACGATGAGTTAAATCCATACTTGGCTAGAGTGGATCGCATAATTTTAGGATTCATTGTATATGGCTAAAGTTCAACTTTAAGAATTCTCATATTACATTTCTAAGTATCCTTTCCTTGGGATATGACCTTGCACATGAGGGTAAGAGACTTGCCTCTCACTTTGTGGAGAAGTGTGCACAACAGCAACCTCCAATACCATAAGGAAATTACAATCCTTATTAGGATTCCTTAATTTTGGCAGAACTTACATTCCTGATTATGCACAACGCATCAAACCACTTTATGAATTAATATACCTGGATGTTGGACATCAGAACACACAAACACACTCAGATCTTTACATTCTAGCTTACTTGCAACACGACACTTACATACACATGTAAATACCACAAGCCTAGTCATCAGGGTTTTACCCAGTGCTATTAGATATACCTATATCACTTTTAACAAAGGTGAGACAGTGCCAATTGCATATAAATCGCACTTATATTCCAGTGTGGAAATGCGCAAGGGGATATTGCCCCTTGCGCCACTTTTGCGCCGCCGTTGCGTCATGCATGTGACGCAGCGGCGACGCAAACCATGCGCCACGTTGCGCTATATTTACAACGTGACGCATCTAGGGAGATGCGTCACGTAGTAAACCCCTGCGACACATGAAACCTGCGTCAGGTTTCATGTGGGCATACCGGCGCAGGGGGGGGGCGTTCCGGCGCAGGAACGCCTCGGAAAAGTGACGTAGTGAAATCTACAAGATTTCACGCAGTCACTTTTCCGACGCTGGTGCGTCAAACCCTTACGCCTGCTTCAAGCAGGCGTAAGGATTGACGCACCATGTTAGGGATAGGGAAGGTTGGAACAGTGCTGGAGTTGCGTCGCGCTTGCGACACAACTTCAGCACTGCGCCAACCTTCCGCCGGCAGATGCGTCACGCATCTGCTTATCCTTGCGCCACGATGCGCCGCATTGTAAATGCGGCGCATCGGACGTGGCGCAAGGGTAAACTTGCGTGACGCATTTTCCCTGGCGCATCCCTGCTGATATGCAGGGATGCGCCAGGGAACGTAAATATGCCCCATATTGTTTACACTGATGGTTCAGCCTTAGCCTGCTATAGGCTCTACACAGCAATATTCTGCAGCGTGTGCTACTGTTGTTGGTGTAAAGTTAGATGGAAAATTCCAACCACAAAAAACTCACACCCAGTCCTTAGGGGACTGTACTGCACAGTTTGCTGAACTGAAAGCTTTGCTTCTGGCACTAGAACATACGGATGAGATCCTGAATTCTCCACACTTGTAGTGTGTGGTTCGTATTACTCTGTACAGTCCTTCAATGATCATTTATATTATTGGTGTCAGAATGGATTCAAAGATTCTAAAGGCATCACTATCAAGCATAAATTGCTTTGGGCTAAAGTGGCAGGCCTCAAAGATAAGTTGGCACAGACTCATGTTATACATACGTTGAGTCATCATCGAGTGGGAGCACACGTTGTAGGGAATTCTCTGGCTGATGAGGACCAAATCTGCAGTTGCAACTGCTACTGTTGCTGCAAATTACTCATTCTAAAACAAGAATACATTCTGATATTTCAACTGCCGTTAATGCTAACAGAGACTTTATCTAAAGTCTATCCTTCTAAACATGCCTATCCCTTAAGTGAAAAAAACATTCCTTTTGTAACCCTTTTAGGAGTTGGTGAATGTTTGATTCCCAACCAAGACCGCAGACTAGCTTTATTGATAGCTGCGCATTAAGGTGTTGCTTCTGCACATGCAGGTGTGGTGGCCACAATTTAGGGGCCGATTCCGATCTCGGCCGGTAGGGTACCGAATCGGATTCGGCTTAACCGGATCCGATTCGGAGCCCTATTTCCCGACCGATTCGTACGTGCGTCCGGGCGAGCGAGTACGATGCGTACGTTCGCGAAATCTCCGACCGACTCGTTCGCAGGACCCGACCGCTCCGACCGACTCACACGGGGACGACGCGCACCTCGCAATGGAGACGTTTCCCGGCCGGGTAAGTACGATGCGCACCTCGACCGCTCCGACCGACTCGCGCAGCCCGGCTCCAAGGAGCTGTCGGAGCCGCACTTTGGGGGTCCGTGTCGGATCCCCCTGGAAGCGTAGGCGTGCGAGCCGCACACAGGGGGGACACATGGGTCCCCCTTACACGTGCATGCACGGTGCGACCCGCATCGACGCAAACACGCTGTAGGGGTCGCCCTTGTTCGCGTCGTGCCCATTGAGTCAATGGGAGCCCGTGTACGCGTCGTACGACAGGCTCCCATTGACTTCAATGGGAGTCCGACCGAATCGAGTCCGATAGCATGCGTGCGCATCGTACTCGTTCGGTCGGACTGCTAGGGTCCGCTTAGGTTAGAAATCTCTCCGGGTCCGGCTCGGTCAGAGAGATTTCCGGCCCGAATCGGAATCGGCCCCATAGTTGCTACAGCAGCGTTATTAGTTGTATGGTTTATATCAACAGGCCAAAAATATATCCTTTGTTGTGACATTTGTCAACAAATTAAAACTTCCACCGTGGATTGTCCATCGCAGACACACCTTTTGATTTCTAACAAGCCTTTTGGCTGCATTTATTTGGACCACTGTGGTCCTTTGATTTCAGATACTGCTTTAGATTTATTTCAGTTGCAGTTGATTCTTGCTCCAGGTTCCTCTGGGTTTGGCCATAGCATTCGGCTGATGCTCGCACTGTTATTAAAGACATGCAAGTCTTTATCAGGACACATGCATAGAGTACATTCCAATCAGACCAGGCCCCGGGTTTCGCCTCAAAGGCGAGCCGGAATACTATGGCTTCCCTGGGTGTACAGGTACATTAATCACATCGGAACAAGGGAAATTCTGTTGTGGAGAGGATGAACCATGGCTTAAAACAGCCCTGAACAGCTAGAGTATCAGGCACAGGGCATAGTTGGATTCATCACCTATATGGGGCACAATTAGCTTAATAATCTCCCTAAAAGATCTCTGGATGGCTGGACCCCATATAAGGTCCTTTTTGGCATCAAAATGTATGTTCCCGACCTTGATGGGCCAGACATTGTGGCAGCAGCAATGCCTTTTGACATAAATGATCATTGTGATGTCTTACACGATCTACAAAACTTCTGTGACACCCAATCCAATGAGCAGGGAAGACGTCTGCCTCTGCAAGAATCAATGAGAAAACAGAACCTTCTGGCTGGATTTCACAAGTTGGGGATCTTGTGCGAGAGAAGGAGGCGGTAAAGAAGGAGTTTGGCCCATCATACCGAGCATTGGTGCCATTCCTTGGCATACAAGGTACAAGAACTGTTCTCTTGCCACCTCTTCCTAGTTCCAAAGACAATCGTTTTATCTTCATTGATAACATCCAGTTACATCATGTGACTGATTATTAACAGTAGGCCAAAAGAATCCTCGGTAGTTCCCTAACTCCTCTCGCTACCATACAGGAAATTCCTCTACAGTTCATGAGCACCACTGAAGCTGTTTCTTCCCAGCTGGGGGTGGGGGGGGGCTGAGAATACACTACAATTAATACCTGCATCCGCTACAACTGCCAGCAACATGACTGAAGTGAGTACTGATCTTACTAGTGCGTCATCTGCAGCTGATGTTGTTTATACAGATCCACTGCTTTTGGATTTCACCAGTCCTGTCGCTGTACCTGAGGCACCAGTTTTTCGATGAACTGATTCTGGGTATTATGTGGGTCAAGAGGATTTTTCTCCTGACTCTTTCGACACTTCTTCTGTTGTCGACACTCCTCCTACACAGATCTGTGTTTTCTTCTCATGGCTGAAACACACTTATCTGGCCCCACCTTGGATATATGTTTGGATAACACTTTCCTTGGTTTTTCTATTCCTGTGGATTGGATTTGTGATTGTTTTTTTCTTGCTGATTAATGGCCATTACCTACCAGAGCGCTGTGATACAGAACTGGTCGATGAGGTGTTGACACCTCACTCATCTTCACATAAACTGAAAAGAGACTTGTCCCTAGTGAACATTTCCGCTGTTCCAGTAACTGATGGAATTGTTTGGGATAAAGTTCCCTTCGATATATTTGGTCTTATGGAAATTCTGCAGATACCTTATATGTTTAGGGTTTCTATGGGTGATGTAATTGTACCCGGGTTACATTCGGATGATTGAGATGTTGAAACTGTAAACTCCATGATCTCGGAGCTTGAATACTATACTGTTTTTGAATCAGAAGCTCTGTACTTAAATTCCACTAACTATGGTGAAATGTTCTGTTACCATCATTATGGACATTCCTATTTATATTGAGTTAGTGTTCAACGCACACTTTTTTATTACACACAATGGGAACATTACCCCACTCCCCCACAAGGCAGCTCAAAAACATACAAAGATAAATTTACATATTTTTCTGTATATGACACATCGGACCCGAAGTCATATCATTTCAAACATATCCCCATACCACGAAAGAAGTATATGCTTACACAAACTAAGCAAATATACACAGATGCATTTGTTACCCAATTATCTGAAAAAGCCTATGATTATTTGAAGGATACCATTGCCATGAAAACGATTTGGGGTACCAAGCCTTTTCAGGTTCAGGGCATAGACACCTTATTCCGAGCCTGCTTAATTGCAACAAAAATTATTTTTCTGAATGAAACCGTTCAGCAGACTACATGTCTGAGACTACCTAAAATTAAAGGCATGAATGCATCAAATATTCCTTTCATTGCCCACTTTGAAAACTGGCAACATTTAACAAATTACTCTGAAGAACAGCTCAATAGCATATTGCAAAATGGCATATTTAATTCCACACTCTCAGATCCTCACGGTTGGTTATTGTGGCCAGTAGAAACAAATGGTTGTAATGCTCTTTTTTTTAATTCCACACCATGGTTTAAGGCAAGCAGACCTGACCCCTGTTATTCCCACTCTCAGCATTCAGGTATTGTCACAAGGGGTTGGCAGAATACGTGGAGTATTACTCCATGGAATTCAGCGGAGTTAAATAAAAACTTGTGCGATTCCGTGAGGTTACGCCCACCCATAGTTTGTTTGTGTGCCTCTTACATGATTGAGAAGGGATGTAGTGTGCCACCCTACAGTATGTCAGATGAAAGCACAGAGATTTGGCTGTGCGTGCATGCATCAGCAGCAAGGTATCAGAACAAACATAGCATCATTACCCCAAATTATTCCAGTGACTCCAAAGTAAGTCTGTGCTCTTGGCGTTGCCCCACCACAGTGCCCTGCAGGTGCATGAAGTTAAGACTGTGCCAATAGGTTTTATGCCTTTTTCGTGAGGCAAGAAACACATGAATTTTATAAATAACGTACGTGGTCTGGTGCTCATAAAACAACTGCAATCTGTGCATTTGCTACTTTTTCAGAAAGTTCTGACTACCCAGGATGCTTCTTGAGGGTTGCCCAGAGCAGGCGGGTGAAGCAACCGTAGGTACTTACAAGAGGACCATGGAGATATGTGCTGTTTACATTAAACTTGCGATGACGGCTCATCTGGGCAAGGAAGGAAGATGCTGTCATAAAGTTACTAAAGAAGGCATGCTCAAAAGCCACGACAGCTGCTTTTGGAAGTTTGTGCACCCCCCGCAGACCCTGCACTGACTAAACAAAAAACACTCCAAACCTGTCTCTGCTTCTGAAATCAAAGAAGCCTCATCCAGGGTACACCCAAATGATACAAACACTCACAGGGAGAACGTTTTCCACATTAAATATGAAATAAATATTCAAAATGTTATTCTTTAGTAAACAAAGGACCAACAGGATATTTCTGATGGAAAGTGAAAACAAATTTGAATTGCAAACTAAACAGTTCAGTTAAAATATACATGTATCATTTCGTTTACCACCATTTTTCTGCCTGAGGCAAAAGATAATTGTTTGTTGCTGGTAGGAAGCACGTTTGGGGTATTAAGTGGTTTAAAAATGTACCACTTATGGTTTCAAGAAGCGTTTACTATTCCTGCTGTGTGACAATTAATTTCAAATGAAACTCACCGTTGGAAGGAACTCTGCGCAGGCTGGGCTTCTCTCAGCCTTACAACACCCTGCCTGACTCAGAGAGGAAAGACAGCCCACCTTCCAGCACTCTTCATGTTTGGCTCAAAAATGCAGTTTTCCTGCCTGGACTCACTCTGCTCTTTGCCCAACGTAACACACACACACACATACTGCAGATGCGCAGGGCCGCCGTGGGACCGCTGAGAGCACACACAAAGCTCATGCCTGGTATTCCTGGCAGCAGCCTGGTGTGTGTCCTGTGCCCAACAAGGACCCTGACTCCACTGCAGCGGGCCAATAGGTCGGGAAGTTGCTGCAGTTAGCAGGCTGCATGTCTGCTGCGCACAAACCCACACACAAGAGCACATGCCTCACAGGATGAACCAGCACCACGAAAACCCGACCGCCCTGCCGACTTCTCTTCCGCATCGCATCCAACATGCAGCCAGTTAGAGTAGAGAGAGCTGTGTTTCTCCTTCCCTGACACACCCTCAATACTCCTCTGAGATATTCTGCAATTCTCTGCAGCTCTGCGGCTCCTCCTATTCCCCCAGCGTCCATTTTCTGAAGGTGTATGCATTATTCATGGACGGATCCACACCTTGCTAGGCCTAATCAGTGCCACTTTAATTGGAGGTTTGCTGGTAAACTCTGCTCTGTGGCGCTGGGCTGAGTTTTTGCCAAACTCTGCACTCCAAGCAGAGGGCAGTGTGGCAAAACCAGCAAACTCCGCCGACGGAGTGGAGTTGACCTCCTTGGCTAAATGGTCTCCACCTATTCGGTGGGGAAATTGTGTCAACAATGGTTGGGACATTCCAAACTGTCTGCAGTAAAACAACATCTTTCTCTTCTTTCCGATCACATGACTGTCAATGTGCCAACAATGAGGTCTTCTTTACTGGAAAGAAATGAGACTCTTCTGTCGGAATTCACTTGTTTGTAAACAGGTTACCAATAATGGTGCATGTAACACGTCGGTAGCTAATTTGGCCTGTTTTCTAAAAGGAATACCAGCCCCTTCAATTGTCCCCCTTATTCAAGTTCTTTCAAATGAAAGCTATTTAATGTTAAGTGATCAATATTGCTGTGGAATGAAAGCTGGCATCCCATATATTTCATCGGTTTCCTAAAAAGGGACTTGCTGCAACAACATGCTCTTCCCTCCCAATCAAAGTGGTTTTGATTGCTTGTTGTGGCCTTCCAACTCAACTTTGAAGGCAGACTTTAACAAGCTAAGCAGACTCAAAGCACTATTGTTTCAAAAATATGTAGCACTAACGATATTATTTAAGAAATACGCTGCACATGTTTTTATTATTGGGTTCTCCTTTCTGGGACTGAATATTTCATACAAGGTCGAACAACACCATGCCCTGTTTTTTCTGTGAACAGTTTGCAACATAGCTTGCCATTTAGACTACGGGTGGGCGGAGCTCACAGAGTTCTACTCTGCGGAATTACGCTGAGTTATCTAAAAACTCTGTGAAATTCCGCAGAGTTCCGCATGCAGCGGAATGCCGCCCGGTGCTATTCACTGTCACATAAACTACACAGAACAGTGTTATCTGCTTGCTGGTGTGGGTAATCAAAACCCCCTAATTGAGACATTAGAAGAAATAAAGAAAAACACTACAAGAATTTCCTTTAAAATCCTCAGCATTATAAATAAAGCTTTCTGGGGCACCATTCCAGAATCGAGCTGAAATTGGCTACTCGTTATGCTCCTGTCAGGAATGTTAGAGCAGACAGTGCTCTGACAATTGTTAAACTGAAATCCTAGTAGGAAAAGCACAAAAGTATTTTTTGGGTGAACATGGACGCACTGCTTGGAACCCATCACTGGTAAGAGAGGGAAGCCATTGGATTTTCAGAAAACCCTTCAAACATGAGTGGTTCCAAAAAACCTTTAAATGTTAACCTTTTATTTCAGAATCAGTCGACAGAGGTCTCCTCCTACTGGAGGCACAAACAGAAAAAATGACATTGGAATTCTAGCACACAGACCCTTTCAGTGCGACTTACACTATAGCCTTATAGCCCGGGCTATACCAGCCATTAAAGGCCAGCTCCAGCGTTAATAGCCCGAGCCGAAGGCGAGGGCCTTTAACAAGGGAGCGGGACTTTAATGGCCGGTATAGCCCAGCTACGGAGGGCTATAAGGCTATTAGAACATTCTGCCACTAGAGGGCAGAATGTTCTAACAAATAAAACATAGGCCTCTCGGAGCGTGAGGGGGTTTAAATCCCCTCGGGCTCCAAGAGGCCTTTGAAACACAACATTGGAATGGTGCTTTGCAGGCTTTTACCGGCCCGTAGAAGCTCGGAGCACTCCATTGTATTCAATGGAGTGCTCCACATTCCAATGTTCTAATAAAATAATAATGTACAGAAACATACCTACTTACAGTACAGTGACAGTTGAGTCAGAGCAAGTTTTGTCAGCGAGAGTGAGAGCATGGTAGGGGCCAGAATGAGGCAAGACTTAGGGCTTGATTTAGGAGTTGGCAGTCCTGGGACCACTGTGCTTTTTGGTGGTCTGACCACTCGCATACCTAGCGGACTGACTGCTGAATTAGGATGCGGGTGGTAATACCGCCATAAAACCACTGCAAGACCGCCACCATGATCTCAGGTCCCACGGCGGCGGCAAAGTGGCAGTGTATGGAGATGGTGCTGGCATAAGCACCACTATGGGGATTACGATCTTCCTTCCCGCACCTTTTCATGGTGGGAAGCCCGCCATAAAAATGTTGCTGGGAAGAATCGTAAGGGGCCACAAACAGGGCCCCAGGACGCTTCATCACAGTGGGTATAGTGGCTGGAGGCACTGTGCAACATGCACAACATGGTGCATGGCAACAGTGCGCACACAACAGTGGAGGCACTGCAGTGTGGCGGCATTGCCTTCTGGCTTTGTAGACGAGCCGAAGCATGCCTCTGCCTCAAGACTGCCGCAGGCACACCGCCAACCCCATGGTGAAGTCATAATCTGGCAGTCGGCATGCCGCCAGCTTGTCGGAGGTTTCCCAACCGCCGCGGGCCGGCGGTGTGCACGCCAACTTTCAAATAAGGCCCTTAGTTTGCATTGTGTTATGGTTTTAAATCATGACAAAATGAGTATTTCAGGATTTTGCAAACTTAGACACGGAGGCGGAAATCAGAGAAGGGCATTCAAGATGTGAGGACATGTATGTGGAAAGGCAAGCCCAGAAGAGGTTGAGGTGGAGTTCGGCTAAACGTAAAAGCGGGATAGTGGGTCATAAGTTGTGCGGGATAGGGAGAGGCCGTTCCTTGTTTTGCAAACAACCTAGGGAAGTGGTGTGTGGCAGGCAGTAGGTGGTGAGGAAAGCATAGTGTGTGCAGTAAAATTGATAATTTTATAAAGGCGTGAAAATGCAAATTCGGAAGTCCCCTTATTAGGCTGCTAACACTGTCCAGCTTACTTACCAGCTCCTGGCGGCCTTCTCCTGCAGTCACAGCAACACCTCGAGCAGCAGCACCAACTCCTCCTCTCCGGACTCCCGGAACTGCCAGGAGGACCCCGGGGGGTGTCCGTCGCCAGAGCTCTTCCTGCTGGCCACCGCCCTTGGAGTGATCTCTGCCGCAGCTCGTTTCCTGGATACACCATCAGTGCAATGAACAATCATGACAGAGGGTAGCTCTTGGATGTTCACACTACCACGTAGGAGTGTGAAATGCATTTTAAAAATGGTGAAAAAATTGTGTTGGCCCTAATTGGTTGAGGGCTTGCGGTGTTCATTAGCTATCGGGCTTTGAATGCTTATGATTGGTTGTTCTTTTAAAAACTAAAGTAAACATCAAACCCAGTTGTTCATTGGTTGTGAATGATGCCCAGAGAGTTAACGTGACCAGAACAAAATTAGCTTTCTGCAGCAGAATGTCCTCCCATTTTGTCAATGGACTGGTTCTCTGGAGTTTCACTTGGTGCCTGTGCGAATGCTAATCCCATTGAGTAAGCTGGTGAACTAGGACTCAAGTACATAAAAGATCCCTTTCATCAACGTAATTGCAAAGGCCGACTTTTCATCAGGCAGCCAACCTAGTTCTTCTAGGGTGGGTGAGAGCACTGGTGATCTCCGCTCTGCCAGTGGCTGGTGAGTTTTTTGCCGAAACTAAACGAACTCCGCCAGCGGAGTGGAGTTCACCAACCACCCCTTATTTAGACACAACACAGAGGAACAACTGCTGTTTTCAAGTGAGACCCCTCTTATCATATACACAAATACTTATCTGTTGAAAACAGAGAGGAGGATTCTTGCAGAGGGGAAAGGTCCCAGGACAGACGTGCTCGCTTTGAGCAACCTGAGATACAGACCACCTAACTACAGATGCCAGGTATGGGGGCCGGTTCTAATCCCAGGGATCTCTGATATATCACCATGCTCATTTAGTGAGTATAGGCTTAGGCAGATGTATCATTCGGCATGATAGGGCTTTTTATTGTATATAGTGTGCTCGTAATGCTGATTACTTTGCTCAGCTGTATATGTTTTCAATTGCAGCACAGTTGCTTCATGATAGAGCACAATACTTTCAATAAATATTGTAAACTTTCCTTGTGTCTTTCTGTTGTTTTATTATGGTCATGCATGAATGAGAAAACGAAAGGTGATGTTCTGTTTCTGTGGATCCCCAGAGGAATAGAGAGTGTTCTGGGGTGCCTATTTACCTGTTACTCTGGAATGGTGAGGAGGGCAGGTAAGGCACTATGAGCTCGTCAGATTTGGGCCCATAAGTACTGATGTTGTATGGTGACTCAGGGGCATATGTACAACAAAACGTTGGAGCGTGGAGCTGTGCCAAATTTGGTAAAGCCACGCTCTGACATTTTCAAAATGCAGAGATGCGCTGTATTTACTACAATACGATGCACCCCTGTATTTTCCCTAGCACTGGCATTAAAATTGACTGGCTAGCGCAATGCAGGCACCCTTGCACGAAAGTACAAAGATTCCTGCATTGCAGGGAATGATAGTTTATGTGCAGGAAGGTTTCCCTTCCTGCACATAAGCAATCCATTATGGCTATTTGTTACTTCTGAAAGCAGCACACATAGAAGTAGCAAGTCATCATTATTTACTGATTGTTTATGTGCAGGAAGGGACACGTTCCTGCCCATAAACAATCATTAATGGCTTTTTGCAGCACACATAGAAAAAGCAAAAACGAGGCGAAATAAAAGCATTTCTCTTCATGCGCCATTCCAACGCCTGCTTTTGCATGACGTTAGTTTTTGGCACTGCCACAGATTTACACCTCCTTGTAAATCTGGGACAGTGTCAAAAAGCAATGGGTGTTGCAGTGGAACATCCACAGCGACACCCATTGCACGCCCCTTTCACGCAAATACCTGCTTGAAAGGGTACCATATTGACAAAGCCGTTTTAAGGAACAAAAAGTGGCTTAATGCCATTCTGTAAATATGGAGCAGGGCATTGTCCCACAGGAACGTAGTTAAAAGTGACATTCCTGTGGTCCAATGCCCTTGTAAACATGCCTCTCAGTCCCTACATTCTGACATCCTGTGATCCCAGGCATAGTTCTGTTTCCAAAGAGAATCCCTGCAACACCACTTCGGCTTGGCATTTAAAACCACTTGTCAAATGATGGAGCTCAGATTTCACCTATAAGATTTATGTATTACTATATGACAAAAAGCTGCTTTAAGTTTCAGACACAAACTGCATTTTTTAAAATGGCACGCAGAGTTTTGGTGCAAGTGAAAACATGAATGAGGCCTGCTTAGATGCTTAATGAATCAGTTAACCATGCTCATTTATTTAATTCATGGTTGTTTAATTGTGTTTAGTTTAGATTTGACCTCACTATAGAATGTTCATTTAATTTATAAAATGTGTTTGGAACTTTCAAAGTAGCATATATTTGTGCTGAATTAACACGCATTATACAGTGTAGAAATGCTGAATTTGCTTTGGCAGGCTCAGCTCACTGCGGCCTTCGGCGTTGAGATAAGAAATGGAATGTGCTCTTTCCTCCCTGTTCCTCCTGTCTCATGAAAAGACCTTTCTTATAATTTACGCCTCCTGTTTCTGTCTCTTCATGAAAAGACCTTCGTTTGTAGCATACTTTTATCTCCATGCAGTTGTTTAAACAAAGCTTACTTCACTTTATAACATAGAGTGGAAACTGCAAAGCGCACATTTTTCTTCTTGATTATTATAATATGTATTCTCTGTTTCTGCATCATTAATACTTTTTGTTGGAGAAAATGTAATTGTTTTTAGGATGTTAAGAGATAAAATCATTTAGCACAAGACTCAAATGTGTTACAAGAACTCGCCTGATTGATGACGTGTCCAGTCAGTCCATGGTGTGTCGATGTGTTCTGAAGCTCCAATTGGACAAGCCACGAAGACCAAGTCATGTGTTTTTTTTTGTTAGAAATATTGGTTGTGAGCTGAGAGGTGTGGGGGCTTTTTCCTTATTTTTGCGCTTGCAGAAAGACACTCTTTTTCAGAGTTCTGCGGAGAGAGAGAGAGAAAGGAGGGGCCATGGTGCAGCGCCTGTTGTGTAATACAGAGAGGCTGAGGCAGACGAGCGCAGAGAGATCAGCTGAGAGAACAGGACAGGTTTAGATGCTAAAACCCTAAGGGGCATATTAGCAAGGAATAGCGATATTTATCGCTAAACGCGCTTAGCGCGAATCCTGTTAACGCCGCCTATCGCTGGAAAATATCGCTGAGATAACACCCTATTAGTAAGGTTTATCTCCATAGCGATAATATTTCCAGCGATAGCGGCAAAATGCGAGAATATCGCTGGAAAACCAGCGATATTCTTGCATTAACGCTAAGGTGGATTCAGCATTAGAATCCACCTCCTATACCTTTAACAGGTAAGTCATAGTCAGTAGCAGGTGTTAAAATCTAGCGATAAACGCGCTTAGCGCAATTTATTTTATCGCTTCGCCTGCCTTGATAATAGGGGTTATTGGTGTTAGCGACTGTTTACAGTCGCTTTTAGTGGGGAACGCCTACCTTGCATGTCATTAGCGATAAATATCGCTGACATGCAAGGCGATGTAATTCCCGGCCTCTAACGCCTGAAAGCTGTCGCTAACGCCTGTTAGCGACAGCTTGCTAATAGGGCGTTAAAAATATCGCCGATTTAGCGGCAAAAAGTGCCGCTAAATCGGCGATAAAGCCCTTGATAATATGCCCCTAAGTTTTATGCTTTGACTAACTGGTTTGCAAAGACTTATTTGTCCTGTGCATTTTATTTCTCTTTATGGGAGATTTTTGCTATTATTGATTTAGCATACTCACTCTTTGCATATATTTTTCCTGAAACTCTTTAAAGAGTTCTGACTGACATTTTATGCCTCATTTCCCATAAAATATGGATTCCTTCCTTTATAGAGCGTTTTGTATGCATTCTATAATTTGTACTGTATTAATTCTATTTTTCCTATTTTTAATTCTGTAACCTGATTGATATTTGACTAATGAATAAAGAGTCAGAGAACCTTGACTTTGATTAGAAAATAAAACCCTTTAAAACTACTCACAACTAACCCTGGGCAAAGCTCTACGCTACGCTCGCGTAGTTTGCGAAGTTTGCGCTACTTCGCACAACGCGAATTGCACGTAGCACAGTGCAAACACGCGTAGCGAACGTAGCGTAGTGCAGCGGTCATTTTTTGCTTGCTCGCAGTCCTCAACGTCAAGTTGGCGACCGCGAGCAAGCAAAATGACATCCCGGCGAGACTTTTCCTCGTTCGCGATCAGCAACATCAAGTTGCCGATCGCAAGCGTGGAAAATAAACCTCCCGGCGAGATTCTCAACGCGGGAGGTCAGGTTTCTCATTGCGAGTGGTCGCGTATGCTCGCGACCGCTCGCGATGAGAAACTACCAGTCCGCGTTGAAAGCTGCCGCTCGAGTAAAAATCTACTCGAGCGGCAGTAAAGACAGCTCGTACTGTGCAAGATGCCGTTTTCAATGATTGCACAGTGCGGACAAGCATCCGGCACTGTGCAATCATTGCGAACAGTGCACTACGCAGTTCGCATAGTGCTACGCGTAGCTCGCGTAGTGCGAACTGCACTTTGCGTAGCTTCGCGTAGCACTACTTCGCGAACTACGCCCATCTCATTATTGCCTTAAATATTTATTTGCATCTGATTTTTCATGTTTATGCAAAGCCTCTTAATAGTGATCACACGGTGGCAAAGTTCCATCGCCTTAAGCGGAAAACAAGAGGTAATGATATTTTGCATTGAGAAATTACAGTGAAATTTCCGCTCCATCAGTTTTGGAAGCAGAGGATGGTTAAACACCATCACCAAAAGGAGCATAGTTTAGGTTAATGCCTAAATAGCGCTACAAAATAATTGCCCAAGTTAGATAAATGTCCAGATCCTCAAAAAGTCCTGATTCCTGATTCCAATCCCCAGAACTTGAAGACTGGCAAAGCGGTACTGGAAGGTAATGCGAGAAGGCGATTGCTGGAGTGGTTTGAGTATTAATAGGGTTGTGAATTGTTGTTAATGTGTTAGATGGTATTATTAGTAGTGTTGAAAAAATAGTAAGGTTTTGACTGTTGATGAAATTTTGCTCATTTTGACTTGATGGTTTTATTGATTAAATTGGTAATTTCATAGAACAGAATTAATGATTTTTGTTACTAATATGAAAAGTTAGTGTCTTTGTTTTATGTAGTCTGGAAGTACAGGTACGGAGTTGCCTAAGATCCCGGGATGTTATTTAAGCCTCAGGGGCAGAGGAATAGTGTGGAAAAGTATCACACTGCGGACGTACTTTGTCTATCGTTGTAATATCGAACAGTGAAAGGCTGTTGATGTTATTTTAGGGACTTACTCTGTTCTAAGGAGAGTGTATGAAATAGTGGAAAGTCCGCTTCTGAAACTGTGGCCTTATCCCCAGAGGAGTACCAAGACCTCTTTTCACTTGTTTGGGAGTAGAGTGACGCTGGTTGTTATTTTACTGGAAGTAAAAGGAATCTTTTGGAGTAATTGAACTATAACTTTATTTTGTGGAGCAGACAAAGTAGCAGCGTTTTGTGTTGTTTCTAATAAGAATTTATTTAAAAAAACTTTGTAGTACATTGCTGTATTATTTTGTGAAGGGAGGGTCAGTAGCAGGAGTTAAACTGACTGAAAATGAAACTGATAGCATTGAAGAAAAGAAATTGCATTAAAATATTCCTGAAATAAAATTGTTTAAATGTTTTAAGAAACTGTTGGGAGGTAAAGTGAAAAATTCGTTTTTAATTGGTGATGCTCCTGAAGGAACACCTGTGTATTTTATGTCTACCAATTTGCGACAAAATTCATGTATGTGGGTTCACCAATGGTGCAAGATTACTAAAAAAAGAGGGTCCTTTCAGATTTCCAAAAGATGGTACTTTTGAATTGCAAATTATTGACAAATTAAGGGAAGTGTTATGTAAAATAAAGACACCATCTAGAGCTGCACAGTTTGAAGCTTTAAGCATGTGGGAAAAGACAGCAAGAGACAAAGAAAGTGAGGATAAAAAGGTAAAGCACCAGATACAGGAGAAGGGAATTAAAGATGACAAAAAGCTTCAAATGAATAATGATTCAGGGGATGAAATATTGGATGCATTATTAACTGAGTGTCCACCACCTTATGTGGTCCCCACTAAAAATACTGATAATATTGTACCAGTAAGTACTACAGTGGCTAATGCTTCTGTTGAACCAAGAGAAATACAGATTGAGAGAATTGTGCAGACTTTTCAGATTGACCCACCATCTGTTGATTCAGCACTGGCACTGATATAGTGATTGTGGAGAGGTGTGGTGCAGCGGCCAGGGCAGCTGACTTCGGAGCACAGGGTTCACGGTTCGATCCCCGGCTCCGGCGGTAGCTCAGCTCAGCACCATGTGACTCTGGGCAATAGCTCACTTAATTTCCACGACGGCCCCCAGCGCCTTGAGACCCGTAAGGGTGAGTAGCTGCGCTATATAAAAACGGACTTACTTACATCTCCAGGTGTTACTGCTTCAATTGTGACTGATTCAGTACAAATACTTCAAGCTGCAGATGCACAGACAGTGCGTAGACAAATTGTGACTGTCCTAATTAATATTGTCCCTACTCAAAAAGTTCAAAAAGGTGCAGAAGGGGGGCGTGCCCACGCAAGATGGCCGATCGGACGTGAACCGCATCGGCTCCGTCGCCTCAAGGCTGTCGTGGGCTTATCTATAGCCCCAATGTAGCCTAAACGCAACTCAACAGGAGTTCTTAGCCACGGGGGCAAAAGTGATCAAAGCGGAATTGGCAGAAAATCAGCCGCGGCTGCAGCTGAGCACGGCTCGCGGAGACGAGAGGCGAGGCTCAAGAAGGCGGCGCGCGGCCGCATAAACTGCTCCGGAGCTGCAGACCTGGAGTAAGGACAGTGTCGCGGGCACCGCGTTGCTACCCGACTCCCTGCGCCGCCGCCTGCATTAGCGGAGAGGACGCGGACGGGTAGATGCCTGCGGTTCTACTTACCACCGAGAGGCCCAGCAATGAGAGCAGCGGCTGAGCGTCTGGCAATGATCCGGTGCGGATGAGAGGCTCCTGATTCACTGGAGGTAGGCAAGGGCTCCTGCCTCATATTACAAGCCCAAATCACCCGCGGGAGGCAGCTAGAGGACATGGAGGGCCCGTAATGCAGCAGCAAGGTAGCGGGGAGCCCTCCTTTAACAGTGCCTGACTCCAACATGGCGGACTCAGGCCTACGAAGCGGTTTTACCATGCCCACGCCACTGATACAGGCTTGAACTTTACTTGGCACCCAGCGCAGGCACAGACGCATAAAGATACTAAAGGTCGGGGGCTGCTCGCCTCCAACTGGACACCAGGAATAAGCTGGGAATGCCTGACCCTAAGATGGCCGCCGCAGATTTGTCTTCCTCATAAGCATTCTTTCCCCCTTTGGGGCTGTGGGATCCAGCATTTGTTTATGGGGCCACAGGGCCCTTCAAGAGAGCGAACACAGCGGCACAAGGGGAACATTCAGAAGAAGATTGGGAGTCTGTGGAAGCGCTGGTTCCTATTAGACACCGCATCTATGCCACCTAAGAAGGTGACCTCTAAGGTGTCTAGCTACTTTACGCCTGCGGAGAAGACTCAAGCCCAGGAGAAAGAGACCCCTGATCCAGTCATGGCCCTGACCAAGGAAGACCTGCTCAGCTCTTTAAAGGACTTTAAGGCAGAACTCCGCGCTGAACTAAATGGAGACCTCCAGGCCTCCATGGCTCAATTGAAAACTGATCTCTCCGAAAAAATGACCTCTCTACAACAGGACGTGGACTTCATCGGTACAAGACTGTTAGACACAGAGTCCCAAACCCAGGAGCTCGACAAGTGAATGACGATCACGGAAGACAAGGTACAATTCCTACATTCGCAACTCCAACTGGCCATGTTGAAGAATGAGGACCTGGAAAACAGCTCACGGCGCGAAAATATACGCATTAGGGACCTGGAAGAGGGGGCGGAAGGTCCAGATTTAGAGGCATTCGTGGAAGGCCTTTTTGCAGAGATACTGGGGCCTAAACGTTTAAAAATTAAAATCGAGAGGGCGCACAGGGTGGGTCCAGCTCTACCGGGTGAGAGACGTCGCACTCAAGATGTCCTTGTCAAACTCCATTCCTACAAAGTCAAAGAAGCTATCCTACAGGAATCCAGAAAGAAAGACTCCATCACCTTTCAAGGATTTCAAAGTGTCCTATTCCAAGACCTGGCGCAGGCGACCCTGCAGAGACGACAATCCTTCAGGCCTCTCACGGAGAAGCACCGACAGGTCCAAATACGATATCGATGAACTTATCCCTTTGGGCTAGCGTTCAAATATAAAAACAAACAGCGTCATGTCACAGAGCTCAAAGAAGGCATGGAGCTCCTCGAGATTCCAATGCCAGACGATGAGGCGGCTAGCTCGCAGTGAGGCAGAAATGCCCCCTCTCGGTCCAATTCCACAAAATGGGAAACAATCCCTTAAGGGCGCTCATCCAGGTCCTGATTCATGGACAGCCGAGGGAAAGGAAGGTTTGCCTGCAGAAAGACACTCACGAGGAGGCCTGATACTTGTGTAGGTAGGGACCCACACCACGTGGGATGGTAAAAGGGCAGGAGGACACCGCTTTGAATGAACTTTAATCTACATCAGCATACAGGAAGGAGGTGATCGACAAAGAATGAACCCGTGCTTAAACCGAACATTGCCTATGGGGGGCACCCACGACAACGAGGAGTGGTCGACATCCTTACGACACAGAACTCAGGAATGCACTGAACTTTACGGTCGCTTGACAAGAGGCGACACATAGACTACGGTTGACGAGAGAGCAAGGGGTCCGGGAAAGGGTATGATATACCCCACATTTCCCAGGTGTGGTCGTGAAGCACACAACTAGGACTCCCGCTCCAACTGAATTAGGTTACGTTGGATATTGCTACTGACACAGCAAGGAGATGGGCGAGGGCCGGAACCCCGGCTTGCCGCTCTTCAAGAGAACTGTCGTAACAGCAGGACACGTAAGGGTCCTGCGGACAAACACTGTTACTTGTTTTAGTTATGTTTTAAATTCAAAGGGAGGGTTCGGGTGGAGGGGTGGATGGTGGAGAAGCAGAGGGAGAGGGGGGGGTGAGACACTGCCACATCACAGGGAGATCTGTGTTGTCGGAGGAGCAAAGACATTGGTTAGCGGTAAAGGGCAGGGAGGGAAGCTATGGAATATCCAGAGGGGGCATATGGCGAAGGGGCGGGGATACCTCATAGAATGATATTCATCACTACGTGGAATGTGAAGAGCCTGAACTCGCCGACCAAGCGGCAGAAAATTTGGAAGTACCTGGAGGGCCACCAATTTGATGTGGTGGCGCTCCAAGAGACGCACCTTAAAAGGTCGGAAGAGTTGAGGCTTAGACACAAAAACTATTCACTTATATACAGGTCATCCGCTCAAACGAAGCATAATGGGGTAGCATTAATGTTTCACAACAAAATAAAATTCCAGACTGAAGGCATCCAGATGGACAAAGACGGACGGGTGGTAATGGCAAAAGGGAAGCTCAGGGGTAGATCTGTGACATTTGTTTCGGCCTATGTCCCTAATTCGGGACAAGCGACATTTGTGAATTCACTACTGAACAGGGTGAGTGGAATTGCCGAGGGTCACATAATTGTAATGGGGGACTTTAACCTCACTTGGCATCCTACAGACGACAGTTCTCAGCCGCACAGGTCCACGGGAGGCAGATTCCCTATATCCCTGAAACAAGCTTTTTTAAATCTGGGGTTCTTTGACACATGGAGATTTCTTAATCCCTTCACCAAAGACTACACGTACTTACTGCAGACTCGACTATATCTTCATGTCCCAGGACCTACAGGGCTCCCTCCAGGGAGCTAAGATCCTTCCTATATCTCTTTCTGACCATAGTCCAGTGACCGCGGGCCTGAACTGGGGTGGGAAGACGCAGGGACTCACGAAATGGTATTTCCCTGCCTCACTGACGCGGGACAAGTTGCGCCGCGATGAACTACGGCTAGCGATTAAAGACTTCTTCCATACAAACGACCCGGTTGACACATCTCCCCAGAACAATTGGGACGCTTTTAAGGCGGTCATTCGGGGGAAGTGTATAGCAATGGTATTGGCGCTAAATAAGGAAAGGGCAAAGGAGCGGGAGGACCTGGAGGCGGCACTATCCCAAGTGGAAAGGGAATACAAACAGAACCCCACACGCAGCCTTAAGCGCCAGCTAGGTTCTCTCAAGGGAAAACGGGGGGCAATCTACACAAACAGAGCTGAATTCACCCTGCTCTGCCTTCGCCGGAGTGCTTATGCACAGGGTAATAAGGTGGGCACGCATCTGGCGAGACAGCTTAGGGAAAAAAGGACGAGGGAGTTTATTGGAGGAATTCACAAAGAGGGGGAGGGGTTAGAATTAGATGACAGGGGTAAAGCCTCTTTGTTTGGCGCTTTTTACCAAGATCTCTATAAAGCGACGCCCCCTGACATTACGGAACAGAGGGATTACTTAGACTCGCTCGCTCTCCCTACGATCTCAGAAACTTGGAGAGACCAGCTAGATGCCCCAATCTCAGAAGAGGAAGTGCGACTCGCAATTGGAGCGCTTAAACCTCATAAGTCCCCGGGGACGGACGGACTAACAGCCCTCTTTTACAAGACGTACGCACCCGAACTACTGGCTCATCTGACAGTCCTATTTAACGACATAGCAACGAGACAGGCGGTCACCCCCACCATGGCAGAGGCACTCATCACAGTAATCCCAAAGCCGAGGAAGAACCCACAACATTGCGCCTCATATAGGCCGATAGCTCTCCTAAACCTCGACGCTAAGCTTTACTCAGCTATTTTAGCGACCCCTTTAGAAGATCTACTCCCTGACATTATCCACCCGGACCAGTCCGGTTTTATAAAAGGGAGACAGACGCGTGATAACATCCGCAGGACGCTCCATCTCATCGAAAAAGCCAGCAAGTTCAAGATTCCAGCGATCGTGTTGGGCATAGACGCGGAAAAAGCCTTCGACAGTGGATTAGCATTTCCTGTTTCTTATCCCTGGAGAGGTTTGGCTTTGGGGATAAGTTTTTACGAATGGTACGAGCCAATTATTTAAGTCCACACTCTAGAGTTCAGGTTAATGGGGTAAGTTCAGCATTCTTTGAGCTGGGTCGAGGAACAAGGCAGGGGTGCCCTTTGTCCCCTTTGCTGTTCGCTCTGAGTATCGAGCAGCTGGTGGCCAGGCTTAGGACGAATCCAGACATTCAAGGGATTAGATTTGGGGGTGATGAACATAAGGTGTCACTATTTGCGGATGACATCCTGCTAACCCTCACGGCTCCTAGAATGTCCCTCCGAGCATTACAACCGGAGTTAAAAATATTTGAGGGAGTGGCAGGCTTCCGGGTCAACTTCTCTAAATCTTCGATCCTTAACCTAACACTATCGGAGGGGAAGAGGCTACTAATTCAGGAGGAATCTCCATTCGCATGGGCTAAGCACAGTTGGACTTACTTGGGAATTCAGATTACCCCATGTATAGCAGGACTTTTCCAGGCGAACATCCCTCCCCTACTTAGACAGGTAAAACAGGAACTACAGCGATGGAAACCCCAGTTCATTTCGTGGCTGGGCAGGATTCATGCAGTCAAAATGACCCTTCTCCCTAAACTGCTCTACCTGTTCCAGGCACTCCCAATAGAACTATATAAAGATTATTTAAAAGGCATACGGTCTCTGATACTCCGCTACATCTGGCAAGATGGTAGGGCGCGGTTACCCTTCCACATGTTAAGGAGACCGAGAGAGGAGGGAGGGGTGGCTCTCCCAGACATCGAGCTCTATTATAAGGTGGCGCAGTTAAGGGTTATCACAGAATGGTCCATGCGGGAATCGGATAAGCACTGGCTCCACATGGATCGGGGCATTGTGGGCAGGACAATTTGGGATGTTTTGTGGAAAGCCAAAAAGGATAGGCCGGTTAATGCATATCTTAGCACTCCTACCAGGACCACGCTTAGGACTTGGGATGAGGTAAATAGGAGCAGGGGCTGGACCTCTTTTCCATCTCCCTATACCCCTTTACACTTTAACCCGGACTTCCCCCCAGCTCTAAAAGAAGGGCCATTCAACGCTTGGCGAGAGGGAGGATGTAGGATGCTTCCGATTTATTCCACAACTATGACATTCTCTCTTTTGATAATTGTCAGCAGGACTTTGGGGTGCCGCCCTCAGAGCGCTTTCACTACCTGCAGCTTAAACATTGGGCACTACACCCACAGTTTAGAGATGCGGCAACTAGAGACCTGACCCCGATAGAAAACCT
The DNA here is from genome assembly GCA_963921515.1 of Calotriton arnoldi. NCBI lineage: Eukaryota > Metazoa > Chordata > Amphibia > Caudata > Salamandridae > Calotriton > Calotriton arnoldi. The sequence continues at coordinate 1,660,504 of CAWUFW010003198.1, forward strand.
AGTGCGGAAAGCTAGTTCGACCAAGGGCACAATCTCTTTTTTATACAAGCTACTGGTTTCTACTACGATCGCACCACAGCCTCGATTCAAATCTACATGGGAACAGACCCTAGGACGGGAGACTACTGAAGGGGAATGGAAACACTTATGGTCAGGCATAGCTAAATTCAACCACTCCCTCGACTTGAGAGAGGCACATTACAACATTTTATTCAACTTACCTAGTACCTGCCAAACTTAAGAAAATTTTCCCCCTCACCTCCGATCTGTGCTGGAGAGGGTGCGGGGTTCTCGGGGACTTCCGCCACATTTGGTGGGACTGCACGACAATCAGACCATTCTGGGAAGAAATCCTGGCCCAAATGAAAGATATGTTATGATACCCTGTCCCTAACTTTATAGAGACGATCTTACTGGGCCTTAGAGATACCACACTAGAACACCAAACGAAGGCGGACAAGGCAATTATGTGGGCATGTTTGGGAGCAGCTAAAAAGGCGATAGCGGCTAATTGGAAGAAAAAAGAGGCACCCATATTGGCACAATGGCATTTTCGCTTATGGAAAATACTCATGATGGAGCGTATGGTGGACATTTTCAGGAACGAATATAAGAACTTTGAGTATAAGTGGGGACCACTGGTGGCATACCTCACAAAGGGGCTCCCGTTAGCCGTCTGTCCACCTACACTGAGAGGGCTTCACCTGTTCCAATTTTAGACTTGATAATAGGGTTCAGCAGATGGCTTTCAACGAATAACGGTCCGCAACTACTGAGACATCATACGAACACAATGCACTCCTCTGGACAGATTTACATAGTAGCAGGGAAGGGATGGGTCTGCTTCTCCACCACTGGGAGGGGGAGGGGAGGAGGGGATGTGAGTTGGGGCTCTTAATTAGTTGTATTTTTTCTTGATAAATGCCTTGGCATTAAGGGCTATTGATGAGCCACACTAGTAGATCATTCCAAAATCGTAAGACACTGTGTCAGAATTAGATATGAATAGCTATCGGAATGTTGAGATGGCTACTAGCCCAGAATGTGTGGATCTGTGTTTCTATCTAAATGCCAATAAACAGACATTTGACAAAAAAAAAAGCTGCAGAAGGAGTAATTATGTCAGGATTTATTTCAGAATCTCAGAATTCACAGATTATTGAACAAAAACTACCCCAGACAGTCCAAGCATTGAAAGATGGGGGAAATACGGTCTTTACAACACCAACAGCCCAGGATAAAATGAATATAATTGGAAATGGGATTTTTCAAACTTGCTTTGAGGAAGCAGCAGTGATTAAAAAGATAGAGAGTATGGGGGAACAAATGTACCCAGACCCCGAAAAAGAGAGACTGCTTAATGTTTCAAATTTAAAATTTTAACATGAAGAAATTAACAGTCCCTGCTGTTTAAATAATGAAAGTGTGAACAAGTGTCAGGATGATGAAGCAAATGAAACAATGAGTTCTTCAGAAATGCAATTACACATTGCAGAAATGGTGAAATATATTTTCAAATGCAATGGGTTTGAAAAATTAGGAGACAAGTGGGCAAGGAAACATGACAAGAAAAAGAAACCACCAGACCTAGCAAGGAAACTGGATAAAAAAAGGAAACCACCAGATCTAGTTGAGGAAAATAATAAGCAGGATGAGGGAGAAGCTTTTTGTTAGAAATTGGATCTCTGGTTGGCTAAGGCTTGCTCCAAAGCCAGGCAGAGACCACCACTCTAGTCAGGGCGAGGGAGTTACACGTCAAAGATAACCCCTGCTCACCCCCTTGGTAGCTTGGCACGAGCAGTCAGGCCTATCCCGGAGGCAATGTGTAAAGCGTTTGCGCACGCGCACAGCCACAACATCCCAGGCACACCACAAAAGGAACTCCACACAAGGTTATATCAAAAATAGCCTTTGTATTATCATAACACATTAGAATAGTACTCACATAATATACATGGTGTCACCTGGCACTAGGTCATATTTACAAGGGATTATTTACACCTGACAGGGCCAACTGGACCACTGTCAGAACCAGCACAAAGCGAACTTAGTAAAAGTAATACATCTCATAAACGTACAACCAGTAACCACTGGTAATCACTGTACTTAGCATCAGCCTGTAACATAAACCACATTATGCACAGTATCACATTTAGGCGCGGAATACATTCTGCGCCAACCTCACCAGCATAAACACATTATGCAATCATCTCAGAAGTCTAAACGCATTAGACAATAACCTCCTAATTATCACTTACATTAGGGGCATAAAACACAGTAGAGAATATCTCAAACCTAACCACAGTAGGCACAACCTCATAATCATAAAACCACATTTAGAGGTATAAAACAGGGTGCGTAAATCATACTACATGAATCACATTTCCTAGCACCACATAAATCACTGACCCTCCTGGCCAACTGGCCTTCTCTAAGGGGCTCAAATGCCCTATGTCCCAGAGTCAGGGCTGCTGCCTATGCAGCGAAATCCAATTGTGCGCACTTTGCGCAGGCCTAAACGTAGCAGCTGGCACTAAGTGCTGCACAGCTGTGAAAGTATGGGGCAAAGGAGTGCATCTCACTCCTAACTTAAGAAGACATGCCCCCAAAGCACTGTGGCCTAAACGATGCAGCTGCCCACTACTTGCTGGGCAGCTGTGAATATCAAAATGAGGCCTGGCACCACTGTGCCCTCTTATGCAAATGTGCGCAAAACGTTGCAGCTGCCCTCTGTCTGGTGGGGCAGCTGTGATTACACAAATAGGCCCTGCCACAACTGTGCCCTAGGGGCCTCACTGGGATGCCTTAAAAGAATGTGCCCCAACGTTGGAGAGGCCCGCAACGGCGGGTCCGCTCATGGCAGCTAGACACTGTGCCTTCACTGGCACCGACAACCTGTGCCCAGAAATGCCCCCAAGCCCCACTGGGGCCCAAAACAAAATAACCACTGCCCCTTTCGTTGGAGCGGCCCGCTGCCAGACGGGGCCGCTCTGACTCTGTGCCTCTCCCAGGCACCACGTAACTCGAGCCCCACTCACCGGCTGGGGCAAAGGCAGGACTCTCCTCTCTGCGCTGCGGGACCAGCAGCACTTCTCTCGCGGCGCGGGGCTGGAGCGGACACGGCGCTTCTGCCTCCTCTCCTGGTCACGCTGTGCCTGCCCGCGGGACTCCCTCTTCTCTACGGGGGTCCCGCCTGGAATACCTCTTGGTCGCGGCCAGCTCCGGTCGCCTCTCTTCACCCGAGCCCCCCTCCTGGGACCCGGGACTTTACGGCGGAGCCCGCAAGGCTCCAGACGCCTTTCCCCTCTTCTTGGCGGCGCCATCCAACGCGGGGCTCCCTCAGCTCACGGGAGCCCCGGACACTTCCGGCCGCACTTCTCTTCCCGCTTCCGTCCGTTAAGGCCCCGCCCACAACCAGGCGGGCCGCGGACCACGGCGGCGGTCTTCTCTCGGCGGAAAGGAGGGGTAGGCTCCCTCTTAGCTTAAATAAAGAGAGCAGCGGGGTGGGCACCCGCGTTGTAGGTCAAATAAGCGGGGTGGGCACCCGCAAGTAAAATATAAAAATAAGCGGGGTGGGCACCCGCTCGATCACGGCAATGTGGGGGGAATCCCTACGCTGGGGATTCCCCCAGGAGCGATGGGCAGCTCGACGCTGCTAGGCTCCAGCGCTCCCCTCTCCTAGGAGATTTGAAAGAAAGCGCACACGAGGCGCTGTAAGGCAGAAAAAGGTCCTGGGTCCTGGAAAACAATTCTCCCAGGTTCAAGGGGCATAGCTGGGCCCAGGGAGGCCAGCACACAGGGCCCTCCAGCAGGGAGGTAAGCCCCCATGGCGGTTCCTCCTAGGCCCCGGCAGCAGCAAGCCCCCCAGCAGGATTCAGGAACTGGACAAGAACATTTTCATGGGGTCACAGCCCCTATATTTATATGCCCTTTTCCTTTGTGACACAGCACAGGGCTTGGGGATACCAGTCAGAACTGGTTTAGGGGAGCTTTGGAGCACTTTGTTTTGGGCAAGCTCCTCTTCCTTTTCAGAGTGTAGGCTAGGGACATCAGACGCACCACAGGAGGTGGAGCCAGCATTGTAGAGGGAAGGCACAGCCCTATTCAGGTCCCAGGTGCAACTCCTCCCACCCATCTACATGGAGATCTCTCCATTCAGCCCTGCGCTGACTCACCCTGCCCCTCCTGGAGCCACACACACCTCCCAGCTCCCAGCCCCTGTCACTCACAAGCCAGAAATGCAATTCACATCAGGCAGGTAGACACAGAGCACACAGAAATGCCAACTTCTGGAAGTGGCATTTCTCTACCAGTCACCATAAATCTGCGCGCACCATTGCGCAGCATTTATTCTCACGAATTCAGACATACTAAACTTGACCACACTGCTCCTCTCATAACAGGAATTACCACTGACACACTCATCCTCAATGCATTCCTATGGGAGGGCAGGCCAGTCTCACCACACACGCACACAGCGCGCACGCACTTTACACTGGACCACAGTGCTAAAGTGCCCAGAGACTTAAAACTACTAACACCAAGTTACATATAAGGTAAAAAGTTTAGGGGTGAACCTGCCAAAAAGGGCCAAGTCCAACACTTTTGCTTACTCATTGAGAGAAATGGTGGGAGAAGTGCATGTTCATGTGCCACGGAACAAAAGTGAACTTGCAGCATTTCTGAACACATTCCCAAAATCTAGAGACAAGCCTATGCTGTGGTACCCACAAGTTGATGGATTTGTTGAAATTTCAAAGGAGTTGTGTATTAATTTGAAAATGATCTTTGACACTGCCAAGCAAACTGAAAAGTTGTTGTGCAAGGGCCAGATGAGTAGACAATGAAAAATGTTTGCAAGAATGCACCATCATTTTCTTTTGCTAAGGAGAAAAATGAAGCAGTGATTACTTTTCTGAAGGGCAGAGTGCCAGCAAAAGATGTTAATTGGGTACAGATTAAAAGAACAACACAAGAGCTAAAAGAATTGGTTCATGGGTTTTTTGAAAGTGTGTGTCTAGAGTTTCAACAACACAGTGGGAGAAAATGTCCTGATGCCAGTGGCATGAGATTCTTTGTGACTCAGTTGGTTATTGGATTAATGTTCTTTGATCAGATCAGTGTGCACGTACAGCAAATATTGGTTGGTTTGCAAAGAAAGCTGATAGATGTGAGTCTGAAGGATGAAGGGTACTATAGTGCTGGACAAGGAATGAAGCAGAAAGAGTTTGAGGAAAGACCTATGATGGTACAGAGGGAGTTCGCACAGAAATGTTTTCAGAATCAGTTGTTTGCAGAGAATGAAAGTGAGTTACAGTGTGTTGTTTCACAAGCAGAAATAAAAGGTGCTCAAGGAAGATTTGGTGTTTCACAGGAAAGAAGTAAAGGTGTTTTGGTTTGTGCAAATTCAGGTATGAATGGCGCAGTGCTGGAAAAAGTGTCCTTTTGCCATCTTTATAACAGATTTGAGCATTGGAAGAAGAAATGTAAATTTAAAAATGCGCAAACACAGAGAGAAATGCAGGTGCAAAATGTGCCAGCTCAGCAAATGCAAATGTCAATTCAGAAACAGGTACCAATGACAGGAGTTTTTCAAGCTCAGATGCTCCCACAAAATATGGAAAATGCACAAATTAATTTAAATCAGTTGTCCAGAGCAAATGTGAATTCTTTCCAGAAACAAAATCAGAATGCGTTTCAACAGGTTACTGTATTTGAGAAAGAGAGTTTTAGCCCAAACAATTCTGAAATTACCAAGTCCATTGTGAAAACAGTGGAAGGTCCAGACTTAGTTGTAGGAGCTTTAAACAGAGAAATTATAAACCCAGTTTTAGAGAAGGTTGCAGCAATAATAGGCCCATTTGAGAAAAGTTACCAATTTGTTGTTTGTGACTCAGGCCGGACAGGGAAGCATTTGTTTTGCAAATTAAACAGCACAGATTACTGTACACCAGATGATGTTAAATATCAGATTCCTGATGAGGATGTACAGTTTAAAATGGCCCAACAAGAGACAGCTATAGGATTGTTTTCCGAAATGACAGTTGAAAAATTACCTTCTGATTTGAAAGAAATAATAAACACAGAAGTAAGGGAGTTCACAGAGAAAAATGTCAGATTAATAAAACGTGCAGAACATGTCGTCAAATTAGAACCAGATGACATGTATTCAAGAACACCATCAGTTGCAGAAATTTTACCAATAATTGGAGATAAACTGAGTAAAGGATTTTTGATGGAATTGATTGGAAGTTTATGTAACTTTCTGATCACAGCTTTACAGAAACTAAATGAAAAGAACAGAATAGTGCAGGAGATTAGCAGCATAACTGGTCCATGTTGTCCTATGGTACCGAATCCAGCCAACATATTTTCTCACATTTCATGTGCTGAAGAATGGCTTACTGTTATTGATTTTTGTCAAGTTCATGTCACAGTGCCATTGCATGAGAATAGTCAGGAGTACTGTCAAAAAGAAGATGAATGTCTGGGACACATAATTGGAAAAGGAGCTAGAAAGGTGTCATCAGAGAGAGTGGAAGCAATTCACAAGATGAATCCACCTCAAATTAGGAAAGAAGTCAGGATGTCTTTGGAAATGGTTGGCTGCTGTAGAGAGTGGATACCAAACCTTTCCCTAGTGGCTAGGCCTTTACTGAGGCTGTCACACAAGGATGTGTCTGATCCGCTTCCATTGGACAACAATTGCACAAAAGCATTCCTAGAGTTGAAAGAGAAAAAGTGTCGCCCCCGGCACTAGGGATGCAAGTTTATTTAAAAGAAAATATACCAATTTGCAGTGAGAGGGAGGGCTGCGCTCTCTCAGTGCCTGTTCAAAAATATGATTGTGTTCAAAAGTCTGTGACGTATTTCCCAATGACCCTTGACCCCATCGTCACAGAAATACCCAGCTGCCTTAACTTAGTAGCTGTGGTAGATGTCAGTCACAAAAAGAGTGAGAATATAATGATGGAATGTCCAATTACTGAAATGGTTCTTTCCTTTGTGGAGTTGTTTTGGGAAAATACTGTGACCAAGAAATGTCTAAATTCAAATGTATTGAGCTTACTGCCAGCAAATGAAATTGCTTTGTGATGAAACTGAACCTGAATGTCTAGGTGTCATGCATCTATGCATGAAGCCAAGGTTAGACTTTAATGATGAACCTCTGATTGAGCCCAACAATGTCCATTTTGTAGATGGCCCATGTTTGAGAAGTAACAATGGCACATTAGGAGCAGCACAAGCTGTGCTCCCTATACATTATGTTGTCAAAGCTTCATGGTTTTCAGTAGTTACCTCAGCCCAAAATTTGAAATTGATTGCCCTTACCATAGTATGCAGTATAACTGCTCAAATGGGAGTCACTATTGTCATGGGAGAGAGAAATGCTAATTCAGTTGTACAATATTGTGTCCTGTTAGCCTATACATTCAATGGAATTTTCACAGGTGAATCTGAGAAGGATACTGGTTATCTAATGTTGATGTTAATGACTTACACTTGGAAAGAATTAAAAGAGGCTCAAGAAAATGTTTCAGAGGCAGAACAACAAGGTTGTATCAGAACAGATTTTGAGGAAAATGACACCTGCATAGTAACAAATGTGTTATTGCAAAAACTGATGCCCAGGTATAGATTGCCAGTTTCTCTGAAATCAGATCATAATGAGGTCTCAAAGATGATGTGTGCAGAACCACAGATTGGATAAGGATTGGTTTGTAGCTATCTGCCTGAAGTGGTGTTACACAAAGACAGCACAGAGTCTCGCTTTGCAAAAGACTGTGTCTCAGTATCAGTGAAGTGGCTTGAATATGTACATGCAAATGCACTTGTGAACACCACACATGAGAAGACTAGCCATTGCTGTGAAGGATTGGCTGGTGTGGAGCATATAGTTTCTCACCATGTTGCAGCTGCTACACAAGATCTGCATAGTGGACAGTGCCAAAATCTTGATCTGAGAGATGTTGTGAAATGGAAAAGCCTGTTCCAAATGATCCTGGCAATGACTGCTGTGAAGTGTGGTGGCCTTCCAAATTGGGTGCATGCCTCTCATCCACGTATGGTCCAGTGTCCCCTTGATAGAACAGCTCCTCTTCAAGAAGAGATGCCAGCAGTGGTCAAAAGTCCACAGAAGAGGGTCAGTCAAGCTGTAACGGAACACATAGAGCGTGAAGCAGCACTAGAGCAAATTGAAGTGGCACCGGAAAAGCAAAAAGTGGAAACTGACTCAGATGAAAGTGATGTCAAAAGGGTGAAGGAGTCAGGTGCAGTCTCTGAAGAAGAAATTAGTGCTGTGGGCCTACGAGTGGAGGTAGAAAAAAGCTGGCTGAAAGGGTATCCAAAACATCTACAGTGGTCCCTTGAAAAATCATTTGCACCCATAGCTGAAACGTCTGAATCTGAACAAGGTGAAGATGAAAGTGAAAGGCTTGGATTGAAAACGTGCAAAGAATTGATGGTGCTCTGTCAGAGTTTTTAAGCACCTGAGTGGTCAAATTGCATGGAAAAAGTACAGAATGCCACATTGAATGAACTGTGTGATGCGAGGCTTGAACTGTATGAGCCACCTTGATGGCAAGCTGGAGAAATGCTGAAACAAAAACTGAGAACTGTCAAGAGCTGAAAAGAGAAAACAAAGATGAAAGAGAAAGAAGAAGAAAGAAAAAGAGAACTGTTCTATTGGATTTTTAGCTACTTATTTTAGAGAAAACTAACTGTTCCAAGAAGCTACTTACAGAACTTTGCACTAAACATTTGAGCTTGGCTATATATGATCTGAGTACAGACAAACTTGTGTTGCCTTAGAAATAGAGGTAAAATTATTATATGTACAGCTTTTGTAATAACAAGTGATAATGAACATACTAATTTTAGTAGCGATTTTTCTTTATATACCTGTGTGAAATTAAGTGTGCTAATGAAATTACCATAACTATATACACTAAAGATGAGTAGTAATATTTTAGTTAGAGAAAAACATATATTTGACTCAACTATTGATGAGTGCTTTTTAAAGAAATGTAACATGTGAAATTAAATAAGTGTGATAATTTACAAATCATTTGAGATATCATGATTTGTTTATTATCAAAGGGTGAATTGATGGAGCTCAGATTTCACCTATAAGATTTATGTATTACTATATGACAAAAAGCTGCTTTAGGTTTCAGACACAAACTGCATTTTTTAAAATGACACGCAGAGTTTTGGTGTAAGTGAAAACATGAATGAGACCTGCTTAGATGCTTAATGAATCAGTTAACCATGCTCAATTATTTAATTCATGGTTGTTTAATTGTGTTTAGGTTAGATTTGACCTCACTATAGAATGTGCATTTAATTTATAAAATGGTTTTGAACTTTCAAAGTAGCATATATTTGTGCTGAATTAACACGCATTTTACAGTGTAGAAAGGCTGAATTTGCTTTGGCAGGCTCAGCTCACTGCAGCCTTCGGCCTTGAGATAAGAAATGGAATGTGCTCTTTCCTCCCTGTTCCTTCCGTCTCATAAAAAGACCTTTCTTATAATTTACGCCTCCTGTTTCTGTCTCTTCATGAAAAGACCTCTGTTTGTAGCATACTTTTATCTCCATGCAGTTGTTTAAACAAAGCTTACTTCACTTTATAACATAAAGTGGAAACTGCAAAGCGCACATTTTTCTTCTTGATTATTATAATATGTATTCTCTGTTTCCGCATCATTAATACTTTTTGTTGGAGAAAATTTAATTGTTTTTAGGATGTTAAGAGATGAAATCATTTAGCACAAGACTCAAATGTGTTACAAGAACTCGCCTGATTGATGACGTGTCCAGTCAGCCCATGGGGTGTCGATGTGTTCTGAAGCTCCAATTGGACAAGCTACGAAGACCAAGTCATGTGTTTTTTTTGTTAGAAATATTGGTTGCGAGCTGAGAGGTGTGGGGGCTTTTTCCTTATTCTTACGCTTGCAGAAAGACACTCTTTTTCAGAGTTCTGCGGAGAGAAAGGAGGTGCCATGGGCAGTGTCTGTTGTGTGACACAGAGAGGCTGAGGCAGACGAGCGCAGAGAGATCAGCTGAGAGAACAGGACAGGTTTAGATGCTAGAACCCTAAGTTTTATGCTTTGACTAACTGGTTTGTAAAGACTTATTTGTCCTGTGCTTTTTATTTCTCTTTATGGGAGATTTTTGCTATTATTGATTTAACTTACTCACTCTTTGTATTATATTTTTCCTGAAACTCTTTAAAGAGTTCTGACTGACATTTTGTGCCACATTTCCCATAAAATAGGGATTCCTTCCTTTATAGAGCGTTTTGTATGCATTCTATAATTTGTACTGTATTAATTCTATTTTTCCTATTTTTCAATTCTGCAACCTGATTGATATTTGACTAATGAATAAAGAGTCAGAGAACCTTGACTTTTGATTAGAAAATAAAACCCTTTAAAACCACTCACAACTCTCATTATTGCCTTAAATATTTTTTTGCATCTGATTTTTCATGTTTATGCAAAGTCTCTTAATGGTGATCACACGGTGGCAAAGTTCCATCGCCTTTAGCAGAAAACAAGAGGTAATGATGTTTTGCATTGAGAAATTACCATGAAATTTCCGCTCCATCACAAGCCTTAAACTCCCCTTTTATTACACACAGGTAACCCCTAAGGTAGCCCTAATGAGCCCTATGGCAGGGCGCTGTGCAACTAAAAGGTAGGACATGTACTTTTAAGTTTTACATGTCCTGGTAGTGACAAACAGCTAAATTTGGTTTTCACTACTATGAGGCCTATTCCTCTCATAGGCTAGCATTGGGACTCCCTTAAAACACCTGTAAGCTGTAACTCCTGATTAGAAAAGAGTAGCTGTATCATGTTTTATATTTTTGGAATGGTAATGATAAATTCTCTTTAGTGATAAAGTTGGATTTGGCATTACTATTTTAGAAATGCCACTTTTAGAAAGTGGACATTTCTCTCCTCTTAACTTTGCTCTTTGTGCCAGCAGCCTGTCTCTAAAACAGGTCTGGGCTGGGTGACAGCTACACTTTGTGCGTTCCCTCTAGACAGCCACAAACACAAGAAGGGTGGGTATGACAGAGGACTCACCTGCATTCTGATAGCTTTCCTTGGCAGAAAGGGGGAGTGGGAGCTTACACTTACATCTGAATAGGCTGTGCCCTGTCCTCATACAAAGGACTGATAACCCCCGGAGATAGCCTGGAAGACAGGGCTGGGATGAAAAAGGACCTGTGCACTTCAAGGAGCTGCTTTGAAGTCTTCCCTCACTTCAAAGTCACATTTGTGTATAAATACTGGGGCTCTGACCCTACCAAATCAGTACACTACTGGACCTGGCAACAACTCTGCTGGAGGAAAGACTGCTGTGCTGTAAGGATTGCCACTTTGCCTTGACTGATTGTTCTGAGGAACTGTGTCTCTGCTTCGCTAAGCTGTACTGCTGTCTGTTAATCTTTGCCATGCTGAGGACAAAGACTGGACCCATCTCACTAGAACCCAAAGTGACTCCAAGGGCTTGCTGGCTTGCCTCCTGTTTTCTGACATCTCAGGGACACAAAAGACTTGCTGCAATCCTGATGGTGCTGTTGGACTCTGCCATGTGTGAGTCTTACCCTTGCCTGAGGTGCCCCCTCCAGTCCTGGGCCTCAGAAGTGGATTCTGCAGCTGATTTCCTTCAAAACTGACGCATCGTCACCACTGTGCCGGTCAGAACGGACACATCGCCCTATGACGTCAACGCAGAGGCTGTTCAACGTCAGCAGTTCTACAGCCTGGGCAGCCAGATGACGACGCTCTGCGCAGCTCAACGACAATGCATTGCCTGCATTTCAATGGAGCTAGATGGTAACACAGTGACCCAACTACGTTCATAAGATAGACGCATCGTGCCCTCAGTGTCGCAGCTTTGCTCCAATGCAAGGTACTGTTTCAGCAGGACCTACGTGAGTCTCGTAGCCGCCGGCACCCATCACAGTTGGCCTGACCTTTGGATTTACCCCGGTCCCTCGTAACCTCAAGTAATCTTTTAGGGCTATTGACTTCTAAGCTCTGTTTTTGCATTTAATCTATAAAAATTCATATCTCGACTTCTAATGATTGGATGTTTGTCGTTTTGGTCTTGTTTTACTCAAAGGCATACTCTCTATTATTCTAAACATGTGTGGAGACCTTTTGTGGTGTTTTCATTGTGTTGCACAAATACTTTATGAATTGCCTCTTAAGTTAAGACTGCCTGCTCTGTGCCAAGCTACCAGTGGGTGAGCACAGGTTAATTTAAAGTGTTTATCTAGTTTACCCTAACTAAGATTGTGGTCTCTACTAGGACACAGTGCAAACCTCTGCCAACTAGAGACCCAATTTCTAAGAGACCATTCAGAAGGTGTGGATCAAATTCAGCATGCAAAACGTTTGAATTACCATCTCTGAGACAAAGAGGTGAAATAAGTACAGGACTGCTAAATAAGAAAGGGATGTGAGATGCTAAGAAACACAATATTTAAACAGAATATGTTATCTAAAGGAAAGTGAGGAGTGGGGGATAGTTTAGGTGACCCAGAAAATTATTTGGGTACCTAGGGGTTACAATAAATATGAAAATGGGAAAGTGTCAGAACACACAAATTGCAGTTGTGTTGCCCATTTTTGTGCCAGCCAGACTTGGACAAAAAGATAGCTCTTACTGATCCGTCCAAATACGATATTCTGTTCTGGCTGTTCGGTGCAATTATCTTTTTTTGCACTAGATGGTTGGAGCAAATGATAGCACACAATTACCAGTATCAAGTGAAATATATGAATTCTTGCTACATTTTTCTGCAATTCTATTCTAAGACTGCCTCTAAAATAGAAGGGTATTGGAGAACACAGTGATGCTGGCTCTTAGCACATGGCTGTTTTTAGCCCCTTGAAGCATGATAAGCAATCTGAATATTTTTCTGCTTGAAAGTTCTAAAGCCTTTTCACCTCTCAGTGTTACCGGAGTCTAAAATCGCTCTGAAGTGACTGAACGGGGGCAGGACGGTAATCCCCTCAACAAGTGAAAGGAAATAAATAATTAACGCCTTGATTACAAGTGGGTTGATGTTTTACTTCTCTGGTTTAAAGTCCCCTGCTTGTGTAGGTGGTATTTACAGCATCCAGTAATTACCTGGTGCATGAAATATATCACTCTTTATTAAATTTCAACACGTCAAACCTGCTGGAACTTAACAGGGAAAATGTGTGTGGTATTTACCGTACCATGAGTATTTTGGTGTTGTAAGCACCAAAGCCCGGATGTAATTCCCCAGAAACTTGCAATAGGAGCTATTTAGTGCACTTGATAAGTAACCTACTCTAGGGTATTGTTATTTAATAGGTGCGGTAAAAAACACCTTTATTCTGACATACTCTGAATCTGGCCTAAGGGCCTAATTTAACATATAAATTTGCAAACCCTAGATGTGCTGAAGAGGGCTGTAAAATGACCTGCCAAATGAATGTTAAATAGGCAGGTCACAATTTACGACCCACTGTGATTGGATGTGAATGCAGGGACGAAGGCCTGCAAGGAGGGAAACAACCTTTACAACGCAAATTTTACAACGCATGCTTTTACCCCGCATGCCGTTACAATGCAAATGGCTTGCTGTAGGGGGTATAAGGTGTTGGATTTAACTCAAACACCTTCCCTACTGTTGCACAGACTGGAGTTGGAATAGTAAATTATACTATTCCAAACTCCAGCGCACCCCTGATAGCAAGTCAGGGTAAAAAATTGCGTTGTAACGGCATGCAGGGTAAAAGCGTGCGTTGTAATGTCATACAACCCTGCAAGGAACAGCAGACCTCCGTTACTAACTTTACTTTCCCAAACTGGAAATATTTATTTTAAGCAGCCTATCACCATTAACTGGACAGGAGGTGCTTTTTTTTTTATTTTTAAAAAAAGGTTACCATTTGTGAAGATATCGGTGGGAGGAGGTCCTACTACTGCAGTGAGGCCACTGATATGATTCTCAAAAGGGAAGCTGTCCCTCTTTGCAAAGGAGACATCACTCCAACTCGAGTTAACTGATCATAATTGCTGTCGTTAACCATTGATACATCCTGTTCCAAATTGCAGATTAGCTAGGGAATGCCCCTTTCACGTCGCTTCTGGATTCTGACACCGTTGCAAAAAGCTCTTTTATGAGACTTTTCAAATTTGTAAAAAGGCTTTTGTACACTGTAAAAAGCACTCTTGCAGCAGTAAACCATATGATGCTTGCGAATCGCATGATTTCTGACTGCAAAAGTGATTCTTATATCTGGCCTGAAATCTCCATCCCCAGTCTCCTTGCAGTTTTGGTCTCTGTGATGTCACTACTGGTGACTGCATGATAAGTTGAGGGGTCATCGAAAACCTCAGTCGATCCTTATCTAGCTCCTACTGCTCTCAGAGGGGGCAGCACTATGGTGTAATTGAACCCAAAGCTTTCATCACCATCAGCGCTTCAGCAGGACTCCACTTGACCACATGAATCAATCTTGTATCTTCCTATCTTTCGTCTGGGATAATGGTTTAGGGGCACATGCATCAAGCTAATTACTGGTCGCAAATGGGCCAATTTGTAGAATCGGCCCCTTTGCGACCGGTAGTTAGCCTTTTGGGATGCATCAAGCCCAAAGCCATTCGCAAAATAGGTAATCGCAAAATTTGCGATTAACTATTTTGCGAATGCAGTTAGGGAATCGCAATTTGCGATTCCCTAAATGCAACGCAAGAAGCATTCTCAGAATGCGACTTTGCATTAAGGAATCTCAAATTACCATAAACTTCAAGTTGATGGTAATTTGCAATTCCTTAGAAAAATGCACAAAATTGCATTTTTCTAAGTGCCTTGTGGCGCACACACATGCCCTTAGGACATGTGTGTGTGCCACATGTGCACACATACCAATTTTGGGGGTGCATCAGGGTGGCCTTTTGGCCCACTGACACCCTTGAAATTGCATTAGCAATTTGCGATTACCTATTTGGTAATTGCAAATTGTGAATGGTTTCCCATTCATTCCTATGGGCCCTTAGGAATGAATGGGAAACTATTCCCTAATAGCGAATCGTAACTTGCGATTCGCTATTAAGAAATGTGTAGGAATCGCTATTTTTTAAGCGAAACCTACATCCATAGGCACTTCATTAATAGAGATTCCTTAATAATCTCTATTGTGGAACGCAATTGCTTAGCTTGATGCATGTGCCCCTTAGTGCTGTAGTTTAAAGTTTATACAGTGAATGTTGTGAGACATAAAAAACCTTCAATCTAATGTCCTGTCCATACTAGACTCTTTCTATTAGAGCAGGGTTAAAACTGACTTGCACATGGCTGGGTCCAAACTGAGGCGGCATGGTCAGGGTTGGACTTGCCCATCGGGCAATCAGGCACTGCCCCATGGGTTGGTCTCACCAATCAGATTCGGGCCGTTTATTTTGGCTGTATGTGGGCCTGTTTTATGGTCGGCTAGGAGGGTTATTACTGCTGATTTCATTGATATTAAAACAAACATTGTCTGCAGCAAGCACAAATGCATGCTGGGCCCCATACCTTCCAAAACACTTATAAGTCTTTACAAGTTCAAAACTGCCCCAATTTGCAAACATGGGCCATTTTTTTAGCTACGTAATTCACTAATGAGGTAACTTTTATTATGGTGCCCGGGCCTATTTTCTGTCTCAGTCCGACCATTTGCATGGTGGGCACAAGAACAATGAATTACAATGCTACTCTGAGCAATTGCCAGTGGTTAAAAAAATTGCAAACATTCCTCCTGTCACCTTTTGTGTGTGTGATGTACTGCCCTAAGTGGCAAGGGTATGCGTAGATGTGGGTCCCATGCTCATTGTGTCATTGGAACTAAGCTACACCTGGCTGATGAGCCCCAATCAGGACCAATTGGGTCTTGGGTTGCTTGTGTTCGGGTTCAGGGAGGGCATGGCCTGGCAGTTCGGGCTGGACCGTTTCTATTGGAGCAGTGTCAAACTGATTTGCATATAGCTGGGTTCAAACTGAGGTGGTATGGTGAGCAAAAGAATGATGGGTTGGAATGCTACACCGAGCAATAGCAGTGGTGAGACGAACTGCAAGCATTCCTTCTATCACTTTTTGTGAGTTTAATGAGCTAGCAGTGAAGCCATCAAGGTGGATGTGCAGTGGTGACTGTACTATGATCATTCAAGAAGATGGTGAAGGGGAGACTGGAGCACAGAGGGAAGATCTAGATATATCTGTATGTAATAGGAGTAGCATCAATGTATACATTATTTTCTATGGCATTTACAAAAATGCAGTAAAAAAGTCAAATTTTCTCTAACAAACATTTTTAAGTTTTGATAATGTATCATTTGTTTAATACATTTATATACCCCATCCAATTTCAGTATGGCAGGCACAACCTGTTCTTTCAGCATGTTAAAGGAGCAGGGGTTGGAAGGCTACCTATCTTTTCTAGTACAACCCTTCTCCTGCGCCTTCAGTTGGAGCTGGATTTGGGAATCAAAAAACAGCCCTGGTAAAAAAGTTCAAACAAGCCCAGCTCCCGTTCTCTCCTACCTCTTTCCCTTTTTTATTCTATTGCTACATTATCTATCTCTTTCCCTCTTCTACCCCTTGACCCTCTCTGATCTCTTTCTGTCCACACCCCTCCTTCCTTCTCTTTTTCTCTTATTGAAGGCAGGCCTACTTTGCCTGCTGCTGTTAGCCTCTGAGATCAGGGGGAAGTGATGGAGGCACCAGCAGTGACCCTGACTTTCAAAACCAGCCTCCAATGGCTCCAGCCCACCGGAAAATCCCAGATGGAACTAAAGGCCAGTCTGGCTCTGCCCTCTGATCTTTCAGTGATGAAAATATTTGCCCCCTGTCACTCTCCACTGCTGTGTTCAGCCTACATTCTCTCTTTGGATTTCTCATGTTTGCCCTTGCATGCCCGTCATGGCCCTTAGAGTTTGATTCAAGTCCACTTTGTGTTTCACTCGCCCTTCATCCTTTCTGTTCATTTTTATTGTGAACCCTTGTCACTGATGCTGCCGTTTTAGGTCTCCACCAGAGGCAGATTTAGCTGTTTGTTGTTGAAGACCCATTGTCTACAATACACTACATAGATCAGGCTTAGGGGCCGGCACAATGCTCGTGGTTGTATATTTTTATTGTCTGTCTCAGTTCCCTGCTCCTTATTCAATGGCTTTCCTCTCTATGCTTGTGTTTATCCTACCCTCGGGATTTTTTTTTTTCGCATAGTGTTTGATTGTATGACTTGTATCCATAAGTCATCTCTTAGCATTGTGGCATGTACAACGTTTTTATATTCATGACCATTTGAAAAATATATTGAGAACTCTTTACTTTGTGAATTCTATTTTTTGGTCCAACTTTTTTCAAATTGTTTTCTGCGAACAATGGAAATTAACGCATCAGTATAAATGGAAAGTGATGCAGAAGGAAAAGTTGGTAGTTAGTCATAAATTAAGTTAAGCCATATGTATTTATGGAGTGGCGAGAAGTAATACTAGATGGAACCTGCAGTGCAACCTCCGACTTAACGAATCTGCATACCGATATTTTAACAGTAAGTGTAGGTACACATTAAGTTCAGATTTTGTTGCTTCATGTAGCCAGGTATTTACACCTGTTAGCAGTTGAAGGTATTTAAAAAAAAAAAAAATTATTTATGGATTTATGTAAGAAAGCTGTCACACAGGAGCGGGTCTAGAACAGAACAGTTTTCAAAGCCTTTCTGAACTGCAGATGGTCCGGGCACTGCCTCAATGAGATGGGAAGCTGGTTCCAGTAGAGGGGAGCCAGATATGAAAAGGCTTTTCCCCCTGTCCTTAACTTCTTGACCTTAGGTATCTTAAGGAGGGATTTCGAACCAGAGCGGAGATCCCTACGGGGAGTGTAACGGTTAAGTTTCTCCGCCAGGTAAATAGGTCCTTTACCCCACACTGCTTTGTGGGCGATGCAGCAAATCTTAAACTTTATTCGTTCGCGTACAGGCAGCCAGTGGAGCTGTTGAAGAAGGGGCAGTGAGTCTGTTCTGTAAGGGGCATTCAGTGTTAAACGAGCCGCCGTATTCTGCACTACCTGTAGGCGGTCCAGAGAGGACTTGTTAGCTGCAATCAACAAGGCGTTGCAGTAGTCCAATCTGCTCAACACCAAAGTCTGAATGAGAGTCTTCCATGTGGAATCGGGAAGGAAGGGGAAGACTCTTCTTAGCAGGCTAAGCACATGGAAGCATGAGCCAACCGTGTGGGTCACATGCTCCTTCATGGTCAAGGCCTGCTCAATGCGAACCCCAAGATTTTTTACTACTGTCTTTGGTACTGGAGCAATCCCCAGCTCTCTTGGCCACCACTCTGGTGTCCACAGCAGTGGAGCCTCTCCAAAAAGCATGATCTCCGTCTTTCCGGCATTTAGTTGTAGAAAGTTGTTACGCATCCATTGAGAGATTGCCCACATGCCGGAAGAGAAGGTGGCTTGAGCTGCCTGGAAAGATTTATTGAAAGAGAAGGTAAGCTGAGTGTCATCTGCTTATGATATCGGGGTGAAGCCGTAGTTCCTTAGAAGTGCGGCCAAGGGAGCGATATAGATGTTAAACAAGGTGGGGCTTAGGCAAGAGACCTGGGGCACTCCCTTGGTCAGTTCTTTAGATGTAGAACGATACGGCCCCAGATTAACTGTCTGGGAGCGATTAGTAAGGAAACTTGTCATCCAACTGCAGTCCCACTCTACCAATACCGGATTCCTCCATTCTCCTGAGCAAAATCTGGTGGTCGACCGTATCGAATGCGAAAGCCTGATTGCGATGAATCAAGGCTGCCTGCCGATTCGATATGGTCCGACAGGTGTTTATGTGCTTTTCCAGCAGTTTGCTCATGAGAGGTAGAAACTGGGGGTAAATTAGAAAGATCTTCCATAGAGGCTTTGGTATTTTTGCGGATCGGAATGATCTGTGCAGCCTTCCATGCCGATGTCAGCTGTCCTTCCTTCAGTTATAGATTAAGAAGAGAGCAAATTGGAGCTGACAGTTGTTTAACAAGAGAGGAAGAGGTTCTGGCAGGTATAACATCAAGCGGCGAACCTGATTTCACATTGCACATTAAGGTTTCCACCTCCTCCTGAGTCAGAGGAGGAAAGCTCACCAGTGAATTTACCTTCGAGCAAGGTGAAGGTTCTATAGTAGCGGCAACCATCTGCGAACTGCCAGCAGAGGTGATCTTATTATAGATAGTATCAATTTTCTGTATGAAATAGTCAGCTATTTTATCACAGAGGGTTTGAGACGAGGCTTCCTCCAGATCACAAGCTTTAGGATTTGTAAAAGCTTTCAGAATCTGGAACAAAGCTTTAGGTGTGTTCTCTGCCTGGCTTAGCTGTTGGGCAATATAGGATTTCCGAGCCAGCTTTATGTTTTTGTGATACTGGGTAAGGGCTGTCCTATATTTCTCTTTATCATCAATAAGATGGGTCCGTCGCCATCGCCTCTCCAAATTTTTGCAATTACTTTTTTCGTTATGAAGCTCAAGTGTAAACCAGGCCGCCTGGGCTTGCCTGGATTTACTAGATCGAGTTCTTAGTGGGGCGATCTGATCAATGGCGGCTTTAGCCACCTCATTAAAATGAGCTAGGCCCTCCTCAACATTCCTGGGTTCAGTATCCCATGGTGATGTGAAAACCGCTGAGAAGGAGTCGGGGGTAATTTTATGCCATTGCCTGTAAAGGAACCGGTAATCTGGGCTAGGTGACTGCTGTCCTCTTGGTCCCTGCACTTGGAAGTCAATGAGTGCATGGTCCGACCAACTAAGTACAGGTACAGGTTTATGACCTTCATTCAAGGCAGGGCTGTGTTTAAAACTGCAGAGCTGCATTTTGCAAAGGACAGAACATAGCACAGCACCAGATGTAGTAAGGTTGTATGCTGATGATGTCATCGGCTGTGCTCCGGTTGTTGTGCATTCATGCAGAGCTCTGTGCACTCTGCCCTGTTTATCCTAGGGTTTGTATTGGAGGTACACCCTCAAGTTTAAATTCCTAGGTGTGTACCCAGCACATGGGTCAGACTTGGATGTGTGCTTTAAGGCAAAGCACACATTTTAAGTAGCTATATCATGAGATATAGTGCTTGACACTTGCTTTCTCTTGGTTTTCTTTGGCAGTAGGAATTGGGGCAATGCCTGATCATGCTATTATAGTATACCTGGCTTTGCATCAAAATCTAAGATTTTTGCTCTGGCATTCCCCAGGCGCCCCCCTGGCATACATTAGCGAAGGGATGGCAAAAAGGGATTTGGCCACAACACGAGGGTAAACTTTCAGCTCAAAATAACTTTTAGGTGTAAAAGTTGATCCATTTCTGCTGTTTGCAGTACTTTGTGTTGCTTCATAATGCTTTGAGTCCCTCAGCTTCATGCGAGTGCAAGCACAAACCTTTGGTAAATCTGGCCCATAGTCTATTAACTTATTGAAATCTACTGTTTTCCCAAAAAATTTACAATTATCCATCATCTATGGTCGCAGGTCCATTTCATTTGGTATTTGTAAAATGCTCAAGATCCAGGTGAACCTTGTATTCCTAAAGATAATCAATGACGAAAACATTTCTCTAGAATATCGGGGTTGTAAATCTCTTCCTAAAATTGAAGTGTTTACTTGTAATTCAAAATTCTGTTACTAGTACATTCCACCTCACAGCAGTCTGCTAGAACAAGTTTCTACCTCGTGGCTGACTGAGCTGACTGAGCATAAAAACTAAACACTTTCAAGAGGCCCTTTTCTTTAAACTGTAACTGACTCTAGATACCAATTAACAGGAAATTCTCTCTTTATGTGTCCTGGACCCTTAGTAATGGAGCAGCGTAATTTTGGCTCCTCTCTTATATGCCACAAATACAAAACATAAGTGTGCACATGTTTCCTGTGTAGCCTAACGATATTAATGTAAAGTGTTGCACTTGATATCATTATTGAAGCGTAGAATTAGATAATTAATATACACTGTATCAGTGGCGGCCGCTATGACTCGCGGGTGGTGGGGTGGGAGCGGGCGCAGGCTTGGGCGCGAGGGAGCGCAATGGAAAACAAAAAAAGGGGAAAAAATTACACTTACCTTGCCGCCAGTCCCGCCGCCACGTCTCTGCTCCTTGCTCCTGCTCTCCTCGTGGGACAGGAAGCCAGGCTCCCCATACCAATCACATCGCTGCAATGCAGCGTTGTGATTGGTAAGCACCCAGGCTCCCCTGACCATTCACAACGCTGCAATGCAGCGTTGTGATTGGTTTTGAGCATCCTGGTTCGACGCTCAACTAGGGAATGGGGGCCTGGGCTAGTTCTCCATGCAGGCTGTAATGTAGCCTGCTTGGAGAACGGGAAAGTGCGCATGACTGGTTTGGGCAGCCTGAGAGGGCCGACCAAACAGTCACTGTGCACTTAGGAGTCACTCCTCTCCTGCCCTGCTCCGAGTACAGAGCAGTGCCCGCAAAGGAAACATAAAATGATAATAACTGAAAGTTACTATCATTTTATATTTCATTTCCTTTACACTGCTCAAAGCAGTGGGACGACGCTCCTCCGCCATAGCGGAGGAGCCACCACTGCACTGTATGCCTTAATTCATTAAACAACATTTACTGTTTAGATGATTGAGTAGAAACCATCCTCACAATATAAGAATGTGTTTACTTTAGAAACGACAATGATATATAAAATGTGTGCACTAATGTTTCACCTTTGCCTTCGAATGTAGTTGTTGGTCACATTTAAGGACGTATATTCAAAGTTATTTTACCTTTATAAACTTTAACATGAATCTAATGTAATGGCAGTTTAATTCATTTGTGTTTGAAAGTGCACACGCATATTAAATGTGTACCATTGATTTAATACTTTAAAGTTGTCCTGATGAGGCCTGTTTTCCATTCTGCATAAAATACTGTTTTTCCATTTCTGCTTGCATTGCTTTTTTCCGGAATATGGTACATGCTTTTACAACACGGTCGTTACAATGACCACGTTGTTAGTACGCAATGCATGTACATCGCAAGTCATTACAACGACTTGCACTAGGCGGCGCGCTGGACTTAGGAATAGTATTAATTACTATTCCTACTCCAGTTTGCTCAACAGTAGGGAAGGTGTTGGAATTAATTTCCAATACCTCAGCGCCCCCTAGTGCAAAACGTTGTAATGACTTGCGATGTAAATGCATCGCGTACTAACAACGCAGTCGTTGTAACGACCGCGTTGTAATGATACAGCGATGTAATAAAAGCGTTGTAAATGCTGTTTCCCTTTTTTCCGAGCAGCTGCGTTCCCACGGTTTGTTAGAGACTAGATACAACACTGTACTAGTGATAGAAAGCGAGCCTGAGAAGAAGACCTAAACTAAGAACATGGAGAGCCGAAGCGTTAACTGAAGAGTCCTATTCAGTACTATTGCAACATAGCGTAGGGGACCAAGTACAATGTTGTACACATGTTCAGTGTGGGACATTACGTAAATGTTGCAGCTTACAATGTGAGAATGGAAAAGGACAATAGAATCACTGTTGATTCGAACAGAAGGGTGTTACCTGAGAGACTCTGGTTCAAATATCTAATGTTCACCCTCCCTGATGTTACTCCACTTTCCCTTGGACTTTGAGAGGTTTAGACCTCTAAGCTTATTCCCATTGTCTCTTGCCAAGTGTGGCTTAGGCTAACACTCAAATTCCCTTAACCCAAGAAGACGCTTGACCGAGCTTCTGAGATGCTGACACCTTCCCTTATTCCTTTTATTTCCTGAACGTTCCCGTATTTTCCTATTTTTCTGCATTTCCCTGAATTTGGAGATCCCTTAGAACCATCCTCTTAGTTTGGACTTTAACTTAGATGATTCTAAATTTGAAGTGAAAGTCAGAAACTCTTGTCTGAGCACCAACTTTTTTATTGATCTTTTTGTATTGCTGGGACTGAACTACATGTTTGTCTCATACTGGTACGCCTAAACTTCTTTAGGAGGTTGGATTTTCCCAGTTGTTATTCTGTATCCTTACAGCATGGTGCTAAGATTTGTATACCTGAACTTGACTGCTAATTTGTAATAAACCTTCTTAATTATATTCACTGATTCCTGGTCCTTATTTTGTAGCCAAATGGGTTACACTGTTAATTGAAATTGATTGATGTGATGTTAACTCTCATCACCTCTCAGGTGGGAAAAGAAAGATTAATAGGAGGACAAATGGTAAGAGGCTTGGCCCAGAGCGCTGCATTAACTTGGTAGCTTGTTGGATAGTTTCCCACTGATGTGAGGTAGTTAGGGTGTCCCATTTAGAAAACTGCCGAAGCACAGTCTAAACCCCCGATAGCTCATGGTTCGGTCAGAAGACTGATGGAGTTCCGGCGGTTCGGAAATGATCTGTAGCAGCGGAGGAGTGTGAGTATTAATAGGGTTGCGCGTTGCAATTGCTTATGCTTAGATTGCGGTATTTTGCAGTGGCTGTGTGGTGTGAGGAGATGTTTTAAGTTGTTTTGTGAGTGTGGCGCTTGATGCAGAGAAGTTGAAGTGGTTATCGGGTCTGTCGTGGCCTAACATCCCAGGATAGACAAAAAATAAGATGTCAGTGTAGTTGTCTGCTGTGTTGTGGTGCTGGTCGTGAAATGTCGTCAACAGCGTTATTGAGATAGGGACTTTATCTTTGTGTGATTGTGAGGAGTGGTTGGTATAGTGAATATCAGTGCACAGGGAGGAACTGTATCAATGTGGGTGAGATCTGTCTGGTCAAGGTTTCATTTGAAGCGAATGTCAAAGTAGGTCAGAAAGTGTTGCTCTGAACTGGCTTTGGGTGTATGAAAATCTTTAATTCCATTAGAGGAGCTGACAAAGTTAGTTGTTGAAATTGCTTGTATTTGTTTTGTGCGTAAATTGCTGAGAGAACATGCTCGTGAGGTTGTAAAGGAGGGTGAGCAGCTGCAAGAGTGAGATTGATGTCACAGTGTGTCGCTCTGGTATTGGTCGGTTGGTATAGAGCCACAATGGTATTGGTTGGATAGGTCATAGAGAGCCGTGCTGGTATTGGTTGTGATCACCAAACAGCGAATTGTGGGTGAAAAATAATTTCCTGGTTTAAACGAAAAGTCATTTGTGAATCTTGGATATTTTGATCAAAAATGAAATTCTATAAAGCACTACAAAGTCTAATAAAGGTAGTTGTGATTGTACCTGTTAGAAAGGGGGAAGAGACACCACCCGAAGGTATGCCAGGTCATCATATGGCAACAGACGAGGACTTCACACATGTATTTGGCTCGAACAATAGCATAAGATAATGGAGAAAGATGATCCTTTGAGATTTCCTCATTATGGCACAATTAATTTGAGAATCATTAAACACTTAAGGAGGACGTTGAATAACATGACACCGTCTCGTAGACCTACACAATTCGAAAGCACTTAATGCCTGGGAACATACAGCTCATCTTAGGCAGAAAGAGAGATTCCAAGGAAGGGTTAAAAAAAAGCCCTACACACTTGTGTGGATGTTAGATGGGATGCAGAACACTAAACTTGGAGAACTGACATGATTGAGGGAGCTAGATTGTATCCTGCATTAACGAGTGAGGAAGAAAGGAAAGGTAAACGAAAGGATAAGAAAAAGTAGAAAGAGGCACATTATACCGAGAATGAAGCTGAGGACAGTGATAGCAATTCAAATGAGGATTTTAAAACCAAACTATTGTTAAACCATCCACCCCCATTCAATGTGACCCAAACTGGAGGAGTGAGTACTGCACATACTGGTGAGAATTTTGATGTGCCTACAGCAACAGTAAGTGTAAATTTTAATCCAATGGGAGAGAGTTCAGGAATGACAGTCACTTCATATTCACTTGCTGTAAATGCCCAAGATGCACTGACTGTTCCTGTTACAATTGGCCCTGCAGTTCCTTTGTATAAACCTGGAGTGGTAGGAAATACTACACATACTTTGACTGTTTCTACTGGGATGAGTACCTCGGGTAGCAATCCTGTAGGCTCGACAATGAGACCAATTCCTCAAGCTCCTTTGATTCCGACACAAGAGAATACCCCAAAAGCTACAAGTGCAGACCCTGCATTAAATCAGACAGAGTTTGATGCAACTGGAAGGTTTTCCCAAAGGTTGCCACCCTTTTTCATGCCCAACATGAATGTGCTTCCAAGCGTTAATAAAAGTATCTCCAGGAGAGAAATGCCTATAGGTTAACCAAGTTCTGCCATGTCTCTTTTGAACTCACCACCTGATGCAAATTGTGGTTCCATTAGCGGAGAGATAATTCTTAATACTCCGGTAGAACAACCAAGTCTTACTGTCTGAGAGCTTGATGATTGGTTCAAAGGTATAGACACCTTGACTAATAGTAGAAACCCCACAACAAGTTGAAGGACTACTCAGGTCCTAGAGAGGGAAAGAACAATAGATGTGGCTAAACTGAAAATTGAATTGGAAGAAATGATACTGGGACATGTCCCAATTAAATGTCTACCGGGATGATGAGCTATTGTTCATGTGCAAAGATATTACTAAACGTGCAGGACAGGCTCATGAAAGATTGTCTGAATTGGCTCACAGATATGAAATTGAGTTGCAGAGAACTAAAGCCCTACAGAGAAGTTACCATTTAAGCTTTAATGACAGAGATCTGATTAACATGAGAATGTCAGGAATGAAATTACAGATCAAGGAATTAATTGCCTATGTTCGAACATGGAGTGAGTTGGATAGATGGGAAGGTAAAGGGCAAAGAAAAAGGAATCAAAGAAAGTTAAATTTGAACTCCCTCTGTCAGGAACAGAGGAGGAGTTTAAGGATATATACATGCTTCCAATGACAGATGATCCTGGTGGAGGTTATGTCCACATACCCTGGAACAGGACTGACCTTGCATCATGCATAAATGATTTTCCAAAATTGAGAGAGAACCCAGTTGAATTGTACAGACAGGTTGATCGGTTTGTAAAGATATCAAAGGATCTGTGGAAGTATTTGAATACCTTATTTGAAATTGTGGCTCCAGGTGATTTGTGGGTCGAATTCAAAGTTGCTGTGGACAGGCCAGAGAAGGAGCCAATGAGACATCCCATATCACATGCTCTGTCACCAGTGGTGATGAAAAAATATCATCAGGTGATTACATTTTTGAAATCGAAACTATCTCCAAAAGATATTGATTGGGTCAGGATTGACAGAACAACCCAAGAGCCCAAAGAAACAATACATGTCTATTATGAGAGACTGTTGCAGGCATTTAAGAAGTACAGAGGGACAGAGACGATTGAGAGTAAAGACATGGGACATTTTGTGTATAGGTTTGTGCATGGGTTGAAACCTGAAATTAGTTTGATGATTCAACAGCATTTAATTTGTTGGCACAGTAAGTCCATTGACGAGATATTACAATGTGCCAAATATTGCAGTGATGAATTGGAAATGGAACATAAGAAATTGAAAGAAAGTTGATGATGGCACAGATGTAAGCTGCACAGAATGCTGGTCCAATGCAGGGAGTGTATAAGCAGGATGTTTTGGTGATGCAAGGTGGGAATTGATTTCAAATGCAAGGTTGATGTTGTGATGTTCCACACAGACACAGAGAGTCTAGAATTTTAATGTTCCCCAAGCTCAGATAATGCAGGTTTCACAAGCTCCAATGCCACAAGAAATTGCAAATGTTCAAAGATATAACTTGAATCAAGTTCTCAATGTAAACACCAATCCTTTCGTGAATGAGGGTATGTTTCAACAGTACTCTATGATACAGACAGACAAGGATTGCAGCTCAGACCTTTTGCAATTATGGGGCCTGAGAGGGGAGGAAGATTGCATGCTTGGCGCAAACTTGGAGGTAGACCAGAGTGGTTCATTCGTGGAGAGTGAGGTGAATAGTTACCCCATATCATTCTTGATCGACACTGATGCTACCTGCTCTACTGTGAGAACAGCAGAGGCACCCAGCCTACCCCTCTCGAGAACAAGAATCCAAGTTGTAGGAGTTGCAAAGAAACAAATGACTAGCCCCGTTTCAGAATCCGTACAAGTCAGAATAGGGTCCTTCGAGGAGAATCACTGATTTGTCGTGTGTGATTCGAGTCCTGTAAATCTACATGACTGAAACCTTATTGTGCAAACTGAATTGTTTCATTTATTGTACCCCAAATGGCATTGAATTCCAGACCCATGATGAAGAAATTGTCTTTAAACTTTTCAATCAGAAGACAGGGATTGGACTTTACCCCATGTTGACAAAAGATGATTTGCCCCCAGAGCTTAGAGACACAGTGTTACCTGAAATTTGGGACTTTTCATGGAAAGATATAGGTCTCATGAGAGTAGTTGAGCCAGTACGCATAACAGTGAAACCTAATGCTGAGTACCTGAGAATCCCAGAATGCAATTTGACTCCTGAAACCGTTGCTGGGACTACTCCTATGATTTATTCATTGATTCAGCAAGGTATTATATAGAGATTATGGGGAGACCATGTAACTTACCCATTATGCGGTTGCAGAAACCTAGTGGAAAGTTTATGATTTTCCAAGATTTGAGAAAGATCGACAACATTGTTGTCCCTTGTTGTCCTGTGGTACCAAATCCAGCCGGGATTTTGTTTAAGATGGCAGGTGAGGCGGAATGGTTCTCCGTCACTGACTAACGCCAAGCCTTCTTCTCCATACTGTTGCATGAGGATAGCCAATTCCTCTTCGCATTTCGGTTCGGCAGCCGTGTTTTGGAATGGTGCTGAGTCCCACAAGGGTATACGTCTTTAACCAGATGCTTAAGAAGGATCTGGAGTCTTTGCTGATGGTTCAATACATTGATGACGTATTGTTGGCATCAAGTACACAGGAGGCTAGCAAATGAGACGCAATTGCTCTGCTGAACCACTTGGCTGAGAATGGACATAAAGTGTCCCCTACCAAGTTGCAGTAATATCAGAAAGAAGTCCTGTACCTTGCACATCATATTGAGAAAGGAGCGAGGAAGGTGTCACAAGAGATAATCTTGGCAATTCTGAAAATGAATCCGCCAACTACCCAGAAAGAAGTCAGGATGTTTTTGGGAATGGTGGGCTACTGTCGACAGTGGATTCCCAACTTTTCCCTGGTGGCCAAACCTTTACAGAGGCTGGCACACAGAAATGTGTCAGATCCGGTACCAAGGAATGACAGCTGTATGCGTGCTTTCTCAGAGATGAGAGAATGTCTCTGCTGTGCCCCAGCACTGGGAATGGCTGTACAATAAATGCTTGGCTTTGTTTTGCAGTAAGAGGGAGGGCTGCGCTCTCTCAGTGCTAACTCAGATGCACGGGAATGCTCGCAGACCAGTAGCATATTTTTTCAGTCACACTTGATCCAGTAGCTGCTGCTTTGCCCGGCTGTCTCAAATCTGTAGTTTTCACAGGTGTCACTATCGAGCAGTGTGAGAGGATTGTTATGGGTCGTCCATTAACAGTTTTTGTTCCCCATTCTTAGAGGTATTGTTAACTTGCACCAGGACACAGTATCTCACCAACAGTTGCCTCACTAACTATGAGCAAGTCATAAATGGCACGGATAATGTCACCCTTAGGAGATGTACTACACTTAACCCTGCACTCTTTTGCCAGTACCTGGAAACAATGTCACTGAAGGTGAAGTTGAGCATGACTGTCTTGATGTTATTGAATTATGCACCAAGCCGAGGCCCGAGACCTGACATACAAGATGTGCCACTACCTGAATCAGATTATGTGATGTTTATTGATGGCTCCTGCTTACCAGACAATGAAAGAAACCTGAGAGTTGTCTACACAGTCTGTACTGTCTCAGGTGTGCTCAAAGCCTCCTGGCTTCAAAGAGTATTTTCTGCAAAAGTGGCTGAATTACTAGGGCATGCTGTGTATCAGACCAGCTGAAAGTGACCATTTTTACTGATAGTCAGTATGGTTTTGGTGTTGTTCATGACTTTGGATCCTTATGGTCGCAACACAGATTAATGACTTCTTTGGGTTCACCAATCCGCAATGGCAAAAGCATACACAATCTGTTAAAGGAGTTACAGCTGCCTGCCCAGATTGCGGTCGTGAAGTGTGCTGCGCACCACAATGGAACTGACTATGTTACTGTGGGCTGCAGATATGCAGACTAAACTGCAAGATATTGTGCCCTGAATGCTTCAACGGGGAATATCGTAATGCAATCTGCTGTTAACCACTGTTGATACTTGGGAGGAAGTTAAGAGGTTACAGGAGGAAGCAGAACATCAAGGCTGGGTAATGGGTGATGGGTTGTGTCACAGATGTGTTGTGGGCCAGCAGCAGAATGTGGGCAGGAGAAGAGCAGTAACACTGAGTCACATAGGGAGATCAGGAGGTGCCTTCAACAGGATGCAACTGGACTTGATCGATTTACCTGTGTGAAATGGGCTGAGATATGTCCTAGTGATTGTGTGTATCTTCTCACGTTGGGTTGAACCTTACCCGAACAGAGGATGTGATAGTCTCACAGTGGCTGAGTTAATGTTGAGGGAGTTAATATCATCCATCGGGTTCCGGTCAGACCAAGGAACTCATTTTAATAATGAGGTCCTGAAGATGTTGTGCGCAGCATTACAAATAGAAAAGAGGCTACATTGCAGTTACCGACTGGAGGCTTCCGGAATTGTGGAACAGGTCAGTGGGACTTTAAAATCCAGATTAGCTAAAGTGTGTGTCTCGATATCTCTAAAACGGCCTGTGCTTTGCCTCTTGTGTTGATGAGCCTACGCAGTACTCCAGATAGGAGGGCAGGATTATCTGCTCATGAAATATTCATGGGCAGAGCCATGAGACTGACAGCTGTGCCTTCAAATGCGCTTGTGGATGTGACAGATGACATGATTCGTGATTACTGCAAAGGACTGGCTGATGAGGTGCATTCTGTGTCTCATCAGTTTGTAGAGGTTACAGACCCGACTAAACAAGAGCAGTGCCATGACCTCAGTCCTGGTGACTGGGTTATGGTGAAGAAGCACGTGCGCCAGTCATGTTTGAAACCTCGTTGGGGACGGACCCTGCCAGGTTATCATATTCACTACAACAGCTGTGAAGTGTGGAGGTCTCCCCAACTGGGTGCATGCCGCACATACTCGCAGAGTCCCTTGTCCCTTTGATGAGATGACAGCACCTGTCCCTGAAGTGCCGGTAGTTACAGTGAGACATAGGGAGCAGGTTAGTGAAGCTGTTGGGATCAGCAAGAAGCTGGGACAGCACTTGTTCAACCTTAGTGGGGTGTGAGAGTCAACAGTTGAAGTCGGTATTGGAGGGTCTAACTGGGCCAGAATCAGACCCTGATGAAGGGCCTAGTGCAGAGGTAATGAGAGTTGTGTCTAGAGACCGGTGGCCAAGAAGACAGGAGAGAGGGGGATGCAATTGGTCTGTAGTGCGTACGCCATACACTATCCCAGAAGATACTGAAGGATCTAGCCTAATTGACAATGATGAGGAAAGCCAGCAGTAAAGAAATCAAAGAGAGCTAGAGTACCTTGCTGGAGGTACTCTTCACCTAAATGGACCTATCTTGCTGTCAATGACTGGGAGAGAGCATTTTTGGGGGGTGCTTGAGAGCTGGCAAGCAAGATGGCCCCACCGATGTGAGGCTCCTGCAGTCCGGGGCTCATATCTGACATTATCCAGCCCAAGGGAACCCCATTGCGCTATAAAAATATGCCCAGCACTTAGAGGTCACTGCTGCAAAGTGAATATTGTGGATCCTGAATAAGGCGGCGCAGTTCATACTGATTTGTGGATCCTCAGCCCTGACTGCTATTGATAGCGCTGGGTGGCGGTAATGGCGTCCGCCGTGCCTGGCCAGTGAGCTGCGATCTGGGGGTCCTTGGCGGATGGTGGAGAGACCTGCTGCTGGGTGGAAGCCTAAGATGCCAGTTTGACCCTTCCCCCTGAGGCTGGGGCGGTGCGCAGCCATGAGGCGGCTGCGACTCTGAGGCCGCTGAGGTGGAGCCTTGCTCGCGGAACGTGGGGCTTGCTGTGGAGGAATTTACCTGTTCTGCCCAGCCGCCGAGGGTAGTGGGAACTCTGCTTCATCCTGTGGCCACGTCGGGCTTGCGGGGCCCTGTGCTGCCCTGCAGCCACCCACCAACAGCCGAGAGCAATCCAGACCTACGGCCTACCTGGGATAACTGGGATAACTGGACACTGCGGAGCCAGACATAGAGGAGGTCCGCCCTACGATGAGGTGCACGGTGGGCCTTGCTGCAGTTGCCGCATTTAGTGGGACCATGCCTGCACCCGTGGCTGGGTGCAGGGGACCTGTGGGCCCATTGTGGTGCCAGCGACCCAGGAGGCGCATTGTGAGTCCTGCCCCACGGGGATTTGAGTCGAATGGGGCCTTGTGACTCCTGGGCCATGTGGGCCTGCGTGGGCCCTTCAGTGTCTGCCAAGATCTCTGCCAAGAGTGGTGTGGACAGCGCAAGAGGAGGCTGCTCCACCCACATTAGAGTGCTACTGCCATACGAACCTCTGCATTGGAAGGGAAAAAAAAGAAAAAGAACATTCTTTGAGTCCAATTATCCTGTGCATTCAGTGGTGCTATCCCTGGTTACGGCCTAGTTCGTGGGCCAGGCTCGGGGCCCATTGACCGGACTGCTGCAGTGTGCGCCTGGCCCCCCGGGGCGGCATGGGCCTGTGGGCTGGGACGCTCTGGGTCTGCGCTCTCTACGCTTACCTGCCTATTGGCCCTGGTGCTTGGTAACTTAAACGGGAGGCCCTCAACTGCGACTCCCTATTGCTGGTCTGCCCTTGTCTGCTTGTGCCCCCTAGACTGTCATACGGGGTGAGGCAGGACTGGGCGCTGGGAACCTCCATAACCATAATCGCCCACCTCCATGTGGTCGCGTCTCCGGAGGCCGTTTTGATGTGGTGGGGCAGATCAGTTCCTCCAACAGGTGTTTAACTGATCAATATGCCCGGACCCCCTCACTGCACCACAGTATATAACACGCTTGGGTCTCAAAATCCACCAACATGCGAAAGTTGGATGGCCGACAATCTAAATTGCAATTTGAGGCCCTCAGCTTTACTCGAGCCCGGGGCGGGCGGCGCGGATCAGGTCTGTGCAGAGGATCGAACCATAGACAAAACCACCGAGGCACCAACCATGAAAACTCTCCTCATAACTATGAAACACAGCTTCACTTCCATTGAAACAAAGATGAATATCATGTGCGCCAGGATGGACTGCATCAACCACAAACTGGAAAAACAAGATGGCCACATCTCTGAAGCTGAACAACGATCTCGAACATCGAAGACACCATCTCCAGTCAAGATGAGTGAATGTTTAACATGGAGAAATTGTTTAAAATTATCTCAGAATCGCAGAAACAATGTCCACATCATGGGGATCCCAGAATCGACCAATACGGGAAGAATGGGGGCCTTCATGGAGAGCATGCTTACTACTCTCTTTGGTGTGGGGTCTTCCTACAAATTACTGGTGGTTGAGCGGGCCCACTGATCGCTAACATCCCGTCCTCCCCCCGGCACTCCACCGTGGCCAATCATTGCTAAAATACAAAACTACAGCGACAGTGATGCATCTTTACATCTGGCACTGGAAAAACGACCTCTGCAGTTCCAGGGCAATGCAGTTGCCATCTACCCAGATTTCACTGTTGCGGGACAGGAGGCTTGCAAAAAATTCATACCTATGAAACAGAAACTGCAACGCGCCAATATCACTTATGCCATGCTGTATTCCGCATGCCATCGGATCTTGAATAAGGGCAAGGGCCACACATTCACAAATCCGCAACAGGCAGGAGACTTCCTACGCCGCAACCCGGCAAGTGCCTCATCGTCGGACAATACGGCAGCCCCATCTAGATCTACATCGCCGATGTTGGAACCTGGCTAGCCCTTCTTTGCGGGTGATGACATGGCACCAACCTCTGCGGGTAGGTCTGGGCCACCCCCATGGGATTCTACAAAATGCCAAATTAGGTAGACAATTACGAGAACAACTGAGTGCTGTCTATTGGGACCAGTTGATACCTCCTGCCCTACTACATAGGGTTTCCTCTACTGACCACTTGCCCTTCAGAGTGACATTCTGATGGGGAACCTGAGGCACTCAATGAACTCTCCAGACGCCATCGTTCACTCAAGTAAGACTCTGCACTGCTCTCTGGTTGTTCACCTACAGGATATGCCTAAGACTCTTCCTATGTTGCTCTTTTGAATTCCTCTTTCTCATTCTCAATTCTCTGTTCGTAGCTATCTCTCACACTTCTAAATTCTCCACCCATCCAATCCATCTCTCCTTTGAGACCCCACTTGCTTCCTCCCCCATTCCCCTTTCTTCTCCTTCTTCCCTCTCCTCTCTTCTCATCTCTTGGCGCTTCTTTCTCTTACCGTTGTTGGTTCATAAATTAATCATTAGTGATTTTTTTCACCTGCACCAACACAATGACAGGCTACGCTGTTTCTCTATGGGTCTGGGTGGTTAAGGAGGGTAATGCATTCCTGGTGGGAGTGGGCCGCCAGTGTGGTGGTGGGTGGAACGGAAGTTGTTTATATCGTGCACTGCACATCTAACTCAACTGGTTATGCCAGAATTAACACCCCAATTACTTATGTGACAGTATGTCTTGATCGCCGCACATGTACCCAGAAATACATACCAAGACGCTCAACTCTAGAATAGTGCAAGACAATGACACATGCGCTAGATATAATTGCTTAACATGGAACATTAGAGGCTTGGGCAACCCGCGGAAGAATAGACACATTCTTGCCTATCTAGATAAGCATAATATTCATGTGGATGTCTTACAGGAATCACACTTAGGAGACTCATTGCATACCACTTTTGCCGCTCGCTGGGCCTCACACAGACAGTATTCCACCAATTCCATATATGTGCAAGGAACCATTACCCTTATTCGAGCAGGTAAACCGTACGTCCTGCAGGGCTCCCTAAATGACATTCAGGGGCTCTTCACATTAATATGGGGCAGGCTTGCCGCAGTGTCCGTCACTATAGTCAACTGTTATGATCCAAACACTGATGATGCAACTTTTTTGACAGGTTGCGGGGGCAGATTGCAGATATAGGCTCCATGCATGTGCTCTGGGGAGGGGACTTTAACATCGCGCTGAATGAGGCTCTTGACAGATCTCATGCCACTGCCTCTTACCATAACACTGCAGCTCACCACATTCGGGGCATAATGGATGAAAATGACATGCTAGATGTGTGGCGGACCAGACACCCTGCATTTAGAGACTGCGCCTTTTACTCTGGCATACATAACAGTTGGTCTAGGCTGGACTACTGGCTTATATCTAGAGGATTGGGTACATAGGTGCAGGAGGTCACACACTTGGCGCGCACATACTCCAATCACTCCCCGGTCATACTGACGTTGTGCCCCTCAATGCCCCAGTCCCCTTATGCCTCCTGGAGGCTATCTTTCATGTTGTTGTTAGATGCTCCATTCCGTGAGGAACTGAGGTAGGAAATTGCAGACTTTTTTGCAAGAAATGAGGACTCTGTCCCCAACATGGGCACGATCTGGGAAGCCTTCAAAGTTACAGTGAGGGGCATGTGCATGGCAATGGATGGGGCGTTTTGCGCTCTATCAGAGACCACTTGAAAGGGTTGGAGAGATATTTTAAAACATTGGAGGCACAATGGGGCAGTTCTGAGGACCCAGAGAAAATGGGGTAAAATCAGGCAAGCCTTGACAGACTTTCAGGAAACTGCGGAGAGATAGTGTTTGCACCGTGGCAAATATGCCAGGGCTCGAGCATTTGAGGACGGAGTGAGGGCGGGACATACTTTAGTGAAAATGACATGCAAACCCCGCTTCACTAACGATATATTTGAGATCAGAGACGGAGATGACACAACTTTCAAGGACACACCAAACATACAACGGATTTTCACCTCCTTTTATAGCAATCTATACACATCTCGCGGGACGTGGGGTGTGGACATGGAGGCCTTTCTTGAAGATGTAGCGCTGGGCTGGTTCAGCGATGCACACAGGAAATTTTTATCAGGCTGATTTAGAAGATGATGAGATCCGAAAGGCAATTATGCAGATGCAGTCCGGTAGGGCCCCTGGACCTGACGGTCCGCCTGTGGATTTTTATAAAACATGCATAGGTACGCTACTACCTATCCTGAAGTCCCTTTACCAAGAAGCAAAGTCCTCCAGCGTACTCCCACCCTCCATGAGGGAAGCTATGACCATCACTCTCCTTAAGTCCCGTAAACTGTCGGACAATTATGAGTCTTACCCCCCACTGTACCTCATTAACTGTGATGCCAAATTACTCGCAAAAATGTTAGCTAATCGTCTAAAGCTCCTCATGCCATTCCTGGTTCGTCTGGACCAGTCTGATTTTCTTCCTGGGCAACCAACCTCTCACAATTTGCACACTCTATTCACGCTCTTACAAGACATAGTTCCAGACCTTTCCACAGTAGCAGTATTCCTCAACGCCACCAAGGCGTTTGACTCACTGGAATGGGAATACCTAGCGATTGCTCTGCGGCTCGTGGGCCTTCCCTCTTCTTCCTGTCATGGATAGCCCTCCTCTACTCTCGGCCAGTCGCCAGGGTGAAGATCAATGGTACTAGCTCGGACCTTTCCCCTATCTCCCGGGACACCAGGCAGGGGTGTCCTCTTTCATCACTGCTTTTTGGGCTGGCAGTGGAATCATTAGCTGCCAAGCTCCGGCATCTGCTCGTGTCCTTCTATGCCAATGACATTACACTATATTTAAGAAATCCTAAGTAAAGCTTGAATAAGGTAGTGCACAAATTTGTACAGTTTGGAGGACTGTCAGGCATACACATTAACTGGGGAAAGTCCACTGTCTTTCCGCTCACCCCGTCCACAACACAGTTTGCTGCTGTCTATCCACTGAAGTGGTGCGGTTTGGAGCTTTGCTACTTGGGGATAGTGGTGACCACGGATCAGGATGAGCTGATCCAGACAAACAATGGCACAGCCCTCTCTAAAATCATGAACAGCATAACCAGGTGGATTTTGCTGTCCCTCTCCCTGGCGGGTCATGTCTCGCTCATGAAGATGGTCCTCTGGTTGAAATTTCGGTATCTTTTCCTTACCATCCGCTACACGCCTGGACAACACTTCTTTAAGGCGTTAAAATCTCAGCTGATACAGCTGGCATAAGCAGAAAGCAACCCTAATGCAGCCCTTTTCCAAGGGAGGTTTCGAGGCACCTGACATGGAGCTTTACTTTTTATGTGCTCAGGTGCACTATGCTGCACATTGGTATAAGCCCTCCCCCTTTATGTCCCATCTGGACATAGAATAGGCATACATGATCCCCATTCCTTCATTCTCATATTTGGGTTCGCAGATGGCATCAACCCCATCACTGGATTCCACAGTTAGCTGCACAACAGAGGCATGGAATAAATTGGCTAAGAGACTTGCCAAGTCCCTACTTAACTCTCCGCTGATCCCATTGCCCTATCATCCCTCTTTCCGAGTCACGCATGAAGCAGGTTTAAGACATGCTCCTCAAAGTTGGGGTGTCCACTTAGGGTGATCTATAGCCCGATGGGCCCTCTGTTTCCTGTGAGGTGTTATTTGCAGATGGAGAGCCGACCCCTGTGGATACATTCCTTTATATCCAGTTACGGCACAATGTAAAGGCAGCAACCCCTGACTTCCCGTGGGAACCCCCTATACTTGACACCCTACACACCTTGCTCAAGACCGCAAGTTCGAGACACTTGGTTTCCCATCTCTACCATGCGGCTCAGCTGAAGGCACCCTGCCATGAGGAGCAGGCTTGCTCTGGTTGGGAGTCAGAGCTGGGGGTGCAACTCACAGACGGTCAATGGACATATTGTTGTCAGCAGACTGGCCACATTGTCTCAAGTAGCCGCCTTCTCATTATCCATTACAAATTTTTACATAGAATATATTATTCGCTGGTAACATTGCTCAGTTGAGATGATAGATGTATTATGTGCGGCGAGATAGAGGTGGACTTGCTCCACCTCACCTGGTCATGTGGCCCAATATAAGATTAATGGAGGGAAGGTTCTGACTTGCACTCATGCTGGGCCAAGCGGCTACCCTTACTCCGTTATTAGCCCTATTGGGATACACTAAGGGAATATAGGCCAGTTTCAGGAAATATGTGGCGCTCTGCCTTCTATTAGCTAAGCGATGGATTGCATGCAAATGGGGAAGGGGATGGGCCCCAATATTTAAGGACTGACTGCAAGAGTTAATATACTGCAAAGATAAGTTGACAACTTACGCCAAACTTTTACTCCCTAGCTCTAGACCCAGAGATATTTGGGATCCCCTACAGGCCTACTTACTTGCCAAACACCAAGCTCTGCAGATGACCATTCCCCACATCCACGTTCAGAGGGATCACCCTAGAGTGTGATTGCCCAATAGCTACACCGTGGGAGACAGGGGGTACAGTAGTATGCGCTGCATAGATGGGTCACAGGAAGATGCCCGCAGTCGTTGGGCGGATGTGTCTTTGTGGAATATAATGTGATGTGTCACCCGCTGTGTTCCTTCTCGGCAGATGCGGTTTGTTTTAACATGTAATTTGCACTGCCTGGTCCTTTGTTAATGTTGCACTGCAAGTGCAGGTGCGGGGGGAAGAGGGGTAGTCTGGACATACTCATGCTGGTTGTAATAGTAACAAATGTTTTCTGTCTGTATATGATACCTGATTTCAAAATTTAGTAAAGACATTTCCCGCCCCCCCAAAAAAGACAGCATTTTGGATATTTTGCTATAACAATTCATATTCATTTGAGCCTCTTTAAACTAAACTTTGTGGCTGACCTGAGTTTTGAAATTGCATTGCCACTAAACAGATTGAGTCAATTTATCCTGGATGTGATCATTAAGGAGTTCGAACTCAGCATTTATTAGACACAACTTAATAGATTTTGCCAAACTATTAAGAAGACTACCACGGCCCAAGTCTGCTGAAAGGAGCGTAAGGTTGTCACTTAAAGAAAATGGAGTAGTGCTAAGGAAGGCTTGTGAAAATAATTTGTATATACTGTGCTGAAAGAACCTTATTACGAGTACGGCGGACCTGGAACCACTGTACTTGCGGTGGCTTTCCAACCAGCACCACAACAGGGTGGGTCAGCCCAGCGTAATACGATAGTGGCATTGGAACTACCACAAGACCACCGCCTCCGCCGAGATCCAGCATCTCATGGCAGTGGCGGTGTGGAAAAGGGTAGTAAATGCTGGCGGTGCCAATGCCGTCACCGCCGAGCATATTTTGACCTGCTTTTCCACCGCCCATTTCATCGCAAAGATCCTGCCATGAAAACGGTGATGGAAATGCAGGCTAAGGGGCCCTACAGGGCAACCAGGCACATCTGGTCATGGGGGTGCGTGCAGATGGGCACATACTGTGCCCCCCTGTAATTGCACCTTCGTTCATGCACAGTGTGGCATGAACAACATGTTGCATGCCTTACCATGCAGGAACATGCAGTGGGCACTGTTACGGCGGCAGTCTGCTTGTTAGGCTCTCCTATGAGCCTAACAGACCGCCACAGTGACACCGCCACCGCACCACCTTCCCGCCCTGGATTAAACTTCATGGGCTTGCCAGTCTTCCTGGGACCCCTGCGGAGGCGGTCCAAAACAAAGACTGTCAAACTCATAAGGCCCTTAAACTTTTCTTTGTTGTTTGCATAAGTGAAAACAAACCAAGAAGACCGTGCTGGAATCTTTTACTTAAATGGTCTAACCTCAGAGAACTCATGGAGCGTAGACCGAATACTGGTGGACGTAGATGGTTATGTGTAGGAGATTTTGTCATTGTGGCATTAGTACTCATTGCTTTGCTTGTAATGTTGAGTTTGCCCTACCCTTTTCCTGTAGATGAGCTTAGATCTACAAGTGCCCCTCAAACACCACTTCCTACTGTCAGTAGTTTACTTGTGATAGATGAAAAAGACTTACATGTAGATGCATCTAGAGGAGGCTATTTATTGAATGCTTACTCCAGATTGCTTTATGAGTATGTTGACACAATGGATGCCAGGGATTGCTATGTCTGCATGCAATTAGCTGCCTAGGTTGCTGAGGGAGTCATATATCGTCATCTTCCCTTGACATAAGGAGTCACCTTTAGTTTATTGTTGAGCTTATTTTATGGAAAGGGTCATCTTCAATATTCTTCAATATTATTACTCGAATCATGACTTAGGGCCATATGTATCAAAATGTTCATTTGCGATTCTCAAATAGCGATTTTTTGCGAATCGCTATTTGAGAATCGCAAAACGCTATGTATGTAGGATTTGCAAATAATTTTGCAAATCCTACATATTCCTTAATTGCGAATCGCAAATTGCGATTCGCAATTAAGGAATACCTCCTCATTCATTCCTATGGCCCTAGAGGCCCATAGGAATGAATGGGAAGACATTCTCAATTTGCGATTAGCAATTAGAGAATCGCAAATTGAGAATGCAATTTCAAGGTTGCAAGGGTGTCAAAAGGACACCCTGTTGCACCCGTGAAATAAGCATGGTGTACATGTGGCGCACATACATGCCCTAAGGGCATGTATGTGCGCCACATTGCAATTTGAAAAATGCAAAAAGTGCATTTTTCAAAGAAATGCAAATTACCACCAACTTGAAGTTGGTGGTAATTTGCGATCCCTTAAGGCCAAATTGCACTTTTTTGTGCTTCTTACATTGCATTTAAGGAATCGCAATTTGCGATTCCTTAAATGCACTCATAAAATAGGGAATCGCAAATTTTGCGATTCCTTATTTTGCGCGGCAGTTTTTCATTGATACATACCACTAAGCCTAATTGAGATCAGCAAACGCCTGAAATTCTGCGAATTTCGGCGTTTGCGATCGCAATTTGGAATGATACATATGGCCCTTAGTTTTTTCAGAAGTTCCTGTGTTGAAGCATTTGAATTGTCAGCCTGATGCAAAAAACTCACAGATAGTGGGACATTTCTTTAGACCCACTTTGAACACAGTTTATGCGCACCAACATAATTTAACTTGTTCCTTAACAGGTGTAGAAAAGAAATTTATAGATTTAGAAGAAGACAGACAAAGTTGGTTAAAGCAGCAAATCATTCAAAGGTACCTCAATGGGCCAAAAAGGAAAGTGAGCATAGGTTACTGGGAAATTTACCAGCATTAGCTCTAGATTGGCAACATAAAGGGAAATTATGCATATTCATTTGAAAATCCACAGCAGACGCAAATTATGTGGGAAACAGAGAATGTGATCATACTTTTTGAAGTTTGCGGAAATTGGGGATTATATTTGGATGAAGCAGATCCTGTTTTCCCTACAGGTTATTATATTTGTGGAAAAAATACATTTTGCAGGTTGAGCAAGAGATGGTAAGGAACATGTTACATGGGGGTAGTTTTTCCAAAAATCTATAATGTGGGACAACTTGATGACCCAACAGGGCGAGTACATCTGAGAACTAAGAGAGGTACCAGTGCTAGTGAAATTGTGAGAAACATCTTTGGTGCTCTAATACTATCTGTGACAGTAATACTCAATGTGCATAAGATTAGAAAGCCCTGTACTGTAGTTTGATAAGT
Source organism: Calotriton arnoldi (assembly GCA_963921515.1). Lineage (NCBI taxonomy): Eukaryota > Metazoa > Chordata > Amphibia > Caudata > Salamandridae > Calotriton > Calotriton arnoldi. Next base: position 1,701,153 of record CAWUFW010003198.1, read on the forward strand.
TATCTACTAGTACAGCTGGAGGATTTCGAGTTATAGATACTAAACTTGTTGCTATCAGGTCAATGGTTTTGCAAAATAGACTTGCATTAGACCTCCTTCTCGTGAAAGAGGGCAGTCTGTCGGGTGTAAAAGGTTCAACAATGTTGTACTTGCATTCCAGACAAAAGTAAATACTTGAAGAAATACATTAAGAACAGAATGGATTATTCTTGTTTGCAATTTATAAGGAATATAAAAGTGCACAAGTGAAAAAGGGATTTAAGAGAAAGAGAGCAGTCATAGAACTAGAAAATAGACAAAGCTAATACTATGATGACATGAAGTTTCTGGAGGAGTCCAGAAGGAAAATGATAAAAAACAACCAGCTTTTGATTTGTCCATCTGAAAAGATTTTTTATCTTAATGTGATGGTTTGATTAGCCATCAGAGGGGGGATTGGGTCACATATACATAATAGAAGCGTGCACATAGCACATGTTTCCTGTGTGGCCTAATGACAATAATGTAAATGTTGCAGTTGACATTATTATTGAAGTGCATTCACTGTAGAATTAGAGAATTAATGTGTACTGTGTGCCTTAATTCATCCACATTTACTGTTTAGATGATTGAGTAGAAACCATCCTCACAATATAAGAATGTGTTTACTTTAGAAACAACAATGATTTATGAAATGTGTGCGCTAATGTTTCACCTTTGCATTTGAATGTAGTTGTTAGTCACATTTAACGAAGTATATTCAAAGTAATTTTACCTTTATGAACTTTAACATGAACGTAATGTCCAGACAGTTGTAGTCATTTGTGTTTGAAAGTGCACACGCATATTGTATGTGCACCATTGATTTAATACTTTAAAGTTGTCCTGACTAAGCCTGTTTTTCATTCTGCATAAAATTTTCCATTTCTGCTTGAATGACTCTTTCCTTGTAGGTGCGTTCCCATAGTTTGTTAGTTTGAGAATTGATACAACACTGTACCAGCGATAGAGAGAGAGCCTGAGAAGAAGACCCTGACCCTGACTAGGAACATGGAGAGCCAGAGCGTTAACTGAAGAGTCCTATTCAGTGCTATTGTAGCATGATGTGAGTGACAAAGGACAATGTCGTTCCCATGTTCAGTGTGGGACATTTTGTAAATGTTGCAGCTTACAACGTGAGAATACTCCCATCACCTCTCAGGCGGGAAAAGAAAGATTCATCGGAGGACAAATGGTAAGAGGGTTGGCCCAAAGCACTGCATCAGTATGCACTGCATAACAAGTCGGGTACAAGACCATACATGATATAAATATTTTAATTGGCAAGTTGTAAAAACTGCAGCATAAGGAAAATATGGGTAGCCATGGGAAGATGTTTCTTTATTTGCAAAACTTAGTTCTGAATAACCTGAACAGATTTGAGCTAAACGCGTGGAAAATAACATCAAACATCCAAAGCAGCTCGGGCTACTTGGTCCTGGCTCACAGATTTTTGAGAACTCACCAGCAACTTTAAATAGCAGATGAGAAGGATGCTACTGGTTCATTTGGCTTTTTATCCTCAGACCAAAAGCAAGGAGTTTTCACTTTGGTGTCTACCAGAATAATAACCTGCTCAATCATTGGTTAAAGAGGTACTGCTCTATTGGGGCTTCTAGGGTGAGACATAGAGAAGCAGCTCCAATTTTGCATTATTCCAGTTGGCTTTTATCCAAGATTGCACACTAGTAAAGATATTCTGAAGTTGCTGTAGATCAATATTGGCATTCCAAGTCAGGTTAAGAATCATTTGTGCTTTGTGATCATAAGAATGGAATTGGACGTCTTTTGAATGTAGCAAGTCATGTAACAAATGGACCTAGACATTGCAAATGAAGTGGGACAAACTATGTTTGCCAAGCTCATTAAAAAAAGTTCCTTGCACACTACTTTTACTTCAGTGTGTTTATTTTATTTATTTATAAAGTTTTGCATAGCGCGAACAAGACCCAGATGGGTATCAGAGTGCTTCACAATTTGGATTGTCGGAGGTACGAGAGGGGAAAAAACAAGGAAAAAGAAACATCATTTGAGAATGAATGCAAGGATCAATGAAGAGGGGGTATCAAAATAACACATTTAGATAATATAAAAGCGTGCTTGGAGAAGAACAAACATAACTTATGATAGTACAACCGAACAACTCTGGGCTTCACAAGTGATAGACTCATATAGTAGTTAATCCAAGGGCGGTGAGTGAGACAGACAAGCCATGGTCATTTAAGGCAAGAACTTGTTCATAAGGATTATTTTCACTTCCTTTTTGAAAGAAGCTGTTGATGAGATTCTGCGGACTTCCGATGGGAGAGAGTTCCAAATATTCAGGGCGGAACCTGAGAAAGCTCTGTGCTTCATTCTCTTTTTGTGGAAAATCTGTGGTTTCAAGAGGAAAGAGTTTGCACTTCTGGATGGTCTGCCCCCTCCTGATAGTTCTAGCTTTTGCGCCAGGTAACGGGGGGTATTCAGATGGAGGACTTTGTGAGTCATGCAGGCAATCTTTAGTTGTATTCTTGCTTCCAATGGCAACCAATTTAGGGATTTTAGGGATGGGGAAATGTGATCATTTCTCTTTGTACCCGTAATCAGTCTGGCTGTGGCATTCAAAGAAGCCCTTAGTGGTGCCAAGGTATATTTGGGGAGGCCACAGAGCGTACCACTGCCATAGTCTAGCCTTGGCAAAACCAGCACTTCAACTACCTGCTTGAGGTCACCTTGTGGAAGGAATGGTTTGAGATTCCTAAGTATCCTCATCTGGTGGTTAGCACCCTTGCATACCTTACTAATATGATTCTTCATGTTCAGGTGCGTGTCTAGGGTGATTCCGAGAGATTTGGCTGAGTCAATAATATGAGGAGAGCAGTTGAAGGCTGTGAGGAGTTTCATCCAGCGGTCTATCTTGGGGGTGTGATTAGGCAGAGATATGAGAAGGAATTCAGTTTTGGAGGTGTTGAGTAAGAGGTGATTCTCAGTTAGCCAGTTTTGAGCATTCGTCAGGGTAGAGTAGAGTGAAGTGAAATCTTCAGAGGAGGTGATTTTCAGGTATATTTGTGTGTCATCCGCATACATGTGAAAAACAGTGTTCGTGGAATTTAGTGCATTTGCTAAAGGTTCCATGAATATGTTAAAGAGTATGGGAGATAAGGCAGATAAGGCAGATCCTTGTGGGACCCCCATGGAAACTGTAGAGGGCTGGGATAAGGATTGATTCACCTTGACTCTTTGGGATCTGTTGTGCAGGAATGACGAGACCATTGCAATACCAGACCGGAAATGCCCATACTGTGCTCAAGAATGGATAAGAGGATGTCGTGATTAACAGTGTCAAATGCAGAAGAAAGGTCAAGGAGGATTAGGAGGCAGGAATCGTTTTGGTCTAGCATTTTTAAGATGTCATCCATAATGTGAGTGAGCGCCGATTCCGTGCTGTGACCACTCTGAAAACCGGATTGATGTTGATCCAGGAGTTGGAAATTCTCTAAGTGAGCGCAGAGTTGCGATTGCATGCATTTTTCAAGGAGCTTAGCCAGAGTGGGGATGTTGGAGATCAGGCGGAAGTTGTTGAGATCAGTTCTATCTGCATTCGTTTTTTTTAGAATGGGTATAACCTGAGCTGCTTTTAGGCATTCGGGCATCGTGCATTGTGACAATGAAGCGTTGACAATCTTTGTCCACAGGGGGATGAAGGCATTCTTGATTTCTTTGAATAATTTCGGTGGCAGCGGACCACTAAAGTGATTAGAAGGGTTGATACTAAGAAGGGTTTTGTAGATGTCTCTTTCGCTGAAGGGAGTAAAAGTACCCCATGATGCATTGTTCTTGGTGCTAAGACTAAGTGGATCGAGCCTCTCAGAGTAAGCCGGAGGAGACGCAATCTCGTATGCTGACAGAAGAGCCTTCTTGGATTCAAGGTCAGTACTGATGAGTTTTGTTTTCTCTTTAAAGAAAGCAGCCAGGTCGTCACAGAAGGAGAGGCGTCTCCTGGATCAAGGTGGTTGGGTGCTTTCACCGATTGTTGTTTAACAATTTCAAACAGTTTCTTGGGTCAGTTTGAGGCATGATTAAGTTGAGATCTTAAGTAACCAGCCTTAGCATTCTTGATTTTTTTTATTATAGGAACTCCTTACCGATCTAAGGACTTTTAAATGCTCCGAGGAGGGTTTGTATCTCCAGGATCGTTCGGCTGCCCTTAAGTTGCGGCGTTCCGAGTTTAGATTGTTGTTGAACCAAGGTTTGGAGATTTTGGAAGAGGTATTTTTTTGTTGTAACTTGTAATGGTGCTACGGAATCCATTATATTAGAGATAGTCGAGTTATAGAATTCAGTGAGATCAAGAACATCTGTGATGTCGGTTTGTGAAGACAAGGCAAATTTACAGTGGGTTGTTAGATCTTCCGAGTTGATATTTCTGAGGTCCCTTTTCCATTGCTTAGTTTTCTTCGGTTGATCGTTCCTCAGTGCCACACCCCTGTTAATACGGAAGGAGATGATGTAATGGTCGGACCAATCGTATGGGGTAAAGGCATCCAGTGTGATGGTGTTTCCTTTTGATATGATGAGGTCAAGAATTTCTCCTTTATTATGAGTTGGCCGGTCGCAGAATTGGGTCATCTCGTGATCCAATGAGAATGATTTTAGGCAGGTTACCGCCTGGTCATTAGGGTTAGACCAGTGAAGGTAGAAATCACCGAGGAAGATTTGTGACACTGAGGAGTCAACATTGCAGGAGATGATTTCCATTATTTGTTCAATGAGAGAGAGTGTCTCCCGGGGGGTGGTAGAACGTATGAAGTGTTTACATAAAAGTGCACTTAATATAGTGTTTTTCTCATTATGATAAGTGCTACCTTCTGAGTTGTTACTTTGCATAATAAGGTAAGTAGTAATTTTAAAAATATAATTTCAATCATCTTTTTAAAAGCAATGTTAAATCATTATATGTTGAATACTTTTTATTTAAATAAGAAAAAGGAGAAAAAAAACTAAATTTAAAAACTGTTTTCCATACTTAGAGCCCCTGGGAAGAAGAACCAAACACAAAAACAGGAAGAAATCCAAAGTGAAGAAACGGAAGTACCAGGTTCACCCGAAACTAAACGATTCATTCTAATAATAACAGAGCTTCAGAATCAAATATTTTCGACTTACAAAGCAGATTAGCATAACCCAAAATTAACAACTAAAGAACAGTTAAACGCTGAAGAAACAAATTTAGTATATATATCAAATAAAGAAAGACTAGAAACTAAGAATGAATAAGGGCATCACAAGCAGATAACCACATATCACAGACAACTCAACAAAGAATGGTGGACAATGATATAATTAACAATCAACATGGTAAATGTACCTATGCATGCGACCAAACAAAATCTCCTCAATCAAAGAATTTTTGGGATCAACTATCATCAAATGTGGAAGTAGAATTCTCAATGACCAAAGTGCAAAATCAACAGACCGATGATAAAATGGATCATAAAACCAATTTCACCTAAGCCTCTGAAAGTAATTTAATTAAAAGAAAATAGTTATTCTACCCAGATTACAAATCAAAAGGGTTCTTTGCTATATTAAAATGAGGCAACATTCTTAAATGACTTGCCTCGGAAAAAGACTGTTCAATTTCAGTCTCCAGTTTTCCTATATCAAAATGAAGGCACTTAGTGACATAGTCTACAAGAGAAATAGGAATAGTGGATCAAGCCTACAAAATGACAAATCTATTTAAATGTTTGGGGATTGTATTAGTTGGAAACTTAAAATCTTCGAGTCCTGAAACATTTATGCAATCTCATTAGCAAGAAACAAATCCATTATTACAAAATAACCCCATAAAAAGCATTAAGTCTCTGATACCTATACAGGAAGCACATGTGTTAAAAGGAGCTGTAGGTCCAACTGATTCTAACATGCAACAAAAAAAAGAAAATTAACCTGTAAATCCATCTAGAACAAACATCGGGGTGAGAATGCATTATAGATAATTTTTGAAAATCTGAATAATGATTGGTCTTGGCTTCCTTCAGCATAAATACATAATGAAAAGCATTGACAGCATGTCCCAACTGCAATCATTTTTAACAGTACTGCATTATGCTACTGGAATGTGGGGGGTCTTTCAAGTAAACCTGCAGACAGTCAAGTGATAAACTTTTGGAACTCATTTGACATACTCATACTTCAGGAAATATGGTGCGAATCATCTTTTCCTTTGAGTGGATATTTTGAATAACAAACACAAGCTATAAGGGAACGTAAGAAGCGCTGTCCAAAGAATGGAGGGAGGGGGGTCTTGCCAAATACATTGCAGCCAACTTGGACTTAAGAATAAGTGAATTTAAACAATAATTGCCATGGTTGATGGGCTTTATAATTCATGACTGGGAGGATAGTGACACCCTTTATTTTTGCTAAATATGTATATTAATCTACAAAAAAAATGAAAAACTAAAATAATTTTTGCAAAAATGGAAAAAAATGCTGCCAATCTTAAATCAGTTTCTCCTGATGCTTGTTGGTTCCTAACTGGAGACTTTAACTTAAACTTGCTGAATTATCTGGAAGGGAATGATCATATAGACCTTCAGAATCATACATGGAACATACCCGCTCATATTAAGAGGATCTATTTTTCAATATCAACCAGTTTCAAATTAAAACAAGATAGGAGAATGATCATTTTTCTCAATGAATTACTTTAGAGTACAGTAAACCATTTTCCCCAAACACAGCCAACCCTAATGAATCAATCTGAAACATCTAACCTAAAATGACTCAAATGTGGCGGTGAAATCACAGAAAAATATCTTTCTGTGTGAAAGAGACCTTTCAGTGCAGGGTCCAAGTGAAAGAAAGCACTCCATTGGCCAATGGATGGAGCTATCTCTGAGAATGGACCAATTTCACAAGAAACTTTAGAGCCAAATTTGGGACAACAACTAGTCAAAGGGGAACGAATCTTGGGATTATCAGGAAAAATAATATATGGTTTTCAAAAATGTTACAAGCAGAAAAGAGGTTACTAAATCCAGAACTGCAGCATTTCAAAAATGATATCAAAACCTGAATCATCTTTCATAAATGAAAGAATTGGGTTTCTAAGGCAAAACTATAAAAGGTAGTTTAGAGGGCAAAAACAATGAAAAGAAATCAAATGTGGTCTGTTAGACCTGGCGTGGGTCTCCCTTCCATTTTTTTATGATGCCTCCAATGTTATTGATCTGTTTTTGCTGGTTTAGATGCTTTGGGCACTGTGCCACTGCTATTCAGTGCCACAGTGCAAGTGCTCCATATTGTAAATTGATGTATGTATTAGTGACTCCATGATTGGATGATTGGTTTACTTGTCAGTCCCTAGTACAGTGCACTGAGTGTGCCCAGGGCTTGTAAATCCAATGCTGCTGGTGGGCTTGCAGCCCTGGTTGTGCCACCCACAGAAGCAGCTTGTAAAATGTGTCTCAGGCCTGCCATTGAAGAGCCTGTGTGCAGCCTAGGGCTGCCATGTCGACTTGGTGAGTGCACCCACTTACCAGTCCCTAAACCTTCCCTTTTCTTCATATCAGACACCCCTATGGTAGGCCCAAGGGCAGGGTGCATTGTAAGTATAAGGTAGGACATGCCCTGGTGTGTGTAGCATGTCCTAATAGTGAATTAAAGCCATTTTCGTTTTTCACTATTGCAAGGCTACCTGCTCCCCATAGGCCAGAATGGGCAGTTTGATTATTACACCTTATAATCCTAACTGACCCAGGGAACATGGTAGAAAAACGAATTTAGTATGCCTGAACTCAGGATGATAAAATACATCTTTTAGTGAAGTTGGTTTTAACATTCTGTGTTTGAAAATACCACTTTTAGAAAGTAGGTATTTTCTTGCCTAACCTTCCAAGCCTGCCTCTGCTGGGTTGTGTATTCCTTGTCTGGGTTTGTGAGTGATAGGGGCTGGGTGGCTCCAGGAGACAGGGTGAGTCAGCACAGGGCTGAATAGAGAGATCTGCATCCAGAGTGGAGGGAGGAGTTGCACCTGGGTCTGAATAGGGCTGTGCCTGCCTTCCACAATGCTGGCTCCACCTCCTGCTGGGCGGCTGAGCACTCTGCCCCACTTTCTGAAAGGAGAGAAGGAGTCCTGTAAACAAAGTGCTCCAGGACTGACCAGAACTGGTTTTGGACTAGGCAAAGGCCTCTCTGCCTCCAGAGAACAAAGAGAAAAGGTGTATAAAAAGGGGACCCAGACTCCTAGGAAATTAGATCACTTTTGGGAAACAAGAAGAAACCTTTGCTGAGGAGCGGAACCAAGAAGAAACTGAGGAGAAGACTATCCCTAAGCTGAGAGGGATCTGCCTGCAGTGGTTGCCTGACTGCCAAAGAAAGGAGAAGGGAACTTTGTGTGTACTTTCATCAACTTGTGAAGGATCTCCAAGGGCTTGATTTTAGAGCTTGCCTCCTGCTGAAGTCTCAGGGACAACAGACTTCACCCACCAGCTCCCCCTGTATTCCCTTGCTGGGAATTTGGACCTTCTGACACACTTGCGTGTCTCTGGGAGCTGGAAGCGCGACTCAACACGAAGAAGCGTGCCGCCGCAGCCGCTGAGTCTCGCATCGCCGGAGAAGAGTGTCGACGTCGCATCAGACGCAGGTGCATCCCCGAAGAAGTGCACCGCTGACACCCTCGCATCCTTCGAAGCGCCTCGAAGCACCGGAGAAAAGTATCGCCGTCGCATCAGACGCCGTCGCATCCCCGGGGCAGAGCATCGACCTCGCATCAGACGCCGATGCATCGCAACACGAGGCGCGCCCCGCATCCCAGGAGAAGATCGTCGACCTCGCATCAGACGCCGTCGCATCGCCAGGGAAGCGTGTCGCAGGGCCTGTCGTGGCTCCAAAGACTCATCAAAATCGCTGCACGGCCGTCGGGCGTGCACGCATCACCTCTTCGTTGTTGCAACCTCAAGAAGACGCCACTTTGTTTCTTTTGCACCAGATCTTCAACGCATCACCGTCCTTGCTTGTAAGGGACTACCGCATCACCTTCCCTGCAACACTTTCGTTGCCGTGCGTTACGCATCTTAAGGTACATTGAACTCAAAGTGTCGCATTTCCATTTTTAAGAGACTCAAGCTAATTCTACCATCTTTAAAGTACAGTATTGTGGATTATTTTTGTCATTTATGGTCTTGTGGTAAATCTATATAAAAGATACTTATTTTTATAATACAACCTGTGTGGTGTCCATTTGTAGTGTTGTCACTGGATTACTGTATGTGTTCACAAATGCTTTACACACTGCCTCTGAACTAAGCCTGTCTGCTCGTGCCGAGCTACCAAGAGGGTGAGCAGGGGTTATTTCAGGAGTGTACCCCCTTACCCTGACTAGAAGCAAGGGTCCCTATTTGGACAAAGGTACCTACCTCTGCCAACTAGAGACCCCCAGTTCTAACATGGTCCCTCCTATTTGCAGCCATTTAGACTAAAGGCCTGATTTAGATCTTGGCTGGACTACCCCGTCCCACCGTGGTGGCTGTCCCAAGTGCTTGGCAGTCCGCCCACCATATTTAAATTTTGTGGCAATAGCTAGTAGACCGCCGTGGTGGTGGCCTTCTCTGCTGGCTAACAGTACCCCATCGCCGTCATGCCGGCGGGATTGCGCCGAGCCGATTTAGATGTTCCCATTGTGCTGACAGTGTCCTGGCAGAGGAGTCTCAACAATCAATTGTGTTCAAGACAGATTTGGTGGTGGGACCCTAAAGAAATGTGAATTTTCACCTATTTTTCATCGATTCCACCAACTCGTGCTTGGATGTTTCCCTGCCACAGTTGCCTCAACAGAAAGGCACATCATAATCTGGATGGCGGGAATCTTGGTGGGGCTCCCTCTGACAGCAGCTTCTGCCTCTGTTGAAGTGGGAGAAAGATTCTGGCAGAGATAGAAGGACAGCGGAGGTCTTCCTCCAGTGACCAGCCAACATCTAAATCGAGCGGGCGAGCCGCCAAAGCGGTGGGTGGGAAGATTGCCGGAAAAGCGACGGGGGGGACTTGTACTGCCAAGATCTAAATCAGGCCCTATGAACCAAAAAGGGTTCTGGAATTTTATTAATGGTTTAACTTACGGGTATAACGGGCCAGTAATGCAAATATCAGTGAGTTAACTTGGAAAGCACACATTGAAAGACAGTATGGCAGCAAGTTAGATAAATATATAACCAATGTACCCAACAACATGCACTGAAGAGTTTACCATATACCAGTAATCAGTTGCAGTTGATTATAAAAAAAATAAAAAATAGACAGTGCCCTTGGTCCAAATGGAAGTCCAACCAGACTGTTTAAATCAGATTAAGATTACTAGTCCAAAATTGTATTTTCCTTATACAGCTATTGTTTAACTAGAAGTGAGATTCTGGACACATGGAGGGGATCTACACATCAGCCAATATATCAAAATAGCTCTACGGATGACACAATGAACTATAGGTTGATAGCCATTCAAGACGTGGAGGCAAAATACTTTGCAAGTTCACTGTTGGGAGATTTGAGAGTATGGGCTTAAAATAAAAATATCATCCCACTTTTAATCAAACGAGGTTCTGCTCCGGAATTGGTACTTCAACCAATATCGCAGCCCTGTCAATACTAATAGAAGATTCCTGAATTAAAAGCAGCTTTCAACAGGGCATTAAGAAACAATTTATGGTTTAAATTGAATGAAAGGGGCATTCTGCAAAAAGCTATTGCGAGCAATACAACTGTTATATTCAAATACATGGGTTCGAAGATACATTATCGCAGAAAATACCTACATCTGATGAAGTAAAGCAGGGCTCTGTTTTGGCATCCCTGTATATATGTATGTATATTATGTTTATATATATATATATTACCTACTGGCGGTCGCCAGTAGGTAGTTATAGTTAGAACCTAGTTTCCATAGGAAAAGCATTTTTTGATTTGCTAATAACTTTGGCGTCGTGTGACGAATCTTCCTGAAATTCTCTAAAAAAAAAAGTCTATTCAGGTCAGCTCCTATCCTGAAAGTTTGGGGGTGATTCGTCAAGCGGGGGCTGAGAAAAAACCGGAGTCCCAAAACTCGTTTTCTCCATGTTAATTTCCATAGGAAATTTTGCGACAAGCTACAGCCCGAACTGCTGAACGGAATTACCCCAAATTTGGCAAAAGGTAGAGCTTGGTTCAGAAAGCGACCTTTTTTTAAATAGTGTAATCCGTTCAGTAGTTTTTGAGAAATTCAAAAAATAAGAGTCAAAAAATCAATTTCCCATAGGAAACTTTGTGCAAGGCTACAGCCGAAACTACTGAACAGAATTACTCCAAATTTGGCAGAAAGGTAGTGCTTGGGTCAGAAAGCGAACTTTTTAAAAATGGTGTAAATCCGTTCAGCAGTTGCTGAGAAATTAGAAAAATAAAAGTTTTGATATCTGGGCGGAGCCTAAGTCGCGTGCGCGAGCTTCACTGTGATTGGCTGCTAGTAGTCCAAACCAGGAAGTGTTGGCAGCCATCTTGTGGCTCGGTAGAAGCGAGTCACCCGAAAACGGAGAAACAAAGGTATAAAACAAGAGAAGGGGGCAGGGTAAAAAAACTCTGACCCCCTAGGCCTGCTCAGGGGGTCCCAGAAGGACCCCCAAGGCCCAAATAAGCATTTTATTAAAAAATAAAAATTCGCGCTGGGGTCGCGGGTTCTCGTGTTTCATTTTAATGAGGCCCTTGGGTGGGCTAGATTCCGGGGGTATTTCTTAAAAAATAATAGCAGGGGCTCGCAGGGGTTGCGGGGGTGCGCTGGGGTCCGGGGCTTCACTCATGTTGGGAGGGGGATTGCGCTGCCCCCCTTCTGGAGCCTTCTATGTGCTTGTAACTTTGGCGTCGTTTGATGAATCTTTATGAAATTATCCAAAAAGTTTCTCTTTTTTTGATTAGCTCTTATATTGAAAGTTTGGGGGTGAATGGTGTAGGAGGGGCTGAGAAAAAAGAGGGTCCTCAAACGTGTTTTCTCCATGCAATTTCCATACGAAACTTTACAGAAGACTACAGGTGAAACTGCTGAACGGAATTACGCCAAATTTGGCAGGGAGAAAGGTGATGGTCCAGAAAGCACGCTTTTGTTTAAATGGTGTAAATCCGTTCAGTAGTTTTTGAGAAATATGAAATTTTACAGATATTGATATTTGAGAAATCTGACATGTGATTGGCTGAGGGGTTACAAGCACCAGCTTGCGGCTTATTGGCTGTAAATGGTTGAAACCAGGAAGTGTTGGCAGCCATTTTGTGATTTACTCCGTCAGCTCGCATCTCTCCGTGTAGAAGCCATCGGGTTCGTAGTTTTACCTCTGCGAGGCAACACTGGCATCTGTGTCTGTGTGAGATATGCCTTTCACGCTGCCTCTCTTCATATCACCAGGTGCGGCTATGCCTTTAGAAGCCTGTCCGTCGGCTCGGAGCTCTGTGAGTCAGTCTGTCGGTACGATCCCCTACACTACCCAAAGACTACCCAAACACCACTGCACTGTCGTAAACTCTAAAACACTACCCCCAGCACGATCCCCTACACTACCCAAACACCACTGCACTACCTTAAACCCTAAATCTACCCCCAGCACGACCCCCTACCCAAACACCACTGCACTACCCTAAACCCTAAAATACTACCCCCAGCACAACCCCCTACACTACCCAATCACCATTGCATTGTCGTAAACCCTAAAACACTATCCCTAGCAGGACCCCCTACACTACGCAAACACCACTGCAGTACCCTAAATCCTAAAACACTATCCCCAGCACGACCCCCTACACTACCCAAACACCACTAGACTACCCTAAACCCTAAAACACTACTCCCAACATGACCCCCTACACTACACAAACACCACTGCACTACCCTAAACCCTAAAACACTACCCCCAGCACGACCCCCTACACTACCCAAACACCACTGTTCTACCCTAAACCCTAAAAGACTACCCCCAGCACGACCCCCTACAGTACACAAACACCACTGCAGTACCGTAAACACTAAAACACTACTCCGAGGATGACCCCCTACACTACACAATCACCCCTGCACTACCCTAAACCCTAAAACACTAATCCCAGCATGACCCCTTACACTACCCAAACACCACTGCATTTTCGTAAACTCTAAAACACTACCTCCAGCATGATTCTTACACTACCCACACACCACTGCACTACCTTAAACCCTAAAACGCTACCCGAGCATGAACCCCCAAACAGTACACAAACACCACTGCACTACTCTAAATCCTAAAACAGTACTCGCTGCATGACTTCCCACACTACACAAACACCACTGTGCTACCCTAAATCCTAAAACACTACTCTCAGCAGGACCCCCTACACTACACAAACACTACTGCACTGCCATAAACCCTAAAACACTACTCCCAGCATGACCCCCTACACTACCCAAACACCACTGCACTGCCGTAAACCCTAAAACACTACTCCCAGCATGACCCCCTACACTACACAAACACCACTGCACTACCCTAAACCCCAAAACAGTACTCCCAGCATGAACCCTTACACTACCCAAACATTACTGCATTGTCGTAAACTCTAAAACACTACCTCCAGCACGATTCTTACACTAGGTGCATGCCACTTTACAACATCGACTGCTGCGGCCCTAGTGGCGGCCACACCAGAACACAGAGACACACTTACCGCACTTCTTGCACACGGACATGTCCGAGACACCCCGTTCCCCTTGCCGGATAGGCACACCCCTGCACTGACCTGTGTACGCCGGACCAGCACACGCCGCTTGTGCATGCAGGAGGATGCATGCGTAGCTCCATGTCCAGGCTCACTGCCAACGCTGAGGTGGCATGGTAACGTCCGCTGAAGACAGCACACTGTGATGTTGCAGGGCCCGTGCCCATCATGCTAACACAATGACCACACGGACACACTTGCTCAGATGCAGGTTCGGGGGGCGTTGGCGGTCCTGGGGTTGTTGCGATGAGTGTTGTGGCCCTCATGGGTATCCGTGTATCATGCTCATTGACTCTATGGCACCTGTGGGTGTTCCGGTGTGGCTCTTGGCTGTGTTCCCTTTCATGCTACAGGTAGTCGTTCTGCTTAACACCAGCAGAAAGCAGGTGTAAAATCCCTGGTGCTAACGCGGCTTATCACCGGAATTTGTTTCGCATCGCAGTTTTTGCCTTTCGTTGTGAAAGTTGTGATGTGGTTTTTTCGTGTACAGAAAAATAAACAAACTGGGCAGTGTATCCCATCAAGATTCAGCACCTGACCCACTATTCCCAATCAATATAAATACAATGAGATTTCTTCATTGATTTTGTGTGTACACTGTAAATGCACCCACTACCACAGTGCAATTCAATACAGGATTTTAGTACTTAGAATAAATCGCAAAGGTGCACCTCGTGTGTTTTTGCACGGGAACGCCTACTCTGCATCTCATTATCAGCACTTTAATGCAACTAAAGTTGAGATAAATCTAACACACTATTCAGAAGCTGGTGCAAACTGCAGACATCACCAGTATTCCCGCGATAACTGCCCCAATATTTAACACCATGGTGGACACCACCAAATAACAGTAATAAGAACGAGAAAGAGTCACACAGCACTTAAGTAACAACCCAAAACTTTATTGAATTTTTTTTTATTTTTTTTCAAACTTTATTTTTCCGTTTACTAAATATAAACGGAAAAACTAAATTTAACAAACTCAACACAAAACAACAAGGCGGAAGACTCCTGTCGGGTCTATCAATGTCGACGACACAGCCTGGAAAATAAAGCACAAAATAAGGACATGTGTAATGCGCATATCAAAGGAGTGAGACACAGAGAAAGAGAGAAGGAAGAAAAAGCCAGAGAGAAAAAGAGAGGGAAGGAAAGAAAGGGAGTGAGAAAGGGAGAAGGGAGAGAGAGTGAGAGAGGTAGAAGGAAAGGAAGGAAGAGAGTGAGAGAGAGAGTGAAGAGAGGGAAGTGAGAGAGAGAGAGAGAGAGAGAGACACTGCCGCCCCTGCGCATCCATGACCAAATAATTACCTGCTGCCACCGGAGTGTCTACCAGTGGGCACTCCACGTGCCCGTGAAAGCTCCAGGGCCCGGACCGCCACCATGGCTTGGTGCACATTATGTGGACCCGCTCCGCGGCCCAGCAGATCCCACACATGTCGCTGAGTCCTGAGTCATCAATGGCGGAGACCACATCAGCTTTTGGTGCCGCTAACCCTGTGCAACGCAAGTCAGCGCCACGTGGTGGTAGGCCGCTGACAGCCATACAACTTAGGGTGCGACTAACCCTGTGCAACTCAAGTCCGCGCCACGTGGTGGTAGGCCCCTGACGGCCACATCAGCTTTGGGTGGCACTAACCCTGTGCAACTCAAGTCAGCGCCACGTGGTAGTAGGCCCCTGACGGCCACATCATCTTTGGGTGGCACTAACCATGTGCAACTCAAGTCCACGCCACGTGGTGGTAGGCCCCTGACGGCCATACAGCTCAGGGTGCGACTAACCCTCTGCGCAACTTTTCATGGACTCTTTATGATTGAGACCCGTGGAGCGTCCGCCATCCAGTCACCACCGTCAATAAAGGATGTGACGTTGTCGATCCATTATATTTGCGTGGTCACATGGCCTGTGACGCATGTGCCGGATGGGTGTGGTGTGTGTGCAAACCTGCCCTCAGGGAGTGGCCGTGACATGTTGACAACTAGACCACTGACCTGCACACCAACAGCGAGTACGCCTGCGACAGGTAGCTATGTGGGGGGGGTGAAAACGTGTTTTCTCAATGGATTTTCCATAGGAAACTTTAGACAAGGCTACAGGTCAAACTGCTGAGCGGAATTATGCCAAATTTGGTAGGGAGAAAGGTCTTGGTCCAGAAAGCGCGCTTTCTCACATCGAGTGAAAATATAAAAGAAAGGTCTTGGGGGCAATTTAATATACCGGAGCTCTGTCTGTGCGAGATAACCCTTTCATGCTCCCTCTGCCCAGCATGACCACTTCGCAGCTATGCCGTTAGAAGCCAGTTCGTCGGCTCGCAGCTCTCTACCTTTGTGAGCTAGTACGCTGCTGTGCCTGTACCTCTGTGAGCTACTGCGCTGCTGTTCCTTTGGGAGCGGACGGCTCGTAGTACTACGTCTGTGAGTCGAGCGGACGGGCCGCAGTTGTCCCTCTGCGAGCCTGGGTGCGAACTGTTCATAAGTCACACTACATAAGCATCGAAAAGCCATTTTGTGATTCAGTCCATCAGCTGGCATCTGTCCGAGGCATTTCTGAAAACATACCGGAGTTCTTTCTGTGAGAGATACCCCTTTCACGCTGCCTTTCACCACATCAGCAGGTAACGCACCCTCTTCCCACATTACCAACATACCCCCAACAACCTTCTTGGGCCCGGAATTGTCCCTGTGCGGTTGGACAAACAAGAATCTTAGTCATGTATAGATTTACATATAAAACATTTTATTTAAACAAAACAACAACAAATAAAACTGAAGGGAGTCTGGTGCTGTGGTCGCTGCCACGAAGTTGGGGTCACTGCCATTCAGGACTCAGGACACAGTTCCACATGTGGGATCGGCTTGTATTGAACAGGGTTAGTGGCACCACGTGTCGTGCCTTGTGTTGTACAGGGTTAGTGGCACCACGTGTCGTCGGCCTTGCATATGGAAATATGCCTCACTGATCGAAGGGAGTCTGGTGCTGTGGTCGCTGCCACGGACTTAGGTTCACTGCCATTCAGGACTCAGGACACAGTTCCACATGTGGGATCGGCTTGTGTTGAACAGGGTTAGTGGCACCTCGTGTCGCCGGTTTGTGTTGAACAGGGTTAGTGGCACCACGTGTCGCGGCTTGTGTTGAACAGGGTTAGTGGCACCACGTGTCCAAAATTCGAATCGCGAGCTCTGCTGCCCGCAGTGTAGACTGCTGAGTGTTCGTTTGCACTTGAAGATGAATTTGGTGATTGTACTAAAGCTATAACTGATATAAAAAAAGTTCTTGAAGCAAGGATACTGAAAGGATATTATGTAGGTTTTAGGCCTGTGATAGTTACTTGCCTACTGGACTCTGTAATTAATGAATCAAGACTTAATTTTAATTGTGAGCCCTGATGACCGCAGTGTAGGCCAGAGGTAGCGGTCAGCAAGGGCCCATAGCCACGTGGCGTTGAGTTGAGGTGCACAGTTAGTGGCACCAGAAGCATTGAGAATGTATGAGCCTGTGATGCTGCTTGGTGCGGACGGGCCGCACTGGGAGCAATGTCTCTTGCCTACTGGACTGCGTCATCTGCAATCGCGACTGTATCTGAATTGTGAGCCCTGCTGACCGCAGTGTAGGCCAGAGGTAGCGGTGAGCAAGGGCCCACAGCCATGTGCATAGGTTGGTGGCCCCACCGGCCTGCGTAGTTCAGGTTCAGTGGCACCAAGTGTCGCCTGCCTTCCATATACAAATACGCCTCACTAATCGAAGGGAGTCTGGTGCTGTGGTCGCTGCCACGAAGTTGGGGTCACTGCCATTCAGGAGTCAGGACACAGTTCCACATGTGGGATCGGCTTGTGTTGAACAGGGTTAGTGGCACCACGTGTCGCCGGCCTTGCATATGGAAATATGCCTCACTGATCAAAGGGAGTCTGGTGCTGTGGTCGCTGCCACGGACTTGGGGTCACTGCCATTCAGGACTCAGGACACAGTTCCACATGTGGGATCGGCTTGTATTGAACAGGGTTAGTGGCACCACGTGTCGCCGGCTTGTGTTGAACAGGGTTAGTGGCACCACGTGTCATGGCTTGTGTTGAACAGGGTTAGTGGCACCACGTGTCGCCGGCTTGTGTTGAACAGGGTTAGTGGCACCACGTGTCGCCGGCTTGTGTTGAACAGGGTTAGTGGCACCACGTGTCGCGGCTTGTGTTGAACAGGGTTAGTGGCACCACGTGTCGCCGGCTTGTGTTGAACATGGTTAGTGGCACCACGTGTCGCCGGTCTTCCACAGTGTAGGCCGGAGGCAGCGGTCAGCAAAGGCCCACAGCCATGTGACGTTGACTTGAGCTGCACAGATTGGGAGCATACAGTCTTCTTAACCGATTATACTGTCTTACACAATTTGCATCGGCACTAATCTTGAATTGTTAGCCCTGCTAACCGCATTGTAGGCCGGAGGTAGCGGTCATCTAGGGCACACAGCCACGTGGCGTTGACTTGAGCTGCACAGAGTTAGTGGTACTTGAAGCACTTAGCGTGTGCGCAGTCAGCGATGATGCGTGGTCCGCGCTGGCCGCACTGGTAGCAATGTCTGTTGCCTACTGGACTGCGTCATCTGCAATCGCGAGTCGCTCTGAATTGTGAGCCCTAGTCACCGCAGTGGAGGCAGGAGGCAGCGGTGAGGAAGGGCCCACAGGCACGTGTTGTTGACTTGAGCAATGTCTGTTGCCTACTGGACTGCGTCATCTGCAATCTCAACTCCATCTGAATTGTGAGCCCTACTGACAGCAGTGTAGGCCGGAGGCAGCGGTCAGGAAGGGCCCACAGCCACGTGTTGTTGACTTGAGCAATGTCTCTTGCCTACTGGACTGCGTCATCTGCAATCGCGACTCGATCT
The DNA here is from genome assembly GCA_963921515.1 of Calotriton arnoldi. NCBI lineage: Eukaryota > Metazoa > Chordata > Amphibia > Caudata > Salamandridae > Calotriton > Calotriton arnoldi. Next base: position 1,719,782 of record CAWUFW010003198.1, read on the forward strand.
GAATTGTGAGCCTTGCTGTCCGCAGTGTATATCGAAGGCAGTAGTTTGTACAGACATAAGTCTGCGGTGCTGTGCCGCTGGGGGCCTGTGTGGCAGAAGCCAGCGATCGGCTGAGGAGGCTGGCGGTCACGTTGGCGGCCTCGTGGCAGGGTGAGGGGTGCCGCCCTGGCAGACGCTTTGGCCTTCCCACAAGTGAACCAGGCCCAGAGCTCCGGCCTATTTATTCACACTCCTATGCTGAAGTGGCGTAGTCGGACCAGCCCACTCCGGTTACACTTATGCTTACAGGGGGGGACGACACAGCTACATGACTGAGATCTTTCCTAGTGTTTGACGTAACATAGTTGGGTCCACTGTCCACAACACTACAAGCACCAGTAGTATTTGTGCACATGGAGAGGTGTGTGTTCTGCATACTGAGATGTGTCCAGCACAGCACCGCTACACTTTGCATTGTGTGCATTGTTAAACATGGGTGAATTGCTTCCTTCACATATAGTTTGTTCACACCTGTCCCAATATTCAGCTATTGTGTGGCTCAGGGGCCATGCCGTTTTCGGAAAGTTCACTGTCTTGTTCTGCGCTGCCTCGGTGGTAGAGGGGGGGGGTCCTGGGGGTGGTGGTGGGTAATGTGGCTTGATCAGTAGGTCTATGACATGTGTTGGTCTTCAGATGTGGCTCTGGGCTGGGCTCCCTTTCATACTGTATGTAGTTGTTTAATATTTAAAAAACAAGAAGACATTATATAGTTTAAATAACAAATAAAAAAAATTACAGTAGGGAGAGGGGTGGAACGGGGGGGAGGTCCTGAGGGTTATGGCAGTGGGTGTTGTGTCCTTCTTGGGTGTCGGAAAAAACTATAGGTTAAATGAACATTATAATTAGAAGTTAGCATTAAAAAAAACATTGAAATTCACTGAAAAAACCATAGGTTTCAGGGACGTTATAGATAGAAATTAGTATTTAAAAACCTTTGAAATTCACTGAAAAAACCATAGGTTTCAGGCACGTTATAGTTAGAAATTGGCATTTAAAAAAACCTTTAAAATTCACTGAAAAAACCATAGGTTTCAGGCACGTTATAGTTAGAAATTAGCATTTAAAAAACCTTAGAAATTCACTGAAAAAACCATAGGTTTCATGGACGTTATAGTTAGTTGGACAATTCCACCGTTATAGTTAGTTCAGCTAACTATAACTCGCGCCCCCGCAATGCACTGCTGATGACGTCACATATTACATCATTCATGACATGGTCAGTGACATCACTGATGACATCACTGATGACATCTCAAATGACATCACTGATGACATCACTGATGACATCATCCACGTGACAATCTGATGCACCTCCTCACACACTAATATAACCTTTGATACACTCACTGTAAAATACAGACTACCATTTTCGATACCATTGACACACTAATACCAGTTACTACATACCCACTCAGTGATTCCTAGGTCTACACACACATCTACCCATTCACCCATACAATCACTCATACATGCAGTCACTGATCAATAGAACACTATCAAATGCACTCATACACCTATATAGACATTGACACACCAGCACTCATCCTAGTCAGTTATGTACTCATCCTAGTCACTCATGCAAAGAATCAATCATAGTTCCATTTACTCACCTACACAGTTATACACACACCACCTCATTTATTCATACAGATAGTAACGCATACTTAGTCTCATATAATCACTAATACAAGTATACACTCATACATACAGCCACTCTCACAATCACTGACTCTCACGTATAGTCATTTCTATACACCAACTCTCACATACACTGCCTTTTATATATGTACTTAGCTGGACATGTGCACTGAGACATCGATTCACTCACCAAGACGCCTATACACACACTTACCCACCCATACAACTGTTTCCACATGTACTCTTAAACTCATACACCCTGTCAATCAACCACTCACACATCTATGCACAGAGTCACACACCCCCCACCCAACCACACACACACTCAGTCTCCTATACAAATACGCAGGCAACTAATTAATAACCCATATAGACATTCATGTAGCTACTGACCAACCGATGCAGCAGCTTACACAACAACAGACAGAGTGATACAGACATTCACACACTTTAGACACTAACCCATGTATTCAGTAAGACACATGTAATCACTCACTTAAACAGTCAGTCACTCACCTACTAAATCCTCCATCCAGACACTTATACACCCACTCATTCTTCAATACACCTTGGCATATATATAATACATATTTAAACTTTAAACAAAAACACAGTCACTGGATAATGTCATCAGTGATGTCATTTGAGATGTCATCAGTGATGTCATCAGTGATGTCACTGACCATGTCATGAATGATGTAATATGTGACGCCATCAGTAGTGCTTTGCGGGGGCGCGAGTTATAGTTAGCTGAACTAACTATAACAGTGGAATTTCTATGGTTTTGTATGAGTGAAATGTCCAACTAACTATAACGTCCCTGAAACCTATGGTTTTTTCAGTAAATTTCTAAGGTTTTTAAATGCTAATTTCTAACTATAACGTGCCTGAAACCTATGGTTTTTTCAGTGAATTTCAAAGGTTTTTTTAAATGCCAATTTCTAACTATAACGTGCCTGAAACCTATGGTTTTTTCAGTGAATATATATATATATATATATATATATATATATATATATATATATATCCAATCTGAATGATGCAATTAGCAAAGAGAATATTTATCTAATCTATGGGCCTGATTATGAGCCTGGTGGTGTAGGAGCGGTTCGGCTCGCCCCCGCCCCCGCCCCGCTCCTACACCACCAAACCTCACCGCCCACTGCCCGCCAGACTACAAGTTATCTCCAGGGTGATCTTTGATTAAAAGTGACATTACAAAGATTATCTTTTATCTCTACAAGCAAACGGGAGCTCACAAATATTTGATTTTAAAACTATAAATTTTAAAACGCAAGGCCAGTCATTTGAACCACTTCTATAAATTGTCAGAGCAAAATTATGCCCACAATAACATATAGGACAGAAATCTTATGTGGGGAAAAAAATAGGCAAAGCAATAAGCATAATACAAACCAATGTGTATTGAAATTTATTCAAGCTGCATAATTATACTTCACAGTGACAAATCCGTTTAGAATTCAGCCTGAACAAACAGAAATTAGTTCGACAAGGGTCCTTCATCAAAGTCAGCAAAATTCTGAAAGGTGACCGAAAGAGCACATTAAGTAATGTAATGTTATTGTAAAGAAATAATTAGATCAAAGCCAAATAATACATAGTATAACCACATGAAAATAGCTTCGGAAATGCTCCAATTAAAAAATCTATGGACACCTGCAACCACAGCAGAAAAATTCCAGCAATTTGTGAATAAAAGTGAAAATTAATAATTTTAGATGCAAAAATGCCCCATGAGCCTGTAACGGGTGGGAGGGGTGCCTGTATTTGCAATTGCTCCTGGGACACTGCCCCGCCGTGTCTGGCCTCCCCGCGGCGGAGGCATTTTTGCATCTAAAATCAAATAAACGATGACAGATACCTATTTAGGTATCGTATTTGCGCAGTAATTTCACATGCGCCGTATATTTATTTTCACGAACACATTTCATAAAAAGGATTAGTGTAATTAAGACACCACACATATAGTGAGTGTAGAGGGGATCCTTTTGGTCCTGAAGAAGAAGCCAGGGGAGGCTTCGAAACATGTTGACTGACATAGGAGGCATAGCTCATTGAGGCGATACACCTCTTCCCCATATTTTAACAATACCAGCTCAAAGGTATATTAAAGTTTTTTTGACCAACGAGCCAGGTATTTTTTAACCTCACTTTCTTATTCACTCCTGACCCTTCCACTCACACTCCTACACGACACATAATTGTCTCACAAACAACAGTGCTCCCGCGTAATCGTAGGTCGTAGCACACCCTGTCCCGTAGAGGGGCGGGAAGACCCCTATGATGAAGCATGACACCAAGGGCCCTTTTGGTGTGTGAGGGGTATTTAAACAAATTGTGTGTTTTTCCCACCACTGTAGGAAGCATACTTAATCTGGGAGGATATGGCGTTTGAGAATACCTGAGGGTGGATCTTTGTGTTTAGTATCTGCCATAAAGCACAGCCCGCCCTGCACCAGGAGGTGAAGCCAGGGCCATACTATGGCTGGAGTGTTTTTTATTAGGCCAAAGATAGCAATGACATAAAGCAATGCCATGCTGCACACTCATATCACGGAGAGGGCAGGAAATTGCCCCCCCCAGCTCTCCCCCCTAAGCCGCAACAGTGTAATCACAGAGCGAAAGGTGTTGGGACGCTTTGTTAGTGTTGCTAGCTCGGATCATATGTAACTCTCACTTCACACTTTGTGTCAGTGTAATTTACAACACTTACACATCTTCTTCACTGCACTATTTATCACTACTTTGAAGACATCGCAGGCCGGTCTGTTCCTCGGATATTTACAATCTAACAAGGGGTCGAGAAAGCCCTTTATTGCAATGCAATAGGTCTCGAATTTGCAAGAGTTTAAGCAATTAGTATTGTAAATGACAATGCCTTTTATTTATGTTTTAAAACCCAAAACATAAATAAAAGGCATTGTCATTTACAATGCCAATAGCTCAAACTCGCATGAATGCGAGACCTATTGCATTGCAAATGCTTGTTTCATTCATATACTCACTCACATTGTTTTATTTTACACCATGCCTGGGGAAAAAAACAAGCTTCACAGAGCAAGAGTTGACAGTCATGGTGGATGAAATCATTAGAGTAGAGCCACACATTTATGGAGCCCAAGTCCAGCACACTCCTCTCTGTAGGAAAACTGAAATGAGGGCTAGGATAGTCAACAGAGTGAATACTGTTAGTACCACCCGGCGCACACAGGGCAACATTATGAAGAGGTGGAACGACCTCAGGCTGAGGTTACGTACCAAGTACAACAGGCATCACCTGGAGGCTGAGAGGACTGGCAGTGGCCGTCCCAGCGCACCATTGCAACTCTTTCCCTGGGAGGAGAAGGTCTTGGCCATCCTGCATACTGAGGGCTTGGCAGGAATAGAGGGGGGGGGGTGGACTCTGCTAAGTTACACTTCAATAACTGCCACAATATCACATTGTCCGGTTTGCTCGTCTGCTTTTGCAATTGTCTTCTCTATCTACTTTCCTAACATGCAATATTCAAAGTATCTGAGATGTTGGCTTGTCTGTGGCAAGTTGTATTGCTGCATATAAGGGCACATGCATCCAACTCCATGACGTGCCACATGTTGCTGTGCTGTCTGTAAGTGCAAAACCATTAAAATATCATGATATGGGTTAAAATTTAAATGTATGGTCCATCCCAAATGCATGTTGCCAGCAGCTATCGTACACTAGCCGTTCGTCAAGAGTAGCTAAAGTGACATTGAAATGACTACAACTACCATGAGTCTGTGTGATTGTAACTGTGACCAAGATGCTACACTCCTTTTGCCCCTTCTCACTTGTCTGCAATGTCATTACTGATCTACACTAGTCATGCAGCTTACCATTTCTCTAGTGTTGGTAAGTAGAGATCGAAAGCTACCACTACTACCATGAGGCCCTGCCTATACAACTCTGACCAAGATGCTGTACTTCTTTTGCCCCTTCTCACTTGTCTGCCATGTCACTGCTGATCTACACTAGTCATGCAGCTTACCATTTCTTAAGTGTTGGTAAGTAGAGATAGAAAAGATACCACTACTACCATAAGGCCCTGTCACTACAACTCTAACCAAGATGCAACACTCCTTTTGCCCTTTCTCACTTGTCTACCATGTCACTACTGATCTACACTAGTCATGCAGGTTACCATTTCTCAAGTATTGCTAAAGTGACATTAAACTGACTACAACTACCATGAGGCCTTGTGATCGTAACTCTGACCAAGATGCTACACTCCTTTTCCCCCTTCTCACTTGTCTGCCATGCCACTGCTGATCTACACTAGTCATGCAGCTTACCACTTCTCGAGTGTTGGTAAGTAGAGATAAAAAAGCTACCACTACTAACGCGATGCCCTGTCACTACAACTCTAACCAAAATGCTACTCTCCTTTTGCCCCTTCTCACTTCTCTGCCATGTCACTACTGATCTACACTAGTCACGCGGATTACGATTTCTCAACTGATGATTAAGTGACATTGAAGAGACTACAACTACCTTGAGGCCATGTGATTTTAACTCTGACCAAGATGCTATACTACTTTTGTCCCTTCTTACTTGTCTGCCATGTCACTACTGGTTTACACCAGTCATGCAACTTACCAGTTCTCAAGTGTTGCTAAAGTGACATTGAACTGACTACAACTACCTTGAGGCCATGTGATTGTAACTCTGACCAAGATGCCACACTACTTTTGTCCCTTCTCTCTTCTCTGCCATGTCACTACTGATCTACACTAGTCATGCAGCTTACCATTTCTCAAGTGTTGGTAAGAAGAGATATGAAAGCTACCACTACTACCATTAGGCCCTGTAAGTACAACTCTAACCAAGATGCTACACTCCTTTTGTCTCTTCTCACTTGTCTGCTATGTCACTACTGATCTACACTGGTCATGCAGGTTACCATTTCTCAAGTGTTGCTAAAGTGACATTGAACTGACTACAACTACCCTGAGGCCATGTGATTGTTACTCTGACCAAGATGCTACATTACTTTTGCCCCTTCTCACTTGTCTGCCATGTCACTACTGATCTTCACTGGTCATTCAGCTTACCATTTCTCAAGTGTTGGTAAGTAGAGATACAGAAGCTACCACTACTGCCATGAGGCCCTGTCACTACAACTCTAACCAAGAAGCTACACTCCTTTTGCCCCTTCTCACTTGTCTGCCATGTCACTACTGATTTGCACTAGTCCTGCAGGTTATCATTTCTCAAGTGTTGCGAAAGTGACATTGAATTGACTACAACTACCATGTGATTGTAACTCTGACCAACATACTATACTCATTGTGCCCATTCTCACTTGTCTGCCATGTCACTACTGATCTTCACTGGTCATGTAGCTTACCATTTCTCAAGTGTTGCTAAAGTGACATCGAACTGACTACAACTACCATGAGGCCTTATGATTGTAATTCTGAGCAAGATGCTACCCTCCTTTTGCCCTTTCTCACTTGTCTGCCATGTCACCACTGATCTACAGTAGTGATGCAGCTAACCATTTCTCAAGTGTTGGTAAGTATAGATAGAAAAGCTACCACTATTACCATGAGGCCCTGTCACTACAACTCTAACCAAAATGCTACATTCCTTTTGCCCCTTCTCACTTGTCTACCATGTCACTACTGATCTACACTAGTCATGCAGGTTACCATTTCTCAAGTGTTGCTCAAATGACATTGAACTGACTACAACTATCATGAGGCCTTGTGATTGTAACCCTGACCGAGATGCTGCACTCCTTTTGCCCTTTCTTGCTTGTCTGCCATGCCACTACTGAAGTTCACTCATCATGCAGCTTACCATTTGTCAAGTGTAGCTAAAGTGACATTGAACTGACTACAACTACCATGAGGCCCTGGCACTGCAACTCTGACCAAGATGCAATAGTGAATGTTACACACACATTGCACACATCCCAGGCCCTGTTGTGAGGTTAAAGAAACATCAGAATGGATGTGTCATTAGAGTGAAGCACGCCTTCTCTGCCACAACTCTGTAGTGGACTCTCACAGTTCATCCACATGAAAAGGCAATGTCAATCGATGGGATTACATAAAATAACTGTGAGAAACATTCTAAGGGAGCAATTGAAACACTCTCTGCAGGATAGCTATGCCCCTATCGGGGAAAACCCGGAAAGGCTGGGGCTCTGGGGCACAGTACATTTTGCAAATGTCTGACAATCCCCAAGTGCCGTGGACCTGGGAACTGAAGTATATCAGGGACAACCAATAGCATAACTCAGTGCCAGGCAAGTGTAGGCAATGGGTAAGGGCAACTTCAGAAAGCAAACACAGCACTACAGCATGTGTCACACATCTAGATGAAGCAGCTGTATGGTACACACTACAAAATGGACATGTCCATGCACAACTCCACAAAGGTATGACAAGTTGACACCCTCGATGTGTGGATACACAAATATCTAACTTCAACACACCTAACACATAGCCAACCTACATCTAAGGTAGAAGGGCAAGCTAAATGACGTTGACAGTGGCCAGGCCAAGCTGAAATACTTACCACTAGGCCTGGGCGGAGTTCCTCTAAGCAGAACTCTGCGAAGTGACCAAAAAACTCCACCGCACTACGCAGAGTTCCGCGAGCAGTGAAGTGCGCTAGGTCGTGCCGTTCGTGCTGATTTTTAGCGCGGGTGTTTGTCCCACTCTGGAAAATCAGCGCAAATGGCACCATGCGCAGAGCAAGAGGGCGCAGTTTCTTTCTGACGCTCGTGTAGCTGTTCTACCCGAGCGTCTGCTTCCTCAATGCAAACAGATGGTTTCTCAACACGAGCGGTCGCGACCGCCCACGTTGAGAAATCTCGCTGGGAGGTGGTCTAGCGTTGGATTTTCCTTGCTTTCACTCGCCAACTTAACATTGACGAACTTGAGCGAGGAAAAATCTCCACTCCTCCGCATGCTCTGCAGAGTGCGGAAACTCCGCAAACTCCACGAACAGAGCGGAGTTCACCGCCCAGGCCTACTTACCACATAACATGTCACCCAATTCAATGTCTGCCCCATCTGGATGTCAACCCACATAGACATCCATCCAACATTTACCCGTGTCGTGTCTAACTTCAGCACTGGCTCCAAGGTCACATCATACTAACCACTTCAACTGGATCAGCAATCAGGGATCAAACAAATACAACTGCACTCACACAGCACTAACTGTACAACAACATCAAATAAATCGGAAAGTAATGGCAGGACTAATGTCTTCCAAACTGTGAAAGTGTTTAATGAATTAATTTAAATAAATACAAAAAAGAAACAAAGGCCAATGGCCAGTCCATTAATTGTCCATGTGCCACAGCACAATGCTGTGCCACCAGATTTGACCTTACGGACACTGCCAGTGAAGCCTCCCCCGGAAGGGGTACCTAGTGGGCACTCCAGGCACCTCAATGATGTTATTTGGGAGGGCTGGTGTCAGTATAGGGAGGGGCTGGGTTGACTTTGGGAGGGTGGGGAGTGGCTGTGGCAGAGGTAAGGGCAAGCTCAAACATAGGGCTCTTTCTTTGGGAGCCTGGGAGGTGGGATGACAAGGGGTGGGCTTTTGGAGGTAGAGAGAGTGTCAGTGAGTGTTTGGCATGTTGTTGGTGCAGGTGTGTGTGGGTCTGATGTATGTTGTATCTGTGTTGTAGGTGTCTGTTGTTTGGTTGAGATTTTGCGTTTGCTTATTTTTTTAGGTATTTCCTGTGGATGTGCTGGGTTGTGTGTGTGTCTGGGCTGTGTCTGTTGGTGTGGGGTCTGTGGGTATGTTTGTGGTGGGGCAGGTGAGGGTGGTGAGTGTCTGTTGAGTGGTTGCATGCCTGGACTTCTTGCTGCGTTTTAGTGTGTGTGTGCTGTGTGTGGATGTTGTTGTGGGTGCGTGCTTCAGTCTGCATTTGCTGTGGACAGGTCTGGGTCAATGGATTTGGGATGGGGAAGAGGCAAGAGGTGCAGTGGAAGGCTGGGATGGGTGGAAGGCTGCCGTAAGTGAGGAGGCAAGAGCCTGAAACGACCTCTGTAAGCCAGACATCCTACTGTGAATGCCTTCCAGGTAGGCCACCGTCTGCCTCAGCTGGCTGGACTGCCCCTTAATGGCTTTCAGCAGTGCAGTCTTCCCAACAGAGATCTGTCTCAGGAGGTCAATAGCTTCCTCACTCAAGACAGCTGGGTGCATAGGGGCAGAGGGTGAGGTGCCTGGACCAAAGGAGATGCCGTCCTTTTTACGGGAGCGGAGCCGGACAACATGGTGGGGAGCAGAGAGGGTGGAGATGGAATGGGGGTGGCAGGCAAGGATGTTGTGGACACAGATCCTGTGGGTACCGCCACACTGAAGGTCCACTCAGTAGAAGATGACTTTGAATGAGCTGCCTCCATGGAACCCCCTTACCCTTTTGGCCTCTGCCTCCATCTGTGTCAGTCTCCCGACTGGAGCACTTTGGCCAGCTGCATACCCGTCGTCGGCACGGTCTCCTCTGCTTGCCTCGGTGAATGCTGAAAAGACAGTTGAAATAGGTGTAAGACATCAGCATAAACTCAATGTACGAACAGCTCTTAACAACAACTTTATCAAAGGTTCACAGATAACTCCACCGAAAAGGTTTCCTAAAATTGGCATGCCAACAAGGTGCCCCTAAGTTTTATGTCAGAAGTTGCACAGATATCCCTAGTGCCAGACCCCACCTATGGCTAGGGCATTCCCAGTCCACATTTATTTGTCCTAGTGGGAACAACATCCTCAGATTGCATATCAATAACTCAATAGAAAAGTGAAAGTCTTAAGAGGTTCAGATAATCTCCAGTCCATGAATATGAGGTGTCTCTTGTGTCCAAAAGGGAAGGCATATCACAGTACCCAAAATGTTTTGCATACACAAATACCAATGAATCACAGCGTTTAAACGCCCACATATGACCACACCAAATCTGCATGTCACTCCCTGATGCATGTCATCAGTCAGTGAATGTACCTTCAAATGTCTACATGTGTAGTTCACATAACTCTACACTCCCACATCAATGGCATTGATGATCAGTTTGTGAGACACAACTGTAAATGTAAATACCATGAAATACATAGCCTCGACAATTGGACATGACTAATAAGAGAGGTCAATGTCTCTTCGTATGTCTAACAAACCCACCCATATCTACACACTACTGTCTATGTTTACACATCACCTGCATCCCAACATGAATGAAGATTGTCCTTTACACATTGGCCAACACATACAAGTGTGGAGGACTCTCGCCTTAACCTATGTAGACTCTTACAGCATGTATCATGCCCTTGTGCAGATGATAACACAACAAATTAAGCTACATATGCCATCATGTAGGCCTAGATACTGATGATACCAGTGTTGTTTGCCATCTCATAATGCTGTACATACTTTAAAATATGTAATATTTTCGATGAATTTTGATTAAAATGACATGAGTAAAATGAAATCTGATAGAATCATCACTTGGAAAATTATGGTTGAATTCACCTTTCCGACTAATGAGAATCAGACCTAGACATTGACAGTTTGAATGTTCCACTTAATTACTCAGATCTGAACATTTTGTTACAGCCCATCTCTGAATGCATGAAAATTACTAATTGTTTGCGTAATCGTCCACTCGTGTTTGTAAAAAAGAAATCGCATCCTTTGGAAGCTTACTGGATGTGACAAACGTCTTATGTTAGATGCCAAAATTATTTTATGCAAGTTGTTTCCGATCCTTTCATATCACAGGATGCAAATTTCAGGGCTTTGGAGAGCACGTTCCATCCAGCACTCGTACGGCTTGCAATCATGTGCCAGCAACATATTTAAACACTTTCTTTGATTACCAGCAGCTTATCAAGTGTGCAGATATTCATGTAAAGCGATGATGAAGTCGCTGGAAAACCTGAATAATTCATTCATTAGTAATTATGTTTCAGATTGTTTCCAATATAACTCCGATTAAGTAAAACAAACATCTAGCGGCAGTAATTTAATTTCAGGAGCTCGGCAGAAGCGAGAGTGGCAGGTTTTTAAATAACTCAAAGGTAGGCGGGAACTGATTTGCTCCCAAACACTAAGCAGAAGAATTTAGGAAGCATTGATGTTGAAATTTAATTGAGGGGACAAGATGGCGTACTTATTTGATAGAGGGTGAATAAGAATGGCACCTATGGGGGCAGGATCAAGGGTAAAAACATTGACACTTTCACTCATCACTGGTGGAGAAAGGGAGGAGGGATGAGGCAAGAGGAGTGAGGGGTGAGGGATGGGAAATCTGGATGAGGCTATGCTAAAATTGACAGAGTAACATAAATTTTTACGCCGTCATTATTTGTCCAATTTACTCATCACTCCAGTTGAGTAGGAGGGATAATCAATAAAGGATGAGGAATGAGAAGAGAGGGTTGCGGGTGAGGAATGGGGAATAAGGGATAAAGAGTGAATAATGTGGTGTGTGGAATAAAGTGTGACAATTGAGGGGTGAGTTTAAAGATTAGTAGTTGAGAGTAAGAGAAAAGGAAGGGATGAGGAGTGAAGAATTGGAAGAATAAGTGAGGGATGATGAATGAGGGATGAGAAGTGAGAAATAAGAAAAGCAGTGGCAAATGAGTAGCGAGGAATGAGGATTGATAGATGGGAAGTGAAGAGCAGCAAATGAGATGATGAGTGAGAAGTTGAGGGGTGAGTACTAAAGGATGCGAAGGCATGAGTCACGAGAAGAGGGATAGTACGTGAAAGATGAGGAGTGATGGCTGAGAAATAAGAGGTGAGGAGTGAGGCCTGATGGATAAGAAGTGATGTACACCAAATGAAGAATGAGGAATAAGGAATGATGAGTGGAGAATGAGAGATAAGGAACCAGGAAAGAGGATAGAAAGATGAGAGAAGAGGAAGGTGGGATGAAGAATGAGGATGGTTTAAATAGCTGCTGTACTGGAGCTTCCTTTAAGATCCCCTATACTACTTTCTTGCTGCTCCACAGATCCAAAATGAGTGGAACCAACCCATGTAGCCACACCTTCTCACTACTGTGGCCAGATGGGAGCCCCTCCAACTGAATTACCTCAGAAAACACAGAAGGCGCTCACTTTGTATCTACCTTACTTTGCTTACAAACTTAGATCTAATAAAAACATTCATTTATGTGTTTGTTGTTTTATATGGCACAAAATCCACCCAACTGGGGAAAGCAGCATACATGATTCTTTGTATGTGCACCAACACTACATTGGTTCATATATTCATCTATATCCAGTTACCCAGACATCATTATATCAACACTTACATCTATGTTCCATCCAATACATCGACATGCCACTACTCAGATCCTACTAAATCAAGTTAGCTAGGATTAGGGTTAGTGGATTATTTTAAAATTTCTGGTTAGGATAGCGATGCTAATAGCTCAGTAATGGTTAGGGTAAGAGTATGGTTGGTGCTACTGTTGGTTAGGTCCTGAGATAAGGTAGTGGTCATTTAATTAAATATTTAGCCACAGGGGAAATGGAGCCCTTCAAATGGAACAAGAAAGGTGTATAGAAAAACTTGTAAATCGGAGGCATAAGAAGAGTGAGTCTTTAAAGCTCTTTCTGAATAGGTAAATGTTCAAGCATTTATGTAAAGGCAGCAGACTAGTGTTGTACTTCCAATCCTCATTTAAGTGATTCTACAATATCGGGTGTGATAGAAGCAGGCTTGAGGTTTTTAATTTTTTTCATTTAGGATTCCAGGGGTTGTGCATGATTTGCTCCTAGTGTCTCTGATTCCTCCTGTGCATACTTTGACTTTCAGATAAATGAAAGGGCCAAGCTGAAGGGCTTTGTGGTTGATATATTCCATTTTGAAATATGTTAGGGTGTCAAGGGAGAGCCAGTGCAAATCGTGATAGGATTAGATTTTCTTGTGTCTTTTTACCAGTTTGTTGAATCAAGGACACCGTTTGAATGGATGCTTGTAACAGCCGATTCTTCACCTTTAGAATATCCTCAGGCAGCAGACTGGATCGATAAGATTTTTCAGAATACCTCCTGCGTGCCAGTAGGTGGCGTCATGCAGCTCCACGTCGACTCTGCTCTACACTGGAAGTGACGACTGGAGCTGCATATAGGATCTACCCAAGTGCGCTATCATTTCCTTTCTTTCTGAGCCTTTGCACGTGGATCAGAGCTAGTTCCTACTTTTAGGTCTCCACTCTAAGACGACACGCATGTCCTGTCTCGAACCGAGACATGGTGTATCTGCATCAGGGGCTTCTGCCTGCATATAGGCAAGCCATTGGCTGCAGCCATCGTCGCTCCATTTTTCCTTATCACCATTTGACAAGGACATGCTCACGTCATGCCTCTTCCGGTGATTAACCCTCCCCGAGAGCACTAATAAAGTTGTAAACCTACGCACCAGCCATTTTTTGCCTATTGTTTCGGAATTACTTTATTTATTTATTTTTAATGGGTGACCGTGTCTTAACTCACTCTGCAGGCTCGTTTTGTTACATTTTTTTTACAAGCTTTCTTTTGTAGCGTGAACTCAATCCGAAGGTATTGCAGCGTTTTTGACTGTCCCGCCACACATTAGGAGCACTACTTGCTCTGCGCGAACTCAACACAAAGGTATTGCAGCACTTTTAACCATCCCACCACACATTAGGAGCGCTGTTTGCTCTGCAGGCTCTTTTTTTTCAAGTTTTTCTTCTTTTAACCATACGCAGCGGCCATTGTATGGTAGTTTCGGTACTATTGTAATGTATAATAAACAAAAACCTCACCCGCAAGCTACAGAACATCCAGAACGCCGCCGCAAGACTGGTCCTCGACCTGCCAAGACACTGCTACATCTCCCAGCACCTGCGCACACTCCACTGGCTCCCCATCGAAGCTAGAGTCACCTTCAAAATGCTCACCCACGCTCACAAGGCCCTCCACGACACCGGACCAGCATACCTGAATAGCCGACTCAAATTCCACGTACCCCTGAGAACCCTACGATCAGCCCAGTTCTCCTACGCCGTGGTCCCCTGCACCAGAAAGACCAGATCGGGAGGCCGCTCCTTCTCCTTCCTCGCGGCCAGAGCAAGGAACGCCCTTCCGCTCCACCTCAGACAGACAACATCGCTCCCCATCTTCGCAAGAAAACTCAAAACCTGGCTCTTCGACAGACCCCCCCCTTGATGGACTGGAACCTGCCAACCCTCCCACCCCCAGCGCCTTGAGACCCCTACGGGTGAGTAGTCACGCTTAACAAATGCCTTAATTGATTGATTGATTTATGCTACCCTCTCCTTTTGGACAGATATGCTATTCGACGTAATGTACAGCGCCACCGCCCAGTCGAAAATCTTGAGATCAGGAGGCCCCTCCTGCCCGACTCACTTTATTACACCCTCTGGTATTATTTCAACAGCACCGAACACACTAATTATATTCCATTACAGGATTGTTGTAGAAACGCACGCAGGGTTTTGCGTGTTGTAGTGATTGCGATAATTATGAGCTTGGGTTGCGATAAGTATGAGCTTGGGTAAACAGAATAATTTAATGAGTTCACAATCATCATCAAACGTAATATTTTATGAAAAGAACAATTCAAAGCTCTTCATTTTTCAACATGTTTTCTATACAAATTGTAAAACACAGTTTAAGCAGTCGGCCATTTAATAACAATGTTTAGTCCTAAACCTTCGAGCTACAGAAGTGCACGAAAAGCCGTCTACAGTAAAACTGTGCTAGTAGTAGTCAATTTGTTTTTCTAATTTCTTGGCATTTCTGGCTTCTCTGTCATACAACAACAGAGCTCCATTTTGGAATGTAGTTAGTAGACCTGCCTGTCAATGCAGCATTAAATCTTTTAGGTGTATCGAATTCAGACTACATTACCAAATGAATTTAGTTTCAAATCATAAACAAGATATTTACTCAAGTAGTGTCAATAATAAAGTGCTTCTTGCATAGGCCTAATTATGCACTCCCATTGCCGAGACTGACTGGCTATTTAAATGCTTGTCTTTTTTGTCCCTGACAATCCCTTGTTTCTACCAGTGTGCAAGGGAACATGTCCCCTCCTAAAACTATAGGGTTCAAGCCTACACATATCCCCATGTGGTGTGTTTCTAGTATTTAGAGTCGGGCACAAGGAGTGTGCCCTAATGTTCTTCAAGGCAAGAAGGGCAGAAAAGAGCTTTGTCCAGGTGGATCGTCCTCTGCATTAAGATTTGCTACACCGTGGGCCTGACCCTGAGCGCCTCTAAGCCCCTCCATCCGCCACACACCCCGCCACTATTATACTTCATGATCTGCGACTCTCGCCAGAGCTCTCACGGGCACAATGCTGACTCTTTCACACAGCAGTTGCCACAGCCAAAATTTGCATCCTTCAACAATGGAGGTCGCCGACACCACCTTCACAGGAGGCCTGGCTGGTGGCAATGATAAATACCGCCTCCCACAAACGAATTATTTACAACCTACAGGACCAGTCTGACCTGTTTTTACAGGTATGGGCGCCCTTCCTGCGAATAGAGGGGGGCGCTGTGGATGCCCACACAGCGGGGGACCCAGATCCCATCTCTCCCACAGCCGACCCATGAAACACAGCATTTCATACTCCCTCTGGGTATGGCGTCTGCCTCCCCTCCTGCCCCACTTCACTCACAATAGCACTCCTCTTACACTATCAGCCCACACTGCCCCCTCCTTCCCCTTCCCCCCTTCCCTGCCTCTCACACCCCCCATGCCCACCCTTTACGACTGACACATGCACATCTACATTCCACCTGCCTACATCCATTCCTCTCCCACCTCTTCCCTCTCCATACCTTTTTTCTCTAACTGCTCTACTGGCCCTCCTCCTTTTCTCTCCTCCATCTCAAACGGCGTTCGCATCCATTCTATGACCCGAGCCTGGAGCACCCCCACCCTCTCCCTCCCATACATCTGTCCAGTCGTTCTCTCTCCCATCCCTCCTTCCCCCCTTCCCGACCTCTCTCTCCCTACCCACCCCCACCCACCCCTCCCACCCTCTCCCTGGCACCATCACACGGGACCCTGCAGCGACATGGGGGAACCACCACGAATGCCCTCGCTCCAAGAATAGCGGACACTGAGAAGTGAGCTACCCTTCGTATTGTTCTCTCAAGGACCGCTCCCTCTCCTCATACCCGAATACCACCATGCACCTAGTACTGACATCCTCCTGCGCCTCTAGTCGGACACAGATACACACCCGACACCAGCATCACCACTGCTCCCACGGTACATCCCGTGCATACTGTCTCCCTCGCCCCTCGGCAAGGCCCATTCCACGAAATACACTGACCTGCTAGAACACTTGGATCTGACACTCTCCCACATAGAGTCAGCAGCACCCTCAATGGAAGTAACAGGGAACATAAGGGAAGGTGACGGCTACCCCAACGCCCCGATGGTCTGCTAACCTGGTATTTTGGCGCCCCATTACCCGGATAACCCCAGGATCTGGTCACAAGAGATCGCTCAGCTCACCCTCCCCACCGTTGCGTATACTGAGCATAGAAACAGAAGCTTGTCATATCACCTCCTCTCGCCCAGTTAGCCCCCCCCCCACCTCCCTATGACCTGTATCCTCTTTGCATTTCCTTGTGCCACTGTATTATCATGTTAATATGTAGCGGATGCGAAAAGCCATTCACGCTCTCATGTGCTCATTCTCAAATACATATTTCTGGATTGTTATGGTTACTCGCTATGGCATTTAGTTGGCAGAGGATAACTCCTCCTGTTGTTGTACATTTAACGCTACTGTGCTACAATAAAATATTGCAACACAAAAAAGGTTTTGCTACACAATGGCCAAGAAGCAGTCTCAAGAAGCATTGGCGCATCAATCCCTTGAGAAAATCTTTCCCTTGACACACTAGGTAACCCAGTCATTTCCAAGACAGTGGCTTTCCCCAAACTCATTTGGCAGCCTAACACCACATGCAAGGGCCAAGGCTGCTACCACTGTGTTGGTGCATGGAGTGCTCATCCTGGATATTTGTCTGGCTGCAACATGGGTACCAGTGCACATGTTCATGAAGCAATACTACCTTGACAGTCAGGATTGAGGGGAAGGACATTTTATGCGGAGTCATTCCACAGAACCACCAACAGGGTTACTGCTTTGGTATCTATTATAAAGGTGAGAGATCTGTGGTTAGAAGTATCCAATAGAAGAACAAGTTACTTACCTTCGGCAATGCTCTTTCTGGTGGATACTTTACCTAACTGCAAATTCTTCACTGCCCTCCTGCCTCCCCATTCTGTGGAATGGCCTCTTGCTCCTTTTTTCATCTAAAAATGTCTCAAATTTGAAATCTGTACACTGGCACAAACAATTAGGTTTTGGGATCTGCTTAGGAGGACGTGGATAATGCCCAGAAACAAACTGACATCAGTGCTCTAGAGTGGTGCCTTTATGTGTCTCCAGTTGTCACTTCTGGGGTGGAGCAGAGTTGACATGAAGCCTACTGGTGCGCAAGGGCTATGCCGAAAAGCCTTCCAGATCCAGTCTGGATCCTTAAGATATTCTAAAGCTGAGGAGTCTGCATTTAGAGAGTATTCACCAGAAAGAGCGTTACTGAAGGTAAGTAACTTCTTCAGGTAGGCTAAGCCAGATTTGGGAAGGACACCTAGTAGTACATTGCCACCATATAGGTGACAGAGAATGAAATCCTCAACAACTATTCTGAAGTCTGGTGGAGGGATCGGGGTGTTACTGTTCCTGGAGAAGACACTGGAAAAAGACTGAATTAGTTACAAGATTTGGGGTGTCATTGATAAGGTTGGGTTTATGATAAAGCCTAATGATTTGGTGATGGAGATCAACTTTGGGGAGGGGTACCAAGGGCTGAGAGGTTTACAAGCCATTTTTTGAATCGGGTGGAATTTACTTTAGACTGTAGGAACAACAACTCCATCTTAGTTGGAGAAAAAAGTGTTTGCCCATTTTATTCTTTTTTCCATGTGTCATCTCTCATAGTTAAGATTATGTATATTTCAAAGTAAAGATGTAGCTATAGTGGTAAGTAGAAGTAGTGGTAAGCCGAAGTAGTGGTAGGTTGAAGTAGTGGTAAGTCGAAGTAGTGGTAAGTTGAAGTAGTTGTAAGTCAAAGTAGTTTTAACGTTCAAGGGAGAAAAGATTTTATGAACTTGGTTTTCACTTTAAAAACCACAATCCATCTGCATTGCTTTTCAACCAGAAAATCTATTCTACTGTCTGCACCTTACCCATCGTGAAAGTCTGCTATCTTACCATTCTACGATATCAGATTTCCAGGGGCATCACTCCAAAAGGCAACTGTTTTTCCATAAATATGGGTTCAGATTGAGAAAACCCACATTCACAGCAAAATGCAATAAATAGGCAACTAAGCAGCACATCAACTGAAACATCTGTCAATTTGTTGAAAGAAACAATATCACATCAAATAAACATGGCTTTTGAGAGTATGAGAACAGTGATCGCCACACAGCAAAGTAGTCTGTGGTTAGCAGCATATTTGCAACATGTGCAATGTAAAGGGGCATGTGCAATTGAACATGGTTATTCATTGCAAAGCAAAACTACACAATCAACTAAGCCAGTGTTATGTTAAGCATTTGGGGATGCCAGACAACAAAAATTTTGGGGGCTCCTGTTCATAAAATCTTTTAATTTTATTACCCATTTTCTGCTAATTCAAGCCCAGTGATGCCAAATAATATTGAATTATACGTTGAAGGATAAGACAGAGAAAGAGACAGAAGTGTGAAAGAGGGAAAGTTCACTTTCACGAGGGCTGCTTAAAGGGTTGGGGCCCTGGGAAATTGCCCACTTTGCTCATGTCTTAAAAGGTCTTTGAACTAAATGCGTTCTCCCACAGCGGATAACTTCATCCCACAAAATCAGAAGATCACTACCAAATTCCGGCATGTAAACACAGCACTAACCGTTTCATATCTTCAAGAGGCAGAAGATGTCTAGTGAAGACATGGATGATGATGCCATACTATAACCTAGCGTA
Organism: Calotriton arnoldi; assembly: GCA_963921515.1. Taxonomy (NCBI): domain Eukaryota; kingdom Metazoa; phylum Chordata; class Amphibia; order Caudata; family Salamandridae; genus Calotriton; species Calotriton arnoldi. The sequence continues at coordinate 1,739,507 of CAWUFW010003198.1, forward strand.
CAGAGAACAAAGGACCTACAGCTGTGCACATGTTTAAACATAATGCACAATCAAGAGAACCATTTGAGTTCTTGAATACCACTTCGTATGCCTGCATCATGCAGCTGCTGTAGCACTTAATGCAGAGAAGCTGCTGCAGTGCTAGCCCAAGCTTCATAACATGAATGACAACAAACAACTCTCATTCTCAATCCAAGGGCACCATTGACAACTGTTGCCATTGGCACTGCCACCACTAATAAGGGAAGGCGTGGTCCAGCAAAAACGCACATTTCCAGCAAACTGAAGATAGTGCTGACATACAGACGCTATGCAGTCCCTCTGCACCTATGATGGTTTGCAGGGACTCTGGTATTTTAGCTACTGCCTCCATATTTCTAATTATGCATGCTCACATTTAAAGAAGGCTCTAGTCTTCACAGACACGTCACTAATTCCACTCACACCCACTGAAACCTGCATACGGGTGGTACTGAAGGCACAGCAAGATCCAGTAGACAGAGGGCATCTCACCCAGAACAGACAGCAATTGCAGGAGCTACAGGAGGCATAGGCAACTATTTGCACTGGCTACAGGAGGACGTTGATTGAGAAATCCCTTGGGTCCCTCTGCCATCGTCATATATTTCAAAGGCTTCTGAACCACTTTAAGTCATTTGATTTCAACACTTCACCATACCTGAATAGACCTTCATCTCTGGCAGCGTCTACATCCACAGTAGTGGCATTGCCAAGCATGAGTCAAGAAGGCAGAGGAAGAAGAGATTGAAGACCTTCCTGCTTTGCATCCTGGATCGGGATCTTCATCTCAGATCAGATTGGATAAATTCCATTCTCCCGATCACATCTGAAAAGATCTCAAGAGACTTATCTTCAAGGAAGATCTTAATGCATCTAAGTGAATCAATATATGAGTTCAGCAAGTGAAGTGTTCCCCTTTATGTAAGTTTCTCCTTTGATTTCCTTTACTGAAGCTTTTTAGCAACTGAGATGTGGAGATGTGCCAGGGAGATTAAAAAAATCTATACATACACATATATATTTACATATATATATGTCGATAGATTATTTTAAATTGTTTTGCAGTTTTATATAGCGCAAACTCGACCAGAAGGTTTTGGAGGGAAGCTTTCTTTTCATTTTTTAAGAGCAGGCAGTGGTCTGTGGGACCATTGCCTGCTCTGAAAATTTTTTTTCACTACCATTCCCAAAGGGGAAGGGGACCCCTTCCCATTCGAAAATGGGTTACCACCTAATTGAAATAAGTGGTAAAATGTGAAGTTTTATGACAGCATTTTGGTCGCAAAACATGGGGGCATATTAGCAAGGGCACTATCGCCGCTTTAGCTGCACTTTTTGCCGCTAAAGCGGCGATATTTATATCGCCCTATCAGCAAACTGTCTCTAACAGCAGTTAGCGACAGTTTGCGGGCATTAGCGCCCGTTTTTTTACCGCTTTGCATGTCAGCGATATTTATCGCTAATGACATGCAAAGTGGGCGTTCCCGACGAACAAACCTGGGAAACACTCGCTAACAGGCCTATCGCCTATTAGCAAGGTGGCCATGGCCCCAGTTAGCGACGTGAAAAGTCGCGCTAACCGGGGTCATCGCCATTTATTTAACACCTGCAATTAGCAGGTGTTAGCCATACCTAACATGGGGGTGGATTATGCTGATATGACCACAGGGTCGTATCAGCAGGTTGTTCTCCCTTCTCCATGCAACATCGCTGGTTTTTCAGCGATGTGGACCCATTTCCCCCACTATCGCTGGAATATTCATCGCCAGAGCGCTAATTGTTGCTAATACAGCGTTAGCGTGGCGATATATTCCAGCGATAGCCGGCGATAAAAAAAATCACGCTAAGCAGGGTTAGCGATGATTATCGCCTCTTCTTGCTAATATGCCCCATTGTTACATAACGCTGCGATTCGGTATTAGGAAGGATGCCTCTTCCTAATACCGAATCAGTACGTATTTGCAATTCCAAATTGTTACCGAATCGTATATTTGAATTCATGCATACCAAAATGCATTTTTCCAGTCGCAAACAGCCCGATTCTGTGAATCGGGCTCTTTGCAACCGGTAAAATGCATGATACATATGGCCCTAAGTGATTTGCCCAGAATCACAGGATGTTGAGTGACGCCGAGGCCCGAACCTTGCCCCCCAGTTTCTGAGTCAACACCTCTGGCCATAACGGCATATCCTCTCCCAATTATGAGTTACACCTTATGGAATGGAGGTTACCTATGCGGACCTATTTCTACCATATGTAAAACCACATAGAATTCCCAATTATTTTGCTTTTAACCGTCCCATTCATCACGTGCTTTCAGTAGGGGCACTGTATGGGGTGGGGATGGAGGGAAGGGTCTGCCGAGGGTAGGTGAGGAAGGGGAAGAAGTGTCCTGGCAGGGCCGATCTTTGCATGCTGCCCCCTTGACAGAGAAGCTATGTGCTGAGATGCCTCAGGGCCAGCAGGTGCACATTACAGTAGGATCTGTTTTCTGGGGATTTAATGAGGCCATTTGAGCTTCAGATGTCTTCCATCAATATGGTGCATTTAACTGTGATTTTCTATACCCCTTGTGGGTGGATAGGAAATGTGCAGGGTGTACAGGCATAGAGAGTTTTGAGTCTGACACAAGGGAGATTGAATTTGCACATAGCATCCGCCTTCTTAAATGAATCACAGAGCTCCCCAAAAGGTAAACTCTGTATTGGGGTACGTACATAGTCTACTAGGAATGATTTGTGTTTGTTCTGCTGGACGTTAGTGGGTGCCATCGGCTTGCCTGCCCACCTGCATGTGCCATGTTTGTCACACACGATCCTGGTGGAACACTCATAGTTTCTAATGTAGTTCTTGTGGGTTGTTTACTTGTATGCACATGCTTTCAGCATCTTTCAAGAGTATGGAATGTGATTATGTAAGATGCAGGTTTATGGCATATATGGGATTCTAAAGTGGTTGAGGATGGCAGTGAGAAGCTGTTGGTGTCTGGCCCTTGACCGGATTTCACCTGTGAATAAACATGAAGTGTGTTCATTCCTGAAGTCTCCAGTCATTTTTGGAAGAAGGTATACAACATCATGGTGCTGAAATGTGGCATTTGGTCTGCAAACTTCTTTTTGCCCACTGTAGTTCATTCCCAATTGTAGCTAGGTCAGTATGGCATATCATCATGTGAGGGTGCTGATATTAATTTTTGGTGTTGTGTGGAAGTGATGGATGCTGTTCCGTAAGGCCTTCCTGGTGGTGTAATTGTGGGTGCATTTCTCTGCCACAGTCTCTTGAAATGTGTTGTGTGAGTGGCATCTTTGCTTGCAGGTCACATGCAGTTTGTCGTCTTGTTCTATCTTTTAGGGACGCGGCTTACATTTTGGCGCGCAATTTACAGAGGTGAAGACCATTTTGCCAAATTACTACTTCACATCTGTCTTGATTGTGAGGCTTACTCAATCGGTCTCATGTTCTTTAAAGTGAACTGGAAACCTCAGTCATAACTTTTATATGTATTGCAAAAAGTGGAGGGTTGTCTTTCCCCACCTACGCCATGAAAAGGGAAGAGAAAAGCTTTCCCAGGGAAACTTTTACTTTTCATGCAGGAAACATTTTTTCTGATTAAGGGAGTTCCAAATGTATGCCTTCAAGCCATGTGATGCCATATGTGGCTAAAACGTTAGAAAAATGTGGTAGGTGCCCTTACAGTAAGTGATTCCTTCAGCGGCACTGAGAAGGGTCTCAGTTGTGTGCATGGCACAAAGTTATTTTCTGTCCAGTGGTATAGCATAAACCCTCTGAAGCCTCTTCAAGTAGAGGAGCCAATGCTAATGAATGCGGCCTGAAGTGTCCCAGGGCATGCATGTCTGAGAGTGGACCAGTCTGCGTGAAATGTAAGGGGCGCGCTTTCTCTTTCCGGACCCCTTTACAGTCGCTCTTGAGCAGCCATTTTGTTGTGGCTCTACACATTTCTTCGATGTTCCGAGAACCAGGGGCTTGTCACCACTTTTCAATATCAGTTGTTACAATGCCTAAGTGGTTGGTGGGTGGCATTTAAAAGCAGGTGGCACCTTCTTCCTAGGTTTTAACCAATATGTAATGCACGTAGTTTCTACTAGTGTTTATAATGAACAGGTGCCCCCCGCGCCTAGGGGAGGGGCGCCCTTAGTAGCGCCACGGGACTGAGCCTCCGCTGGGGCCAGAAAGGGGGCTGGATGAGGTGATGTCATCGGGATGCGCTGGAAGGATATTTAAGGCCGCGCCCTGGGATCTTCAGCCTCTTTGTCCCCTTGGACCTCCGGCAAGCTGCAGGGGCGCGTCGTTGACGAGGAGCGTGTTCCAGTCGGCGGCGGGTGGAGTGCAGCTAGGTAGGTCGGGGAGGCCTAGGCGTAGTCGTTCGCCCGCTTAGGGGGCGTTTAATAATAAACAATCGCATCGCACAAAACTCGCTGGTGAATGGGTGCGCAGCGATGTCTAGAAATAGTTTAATAACTGCTAACACTCTTGACTGACTGTGGACTCGGAAGATGATGTTCGCATGGTCCATTTTTTAATTTGAATATATTCTCATTTCAACACTGACCTGGGTATGAATCTCTGAAACAGGAAAATGTCAAAAACGGGGAATCGGGTGTTCATTTGTTTCAGGTTACTGGAGGATGGATTGGCCTGTGGTTCATTTAGAGCACGTTTGAGGACAAGTGCCAGCATCTAGCAGTCTGTGCTGTTTTCGAGTCAGACTATTGGCACTCAGCTCAGTAAATATATGTAGCGGTGCCAGTGGTTTATGTGGGCACTGAGTGGGGATTTCCTGAACAACAGATCATACTCATATTGTCTCAGGATGCTGGGATGGAACATAACCAGTGACCAGAATTGAAAAATGCTATTGTGAGGTCGCAAACGTCCTCATGGGGTTGTAGTTGACGTGGTAAAATATACCCTAACCCCAGGATAGAGACTCATGCATCCCTCCTTTACCCTTTAAACAAAACGGTATTATAATAGCATGCAGCGCGATGCACGGCATGAATACCAAAACACGCGCATGCTCTGCTAAACTCTTTAAGTATGGAAGAAGTGTCTAATAGCATCAGGGAATTGCAATTTAAACTTTTTCGCACTCACATAATTGAAGAGTGTTGGGCTGCCTGGTGGGTGAAGCAGAAAGTCATTTTTCAAGCTAAATACCAAGGGGCAGATTTACAAGCCCCTTGCGCCACTTTAGCGCCGCCGTTGCGTCACTTCTGTGACGCAACAGCGGCGTAAAGCCAGCGCCATGCTGCGGGGTATTTACAACGTGACGCATCTAGGGAGATGCGTCACGTTGTAAGCCCTGCGCCACATGAAACCTGCGTCAGGTTTCATGTGGGCGTTCCGGAGCAGGGGGCGTTCCGGCGCAGGAACGCCTCGCAAAAGTGGCTGAGTGAAATCTACTAGATTTCACTCAGTCACTTTTCCGACCCGGTGCGTCTAAACCTTGCGCCTGCATGAAGCAGGCGTAAGGTGTGACGCACCATGTGCAAGATAGGCCGGGTCGGCACAGTGCTGGAGTTGCGTCGCGCCCGCGACACAACTCCAGCACTGCGCCAACGTTACGACGGCAGATGCGACACGCATCTGCATTTCCTTGCGCCATGATGCGCCGCATTGTAAATGCGGCGCATCAGTGGTGGCGCAAGGATGGTGATGCGTGTCGTAAGTTTCCTGGCGCATCCCTGCTGATTTGCAGGGATGCGCCAGGAATTGTAAATCTGCCCCCAAGTGTTTCTATAGGATAATAGCTTGGCGAAATTAACCACCTCGGCGCTGCGTTGACTTTTAGCCTGGTTAACAAACGATGGCGGAAGGAAAACAATAGCGGAGAGGAGGGGAATTACAAAATGCTGAAATGCAACTTCAGGGAGGAAAAAGAGTAAAGCTAAAAGTAAAGTTATTTTCTGCATATATATCAAAATAAATATTCATCGAGTGATGAAATCGTATGAAAAGACTCAGCTTTGTGGTCATTCAAAAATACAGTGCCCTCAGGAGGGCGAGGTAAATGTTCGGATCGCAGGGACATTCATGCAACGCAAGAAAAGGGGCGGGGTTGCAGGGCTACAGTTGAGCGCGCGGCAATGAGGCCGCTCCCGTATGCCGGGGGCAACAGATGTGCTGCTAATGATAGAGCAGGAATAGCGTGGTTGTCTACGGCAAAACAGTTATTGTTGTTTTTTCTTTTGTTTCATGTGGTTCTCGCTGAGATGGCGGTGGCACGATCCTGAGAAGTCGACGGAGTCTCCGGAGGGGTGTTGGCCAGCCGGCAGCGGGAGTCACGGTGACGTCTACGAAGACCAACCATCAAGAGCAGCGTACCTGGTGTAAGGCTCCTGGGTCACCCCTGGTATCGGTTGGTATCCAGCCAGCACATGCTCAGCGGGGTACATGCTGACTTATTATCCGCTCAGCTTGCAATTACAGATTCAAGTTATTCTACCGGTAATTGCAACATGGTAGTACTCACCTCATGTACCGGCCATAATCCTACAGGATATCTGTATTGTAACGTTACGGTAGCAGGTTCAATGAGTGGAGGCAGCAGCGGTTCCAATTATTAGTTGTGAGGGAAGCAGGCTGGCGGGTGAAGTACGTCTAGTAGGGTCCATATCCCCCCCCCCTTGATTGCTGGCACTGCCTCTCTGCAATATGCACCAGCCCGACGAACCCGGCCGAGAGACCACGAGAGGCTTAAGTGGTTGAGACGAAGGGCGGAGATTGGGTACGAGTTTTATAAAATGATGTAAGGGGTACGTACCGCTCCCGCCCCGGGTTATGGGGCAGGTCGAAACGGCCAACCTTCGCTCGCAGAGAGCATGTCAAGCCGGATGTTGGCTTACCAGCCGGCTATGCGAGAAGGAATAGGTCATTACCTCCTCGTCCTGTCTTCCCGTCCCACTCCTGAACAGTGAGCAGCTAGTCTGCACCCCAGAAACCTAAAACCTAGCAGAGCTTTTCAGCACTTCCCCCAATATGGCACCACCAATCCGGTGAGGATAAAGGGGGAAGTGCGTAACAACACATCCTGTTCGTTTTTCCTGACTCTCGTCAGTTTCCTTTGCCTAGCGGAGCTGTTGGATCGGGTGAGTTCTGTCTCCATGTTTTATGTATTTTTTGTTAGCGGCCTGCTGTAGCGGCCGTTTTTGTATTATTTGTGGTGGGGGCTCATGCTTCCATATTGCTGCATTTCGCGGCCCGCTCTAGCGGCCGCTTGTGCTTTTCCATGTTTTTTCATCACTCACTTATGCACGCCTGCCTTAGCGGCCGCTCCTTTTCTATGTGGTCCCATCGCGCCCTGCTTTAGCGGGCGGGGTTCCTCTCTGGTCTTCACTGCGGCGCTTGGCGTCCTTTGTGATTCCGGTTTCTCCTGGGATTTGTTGGGCGGACGGACACTTTTTTATGCGTCTGCCCCCTTCCCTGCTAGCGCGAGAGGTCGGGAGCCTCATGACTTCGTTTGTTTGTAAACGGGTCCGTTTTCTGTTGGTTCCCGCCTCTACTGGTTGTGTTTGATGCCCCTTTCAGTTTGCCTGCGCTGCCATGGACCAGGGTGCTTCTGGTGTTGCCGCTCCTTCTTTGGATGCCCTGCGCCTCTTGATTAATGAGGCGGTTGCTGCTGCTTTCCGGGCTCGGGAAGTGGCCGGCCATCTGGCCAAGGTGCATCGTGGGTCTCTTGTTCAGCCTGACCCTTCAGCTGGTGGTGTGGGGACCGAGGAGGATGATTGTGTGCGTGGTCGCTTTGTTCAGGGTGCGGAGCTCTTTGACTTGTTTGGCCATTTGCGTGACAATTTGGGTTTCGCTCCTCCTGTGCCGGATGTCCTGAACGATGACTTTTTTACTCAATATCGCCAGCCGGATCCTGAGTACTTGCCCTTGCATGGCGCTGTGCTCAAGGTGCTTGCTCATGAGTGGAAGGGTAAGCGATATCCTTTGGAGGGGTTTGCTACTGAGTTCCCTCAGTCTGTCAAGGTGGACAATTTGATGGCTGGTCTTTCCACGCAGGGTATGGTTCTGTCTGATGATGCCCTTCCTGCTGACGCTGTAGATAAGTGGGTGGAAGGGGCGGTGAAGCGTTCCTACGCTGCTTCCATCTTTGCGGTAAGGGCTACGACCTACTCCTACTACGTGGTCCAGTCCCTGCTGAAAGATTTCCAGGCCCTGGCTCTTCTTTTGCAGGACGGTGAAGATGCCTCCTCTCTCTTGGCCCTCATGGAACTCCAGGTGCGCCATTTGTCTGACATTTCTTTTGACAATTTGGGTGCCGCAGCGGCTGCTTCTGGGGCTTTGATTGCTGCTAGGCGTCATATCTGGATGCGTTCTTGGAAGGCTGAGTCCTCTCAGAAGTTGGTCCTATTTAAGTTGCCCTTTGTGGGATCCAGGGTGTTCGGGCCCCGGCTGGAGGATTTGGTCAAGCAGTCGACGGAAAACCGCAAGCTTGTGGCTCCTGTTCGCCCTCCTTCTTGGGGGCAAGGGTTTGGCTACCGCCGTGCCTTTGGTTTTTCTTCTTCACGGGCTGCTCCGCAGCCCTTTCGTGGCAGGGGTCGTGGCCGGGTGGCCCCTGGTGGTGCCAAGTCCCGGGCCCCCGCCGGTGGTGCTGTCCCCGCCCCGTCTCCTGTGCAATGACTGTCTGCCTTTTCCGGTTGGGGGTCGCCTTCGCTTTTTTCTGCGTCAGTGGTTGACTCTTCCGGATGCCTGGGCAGTGAAGACTGTGTCAGCAGGTTATCGGATAGAGTTCTCCTCTCCTCCCCCACCAGTTTTCTGGGAGACTCCCCTGCCCCGTCACCCTGTGAGGTGGGCGGCCTTGCTGGAGGGTGTGCGCCTCCTGTTGGAGAAGGCGGCTATCGTGGAGGTTCCTCCTCTGGAGCGGGCGGGGGTTGTTATTCGATCCTCTTCCTGGTCTCCAAGAAGGATACGACGGATCTGCGCCCTGTCTTGGATCTGAAGGGGGTCAATCTCTACGTTGCCAAGCGTACTTTCAAGATGGTGACTTTGCTGTCTGTCCTGCATCTGGTGCTGCCAGGGTGTTTCCTTGCTTCTCTGGATCTCATGGACGCTTATCTTCACGTCCCTATCCATCCTGAGGATCAGCAATATCTCCGCTTTGCTGTGAATTCCAGGCATTTTTAGTTCCGAGTACTTTCTTTCGGCCTTTCTTCGGCGCCAAGGGTTTTCACGAAGCTCTTGGCCCCTCTGGTGGGTATTCTCCATTCCAGGGGTCTTCAGGTTTTCCCCTACCTGGATGATTGGTTGATTGTCTCTCCTTCTTTCTCTCAGGCTCTGTCGGATGTGGACCAGGTGTGTCGTCTTCTGGAGTCCTTTGGGTTCCTCATCAATCACCGGAAGTCCTACCTAATGCCCTCCCAGACTCTGAAGTTCCTGGGGGCTCTCTTCCGCATGGCTCTGGGGATGGTGTTTCTCTCCCAGGAGAGGCAGTTGAATTTGTTCCGTCACCTTTCGTGGGTTCTGTCCCAGTCCCATGTGTCTGCCCGGCTCTGGTTGCGGAGTCAAGGGGAGTTGGCTTCCACTCTGCATCTCGTCCCTTGGGCCTGTCTGCATTTGTATCCCCTCCTGCATCACGTCCTGGCCCACTGGGATCCTGCCTCTCAGGATTACGGCGCTCCTATTCCTGTCATGCCGGGAATTCGGGCTGCTCTCCATTGGTGGTTGTCCCCACAGTCTCTTTCCCGGGGGTTCGACCTTCTTCCCCCTCCGTCTGTGGTAGTGTTGTCCACCGATGCCAGTGCCGTGGGTTGGAGTGCCGTCCTGGGAGCTTCCAAGGCTCAGGGTCGTTGGTCCCGGTTCGAGTCTCTCCAGTCCTCGAACTGGAAGGAGCTGCGGGCGGTTTGGTTGGCTATGCTGTGGTTTGCTCTGCTGTGGTTTGCTCCTCTCCTTCTGGGCCGTGCTGTCTCTGTTCAGACCGACAACCAGGTTGTTCGGGCATATGTGAATCATCAAGGGGGCATGTGCCGGTCTCTGTTTCTCCTTTCCAGGAAGATCAGTCTTTGGGCCTAGCTGAGTCTCTTGTCTCTGACGGCTGTCTATCTTCCGGGAGGGAGAATGGGCCTGCGGACTCCCTGAGCAGGGTGTTCCCTTCCTCTGTGACCATGTGTCTGTCCCCGGTTCTGTTCGATCAGATTGTCCTCCGGTTCCGCCTTCCCTGGCTGGATCTGTTTGCCTCTGAGGAGTCGGCCCTTCTTCCTCATTTTTGCAGCCTCATTCCCTCTCGACTGGCCTGGGCGATCGACGCTTTCTCTGTCCCGTGGTCACTGGGTCTCCTGTTTGCCTTCCCGCCGTTTGCCTTGATCCCCCGGGTCCTCCGGAAGATTCGGTTTGACCGGGCGGAGGTTCTTCTGGTGGTGCCGGAGCGGTCCCAACGGCCTTGGTTTCCCCTTCTTCTGACTTTGTCTGTGTGCCCCCATTGGCAGTTTCCCCTGTGTCCCTCCCCTCTGAGGGCTCCTCTTCTCCGCCTGCCCTCCCTGCGCCGCCTCCAGCTGGGGGTTTGGCACTTGGAAGGCTAGGTTTGTTGGGTCAGGGTTGTTCTGATGAGGTTGCCCGGTGCATCCAGTTGTCTAGGCGCCCTTCCACTTTGAAGTCCTACGACCGTCATTGGAAGAACTTCTCCTCCTGGTGCCTTGGTAAGGGTCTGTCTTCCTCCTCCTGTGCGGCTGTACAGGTGCTGGACTTCTTGCGGGATGGGTTTGTACTGGGGCTCACTGTGTCCACACTCCGGGCGCAGTGGGCTGCCATTCTGTCTTTTAGGGGTTCTTCTGTATCTTCTGTCTCCCCTTTGGTGGCTCGCCTCTTGCAGAGTTTTTTGATTCAGCGGCCTGTCTCTCACTTTCCTGTGCCGGCCTGGGATCTTCCCCTGGTTCTCCAGGCCTTGATGGGGCCCCCTTTTGAGCCTCTGCTCTCGGTGGACCTTAAGTTCCTTTCTGCTAAGGTTCTTTTTCTCGTGGCCATTACTTCTGGGCGGCGGGTTGGTGAGCTTGGTGCTTTGATGGCTTCCCCCCCCTTTTTGCGTTTCTGCTCTGACAAGGTCGTTCTTCGTCCTAATCAGTTTTTTCTGCCCCAGGTTTTGTCTTCTTTCCACTGTCAGGAGGATCTTGTCCTCCCTGTCTTTTTTCCGGATCCATCCTCCCCGGAGGAAGTGGTTCTCCATTCTTTGGATGTGCTGAGGGCTCTCCGCATCTATTTGGACTGGACCAGTGGTTTTAGGGCGGTTGATTCTTTGTTTGTCACCTACGGCCTCTCTGGGAAGGGTCTTCGGCCTTCCTTGTCCACCTTGTCTCGTTGGGTTAAGGTTGCTGTTGTGTTGGCTTACGAGTCTGCTCACTGTCCTCTCCCTTCTTCGGTCCAGGGTAGGTCCACCCAGGGTGTCTCCTCCTCCTGGGCCTTGTTCAAGGGTGCCTCCTTGCGTGACATTTGTAATGCTGCCACGTGGGCTTCTCCCCATACTTTTGTTTCTCATTATCGTCTTCAGTTGGGGATGGCGGCCTCGGCTGCTTTTGGCGCTCATGTTTTGACTGCTGTACATGGTTTGTGATTTGTACTGCTTTCTTTTGATTAAATAGACCTGTATACCGCATTCTCTGGTCTTTTTGTCTTACAATCACCGTGTGCTTGGGTATGGGCTCACTGTTCAGGAATGGGACGGGAAGACAGGACGAGGAGGTAATGCCCGGTTACTCACCGGTAATATTCATTACTCCGAGTCCTGGTCTTCCCGTCCCATTCCTGTGCCCTTCCCTCCCTCCCTGGGGTTTTGTTTGTGGTGATTGTTTTTTGGTTTCTGGGTTTCTTTGGTATTCTCAGGATGTGTTGTTACGCACTTCCCCCTTTATCCTCACCGGAATGGTGGCGCCATATTGGGGGAAGTGCTGAAAAGCTCTGCTAGGTTTTAGGTGTCTGGGGAGCAGACTAGCTGTTCACTGTTCAGGAATGGGACGGGAGGACCAGGACTCGGAGTAATGAATATTACCGGTGAGTAACCAGGCATTGGGCAATATGACGCGCTTATCAAGCCGGACGTTGGCTTACCAGCCAGCTATGCGAGAAGGAATAGGTCCTTGGGTAATATGATGCGCTTGTCTTAAAGTGCCCCATTCTCTTCACTTCTATGTTAACACGGTCATTACAGCCAGGCGGTACGGTGATGTGATCTGGGTGAGGAGCGCAGCTACTGGGGGGGCAGTGGCTAAAGCAAAGTCAAGGTGCTAGTAATTGATAGCGGTGTCGCATTATTGCATGTTCCACTTTATAGTTACACCACATTTTATATTTACACCGCCTGCGAGATCTAAAGATAGCGGAGCAATCGCCTGACTCTCTCAAAGAGTATAGCGCATCAAGGCTGTGCCATAGTTTTAGCGCGGGCGTTCGCTGATTGAGAGGAAAGACGGGCAAGGACGCCATATCATGAGGGGTAATCTTGCTAGGGACCCGCAACTGTCAAGGCTCAGGGCTTTCAAAAGGGTTTTCTCCTTTTAGGAATTTGGTATCCCACTAGGGAGAGGATGTGGCATAAGGGCCCGAGCAGCTGACTTAATTCTAGGGGGCATGGATAGCAGCCTCGAACCTCCAGTCTAGGTTCAATTAGCATTTTCATCTTTTCAAAGTTGAATGAACCTCGGCCAAATTAGTCGAGTAATAACTGCAGATGTGCGTACAAAACCGATAACTAGTGTAAAGCACCATCACAAAGAAGGCATTGCAGTTATTATCCAACTGCAGCTCAAATGAAATTGTGACAACCGTTACATTGCATTGTTAACGGTCAAGAGAAGGAGGTAGGCAGAAGCTCGGATAAGGTGTTATTGAATCTTAACATTGCCTCTTTATTTTATTACTCCTTCTGGGAGTTTTGTCCTGATTTGTACATGAACTTGCGCAATAGTGCTTGGGGAACTGCTTCCATAAAAATTACCACAATTGAGTACGGGCCATCACAAAGCCACACCCATAGCTGCTCTGGCAAGGTTTACGCTGGGCGCTACCGGCTTCACTTGGGTGGCAGGAGGACAAACCCCTTTCTCTAGGGAGTCGGGGGATGGGTAGCCTGTGGATAGATCATCTCCCCAAGGTGTACCAATGAATCCCAGTGCAGGACAATACCCCGGAGAGATAGTAAGGATGTTGCAAGCTATGGCTATACGTTGTGTTGTGCGGTTGGGTTTGAGCGCATTATCACCCAGGAAGGTGTCCTGGCGTTGCTATAAGGAGCTTGCCTTCTTACAAGAGCTAGCAAGGATGTTGCAATCTATGACTATACATTGTGTTGTGCGGCTTAGTTTAAGCGCATTCTCACCCAGGAAGGTGCCCTGGCGTTGCCATAAGGAGCTTGCCTTCTTATGAAGAACTAGCAAGAATGTTGCAATCTATGGCTATACGTTGTGTTGTGCGGCGTGGTTTCAGCGCATTATCACCCAAGAAGGTGACCTGGCGTTGCTAGAAGGAGATGGCCTTCTTACGAACATCCAGCTGTAGTAAAAGTCTGCTCAAACACACAGGCCTTACCGAATGGTCGTAACATACATGCGGGGGCAAATAAGGACATACCGCCATTCTACATGTGGGCTTTGGAGAAGCACATGTGGATTGGTTTTCCAGAATTAGCATAACAACCCCAGCTGTTGCGACGAGTGGGTTTCCCTACACCGGAAGCACTTTTTTCTGTTAGCCGGCTCCACGGGTACGGCCACGAGCCTAGCCCAGTAAGTAAGGAAATGCATATTAAAAGCTCGTCCCAATAACAAGTATAAATTGATTTGTGCCATAATCCACAGGCAATGTGGGGAATTGCGAAGTAATCACGCAATATTAGGGTCATTTTACTTAATTTGCCAAATATGTATATGCAGAGTTTCTCTTCTCCTTTCAAGGGTCAGCAGTCCTTAGTGAGGACTGAGGGTGTACAACGCAATCAACATGGAGGGGCCCTTGGGAAGGAAATGCAATTTAAGAGCTCATCCCAATAAGGTGTGACATAATCCACAGGCAATGGGTGGAATTACTAAGAAATTAATAAACATTAAGGCAGCGTTACGTATTTGCCAAATAATTCATGCAGAGTGTCTCTTTTCCGGTTAAGAGTCAGCAGTCATTAGTGAGGAATGAGGGTGGGCAACACAAATAACATAGGGGGGAGGCCGTGGATACTCCACTGATTCGGGAGGATAGCTTTCTCTTTTATCTCGCTTCCTTATTTCTTACTTAATTATTTACCCGCATATTCGGTGCTGGTCTCACCCCTGGAGTATGTTAATTTTGCATTGTCGTTATGCAAGGCGATTTGAGACATTCCTTGCGGAGGTGATGCATACGGATCAGTCTATCCAATGTGAGGACACCATGAAGGAGGGCCTACAGTAACGGCTAACATCCCGTGGTTTGGCTGTTTGGTTTCGGATATGGGTGTCTGTCACCCCCAAGAAGAAAATAAGCAGGGAAATTGCGGGCCAGGGTCCCACTTTGGGGGCATCAGAGCCCGGAACAGGGGGAGATGCTGTTTTCTGATCTGTTTCCTTTCAGAGCTGAAAGCCCACTCTAGCAGGAAATGGGGAGGCATTGTGTGACTCAGCCTCCCTAGATTGCGGTTGGAGCCGAACCATTCGATCAAAAGAATAGTAGCAGGTTCCACGATGGGCACAATTCAGCACAACTTGCTCCAGCTAGAAAAAGGGAGCGGTTCCATCAGGAGGGGATGCATCTGTCAATAAAAGGGCAGGAGCTCTTTATACAGACTAGGCTGGGGTTTATGGTGGAGTACAGTCAGCGCCAGGGGGGGGGAGGGCGAGTGCGCCAGGGAGCTTCTCACCCTGTGGTGGAGCGCTGACAGTTAACAACAAAGGGGGATGCATAACAATGGAGGTTCAGAGACTGGATGGCCCCAGGAGGGAGTAGGATCCGCGTGTGCAGAGGGTAGGCGGAAGGGGGTACTGACCTGCTGGTGGTCCTGGACTCTACTGCCCTAACCCGCAACGTATAGACTGAGTTGAACCATGGGGAGGCTGCCTCTGTGCAGGTACCCCGGTGGGCGGCCGGTGGGGTATGAGGGGCCCTGGTTTTCAAATAGTGCAACTGTTTACTGTAGCACGTTGGGGCCTGCTGGCACAATGTGCGCAGCAGAGTGGGGGCTTGGTGGGCCGAGACGGCCAAGTTCAAGTGTATGGCCAAGCCCAAGTTCAAGTGTAATGTGGTGCCTATTTTCTTTACTGCCTTTGACAGGTCGAGGCCACTAAAGTGTACAGCCAAGCTCAAGTTCAAGTGTAATGTCGTGCCTAATTTCCTTTCGGCCTTTGTCATGCTGTTGCCGCTAAAGAGTGATGCTGTAAATAATGTTATATATCCAAGTAGGATACTGTTACTCTCGTGTTGGTTTGTGGTGAATTACCTGGTTTGAGGTGAATAAAAAGGCTACGCCATGAACAACACGCTCTGATTCTAGGAGTTCTTGGGCAGGCGGGGAGGTAAGGTGGCGGCAATTGGGGGGGAGTGAATGTCACGTTGTGTGCGTACTATAAACAGGCACCCCCGCGCCTAGGGGAGGGGCGCCCTTAGTAGCGCCACAGGACTGAACCTCCTCCAGGGCCAGAAAGGGGGCTGGATGAGGTGATGTCATTGGGATGCGCTGGAAGGATATTTAAGGCCGCGCCCTGGGATCTTCAGCCTCTTTGTCCACTTGGACCTCCGGCAAGCTGCAGGGGCGCGTCGTCGACCACCCACCCACCTGGCAGAAGAGCGAGGCTTTACGGAGCGCTGACAGTTAACAACAAAGGGGGATGCACAACAATGGAGGTTCAGTGACTGGATGGCCCCAGGAGGGGGTAGGATCCGCGTGTGCAGAGGGTAGGCGGAAGGGGGTGCTGACCTGCTGGTGGTCCTGGACTCTACTGCCCTAACCCGCAACGTATAGACTGAGTTGAACCATGGGGAGGCTGCCTCTGTGCAGGTACCCCGGTGGGCGGCCGGTGCGCTATGCGGGGCCCTGGTTTTCAAGTAGTGCAACTGTTTACTGTAGCACGTTGGGGCCTGCTGGCACAATGTGCGCAGCAGAGTGGGGGCTTGGTGGGCCGAGACGGCCAAGTTCAAGTGTATGGCCAAGCCCAAGTTCAAGTGTAATGTGGTGCCTATTTTCTTTACTGCCTTTGACAGGTCAAGGCCACTAAAGTGTACGGCCAAGCTCTAGTTCAAGTGTAATGTCGTGCCTAATTTCCTTTCGGCCTTTGTCATGCTTATGCCGCTAAAGAGTGATGCTGTAAATAATTTTATATGTCCAAGTAGGATACTGTTACTCTCATGTTGGTTTGTGGTGAATTACCTGGTTTGAGGTGAATAAAAAGGCTACGCCATGAACAACACGCACTGATTCTGAGAGTTCTTGGGCAGGCGGGGAGTTAAGGTGGCGGCAATTGGGGAGGAGTGAATGTCACGTTGTGCGCGTACTATGCTGGCTGACAAGAGCGAGAACATAGAAGGGTCAAAGAGTAAGGCTTAAATGTATATATCCACAGTAGACCTGTTTTTTAAATGTAATTTGAGACAGCATGGACAAGGCAGTGGGGTTAAGAGCAACAGAATAAAATGGCCTTGCACAGTGTTGCTGCAGCCAGGTAAATGTCCTCAACGTAAACCCCAAACTTCTTAAAATGATTCCCATTAAAAAAAGACGGAGAGAAACGCTTCCCCTTCAAGATCCGATTAAAAAAATGTGTGTATACTTTCTATTTCCGCTTGAACTAGAAACCCACGTTAGGTGAGCGCTTCCTTGTATGATGACTTTTGTGGTCATGAACTAAGTTATTTCGTTTTCTTAATCCTTGACCTTTAAACTTATGAGACATAAGACTGCAAGTAACCTACAGAAGCCAAGATGAAAGCATTCTTATCAGGACCACACCCTCTAATCCACAGAACAATACCCACAACCCCCTATGACAGGTAGAACGACCAGAGGAGAACAACCCTCTACAATCTAGGTCCCCCAACTGTGGAACATCCTCAAAATATGACCAAATGACCTTCAGGAAAAACCAACCATCTACTACTTGGCCTGTTAATTGTCCATCTATATTAATTACTTCGACTTACACACTACCACGTTCATGTAATTAGCCTCTCACCCAGTCACTGACCCATTCGACTATGTAAATGCCAATGCGGTCAACCACTCACCCAGCCACTCAGTCTTTTAGTTACTTCACTCACTCACGATTTACCAATCATACGTCCTATATTTTTCTTCGAAAATGTTTGGTTGCGTATGTCTTTCTTCCTGTCCCTTATCAGAAATTCTTTATTAACTGGGGATATGAGCCTACACTTTTCCTGCTTGAACCCCATCTTTTGGACTGCATTTAACTAACTGTCACTCGGGGATTAAAGAATACATTCCTTCTGCACAAAAAAACAGAAAAGTTATGTTTGAGCAGTTTTTTTGTTATTTTATGTCTCTTGCTTATTTGGAAGCTCTTTTGGCCAGGGGTGTAGAATCGGTTCAAAGGGCCCTAATGCAAGCAAGGAAACTGCGCCCTCCTTCCGGCACTTAGGTAGTAAAGTACAGCCAGAATTAGGGCACAGAGAGCCCCTCTGGTCTAGCGCCGCTGCACCTGCTGCACTATCGCTTTCCATTCACCCCTGTTTTAGACCACCATAGGACCAGGTCAAAGCGCTATATGGGGAGATATGGTGTCCTCAATTCCTGCCCCCTATGATTAGTTACAGCATATCGTCGTAAAATACCTTAACGTTTTAGCTAATGGTTTACTACAGATATGTGTTCGTCGTTTAGCCATTCATCCTTCAGAGGTTGACATGGTGAGGAACACTGAGCTACACAATATAAGTAGTCAAAAATAAATAATGAATATTAAATAGTTCACACAAAAACAATTTTGTTTGAAGTTCTTCGTTGTGGAAGCAAACCTACTCCCTATGGTCAATCTAAACCTCAATTTATCAAAATACATGACAGAAAAACATGTATTTTGGTTATTTAAATGATGTTATAGATCATCAGGTTGAATTCAGAGCAGCTTCGTGTGGTAGGATGTCGAGCGACTAAACTTGGCGCGCCAATGGATCATTGGCCGCTCCAAACACGTCGGCCCGCTTCGTGCAACGAAAAGTGTTTTTTAAACCACTTATTAGCACAAGTCTAATGGGTAGAGCCGAGCAGACAATTTCATTTTCTGTATATCTGGGGCATTGCGTACAATATACATCATTTTTCTCAAATGGCGGACGACGTAAACAGCCTTCGGGTAATGAAAAGTGTTGAGGGAGAGAGAGATGCAGGAAGGGTCACGAAGGTCATTTTCACTTCAATCAAGTGATGATTACAAATAATCGGAACCTGCGACAACAAAGAGTCCCCACCACGCAGCATTTAAAGATGGCCGCAATCGCAGCTATTTTTCCCCGCCTCTGGTCTGTGAGTGATACAATTGTACATTGGATTGCAGCGAATGCTGTAATTTTCTCAGTGCCTGCGTCAATACGAAATCCATGGAGACGGCGCGCGCCGCATAAACTCCTTTTAATTTTCAATCGAATACCAGTCAGAGGAGAGAAAAAAGGGGACGTGGAGAAGAGCTCTCTCTCAGTAGCAAGATGTGCCCGCTGCTTCTTTGGGTTTGGGGATTAGGCGGCCACACTCCTTAGAAGAGCCTGGGAGGCGAACATCAGCTATGCTTGATGCATGCCAAAACTCTTGGGGGCAGATTTACGTTCCTGGCGCATCCCTGCAAATCAGCAGGGATGCGCCAGGAAGATGCGTGACTCAAGTTTACCCTTGCGCCACCACAGATGCGCCGCATTTACAATGCGGCGCATCATGGCGCAAGGATAAACAGATGCGTGACGCATCTGTCGGCGGAAGGGTGGCGCAGTACTGGAGTCGTGTCGCAAGTGCGACGTAACTCCAGTACTGCTCAGGGGTGCCCTATACCTAACATGCTGCGTCATCTCCTTACGCCTGCTTGAAGCAGGCGTAAGGAATGGACGCAGCAGGAACGTAAAGTGACTCCGTGAAATCTTGTAGATTTCACTGCGTCACTTTCACGGGGCTTCCTTGCGCAGGAACGCCCCCCTGCGCCGGCACGCCCACATGAAACCTGACGCAGGTTTCATGTGGCGCAGGGCTTTACAACGTGACGCATCTCCCTAGATGCGTCACGTTGTAAATCCCCCGCAGCATGGCGCATGATTTGCGCCGCCGCTGCGTCACAAAAGTGACGCAACGGCGGCACAAAAGTGGCGTAAGGGGCTTGTAAATCTGCCCCAGGGTTTGCATACCTGTCAAGTAAGGTTGCCACCTTTCTAATTAAAAAAACCTTCCAGCCATTTGTTTACTTCGGTGCTTAATTTGAGCACGGGTTTCCTGTACTCAGCAGCGGCACTCAATTTGTCAGCACCGGCGCTTGTGACAAATTGCCACAGGGTGGCGCTGTCTGGATTAGAGATGACCACAACAATAGTTAATTGATAATGTAATATTCATTAAAATGACTATTACCTGCTGCTCAAGGCATGCGTATAGTTTGGGGACTGAAATAGTCTGAATTGTCACACTTGTAGGAGTGTGATGCTACTACTATCATTGGCAGCCTAACAGGGCAATATGTGGTGGAAGGATTTGTTGGTAACATAATTGTCCCTCTGTTTTCTCTCATAATCATTCTAAAATTAAATAGACTGCTCACAAATACTTTTGAACTGATTTTTTTTAAGTGTTTGCTGTTTTAGATGTATTTTTCTGAAAGGAAACCCCACCTTGCACAGTGTTGTCATCAATGATGTCATTTCAGATGTTACAGTAATGTTACCGATCATGTTATAATATAGAATGTCACGAGAGATGTAATATGTAAGGTAATTAGAGTACAAGGCGAGGCTGCGAGTTATGGTTACTTTAGGGCATGAGCTATAGTTACTTAAGATCACTATAAATGGTAAATTTCAGTGGTTTTGTTTGCTTAAAATGCTAGCTTTTAACTGACATTTTCACCTGACTAAAACATCACTTTAACCTTTGGTTTTGCAGTGAATTTCTAAGTTTTTTAAATGAAAGAAATACATTATTACAATTCCCAAATATAACATCACTTGAAACTTTGTTTTTTTTTTAGTGAATTTGTATGTTTTTTTAATGTAAAGTAAAATGTCTATTGCCATACGCTGCAGCGCCAACTGCCCGCTCCCGCTCAGACTGACTGTGATGTAATAATATAAAGAGTGTCAATTTATGTAAAGTAGACCTACAGGCTTTGTCAAAATGTCAAATACAAAAAGCTGTGGATCTATTGGCTTTATCAAGGGGTCAGCACACCCACATATATAAAGCAGGCCCATTGGCTTTGTCAAAGAAGTTACCAATAACTATAACCAAATGTATGTTTCATAAATTCCCACATTGCAATGTTTAATAGTAGAGGTTGTGTCAAATTATTTTTAATAAAGCCTTTTTAATAAAAAAACATAAAACGTGTTTGAGTCTTTTAAAAAAAAATTCAAGCCACAAAGTGCAGCCATAGAACTTCCTGCACCCACATGCAGTCAAATCATTGGAGGTCACGGTGGTCCCCAATACCCCAACGGCCCCAGCCAGCACCCATTGTGGTGCTGGTGTGTGCCGGCTCAGTCAATTTGCTCCCGCCTGTGAGATGGCAGCATTTTTACTTCTGCATCCAGGGTGAACACATCATGAGTGATGTAATATGTAAGTTCATAAGTAGTGCAGGGTGAAGGCGCGAGTTACAATTACCTCAATTACACTATTATAACTGGAGTATTTCAGTGGTTTTTAGAGTTTAAAATGTTAACATTTTAACTGACATTTTCACCTAACTATAATGTTACTTTAACCTTTGTGTTTTTTCAGTAAATTTCTAGGGTTACCTAAAATAATACTTTATTGTGAAATTATGCAAACATCTCATGGGCGGCCACCCTCGCCATCCCACGCCATACACGGCCTTCAGCGGTGCACAGCATGTGATAGGAAGCAGGTCCTGGCATGTGGACAGGTCTTGCACCCAACCACTTGTGGGCAGCCACCACCCATACGCACAGCCTTCTACTGTGTGCTGCGTGGGTTAGCCACAGGGCCAACTGCCCACATGTGGCCAACCCACCACAATCACTTGTCCCCGTTTTTTTAATGGTTGCCGCAATCCTGTGGGATTATAGCAGGAGCAAGTGCGACCCAACGCTCCCATGGGACTCTCGTGAGACCAGGGGGATGTTGCTGCTATCGCGAGAGTCTCACAGGATCATGGAAACTTCTCTGGGACTCCCCTACAAGATCCAAGTGGTCAGGGTACCCCTACCCTTCACCATTATGCTATATTTTCTGAATTTTCAGGACACAGGATACTCAAAAATAGCATACGCAACATTTCTCTTCATGTTGTGGCCAGCCAATCAATGCGTGAGTTCCCGGGGGAAAAGGGGGATGAAACGGCTGATGAGGGGAAAAAAAGGCCTGCTTGGCCGATCAGATCGCTCTATTATTTGAAGTTGCATGCCTGTGGGACTTTCATGGGGTTCCGCAAACCCAACTGTCCAGATATACAAATATTTATAGCCTTAATTTCTTAAAGACTACTGAACAAATTTCCACCAAATCACAAAAGCACGCTTTCTGGATAAAGATCTAACTGCCTGCCAAATTTGGTGTGATTCCGTTCAGCTGTTTTGACTGTAGCACTCTAAAAATATCCCTATGGCATTTGCATGAGGACATTACGTTTTAGGGCCTCACTTTTTTCTCACCCCTGCTTGATGGATCACGTTAAAACTTTCAAGGAAGGAGCTGAGGTAGATGAACTTTTTTAATTTTGGAAAGTTTCGGGAAGATTTGTCAAATGGCACCAAAGCTATTAGTAAACCAAAAAATCAATTTCCTATAGTAACTAGGTCCTAACTATAACTTCCCAATATATATTGTCCATCGAAGCGGAGCACTCAGCAGGTTAAAAATGTAGTTTATTAGCCCAAACAGACGTGTTTCGGCATCCTCGCCTTTATCAATGTTTATATGGCTTTTAAATGTCACAAGTGCTTTGCTTTTGATGGCCAATTTAAATACGCGCTGCCACACCTGCAACGGAGGCACCCACTCGTAAAGAGTTCGACAGCAGTCAGTGGCAAGTTGGTGAAGTGGATATTGCAGACTGTCAGAACTGCCGATACCCTAGCATGTCACCCCTGCCAACTGGATTGGGACATTACTAAATGTACAGATGCTGGCATCACCAAGATAAGCGTCTGCGGGAAGGTGACAAATAAAAGGGAATATACGGCAGAGCGAGGGTTATATAATGATGTCATTTGTGCAGCAACTGACTGCCATCAGGAGTGTTGAAGAACTGATTAATGTATGCCCCAAACCATTGTGGAGAAACACCTACTAAATGGATTTATAATATCTGGGGCAATGTGACATTTAAAATCAACGTCACAATCACACGTGAAGATGGCGGTGGCGTATGTGAACTATTTACAGAGAACTAATTGTCCTTTCTTTGTAGATAAACATGCCTCATCCAATAGGAGGAAGTCAAGCCGCTTTAAAAGTTGGAATGTGACACCATTAAGCCATATAAACATTGATAAAGGTGAGAATGCGGAAACGCATCTGTTTGGGCTCATAAACCACATTTTTAACCCGCTGAGTGCTCCGCTTTTGATGGACAATTTAAATACGCGCTGCCACACGCGCAATGGAGGCCCGCTCGTAAAGAGTTCAACAGCAGTCAGTGGCAAGTTGGTGAAAAAAAAAATATATATATACATATATATTTTTTTTTTAAACAAAACAACCCACTAAAAATTGGCCAGTTATAGTTATCTCACGTAGTTATAACTCGTGCCCTGAAATAACTATGATTCATGTCCCCACCATGCACAGTTTTGTCATTAATGATGTAATTTCAGATGTTGCAGTGATGTTATCAATGATATCATTGAACATGTCATGAGGGGTGCAATATGTAGGGTAATTAGCAGTGCATGGAGCAGGCGAAAGTTATAGTTACCCAACACTGGTGCCCAATGTCCCCTGCTGAGCACAAGTCATGGGTAGCAGGGGGTTGGGCACAGGGCCTGGCGCCCAAACCCCAGAGGGTGCATTGGCTGAATGTAGGGAGGAGTAAACACAAAATGACATCTCAGAAAGAAATGCAAAAAAGATGCAAAATAAATTAATTTTGCATCCCCGTGGACAATATATTCAATCCAGGTTATTTTAGCGAGGCAAATATTTGTTTTCCTCTCGTAGGTTGCTCCCTTTTCATGGTTTACCCTGTCCTGATGAAGATATATATTTAAGGTCCGAACTGGCCTTCTTCTCCCATTTCTTGGGTCGAAACATCAACAATTCCCTGCTTGTATAGCCTAGATTAAATACATTGTCCACGGGGAGGCAAAACTGATTCAAGCAATTACCTCTTTAGAGTGGGATGAAATCGAATTGTTGAATTGGATATACGGACATGCTCAGTTTCAAATGTTGTTGATGATGTTATGGATTTCTCCCTCTTTTGTTCTTCTTTAATCTTCAAATGCGTTCCTTCTCTGAGCCCTTTGTGTACGGAGCAGCCATTTGTATGTAAATAATGTATGTATACTGTTGATTTTCAATACTATTGAATTTTTTGCAGTTGTTTTGCATTTTGTTCTGTGATGTAATTCTGTGTTTATTCCTCCCTTTTGAGAAATGAGATTTATCTCTTTCCTGTGGATTGGTGTACTTGAATTGTGATAGGGTACAGCAATTAATTTAACTTGTCCAGATTATCTGGCAGAACAGTGAGGCAGTGCCAGTTTGGGGTGGGGTGGTGCTGCCTTCACTGTCTATGGGGATAGGCTCCTCTGCTACTATGCAGGCATCTTCCACTCCCTCTACACTGGTGTCCTCACTATGTACCCGAGGGAGATCTGTGGAGCAAATGAGATACATATTATTCACCTATATGATGTGTAGCGCAATAAATGTACATTTGACTCCTAAGCTGACGTTTGGTCTACATCACTCATAATGCACTATAATGGCAAAATATTTGTCTTTTGGAGTACAACTGTCTGATGCATGCTGCTAGACTATGTGGGCTTGGGCATGAAGTTGTGGTCTGAGATGTGTCAAAAGGTAATATTTCACACTTACTTTGTGAGGGTACCTGTGCTGAACTGTCAATGCCCACAACATCAATAGGTAGTGAGGACACCTGTTCTGGCACAGAGTACCAATTGCAATTTAATAAAAATGGCTAAAAGCAACCTTCAGGACACGTGGCACCCTGTGACACTTTGACCATAACAGTACCTGATCTGCTCTCTGCTTTGAGGCCACACACACTTGTGCCCATGTTGGCATCAAATAGTGTTATGTATGCGCTATCTGTATTTATCGATTACCATCCTTATCCCACTACAAAGCTATGTCTTGTAAGGTTTTTGTACTATGTCAAAAGTAGATGAAAAATAATTTGTCACATAAGAAATACTGTTTCGTTGCACATACTGTCTGGGGTGCACATAAGCTATTGCTCCGTCGCACAAATCAATTTTGCTTCCGTCCTTAGTTCCATAGCTGAAGCCCATAAATAGCAGGTGATGGGCATATCCATCAAGGCTGCAATATGCCTCTGAAGGATGAATCTGTCCTCCATCTCGCTGTGTGTTCCTGCAATGTGTGTCCTCATTTCCTATAATTTGTGCGTCCCTGACTCTTTGACCATCGCTGTTTAGTTCCTCCTGTCTGTACTGTCTCCTTTTCTCGATAGGAATGAATGTTGGTACAGACCTTGTAAGGCGAGGAATTTTGCAGAACAGGACATTGAAGTGCAGCACAGGTCTCCCCAGTGAGGATCTTGTGGATGTAAATTCACCAAAATACCTGGTGTAATGACATCACCATGTTGACATGTAGGAAAATGCCTAATTTTGCATGATCACCCCCATTTGTATGGTCTAATGCTTCTGTCTTTTGTTTTTTTTACCCTGTGCACTGGGACTCCTCTAACCAGGCCCCAGTGTATGTACTCTGACCCCTAAAACGAATCACTGACAAAATATCGACCTCAAAAATATCGTGGTACAAAATATCGTGACAAAAATATCGAAGTCAAGAATATCGACATCCTACCTACATCATGGTAAGTACAAAAATATCGAAAATTAAATATCGATGCCAAAAATATCGTTGTAAAAAATATCGTTTTTTTTTTAAATGTTAAAAAAATAATCTAAAATAAAGTAAATAATACATATAATTAAAAGAAACATAGTTAAAATTATTTTAAAATGTTTAAAAATAAAAACTGATATATATAATGTTAAAATAAATTAAACATATACATATAAAATATAATATATATACTTACTTAATAATATTCATAAATAATTATTTTAATAACTTATAAATTGTTAAAAATATTTGATAAATTATAAATACAGACATACACATACACAAATATTATTATTAAAATTTTTAAAAATATATTTAACAAATTAAAAAATTACAATATTTTTAATTTTTGTAAAATAAATTATACACAACATTAAGTAAAACAATACAGAAAAATATTGGATAGCGGAGGGAAAAAATTACTATTCCCACTCCAAAGAGTGCAACAGTAGGGAAAGTGTTGGATAGCGTAGGGGTAAAAATTACTATTCCCACTCCAAAGAGTGCAACAGTAGGGAAAGTATTGGATAGTGTAGGGGTAAAATCTGCTATTCCAACTCCAGAGGGTGCAACAGTAGGGAAAGTGTTGGATAGCGTAGGGGTAAAAATTGCTATTCCCACTCCAGAGAGTGCAACAGTAGGGAAAGTGTTGGATAGCGTAGGGGTAAAAATTACTATTCCCACTCCAGAGAGTGCAACAGTAGGGAAAGTGTTGGATAGCGAAAGGATTAAAATTACTATTCCCACTCCAGTAAGTGCAACAATAGGGAAAGTGTTGGATAGCGTAAGGGTAAAAATTACTATTCCCACTCCAGTGAGTGCAACAGTAGGGAAAGTGTTGGATAGCGTAGGGGTAAACATTACTATTCCCACTCCAGAGAGTGCAACAGTAGGGAAAGTGTTGGATAGCATAGGGGTAAAAATTACTATTCCAACTCCAGAGAGTGCAACAGTAGGGAAAGTGTTGGATAGCGTAGGGGTAAAAATTACTGTTCCAACTCCAGAGAGTGCAACAGTAGGGAAAGTGTTGGATAGCGTAGGGGTACAAATTACTATTCCCACTCCAGAGAGTGCAACAGTAGGGAAAGTGTTGGATAGCGTAGGGGTTAAAAATAACATACTTATCAATTAAATAATTGTTTTAATTAAATAATGATTTATTAATAAATTAACAATAAATTATTTATAAATACCAATAAATGAAAATTAATAATTACTTTAATAACATTAAATTTCTTCCCACCCTATTCCCCAATAAACACAAAACCCACTCCACATAAAATTTAACACAATTAATATAATTATCAATTAATCAATGAATCAATTAATAAAAATTAATTAACAATTAATAATTAATTAACAATAACATAATTATCAATACCAATAAATAATAATTAATACAAATTAATGACTAATTAATAATTAATGAACGATAAATGAATTATCAATACCAATAATTACTAATAAAAAATTACTTATTTATAATAAATTACTTCCCACCCTATTCCCCTATAAACACACAACCCACTCCTAAACTAAATTAACACAATTAATATATTTACCAATTAATTAATTAATAAAATTAATTACCAATTAATAATTAATAAACAATAAATAAATTATCGATACCAAAAAATAATAATGATTAATTACTTTATTATAATTAATTTACTTCCCACCCTATTCCCCTATAAACCCACAACCCGCTCCACTAAAACATGTATACAATTAATATAATGATCAATTAATCAATTAATAAAAATTAATTACCAATTAATAATTAATTAACAATAAATTAAATATCAATAACAATAAATAAAAATTAATAATTACTTAATTACATTAAATTACTTCCCACCCTATTCCCCTATAAACCCACAACCCGCTACAGAACTAAAATGCAAAATTTAATTAAAAATAATTAACAATTTCTAAAAATTATGAATTAATTTACTATAATTAAGGGGCCCATTACGATGGCGGGCGGAAGCACAACCGCCGTGCTGGCGGATGCAAAAAGCACCAGTTACCGCCGGCACGCAGCAGTCCACACGCCCGCCCAATTACGATGCGAAAAGCAGGCCAAACACCGCCGGCAAGCCAGCAACACCGTCCGCCATCAAAGTGCGCCCGTACACGTAGCGGCGCAGCTCAACTGACACACACCGTCCGACGAAACACGTCCCGCCCGGCGCATAAATTACGATGCCGCAAACAAACGGCTCCCACGGCCAAGAGATACCGTACGACAAACCGAAGCGGTAACACGGACGCCGAGCACGGACAACGAAAAGCGGCTCCCCGAGCATGAATCCAGCACTGCAGGCCGTCCCCATGCTCCTGCTGATGCACCACCAAGGACGCAACGTACCGCGGAGACGCAGGTAGGCACACACACAACAAGTGCACGCAAACAGCGCACACAGTGCAAGGGCGGAAAAAGCGGACAACCCCCACCAGCGCGTGTACACAACACATCCACCATCGCATCCACATATGACACACAGGCCAAATCGTAACATCGCAGAACACATGTGTACACACCACCTGGGACTAGGAACCAACCACCCCGTCACGGCCCCAAAGCGCCGATGACGCCGCCACCACATGCGCACAACTCAGAGGCCAACCGCAGCGCCATGCATGCGTCGCACACAGACACAGGGACACAACCAAGCAGCACACACATCAGCCCCACCCCGAACGCACATGACACGTGACAGGCCGGCCACAGACATGTCCCCAACGCCCAATTAACGGACAACACCCAACGCCACACAACCGACGCACACATGTCAGTGAAGACATGCAACAGCAGGACACACCCCAGTGTAACAAACATGGCGTAGCACACAGCGGCGGCAACACCAACTAGGAGAAGCAGGGCCCCTTCGGGAAGAGGAACGCCAGTACCACACAGAAACACCCATACCACCCTGCACATATGAACAAGACATATAAAACGGAACACCAAAGAGCCCGGGGACCGACAACAGGTGGCCCAAGAATAACATCCACACACAAGGCCCAACGCAGAGCGGAAAGGCAGCCTGCCGCCCACACAAGGGAGAGCAGACAGCACTGAATGACCTTCCATTCCAACTCCGAAACCACAGCCCTACGACAGAAGCCGGTGAATACAGCCATTGTCCAAGAATAGACCAACACAGGCATGCCGAGGAGACCGACCACACGGCAGATAGCGCATATCACAGAAGCACACAACGGACGGGGAAGAAAGAAGAAAACACTCCCCCATGTCGGCCACATGCAAGTTAATTGGAAGGAGTCACACAGCACCGACCTTGAACTGTCTGAGAAGCATGTGGGAAGAGGGCCCGTGTCCTCCAAACAAGCCAACAGAACACAAGTCCTGTCTCCCTACGACTACACAGAGCTCACAGCAACCCCGGAGCGTGCACATTGCAGACTGCACACACAGCCGGAGCACACCACCTCAACGAACCGCTGCGAAATGGCAACCGCAACACACCTACCCAACTACGCCGAACAGCTCAAGCTGTACAAAACCAACCTGTGCCATACATTGGGATGCGATCTCCTGTCCCTGCTGAACGTAAGTTACCGACTGACTTACCGCATCACATTGTTCAGCTGCGTCATGCCCGTCTTCTACTGTCGGAGGTGTCCCTACCAGCATCCCGTCGAGATATGCCTCTCCAACCCGGCATGTCTGAAGGCGGACCTGCTACCACTACTCCTCCCTCTGGACGCACACGACAGGGCCTGCTCTGCCTATGGGGGCATGGCGTATGTGGCCAACATCGCACCCGCACTGAAATGGGACCACTGTGCCTCCACACGACGGATCATCGATAACAGCTACATCGAATGTCACCCAGCATGCCCCATCATGGTCCTCCAAGGGACAACCTACGAACAACACCTTGACAGCCACCATCCGCTTCATTGGCTGGCAAACATGTACACCACCAATGACATGGAAGCCCTGCTGGGCGGCATCGCATACCTGACAACCTGTAAATACGTCGGACCACAACGCAGGTTCCCCGAGTGACCTATGATGTCCAACCCCGCACCCATGCTTAGCTTCCGCACGGACTGGCCAGTCACCACCACAACAGCCATACCAAACGACCGGCAACTGTAACCACACCATCAACGACATCGCCATGACATCGGATATGACCGGGACATGCACACTGTTCCCCATCACATCCAGGAACACCGCATGCATCGTGGGAGGCAGTGGCATGGGCTCTGTGTATCGCACCCACATGGACGGAACTGCACGAACAACCAGGACACGACATGGATCCAGCGCCCATGGACACACACACCGCTCAGTGGACATGAATAGGTCGCCTGGAGTCTGTGGGTGCTGCACCCCTCCCACCCCCGCCCCGGGAATCCCATACCAGGACCTTTGCATGGACGACAAGTGCATACAACAACAACACGACCCCAGTGACTGTGACATGTCCAGTAACCACCACAGTGCAACAACAAGTGGCACGCCGCTGCATGCACACAAGCACATGCCCTGATGTCATCTCACATGCACGCGTGCATGAGGAACAACCGCAGCAAACCTGTCACATGGAACTGAGATGGACTGTGCCCATGATGCCAAGCGGTCTGGTAGGCTACATGTATACCGTCTGTGTCAAAGTCCGCAGCTCCGCAGCTATACGTAAATGTACATTAGCACAGCCTTGGCCAAGCAGATGTCACTCTGAAGCCCACATCCCACATGCAACAGCCAATCACATGTAACCCCACTCCCTATCCCATTTGCAATCATGCTCAGTATATCCTCAACATGTATTCCGCTGCCAGTAGTGTCCACTATACTGCATCACAGAGGACAGAAGACTCAATATAATGTTTGAAACCAAAACTGTCTCCGCTGACTCATTTCACAAGTACGAATGAGAGAGGATGAGAGTATGTGAAGTACACGGCAGTCGTGACATGACCATGTAGTCCACTGGTATTGGATGTCAACGCAAATGAGTAGCACTACTGTGGAAGACACACATGTGTCGTGTGAAGTCGTATGGACGCAGTGCTCAGGTGGGTGGGTGCGACGGGTAGATGCGCACATGCCAAGTTGGAGCACGCCGTGTTGGGAGGGGTCATGAACAGTACACCACCGCTTCCCTGGGCATTGTGAGAGGACACCTGTCGGGGGAGTGAACACGTGTGTGCATAGCAGCCGGGCACACGTACAAAGCGGTACCAGGCGCACCTCAGCCCACCCTCTGTGGACAAGCTGGATCCTGTTGTGCGCCCGCCATGCCCCTGACAAGGCACACACAGCCCCAGTCGACCAGGTGTAACCCCAACATAGTCAATCCGCACAGGCGATACAGGGCACGGGATGGCAGTGGAGCATGGTGTGTGAGAGGTCTCCTCGCGCTCCTCCTGGTCATATCACGCAGGCAATAGAACCTCAACGTCTAGCATGGCACAAGTCAGATGGAAGTGTAGGGGACGCACCACAGCACGAGCAGCACTGACGTCACGGGAGGTGGCTCGCACCATCCCATCCATTGCCCATCATACCAACCACGCCACATGCCATTGCGACTAAGTGCAAGCGCGTGCGCCACCACCCCGAGCCCTCCCCAGAGAGGCCAAAGAGTGAATGTGTGGGCCATCAGCCACAGACGGACGCGGCATGGCCGCAAGGGCAGCCACAGCCACTGGGTGTCGCAGGTGGCGGATCCGGAAGGCGAAGACTGTGATGCATAGTCCATGCAGGCCGGGTCTCCATTTGGGGCACCACGCAGGTGGACGGCGTCCCGCGACACATCATACCCTGAGACAGCCCACTCGTGCAACTGGACCCACACATACACTCCTTGCCCTCTCTGGTGCGAGCTTAGGGCTGCCTGTGCAAGCGCTAGCCTCGCAGGTGAGCATGCATATTGGGGGAGCGAGGGGAGGACATGAGGGCTGGGGCGAAGATGACTGTATCACTGTCAGTAAGTACAAGGGATGACCCAGATGTGGAAAGGAAGAGACGTGTCCCGTGTGTACTGCAATTAGTCGCCAATCCAACTACCCCCATGTCCGGAATGTAAGCCCGCACCTAGGCCCGCCCATCCGCCACATCGAACATACCACCAGCACGACAACCTTCCCATTCGAAACACTGACTGGGGGTGGCGACCAGTGTACAATCATGTGTAGCCTACCCACGCGTACATGTGGGCCCTCCATGATCCATGTCACCTGCGGCAAAGTCATGACATGCGCAATGAGGGAAGTGAGGAGAGCTGTCCACCCCACGCGCAGAAGGTGCATCAGCTCCACAGACCCAGCAGCGAGTCCAGCAGGGGTCACATGTGCAGGGGCAGCTGTGCCTGGTGTGAAGGCACATGCATATAGACAGCACATCGACCAATGTGTAGTCTGCCCACATCTACAGTCCATCATCATGCGGACATAGGAATTGAACACAGGGCAACACATCTGAGTGGGTGCACCCACCGTGACCAACAATGCGCAATCATCGACGTACCCGCCCTGTGCATGGCCCCCCACCCAACGGAGGCACATCCAGTGCCACCATCCCACACACACAAGCCTTCCATGGAACATGCTGTGTCCAATGGTCAGTACAGAGTCAGCGCCCATCTGGTGGATCCTGAACAGGAGACACATGCACACACATGCCAGCTCCCACTGTGTACGTCTGCCACCTGGCACGTGCAATGTAACCTCTCACCTGTGACGTGTGACTGCAAGCACACAGCCGTCTTGGCATGGGGCTGTCAATGTGGACACCTGTCAATGTTTCGGGAGGTGTGATCCGTACAGTGCTGTACATAGGGTGCAGTGCTGACACCTACTACTGTCTCATATCCCCTCGTGCCACAGGTCCCACTTGTTTTGGCCGCTCAGCCTGTGCCCACATCGTCGTCGTCGTGTGCCATACTCATCCAGCCGCGGAAGCAGATCCATGCTCAGCAGACATTCATGTTGCCGTGGCGTTGCCGCTTGACGGATATGCAGTCAGTCCCCATCAGCACGCCCCGCAAGTCATTGGGGCCTAGATCCCCATGTGCATGCACATGGCAGTGGTTTGTATCACTAGCCATTGCCATTGGTGGGAGACCTGTGTAAGTGTATTGTGGCCGTGCCGTCCCAGCTTGACAGCTGGGCTGTGGCTCATGTGCTTGCTCAGTCATGTCAGTGATGTGTATGCAAAATTGCTATGTGTCGTGTTGCTTTGACATGTGTCCTCTGCCATTGTCCCTAGGCGGAGACCGAACATTGACCGCCCATACCAATTGCTGGCAGACATGGAGGATACGGAGGTCATTAGGAAGTTTCGGCTGGACAGGCCAACCCTGCATCGACTGTGTGCCATGTTAGAACCCCATCTCCGTCCCCGCAGGGTGTATCCGACTGCTGTCACCCCCACGGCTAAGGTGATGGCCGCCATGCATTTCTTCGCCACTGGGTCATTCCAGCACACAGTGGGCATTGGAGGAGGGATGTCCCAGCCCATGTTCAGCAAGGTGCTGAGGGATGTACTGGCAGCCATGATGCTGTGCCGGAACAGGTACATCCGCTTCCCCAGGGCTCGTGAATTGGCGGCAGTGAAGGGTGCATTCTATGCCCTTGGCAGAATCCCACACGTCGTTGGAGCCATTGACTGCACACATGTCGGCCTTGTTCCACCACAGGCCACTGAGCACCTGTACCGCAACAGGAAGCACACGCACTCCCTGAATGTGCAAGTGGTGTGCCTTGCGGACATGGTGATCACCCACGTGTGTGCAAAGTTCCCAGGCTCGGCCCATGACGCACACATAATGCGCAACAGCATCTTGCCACGACTGATGTCCAATATGCAACAGGATCGTGCCTGTATTGTCGGTGAGTATGTGGAGTGGTGTAGCGTGCTGGCTGTGCGATGCTGTCCCCTGTCCAGTTGGATTAGCAACGGTTCTCTGTGTCCCTCACACCCAGGTGACTCTGCGTATCCGAATGGGGCATGGCTGCTCAGTCCATTGAGGAATCCTCGCACCCCAGCAGACGATCGCTACAATGAGGCACATGGGAGGACCAGACGTGTGGTCGAGCGTACCTTTGGCCTCCTCAAGTCCAGGTTCAGGTGCCTGGACCGCACCGAGGGTGCGCTGGCGTACTCCCCACAGAAGGTGTGCCAGATAGTGGTGGCGTGCTGCATGCTGCACAATCTGGCCATTTGGAAGCAGATCCCCCTCATCGTGGATGACGGAGATCAACCAGGGCCCCAGCCCGCAGACCAGGACAGCTCGAGTGAGGAGGACAGCGGAGAGGAGGAAGCTGGTAATGTGCGGCAGCAGCTCATCGCCCGCTACTTCACTTGACGGTGAGTGTCCATGTACGACGGCTGATGTGGCTGTATCTGTGCAGGTGTGTGTGTGCTGTGTCAGGGTGGCCGTTTGTTCACTGCGTGCTGTGTGTCAACGCTCCATGGCCAGGGTAGTATGCCACTGTTGGTGGCTGTGGCATTGTGCCCTATTGCTCTGTGCGATGTGTGTACATTGCTTGTAGTTGTTGACATGTACTGTGTGATGGGTGTGTGACACACTCATTGAATGTGCTCCTGTTCTGTCTCCCACCCCTAGGTCCCTACAGGCCCTCCGGATTCAAATGCCATGCCACGCATCAGGTGCCTTTCCGCCCAAGGTGGCCGTTGTATTCCGTACAAATAAGACACAGGGCACAAACAGCAGTTAGTGAAAAAGGTGCATTTATTACAAACTGTGACATGTGATTGTGTGTAAGATGATGACAAAAGTGGTGCGTGCAGTGACAATGAGCTGTCGGTCATGGCTGCGTGATGATCAGGGTGTACCCACTGGTTCTATGTCCATAGTCCAACACACACATGCCATCCAGATGGCTGTGTGGAGTGGGATCGTAGTCCAAGTCAATGCAGTGGCTGGTCAAGGAAGGCTGGCGGAAGGCTGGCTGGCTGCCTCACTTGCGACTGGAGCGTGCGAAGTCCTCCCGGGAGATCTGTTTCCTCTTCGGACGGCCCCTTCCACGTTTGCGAGGGGGTGCCTGCTTGCGACATGCTGGTGGTTGAGGTGTGATCACTGGCTGTGGACGCAGGGGAACTGGACACTGCTGCTCCACCCTGAGCCCCGGCAGGTGGTGGCGGAGGGGAGCTGCTGTCCCTGGCTGTGACCTCACCGCCACCACCAGCTGTCCCATGAGGTCCACGATTTGGCCCATACGGGCGTCCATGGACCTCAACACCCCCAGCACCTCACGCGTGTCTGAGGCAGACCGGACCCATTGTCCTTGGGCCTCTTCATAGGCCCCAAGGACTCTGGCCATGTGAGGCAGGGCATGGCTCCCAGGGGAGGCTGGCGTTTCCCTGACCCTGCTCCTCCTACCAGTCCTGCTGCCACCGGCCTGCCCACTAGCCACATTGCTCACCACGGTCCTCGCTGTGGCTCCCAGGGTGGATCCAGTCATCCGGGCCACCACCTGCGCTGGGGCTGGTGCCAGCGGAGACGTGGCGGTGGTGGCGGCGGTGGTGGTCGGTGCGGCGATGGTGGCGGTTGCGGCAGTGGTAGTGGCCACAATGACCGTGGGTGTGGCCGCAACGACAGTGGCAGCAGGGGGCTGTGAATGTTCAGCAGCCCTGGATGATGGGTTGGTGGGTAGGAGGGGTCCTGGGGAGCGGCTGGGCCCTGCCACACCAGATGGGCCTGCTTGGTTGTCCGTGTCCGAAGAGGAGGACAGATCCTCCAGATCCGTGTGTCCTCGTTGGGGGCTTGTAGGCTGGCTGTGCTGGCTGCTGGCTCCATCCCCAGCATCCAGCAGTTCGTCACCTGTGGAGAGAATGAGATTAGTTATTGTGTTGCACCTGGCGAAGTATGTATTTGTCGTCTGACATTGACAGTTCGTGCAATCTCGTACATGGGTTTCCCGGAGGCGTGTGTGTGGCTGTAGCATCTGTAGTTGTGTGTGCTTGGCAATGGGACTGTGTGCTGTGCACATGTGGCATGGGACGGATTGGCCATGCCGATGGGTGTGTTGCTGTGCCCCTACTTATTGTGACTCTGGTGTATGCGGGCTCCTGGCCCATCCTGGGTCTGGTTTGTACTTTGCTTTTGGGGTTCAAATGGAACGCTTAGGAACGCATATGGCAACATGGGGGCCATGCCCCAGATTCGCATTTGGGAGGGAATATGCTTTTGGGGTCAAATGGAACGCTTAGGAACGCATATGGCAACATGGGGGCCATGCCCCAGATTCGCATTTGGGAGGGAATATGCTTTTGGGGTTCAAATGGAACGCTTAGGAACGCATATGGCAACATGGGGGCCATGCCCCAGATTCGCATTTGGGAGGAATATGCTTTTGGGGTTCAAATGGAACGCTTAGGAACGCATATGGCAACATGGGGGCCATGCCCCGGATTCGCATTTGGGAGGGAATGTGCTTTTGGGGTTCAAATGGAACGCTTAGGAACGCATATGGCAACATGGGGGCCATGCCCCGGATTCGCATTTGGGAGGGAATATGCTTTTGGGGTACATGCTGTGAGCCATGGGTGCCGAACGTGACATGTGTTGTGGCAGCATGACAGTGCATGGTTTGAGGTGTGTGCATGCTTGACATGGCCTGCATATTTGCTGTCTGTTGTGATTACTGGACATGGCATTGGACGCATCGTTATGAGTGAGTGATGGTTGTGTGCCAGCCAACGTATTGCAGTTGTCCCATCTCCTTGGTGTGCGTGCTGCCCTGTGCCATGTGCATCACTGCAGTGCTCGGGGGGTGTGGCCCATGTTGTGTGTTGTTGCTCACAGTGTGTCGTGCACTTCATTGACTTCTGGCACATGGTTGGTAATGGGCATGTATCTTAGCGTGACTGCTGTATGTGTGGCAGCTGTGCGGATGACATGCCTTTCATGAGACTGGGGCTGACGGATGGGATGGATGGTATGTTGTTTGTGCATGGTGTGTCTGTGTGTTTGATGGGTTCAGTGGTGTTCGTGTGCATTTATGTTGTTCCGCTCTGTTGCGTCTAGTGTTGTTTGTCTTACATAGGCGTAGTTGTGGGGTGTGTGGTTGACAGGCAGTTGGGGCTACATGGACAGGACTTCAATGGTGTTTCGGTTGTGTGTGATGAGTTGCACAGTGGCTGCCGTGTGGTACTATATTCAGTGTGGCTTGTGCATGCAGACGTGGCTCCTTGGGTGTTGCTATGTCTGTGATGGGTCATGTGGGGTGTGAGTCTGTTGTTCATGTCCGTGTGCACATTGTTCACTTGTTCGTGACGGTGAGCGGTGCTGCGTGTTCGTCTGCTACGTGACATGTCCCATGTGTTGGTCGTGTTACGGTCCTCATGCCTCCAGTAATCCGGCCCTGTCCAGTTTCCCACCTGCAAGTTGTTCGTGCGTGCACTGTACTGGATGCCACATGGCTCTAAGCGGGGGTGCTCCATGTTGCAGGTCTGTGGGGGTGGGAGGGTGTTGTGGGTCGTGGGGGTGGCTGGATACCCACTGACACCGATTGCTGTGGACCGTGATGTCTGCCTTTCGGCTGTCATTGTGCACTGCGGTGGCTGACACGTGGGTGTGGGGGATGCTCCTCCTTGCTGTGCTGTGGGACTGGGGCCTGGTGTGTGTTGTACTTGGGCTGTCCACCGTCCCACCCACTGCACTTTGTGTTCCTGCCACTTACCTGTTACTTGTCGGTTGGTGCAGCTGTGGCGGACACATGGGTGTGGTGGGTGCTCGTTGTGGCGCTTCTGGCATATTTGGGGACCTGTTGGTGGTTACGTGGCTGGCTTAGTGTACACATGTCCCCACGCATCTTGCAGTTGTTCGGTTTGGGCTGTGTGTGGTGGTGTCTGTTGCATGTGTGTGTGATGTGTTGTGTATTGTGTGCTGGACATGGGGGTGTTTGTCCCTGGGAGCTGTGGCATGGTGGTAGTGCATGTGAGTACATAGCGGTGTGCTGGTATACATTAGTTTGTACTTACCAGCCTCCACTCCCCCTGCTAATCCGGCGAGGATCTCCGGATGGATTACGACTCGCACCTTCTCCTCCCACGCTTTGAAGGTCTTAAAGAGCGCGGGATTCCCTCCGCCAGTGACGGCAGCCAGCTCTCTGTTTTTGCCCTCCTTCTTCTTGACCAGGCTCTTGACGTCATTCCAACGTTTGTTAATCTCGACTCTGTTCCTGGGCAGGGTCCCGACTGCATTGACCTGGTCTACGATCCGGTTCCACATTCTGTTTCTGGTGGCTAGTGGTGTGTGCTGGACCATGTTTCCATAGATTTGTGGGTACACCTTGATGATCTCGTCGACCATGACCGTCAGCTCCATGGGCGTGAACTTGGGCATCCTTTGTGGTGCCATGGTGTTTGTGGTGCTGGTGCGGTGTGTGTTGTGTAATGTGCAGGGGGTTTGTGGTGCCGGTGTTTGGTGGTGGTGGTGGTGGTGGTGGTGGTGGTGGTGTTTGGTGGTGGTGGTGGTGGTGGTGGTGGTGGTTGTGATGTGTGCGTTTCTGTGGTGTGCTGCTGTCCTTGCTGTGTCACTGTGTCCTCTCCTCTCCTCTCTGGTTTGCAATGTAGCAAGGGGTTGTGGTCTGTGGGAGTGCTGCTTTTGTACTCACCTATGTGGGTGTGTCCTCATGGTCTGTTGTTTTCAGGTGTGTTGTGTCTGGGGTTCTGGCCTTTGTATTTTTTGTTTGTCCGGGGGTGTTTTCGGGATATGTACTGTGCTTGTGTATTTGTGCGTGCCTTGCTGTGTGGACTTGTTGGCCATGTTGTGTGCTATTGGTTTTGTGTGCGGATGGTTTCTGTGCAGGTACGTGGGCGCCATGGCTTCTGCCATGTAGATTCTCATCGGCGTTGTTTGCGCTGGCGGGCGGTATATTTGTGGTTTTTCCGCGCTCATGTCGGTGCGATCGTAATTTCACGTGCGGTGTGTCGGCCGTGAGGGCGGGCGGTTTTGTGTTGTCGTGCGTGTTTCCGTCCGTGGCGGGCGGTTTGTCTCCGACTCGGACGTTGGCGGGCGGTATTTTGTGTGCTTTTTCCGCCGATGGCGGTATTCGGTTTGTGTAATCGTAATGGCGTGGTCGGTGTTCAGGCGGTGTGTGCGGGCGGATTTTTGCCGCTTCCATGCCTGGCGGAATTATTTACGCCGGGTATCGTAATGTGCCCCTAAATTACTTCCCACCCTATTCCCCTATATACCCACAACCCGCTACGGTACTAAAACGCAAAATTTACTTTAAAAAAAATTACTAACTTCTAAACAATTAATACATATATTTAAAAAAATGATACAAAACATAACAAAACATGTGGAACACATACATATAAAATACATACTAAAATACATAACACTAACATAAACATCGATATTATTAACATCGATATTTTTACTATCGATATTAACAACTTCGATATTAACAAAAACGATATTTCTTACCTTCAGGTCGATATTCTGGTCACGGATATTCTTTTTGTCGATATTCTGTCCCTACGATATTTAAAACTCGATATTAATGAAGGTCGATATTTAAAAGTCGATATTTTGACTGTGCACCCCCTAAAACTCCTACACTCCTAATTGGCATATTTTACTTATCTATAAATCCCTAGTATAGGGTACAATGTGTAGCCAAGGCCTGTAAGTTAATTGTCACTACTGGACTGCTGCACCATTTGTCCACCCTTTACAGTGATAGTGCAAACATGACTGCAGGCCTACCATTGTAGCCTGTCTTTGCAGTTTTAAAACTGTCAATTTGACCTCTCAAAATAACCCATTTTGACAGGCCAAACCCTTCATTTTAAATAATCATAAATATTAATAAGTAGGCCTTAATGTTCATAATACAGAGTTCATTTCATGGCATTTAAAAATACCATGAGATGTCACGAACGGGAATACTGCCTCTTGGAGCCCAGTTCGGCTACAGCTTACCACATTGCCCAGCTGCAGGAAACTGAGCTTCAAGGTTTGACTTCCGACCTCCTAATAACAATCTATGCGGTTGGAAGTCAAACCGGACGGTCATTCCGGCTGGCTTCCGACGGGCTGAAGGAGCCCGTCGGCCAGTCGGAACCAGCACGTAATCCCTTAAGGACGGTGTTTCCGCCATTGAGATTACGATGTCGTTTTCCTACAGGCTTTTCATGTGGG
This sequence comes from Calotriton arnoldi, assembly GCA_963921515.1. NCBI lineage: Eukaryota > Metazoa > Chordata > Amphibia > Caudata > Salamandridae > Calotriton > Calotriton arnoldi. The sequence goes on from CAWUFW010003198.1 coordinate 1,778,901, forward strand.
GCTTTCCGACATGAAAAGCTTGTCGGAAAGCGACTTTGAGGGCCCCTAGAAGGGCCCCCATTCTTCCCCGGCTTCTGGTTGGTTTACCTGAGCCCCCTTTTTAAAAATGGGGATGATTTCCACCCCTTTCCATGTGCAACTATGGCGTTGGTCAGACAATTGACATTGGGGGCCCATTCAGACAAGTCATTGCAAAACAAATCGCCAGGGATTTTATCTGGACCTGGGGCTTTGCCCTGGTTGACTGAGGTGATGGCTAGCCTAGTCTCCTCAAGTGAAAAATATGGATCTAATAGAATGTGGTTAGAAAGTGTAAAGAATTGCACATGGGAGTTTATTGGGGGCTGCTCATATAATCAGGAAAAGTGATCCAACTAAGGGGTCGATTCCGATTCGGGCCGGAAAAAGCACCGACCGACTCGGAGCCGGAAATTATACCGACCGACACGTACCTGTGGCGCCCGACACGCCAAGTACGATGCAAGGCGTGCAAAATCCGACCGACACGTACCGAACCCAAGCCAAACGACCGAGCCGCACGGAAAACAGCAATCCGGCCGGAAAAACACGCGAATCCAACCGACCGACACGCACCCGGAACATATCCGACCGAAACGTACACGCGAACTCCAAACCGCAAAGTACGATGCAAGGCGCGAAAACCACGACCGAGTCGGACGGAGGACAAGCCGTACGACCGACACGCATACAAAACCGAGCCGAAGGAACACAAAACACTGCGACCGACGCATACGCAGCATAGAAAACTGCACAAACGCAGCGTGAACGAAACGGAGAACACCGTACGAGACAAATGCAGGGTCCGACTCGGTCACAAGAACGTTTCCAACATGCACAGACAGTACAAAGGAAAAATCACACAAAAAAAGGCCAAACAAGCAATTACAAAGCCAATAAATACTGGGGGGGGTGGGGACAGAGAACAAAGACACACCCACAACTCCACCCATATAAAGGACACAAATCACAACCATGATCCTTTGCAAATGCCATTCCACTGCCAGCACCCAAGAGACAGCAACCACACACCCACAGCTCATCCCTCACACAAGCCACACACCATCGGCACACCAACAAATACCTACCTCACATATACCCAGCAAAACACACACTCACACACCCTCACCTGCACACCAACACACACATCACTCACCATCACCACCCATCACCATGCCCCCCAAGAAGAATCACAAGTTCCTAGATTGTGAATTGGAAGTCATGGTAGACGAGATCCTCAGGGTAGAGCCACAGCTGTTTGGCACACTGGTCCAACAGACCCCCATCTCCCAGAAAACCAAGATGTGGGAAAGGATCATCAACAGGGTGAACGCACAATCACCATGTCTGCGCACAAAGAGCGACATCCAGAACAGGTGGTATGACGTGCGCAGGAGGGTGCGGGACCTGCTCAAGAAAGACTACATCATCAGCCAATACACCGGCAGTGGCCCTCCTGCCAAGCCAATATACCTCAGGCCCTGGGAGGAGAAGGTGCAGGCCATCCTTCCGCCAGTGAGCGTATATGGACTAGAGAACATCCCAGAGCCTGGTGAGTACACAACAAATGTACACAATATTCTGCCACAAAACACACACACATCACTGTCAAGGGGAGAGTCAAACCATGCACTCATAGCAATTACACAGCAACCAGAACAGAATCATCCCAAAATGTGTATGTCAGTCAGAGAAACACAACACATGCCATCAAAAAAGTTACATCCAACTGTGCCATCACATGTACAAACACAACTACAACTACAGCTAGGCAGTGGCACAAATAGAACTAACAAACACATCCAGACATGTAGCCACCACAACAACACCAACACACAGTGAAGACCACTCAAAGGAAGGAATTCTGTGTATGCTGGCCAAGTCAGTGTAGCCAATAGCATCATGGGAGTCGCAGTCACACATATTGCCCCCCACAACTGTCCCATCAACACCACCATGAACCATGCGCACATCACAGGGAGTGGAGAAGGACTCACAAGATGGCTGACACTGGCAACTGCTGTGGGGAGCACAAGGCCCTGCTGGCAACTGTGCACCAACAAACAGCAGGACACCACTGACTGACATCCTGAGAGACAACTTCCACTCCCTGCAATGCTAAGCACGTTCCATGGTGGGATATCTGGCTGGCTGGGTGGGAAGGAGGACTTGCAGCACTGACCATAGTCACAAGCACCTCCCCTCACACCCCCTCAACACAAACTCCACAGAACCCACCTGGTAGAATGCAATGCCTCCCATCCTAACTCAAGATAAACACAAAGAACCACCACCCTGGGTTATGTTGTGTGAAGCACAGGGACACTCTTGGGACTTTTAGCCAAACAACTGCCAGGACAACACTCCCAGCCATCCTGTCAGCACAGCCAGCCCACCCCACAGGGAAGCAGAGTCAAAAGGAAGGAAGCATGGGCATGCTGGGAAGGGGGTGGAGGCAATAGCATGATGGGAGTCGTAGTCACAGCTCTACATCCCCCACCACATGGCCCAGCAAGCTCACACTCACGCATGCACATCCCACAGAGAGTGGAAAGGCCCATCAAAGATGTCTGACACTGTTGCTGTGTCGTGGGGAGCACAAGGGCATGCTGGGAACTGCACACCAACCAACAGCAGGACACCACTGTCAGCCATCTTGCCATTGCTCACACACCCACACATACTGAACTCCCCACAAAAGCAAGTAAGTTTGGGAATGCTGGCAAGTGGGGTGGAGGCAATAGCATGAAGGGAGTGGCAGTCACAGATATTGGTCACCCTCACAACTGGCCCATCAACACCACCCTGAACCATGCTCACATCACAGGGAGTGGAGAAGGACTCACAAGATGGCTGACACTGGCTACTGCTGTGGGGAGCACAAGGCCCTGCTGGCAACTGTGCACCAACATACAGCAGGACACCACTGACTGACATCCTGAGAGACAACTTCCACTCCCTGCAATGCAAGCACGTTCCATGGTGGGATATCTGGCTGGCTGGGTGGGAAGGAGGACTTGCAGCACTGACCATAGTCACAAGCACCTCCCCTCACACCCCCTCAACACAAACTCCACAGAACCCACCTGGTAGAATGCAATGCCTCCCATCCTAACTCAAGATCCCACAAAGAACCACCACCCTGGGTTATGTTGTGTGAAGCACAGGGACACTCTTGGGACTTTTAGCCAAACAACTGCCAGGACAACACTCCCAGCCATCCTGTCAGCACAGCCAGCCCACCCCACAGGAAGCAGAGTCAAAAGGAAGGAAGCATGGGCATGCTGGGAAGGGGGTGGAGGCAATAGCATGATGGGAGTCGTAGTCACAGCTCTACATCCCCCACCACATGGCCCAGCAAGCTCACACTCACGCATGCACATCCCACAGAGAGTGGAAAGGCCCATCAAAGATGTCTGACACTGTTGCTGTGTCGTGGGGAGCACAAGTGCATGCTGGGAACTGCACACCAACCAACAGCAGGACACCACTGACTGACATCCTGAGAGTCAACTTCCACTCCCTGCAATGCAAGCACGTTCCATGGTGGGGTATCTGGCTGGCTGGGTGGGAAGGAGGACTTGCAGCACTGACCATAGTCACAAGCACCTCCCCTCACACCCCCTCAACACAAACTCCACAGAACCCACCTGGTAGAATGCAATGCCTCCCATCCTAACTCAAGATCCCACAAAGAACCACCACCCTGGGTTATGTTGTGTGAAGCACAGGGACACTCTTGGGACTTTTAGCCAAACAACTGCCAGGACAACACTCCCAGCCATCCTGTCAGCACAGCCAGCCCACCCCACAGGGAAGCAGAGTCAAAGGAAGGAAGCATGGGCATGCTGGGAAGGGGGTGGAGGCAATAGCATGATGGGAGTCGTAGTCACAGCTCTACATCCCCCACCACATGGCCCAGCAAGCTCACACTCACGCATGCACATCCCACAGAGAGTGGAAAGGCCCATCAAAGATGTCTGACACTGTTGCTGTGTCGTGGGGAGCACAAGTGCATGCTGGGAACTGCACACCAACCAACAGCAGGACACCACTGTCAGCCATCTTGCCATTGCTCACACACCCACACATACTGAACTCCCCACAAAAGCAAGTAAGTTTGGGAATGCTGGCAAGTGGGGTGGAAGCAATAGCATGAAGGGAGTGGCAGTCACAGATATTGGTCACCCTCACAACTGGCCCATCAACACCACCCTGAACCATGCTCACATCACAGGGAGTGGAGAAGGACTCACAAGATGGCTGACACTGGCTACTGCTGTGGGGAGCACAAGGCCCTGCTGGCAACTGTGCACCAACAAACAGCAGGACACCACTGACTGACATCCTGAGAGACAACTTCCACTCCCTGCAATGCAAGCACGTTCCATGGTGGGGTATCTGGCTGGCTGGGTGGGAAGGAGGACTTGCAGCACTGACCATAGTCACAAGCACCTCCCCTCACACCCCCCTCAACACAAACTCCACAGAACCCACCTGGTAGAATGCAATGCCTCCCATCCTAACTCAAGATCCCACAAAGAACCACCACCCTGGGTTATGTTGTGTGAAGCACAGGGACACTCTTGGGACTTTTAGCCAAACAACTGCCAGGACAACACTCCCAGCCATCCTGTCAGCACAGCCAGCCCACCCCACAGGGAAGCAGAGTCAAAAGGAAGGAAGCATGGGCATGCTGGGAAGGGGGTTGGAGGCAATAGCATGATGGGAGTCGTAGTCACAGCTCTACATCCCCCACCACATGGCCCAGCAAGCTCACACTCACGCATGCACATCCCACAGAGAGTGGAAAGGCCCATCAAAGATGTCTGACACTGTTGCTGTGTCGTGGGGAGCACAAGGGCATGCTGGGAACTGCACACCAACCAACAGCAGGACACCACTGTCAGCCATCTTGCCATTGCCCTCACACACACACACACTGAACTCCCCACAAAAGCAAGTAAGTATGGGAATGCTGGCAAGTGGGGTGGAGGCAATAGCATGATGGGAGTGGCAGTCACTGATATTGGTCACCCCCACAACTGTCCCATCAACACCACCCTGAACCATGCTCACATCACAGGGAGTGGAGAAGGACTCACAAGATGGCTGACACTGGCTACTGCTGTGGGGAGCACAAGGCCCTGCTGGGAACTGTGCACCAACAAACAGCAGGACACCACTAACTGACATCCTGAGAGACAACTTCCACTCCCTGCAATGCAAGCACAGTCCATGGTGGGATAACTGACTGGCTGGGTGGGTGGGAAGGAGGGCCGGCTGTCAACCAAACACAACCAATGCAGACCATGTTCACACCCCAACAAATACATAGAAATGCCCAAATAATGCAGGACAATGTGCCACACCAATATCAACCCCTGACTGTGACGACTTAGGACAATGCAATGTACAGGCCCGCACCCAGAGGCACAGTCACAACTGTCATGTGTGTCAACCATTGATGCCTGCAGAAACATAACATACATTGTGTGTGTCTCCCAAAAACAGGTGATGATGGGGACACAGCAGCAGACAGCTGAGGAGTCCCAGTCCCAGGCTCAAGAGGATGCGGAGCTCACTGGTGTCGTACAGCCTCTGCCCTCCTCGGACGAAGAAGACCAACCTGGCACATCCGGTGCAAGTCTACATGCAGCACCAGCAGGACCACCAGCTGCAGCACCAGCAGGACCACCAGCTGCACCCCTGCACCCACCCCTCCAACGACTGTCAACACAAATACCATCCCTGCCGACATGGACAGAACAAGGAGCAACACCAGCACAGGGACCCTGGACCAACCCGGGGCCATGGACACCACCACCACCACCAACCTCCAAGGTGGACCAGGGTCATCTGTGCGTGCCACTGCACGCACTGCACATGTCAGCAGGGGTGGTGGGAGGGGTGGGAGACAGAGGTCGCTGCTTGCAGAGGTTGCTGGTGTGCATGATGACCCACAACTGGTACGCATAGCTGATGCGTACCAGTCCAGCACCGGAGACCTCAGCCAGGTAGTGGGGCTCCTCAGAGACATGAAACAGCAGCAGGCTGCCCATCATGCCCGCTTGGACTCTCACATGTCCCACGTGGAGTCACACATGTCCCGCGTGGACTCACACATGTCCCGCGTGGAGTCCAAGTGGGATGCACTGCATGAGATGACGGCGGTGCACAGGGACATTTTACAATGCCTCCGCCAGATGAACAGCAACGAGTCCACACCTCCCTGTGTGCCAACAACATCTGGTGCTGCCCAAACTGCAACTGCCACAGGGAGGGAGGATGACTCTGGCGGAGAGTCCCCTGCACCGCAGCAGCCTGTACTTGAGGGGCCCCCCAAGAAGAGGGGTCGTCCGAAGAGGGGCAAGTGAGAGGCCGATGGCCAAGCGCAACTCCCAGGAAGCCTGAACCTGTTCTGGATGTTCACCTTTGTGCACAGACTGTTCACCCTGTTGACGGCAACACTACTCCCACACATTGCATGGGGAGTACAAGTTGGACCAATGTCTCAGACAACTGTGGCCCCGATACTGGGGATTCTGTCTACCAGGACTTTCAATTCACCTAGGAACTTCTGATTGCAAGATTTATGTACAGCACTACCCATCCTATGCACTATTCACACAAATGTATCACAATAAACACACTAATACACCATACTTGCCTCTGTTGTGATTCCAACGTGGGTGCTGTTATGGGGATGATGAACTGCAAAATTACACTGTGTATGCGAACTGCAACAGCAAGTACAACACAGGCATGTGAGTAAAGGCAACGTGACACATATGAGGGAGACACACCACCAGGGCTACACAACACATACACACCTAGGCCATCTGACTCATTGCCTACACTGATGTTGCCAGAAAAGACGGTGCAATGCACAGACACCACACCCATTCCCAGTTGTAGTCAAGTAGCCCACAGGTGCAGTAAGCAAATGGCAGTCAAATGTGTGACCACAGACAACGCACATCACAAAGTGAAGCACAGGTTTATTACACAGTTGCAACATGTCGTAACCACTACAGATGCAAGGTAATCCCACCTGGCAGCGGGCACACAGTCAACAACTGTAGACGGAAGGAAGTCCATGGGTGTGGCGCACATCACCTGTAGGGACACAACAGCTACCACCCTGGAAGTGCAATCACGTCGTCGGTGGACACAGTTGACCAAACGAATCTGAAAGTACCCTGTGAAGGACAGAAATGACACACAGTCAAAAGCAATGGAGTACAGGACAGAACAGCAAAACTCATGCACAATACATGTTACAAGATACCCACCCAGAACCAAGTTAGCATGTCAACACTGTTGGGGAGTACAGCCCACCTGTAAACACACATCGCAACACACATCCAGTCAAGTAGCCCATGGACACACTCCAACAGCACCAGAGCACCACCTACACATATCATGCCAACTCACATCATTGACATGACACCTCAGGATACTCACATTCAGCTAAAGAAGTTGGTGATGAGCTGTGTGCGGACATCACCCTCATCATCATCATCATCATCGTCACTGGCATCGTGGTCCAGGCCAGGATCCTCCACAGGTGGCGGATGTTGGTCATTGTCATCCTGGATGAGAGGCAACTCCTTCCGCACTGCCAGGTTGTGGAGCATGCAGCAGACGATGATAATCTTGCACACTTTCGCAGGGGCATATGGGAGGGACCCTCCGGTCTTGTCCAGGCAGCGGAAGCGGCTCTTCAGGAGACCAAATGTCCGCTCAATCACTCTCCTGGTCCGACCATGTGCCTCATTGTAGCACATCTGGGCTGGTGTCACAGGGTTCCTGAGGGTGTCAGCAACCACGGCATGTTGGGGTATCCCGAGTCACCTACGGACAGACAAGTGCACATTAGCTGACTTGGAAAAGTGGGCGGAATACTACAGATCAGATCACACACAATGGCACAAAGTCAGTACACACCGACAAGCCAGGCACGCTGGTTCTGAATCTGTGCCATCATCCTGGGGATGCGACTACTCCTCATCACAAAGGCATCGTGTGCTGAACCAGGGAAACGGGCACACACGTGTGTGATGGTCATGTCTGCAAGACACACCACCAGTGCATTGACCGAGTGGTAGTGCTTGCGGTTCCTGTAGGCCTGCTCCTGGGCCTGTGGTGGTACCAAAGCCACATGTGTCCCATCAATGGAGCCAATGACATGCGGCATCCTCCCCAGGGCATAAAAGTCACTCTTCACGTCAGTGAGTCGTGCATGATCTAGGAAATAGATGTACTGGTTCAGGAATAGCAACATTGCCGCCAAAACATCGCGGAGCACACGGCTCAACATGGTCTGTGACATCCCACCAGCAGTCGCCACAGTATGTTGGAAGGTACCGGTGGCAAAGAAGTGTAGGGCTGCTATCACCTTCACCTTGGAGGTCAGCGCTGTAGGATACGGCCGGCCAGGCTGCAAATGTGGGGCCAACTGCACTGCCAAATCCTCAATCAGCTGCCTGGTGAAGCGGTACCGTCGGATGCTGTCCCGTTCCACCATCGTTGCCAGGTCTGGGAATGGTCGATGGACAGCAGGAGCCCTGCAGTGCAGAGGAGAAGTAAGCAAGATTGTCAGTCAGCCCACATATGCGGCATTGAACACACTCAATATCCCAACATACATCATTATGAGGCACAACTACATGAAGTGTGCAGTTCCGTAAGGACATGTATGGTACATACATGGCCAACATCTGTCATCACGGTCCAACAAGTGGCATCAATAAGTCCCAGGTTGGCCCATTGGATATCATGAGGCCGTGTCACAGTTCCCATCTCCTGCTGCCGTGTCACAATCACCCCCACAGTGACATGTGAGGACAGATGTGCCCCAGGCATCACAGCTCAACGACAGGTACATTCCCAGGGACCCTGTATTGCCACATGGACACTGGCATTACATGGAGTATCATGTATACACCACAGCAAAACAACCATGACCCCCACAGGTAGTGGTCCCACTTGCCACTGCAGGACAGACATGGACGTCTGTGACACACACACGCACAACATCAAAGTCCATGCACACACAACGTGGATGTGGAGACTGTCTCCCATTGTGCACATGAAATCAGAGACATTGTAAACACTACATGCACACAGACTGTGGAGGACCATCACTATTGTGCCACTGGGACACCCTGGCTCAAACATTCCGTCCCACATGGGACTCACGGGGTATGTGACATGACATACACATACACCACCGTGAAATTGACCATGGCACATGCACAGATATGAACAGTTGCACATCACAGTGGTCATGTACACGTAACACCCAGGATCCTGTCCCCATGAACACGTGCACAGCCTGGGGGTGGCTGCCCCCAGGTGACACCCACAGGACAACATGTACACCAACATACACACAATAGGAAATGCAGCCTTACATGCCTTATCATACAGTTTGGACAGGCTGTCGTGTTGTAGGTGTGCCCCTCACTCCCTGGGAGCTATCTGTGGCTGGCATATGTCCATCTGAGACAGGCATGGTGACATATGCCAGTCACTTGTACAGGGATGCGTTGAACAGCAATGGACCGATCGGTGCACCCGGCCGGCCCATTGCATTCAATGTGTGCAGGTACGCGTTGTACCCCTATGCGCGTTGATCAGCAATGGACCGATCGGTGCCCCGGCCGGCCCATTGCATTCAATGTGTGCAGAGTGCGTGTTGTACCCCTATGCGTGTTGATCAGCAATGGACCGATCGGTGCCCCGGCCGGCCCATTGCATTCAATGTGTGCAGGTACGCGTTGTACCCCTGTATGCGCGTTGATCAGCAATGGACCCATCGGTGCCCCGGCCGGCCCATTGCATTCAATGTGTCGCGGTGCAGCGTTGTACCCTGTACGCGTTGTACCGCAATGGACGATCGGTGCCCCGGCCGGCCCATTGCATTCAATGTGTGCGGGTACGCATTGTACCCCTGAGCGCGTTGTACCGCAATGGACCGATCGGTGCCCCGGCCGGCCCATTGCATTCAATGTGTGCGGGTACGCGTTGTACCCCTGTACGCGTTGATCAGCAATGGACCGATCGGTGCCCCGGCCGGCCCATTGCATTCAATGTGTGTGGGTGCGCGTTGTACCCCTGTAAGCGTTGTACCGCAAAGGACCGATCGGTGCGCACCCATTGACAATGGCCTTGCCTGGCAACGGACGCGTTTTGAAATTCGAGCGAGTCGGTTGCTGGAAATTCAGTTGGTCACCCACAACAATGTTGCAAAATCATGTATGTCATGAAGTTGAAGATTTGAAGGATGCCGTGGGCGTGTATTGGTGCTGCTATTCCATGGATTGGCCAGATTCAGAAGATGCAAACGACTTGGACCTATCACTTTGGACACAAGGGACAGTATCTGCCTCTCCAGCACATATATATTGCTGGCTGTTCCCCTGAGAGCTCACTTGCCTGCACTACATGCTCCAGGACGACATCTGCCACTGCACTGCTGCTGTCTCTGCCCCTCTGGACCCTGCAATGGCACGTACTGTGGAGAGAGCCCCAGCCTTCAGCCTTGAGGAGAACCAGGCCCTGCTGGACAGCCTACTTCCACAGTACAGCAAGCTGTATGGGACACCAGGGAGCAGGTGAGTGTTCTGTGCACTGCCTTTCTGAATGTGCATTTTGTCTGACTAGCAAGTCTGAAAGTCTGCACGCCACTGGCTAGCAGGCTCACTGAGTAGTTGTCACCCCCATAGTGTGTAGTGACATGCACTGGACAGGTATGGTGCAGTGACAGTGCATTTGAACAAGGTTTTACTTCCCATGCAATGATACCATGTAGTGACGTCTGGCAAACTGTCCATGGGCAGCGTTGCACTGCCTGTGTACATCATATGCCCCTGTGAATGAGACATGTATATACAACTGTGTCATGCACGGAGATGTTGCATGTGTAGTAATGGCCTTTTCACTTTGTCATCCTGACAGGTTAATGCCCATCGGAAGCAGGAGCTCTGGAAGGACATCGTCCGGGCTGTCCGGTCCGTGGGGGTCTACAAGCGCCGGATCCGCAACTGCCAGAAGAGGTGGCAGGACCTTCGGGGCTGGACCCGGAGGATTGCACGGGTCCAGCTGAAGCTGTCGCCTCCTCGCAGGAGGGGCGGAACACGGACCCTGACCCCCACATGCTCCAGATCCTGGCGGTGGTGTTTCCAGACCTGGATGGGCAGCTGAAGGCCAGACAGCAGCAAGGAGGGGGTGAGTCAAAGACTGCACTGTGAACTCTGTATTACATGCTTTGTGCCCTCCTCTGGCCTGGTTCAACTGCCACAGTACAGCAGTCATGTTGTCCAGGAGCCATGTCCCTCTATTGTGCACTGCCCACTCCTCATCTGATACCCAGGTGTGGCCCTTACATTCAGGGAATTGTGTCACATGGGACTGTGTCCTTGCAGTTTGCTTCACTAAAGGTGGGGGACAGCATCTGTTTCCCTAACTCTGTTGTGGGCATCATGGGTGGGTCCATTGTTCACACAACGCCTGTGTTCGGACATGTAATCTGCGTGTTGCTTTGATATGCGGTCCACTTGCTGAGCTGAGCCACCACATGTGCCTGGGGTATGTGGCACACACCCATGCAGCGGGTGGGAACAATGTTTGGGCCCCAGGAGTATGCAGATTACGTGTGTCACACATACATAGCCAGCTATCCACTGTCCAGGGCTCATCCCTCATTCATGTGGGGCAGGACAGTCATGCCTACTCCAGGCCATGCAATGCACTCTGTACTCCCACTCCCGTGTATCAGCTGACACATTGTGCGCAGTGATTTGACCCCTCAGGTGTCTGCCTCTGTGTCAGTGTGCTGTGGATTTGTTGCCAGGACTGCTGGGGTGTTTCTTGGTAGGGGCTCAGCATGCCACTGGAGATGTGACCATAGGAGACGATACTTGTGTGTCACATAGGTGTTTGATCAGCTGCCCGTGCAGACTGGGGTATGCGAATGTGAAGTTCAGGCAGCTGTTCCCCATTCACAGCAGATTGTGAGGGGCTCAGGTTCAGAGGGTAGTGTCACAGGTCTCCCATATGTCCAATCGGTATGACCTGGACAGATGAGGTTAAAGATGATGTGTTGTGTGGGGGATGTACATGTGCACTTGTGCAGCTCCAGGACTTGCATTCCCCATGACCTACTATTGTGACACAGTGCAGAGTGTTGTTGTCTGGCTGCCAAGTCATACATCACTGAGACAGTGATGTATGACTTAGCAATCATGCCTCCGCCATGGCATGTGTCTACTTATTGGTGATCCTGCAGGGGAGTGACATGTGCTACATGCACACCATTGTGGCGATGGCTATCAGGACATGGGTGCATCATGGTGTCTGTCGCTGGTATGCATCACATGCATATCCTATTTGACTCTGGGCGACCCTTTCATCCGGAAACCTGTACTGACTCAGTGGCAAGAGTTGTGATGTGTGCATGTCCACATGCTACACCGTGTCCTCTGCACTGTCCAACTACTGTGTAGTTGGTGCATGTGTCCACACTGGGGTGTTGCTATCCAACAGACACCAGACAGATGGGTGCAAGGCCATGTGGGATGTGAGTGCCATGCTTGGCATCAGACTGACAATTGGCTTCTCCTGTTCAGTTAGGGCACTTTTAGCAATGTACAACTAATGATGCCAGGGCTTGCTCTGTAATGTGCTGTGCTCACAGTGGTGTGTGCGTTTGGTGCAGGTGACTGATGTCTGTCTGTTTCCCCATTGTTTGCAGATACATCCACGGCCACGGAAGGGGACAGCTCCACGGACCAGGAGGAGCCGGAGAGCCAGACTGGGTCAGCAGCCGAGGAGTGGTCGGAGGGACCCAGTGGCACGGAGGGCGAGGGAGCCACACCGAGGAGTCCTCAGCACCATCCACCTCAGCTGAGGACCAGAGCAACTCGGAGGATGACTCCCTTATGGAGGCGGGTGTCAGCAGCCACCACACCCCAGCTAGTGTTGCTGTCCCCGCCACCACCAGCACCACCACCGCCCTCCCATCAGCTCCCATTCCCCAGGTCCGTGGAGGCTCCCATGTTCGGGAGCGTGTCTCCTTTGGGCCAGGCACCGCACCCCTGCCCCTGTGTCCCCTGCTGCCCTGAGTGAGGAGTCTGTGTACCTCCTTCGCCAGCTCCATGTAGGGCAGACAGCCATGCTGAGTGTCCTCCATGCGCACACCGCTCTGTTGACTCAGCTGGTGTCGTTCATGGAGGGCATCTCATCGGGCATGTCTGACCTACAGAGGGGCAATAGGTCCATGGACTCCTCCCTGACGGCAGCAGTGTCCCTCCTCAGACAGTCCCTCACCCCTCCTGCCTCTGCTCCATCCACACTCCCCAGCACCTTAACCGTCCCAAGCACACACACACCGGCACAGGCACACACCAGCACACACACATCCAGCACACAGACACACACGCCACAAACAAAACGCACACGCACGCACAGTCAGGGGACTGAAACCAGACTCACAGGGGATGGGGCCCTGGAACACACACACGCATCCACGAGCACTGCGCAGTCCTCAGTTGCCTCTCCCTCCAAAACACCCTCCCTTGCCTCACCTGCAACCCCAAAGACCTAGCGGCTCTTCCTCAGTGACCTCGGCCTCTTCCCCTCCGATCCAGCTGATACAGCATTCAGGGGGAAGAGGAAGCCCACCCACACGGAGCAGAGTGCCCCTCGCCCCCGGACACCCTCCCCCAGGCGCAGACAGACTGAGGCCCCCACCCGCAAGTCCCCCCGGAGTCGGAAGAGCAAGAACCCGCCGCCGTCCTGCAGCTCAGGCACCAGGTCTCCTTCCTCCATCCCTCAGGCCCCCACTCCACAGGTGCCCCCACCACACCCTGCCCCAGGTTCCCCCACCCACAGATATACCATCCCCAAGAGGATCCGGCCTTCTCCCCCTGCCACTTGCTCTCCCGGCACCATTCCCCGCTGCGCTTGTCTGTGCCACTGATGTGGTGAGGGTGTCCTCCCCCTCTGTCCAGCCCACCTTGCCTGTTCCCCATTCTCCTCCCCTGGTGGTAGGCACTGCAGTGGAGTCCACTACCACCCTGTCTGACTTGGGCACTGCAGTGGCGGACCTGTCCACTCCATCTGCAGGGTCCACTGCAGTCGTGCCGGCACCCACAACATCTGAGCCATGCCCCCAGTTGTGCCGGCACACACCATGTCAGACACCTCCAATGCAGTTGTCAGTGGCTCTCCAGCACCCACCACCCCTTCCCTGCTTCCTCCTGGTGAGCCCTGATCCTGTCCCTGCGGTGCCTGGCCTGCCCCCGGTTGCCCCTCCTAGTGGATTGTCCCTGGTTTTGTGCAGGCATGCGTAGGGTGACATCTGCCACTGTCACCCAGTTTGGACTTTGACAATGGACTGGCCATTGGCCTTTGTGTTTTTCTGGACTTTGTTTTCATTACACACATATGCTGAATAAAGCAACTTTCTGTTCTCTAGTGCTTATGCTTCTGATGTACATGTTGTTGATGATGCTAACCATGCCCTTGCTGCAGTGATGGTGATATTTGGTCTCATGATAATGAAGTGTTACTGTGCAGGAACCCATGTGGTCCAGGGGGAATGTGTCCTATCCTGTGGTGTATCCATGTCATCCATAGCAGCATCTGAGGGTGTCATGTGTTCAGTATTTGGCAATGGGATTTCCTACTTAGATTAGCTATTTCACATCTGTGGCTTCCACCCCTGCACACCTGTTGTGCCTGCCATTGTTCAATTCGTCTACTTCCCTGACCGTGTGGCCATCTCCACTGGACATGCAGGTTTGGGCATCAATGGGGAAGGACTCATCTGTGTTGTCAGTGCAACATTGCTATACAAGTGTGTTGGAACTGTGCTGATGATTTCGTGGGCACTTCCATGACCAGGCTGATGTGACAGGAGCCTTCATTTGGTGCTAATTGTTGATTGTGTGACCAAGTGCTCAGCTGACATGATGGGGCCCTACTGAGGCAACATATGGCACAGCTTTCCTCACACAGGAGTGGAGTCCCCTCATGGCAGTGTGTACTCCTGTGACATTGCCTGCGCCCAAGGTGTGTGTTGTATGTGCATGTCTGTGTGTTCACTTCCGTTTAGCTGTGCATGCTGTGATCCCTAGTGTTGTACCTGTTTGTGATGCTTGCTGAGTTGACCTATGTTCCCCCAAAGTCTTCTCCCTGGGTTCTCTGTGATGTGGGTGCATGGCACATTACTGGTCATCAGGGTGTCACCCATAGGTGTGTTTGCTGTCAGGGCTGAGTTTGTGTGCAGACGCAGATGGGTTACAGTCAGGTTTCCCCTTGGCACTTGTTGTTTGCCCCTGTCATGTGATTTCCAGTTTGTGTTATCTTTCAGTGATTGTGACACGTTGTGTGTGTGACTGCTGGCACTCCTCAGGGTCCGGGCTGCAATGTTGGTTGTTGTCTATGTGTGTTCTTTGTGGGTGACCTTGGCTTCTTCATTGGTGTGTGACTGTGGCTGGGATCCCATTGGTTGGTGTGGTATTGCCGTCATGTCCATGTACAGCGTAGTGTGCAGTGTGTCAGACATTCAGGAGTCTTGTTGAGTGGCCATGTGTGATGTGTTTCTGCACCTTGGTTCCCACCCACCACCCTGGAATAGTCATGGGTGCATGTGCAATGTCACCAGTGCATGTGTGCTTCACTGCTGCACATTGTTGGAGGTCGAGGGGTGTGGTATTGAGTGTGTGCAAATGAGAGTTGTTGCCCGGCTAGGCCCCTGCCTCCATGTTGGCCTTGGCTTACTGGCCATGCTGATTGATTTGTGCTTGTGTAGGTGTGATGGTAGTTTGTTGCTCAGGACACATGACTGTGGTTCACAGTGTGAACGACATTTAGCTTTGACATCACAGTGGGATTGTAATGCAGCCCAGGGTCACCACATTGTGGGGGCCCTGGGGGTAGTGCTGTGGTGTGTCTGTGTCTTGCTGTGTCAGTTGCTGTTCCTACGTGCCTGTGTGACATGTGTGATTTGTGCTCCCTCTCATCTGACAATGCCTGCTTGCCCACATTGGGGATTTGGATCCATGAGTTACCTTTGTGTGGCACTGTATGCACATCTGTATGATTGGTATTCAGGTCTCCTCATGTGTTGTGTGGTTGCCTGGGGACACTGGCACCCCCTCACCTGTTGTGTATGATGTGCAGTGTGGGTCTGCCTGTTTGTGTTTGTGCATCTGCACCACTGCATTGGCATATCTTGGGTGTGCCATTGGCTGTATGTAGTTTGGTGGGTTTCCCCTGCTGTCCCTGGGACTCCTAGGTCATCGGTCAGCACAATGATCATGGTTTGTGTGTCCCATTGCTGCCATGATATGGTATCTGTTCACCTCACATCTACAGTCTCCACAGGGTATCTGCATTTGTGTGCCCATTGGTGCAAATATGTGGGTCTGCATTCTGATGGTCACTTCTGTCATTGTGTCATTGATGAATGTTGACAGTGTCAGCCCCCATGGGTGTTGTTTGTCTGCACATGGCCAAAGGTATGTCTTATTTGCACTGCAGTATTTGGCTCCCCCAATTTATGTTGCAATGGGACACATGCACTACTTTGCCACTGATGTGTTTTTGTTCTGTGACCAGGAATCATCCATGCAGTTTGGCAGTTGCAGCTCTTTCTTTGTCAACACTTACCTTTTGGTCACTGTGATGATGGGGGTTTGGACCCCATTGCCACAATGTTCAAAATGTGCTTCAGCTATGGACCCCACACTTACCTTTTGGTCACTGTGGTGATGGGGCGTTAGACCCCATTGCCACAATGTTCAATATGTGCTTCGGCTATGGACCCCACACTTACATTTTGGTCACTGTGGTGATGGGGCGTAAGACCCCATTGCCACAATGTTCAGAATGTGCTTCAGCTATGGACCCCACACTTACTTTTTGGTCACTGTGATGATGGGGGTTTGGACCCCATTGCCACAATGGTCATGGCCTGCTTGCATTGTGGGGGCCACACACATATATGTGTGGCACATGTGCTAGGGGGTCACATTGTATGTTCAAAGTCATGTTAAGTGTTGTAGGCATTTGACACAGTCTACACACGCTTGTCATGGTGTTGGGGGATGTCTTTTCTTGCATTCCCTAGGTTGTGGTGTGCTGGTTGTGTCATGCATTGTCCATCCTATGAGTGGGGGTGGTAGTGGTGGTAGGCATCCAGCCCCCCTGGCTAAGGGTGGTAGTAGTGGTAGGCATCCAGCCCCCTGGGTGAGGGTGGTAGTAGTGGTAGGCATCCAGCCCCCTGGGTGAGGGTGGTAGTAGTGGTAGGCATCTGGCACCCCCCTGGCTAAGGGTGGTAGTAGTGGTAGGCATCCAGCCCCCCTGGGTAAGGGTGGTAGTGGTGGTGGGCATCTGGCACCCACTGGGTGAGGGTGGTAGTAGTGGTAGGCATCCAGCCCCCCTGGGTGAGGGTGGTAGTAGTGGTAGGCATCCATCCCCCATGGCTAAGGGTGGTAGTGGTGGTGGGCATCTGGCACCCCCCTGGCTAAGGGTGGTAGTAGTGGTAGGCATCCAGCCCCCCCTGGGTGAGGGTGGTAGTAGTGGTAGGCATCCAGCCCCCTGGGTGAGGGTGGTAGTAGTGGTAGGCATCTGGCACCCCCTGGCTAAGGGTGGTAGTAGTGGTTGGCATCCAGCCCCCTGGGTAAGGGTGGTAGTGGTGGTGGGCATCTGGCACCCCTGGGTGAGGGTGGTAGTAGTGGTAGGCATCCAGCCCCCTGGGTGAGGGTGGTAGTAGTGGTAGGCATCCTGCCCCCTGGGTGAGGGTGGTAGTAGTGGTAGGCATCTGGCACCCCCTGGCTAAGGGTGGTAGTAGTGGTAGGCATCCAGCCCCCTGGGTAAGGGTGGTAGTAGTGGTAGGCATCCAGCCCCCATGGCTAAGGGTGGTAGTGGTGGTGGGCATCTGGCACCACCCTGGCTAAGGGTGGTAGTAGTGGTGAGGCATCCAGCCCCCTGGGTGAGGGTGGTAGTAGTGGTAGGCATCCAGCCCCCTGGGTGAGGGTGGTAGTAGTGGTAGGCATCCAGCCCCCTGGGTGAGGGTGGTAGTAGTGGTAGGCATCTGGCACCCCCTGGCTAAGGGTGGTAGTAGTGGTAGGCATCCAGCCCCCTGGGTAAGGGTGGTAGTAGTGGTAGGCATCCAGCCCCCATGGCTAAGGGTGGTAGTGGTAATGGGCATCTGGCACCACCCTGGCTAAGGGTGGTAGTAGTGGTAGGCATCCAGCCCCCCCTGGGTGAGGGTGGTAGTAGTGGTAGGCATCCAGCCCCCCTGGGTGTGGGTGGTAGTAGTGGTAGGCATCTGGCACCCCTGGCTAAGGGTGGTAGTAGTGGTAGGCATCCAGCCCCCTGGGTGAGGGTGGTAGTAGTGGTAGGCATCTGGCACCCCCTGGCTAAGGGTGGTAGTAGTGGTAGGCATCCAGCCCCCTGGGTAAGGGTGGTAGTAGTGGTAGGCATCCGGCCCCCTGGGTAGGGGTGGTGGTGCGCATTCAGGCCCCTGTGTGCATATGTGGCATTGGTGATGGGCATCCCGCCCCTATGGTGCTGCTGTTGCTGGTGTAAGTATATTCTGCATCCCTCTGTGTGTGTGTGATGTGTCGTGTACGTGTTGTATGTGTTTTGTGGTTGGTGTCTGACTTACCTTCTGCGCCGTACGCGTCTGTGCCTGTTCCGGTATTAAATGTAGAATTTTGGTATGATCGGGACGAAGGGATTCATGGTTGGTTCGTGTCGTTCGTCCTTCTCGTTGCTTCGCGTCGTCCTCGTCGCTTCGCGTCGTCCTCGTCACTGGCGTGTTCGTCTCGTAGCAGTGGCTTGTGTTGTGGCGCGAATCGGAGCTTATGTGTGCCTCTCCCGGATGCTTTGACGTGCCGTGCGTAGCGACGGGTTCGGCGCGTACGGGAAGCGCATCGTACTTGTTCGGCCGGACGGAGCTGCATTTTCCCTTCCGTGCGACTCGATTCTGCGTTTCCGGATTCGCCTCGGTCGGAGAACAGGACCTGGATTGGGTGAGTACGGCTCGGCCGGATTCTGTGCTGTTGTGCGCATCGTACTTACTCGTTCGGTGTGCTGTACGGATCGGTCGGGAAACAGGCATTCGCATGGCTTTTTTCCCGACCGAATGGTATTTGGTGCGCCTCCTACCGAGATCGGAATCGGCCCCCAAGTCTTTTACTTTTTCTTTTTCCTGACTTTTTTTCTTGTTCAGTTTGACTTGTCACTTCAGGTACTTGTTCTGGATCTTCACTTCTGGTTGTTATGTGGTATTTTACTCTTTTAATGACACTTGGCCAATTATCTCCTTTTCTTGTCTTCTTGATTGGCACTGTTTCTCTGTTTACGTCTTCAGAGATCTCGTTATTTTCACTGCTCAATACTGTTTTGTTTTCTTTGATTACTGCTTCTTTTGTTTGTTCTTTTTCAGGTCTGATTGGTTTCTCTTCAGTAGCTCCCCAATGACTTTCAAGATGTTGACCTTGTTCCTTTTTATTTCTTTATGTTCATTTGTATCAACCCCTTTTTCTTTAGTGAATTCTTCTTGATCTAACTGCTTCTGATCAGGGCTTATTGCACTGTGAACTTCTGCAGCCTGACCGGATTCTTCTAAACCTGTCTGTTCCTGTGTAAAGTCTATTAAATTTTCACTGTTTTGTGTCCAATTTTCTTTCCCTATCTTATTTTGTTCAGGATCTTTTACTGTCTTTTCTTCTTGATCCTGAACTGCTTCTTCTTCACCTATCTGATCTTCTTCAATTTCTTCCAATTTAGTTTGATTTCTCGTTCTGTGGTATACTTCAGGAACTTCTACCACTGGTATCCAATCCTGACTTGTGCTCGGTTTTTCTCCGTCAGCTTCCCTCGAACCTCTAGCCTGAGATTCCTCAGCTGGGCAACCTTCAGCTTCTTCAGTGATTGGTGTTGTCTGTGAATTCTCCTCTTCAGGGTCTGGTACTCTCTTTGTGTGGCTTACGTGAATCCAATTAGGAAATCTTGCACACTTCACTGCTGTATTGGTGGTCAATATAACTTGACAAAGTCTGCTCCACCTGGGTGATAGACATGTTTCTCTGGTGTGATTCTTCACTACCACCCAATCACCAGGATTCAGATCATGTTCTAGTTCAGGCTGCCTGGAAACTGCGTCTTCTCCAACCTGATGAGAGACAGAACGCACTAGGTCAGCCAATCCTTTGCAATAATCCAGAACCATATCATCAGATATATTCACTAATTTGTTTGTGGGAACATGTGTTTGTCTCATTGCTCTTCCCATCATTATTTCATGAGGGCTTAATCCTGTCGTTCTGTCAGGTATGCTTCTGAGTCCCATCAAGACAAGTGGCAATGCGTCTGGCCACTCTAATGATGTTGATGCACACATTTTTCCCAATCTTGACTTTATAGTGCCATTTAATTGTTCAACCACTCCAGAAGCCTCTGGGCGATATGCACAGTGCAATTTCTGTTTGATTTAAAATGCTTCACAGATTATCTGGATCTCTTCGCTATTAAAGTGTTTTCCTCTATCTGATTCCAAAGATACTGGGAAACCAAATCTAGGTATGAGCTAACGTAAGAACAGTTTTGCAACTGTAATACTGTCATTTCTCCTAGTAGGGTAAGCCTCCACCCACTTTGAAAACAGACACACTATGACTAGTACATATTTTAGTCCTCTGCATGGTGGTAACTGTATGAAGTCGAACTGGAGTCTTATAAATGGGCCCTCTGCCTTTCCAATCTTTCCAAACCCAATTATCGTTTTCCTACCTGGATTATGCATTTGGCAAGTTAGACATCTCTGGCAAAGACTCTCTGCAACAGCCCTGAATTTGGGATTGTACCAATTTTGTCTGAACAGCCTAATCATTGCATCTCTCCCTATGTGTGTGTCTCCATGATGCATTCTGGCCATTTGTGAGAGTAAACAATCTGGCATGACTGGCCTACCATCTGCACTGATCCACACTTCATCATCTCCTCTTTGTGAACAACCTACTTTAATCCACAAATTCTTCTCACTTTCCTCAACCTCATCTTGCAATTTCTTCACCTCATTCCAAGTTTCAGGTGGCATATACAGCATAAGTTGGCAGCTGATTCCCATTCTTTCCACCCTCTTATTGACTGACGTTCTGGAACAATGTTGAGCCACCAGGTCTGCATATCTGTTGCCGACTACCACCCAGTCATCTCCTGACTGGTGTGCGGCACATTTCACCACAGCCAATTCTTTTGGTGATTGTATTGCTTCTAGCAATTCCCTTACAAATTGTCCATTTTTAATGGGGGATCCTGAAGAAGTCATGAAATCCCTCTGCATCCACAGTTGGCCAAAATCATGCACAACCCCTTAACCATATTGACTATCTGTAAATATGGTCACTCTCTGATTCCTCCCAATTTTGCAAGCTTTTATCAAAGCAATCAATTCAGCTACTTGTGCAGATTTTACTCCTGGTAAATAGGATGCTTCGACTATTCCAGTTAATTCACATACTGCATAGGCAGCAGTTAGTTTACCATCTTCATGTCTTTGACATGAACCATCGACAAATAGCTCCCTGTCTGGCTTTTTAAGAGGCTGTTCCTCTATGTCTGGGCGTGGTTTTGTACATAATTCTGTAATTTGTACACAATCATGTTCATCTTCTTCATCATCTTTATTTGTTTCATGATATGGGTCCGGCAATAAAGTTGCTGGATTTATTATTGTACACCTTACCATGGTCACATTTTCAGCACCCATAATTATCCTCTCATATTTAGTCAGCCGACTAGGAGTAAGATGCTGAGTTCAGGTTCTTGTCAACAGAATCACAACTGCATGTGGAACATACACTTTTACAGGATGTCCCATCACAATTGACTCGCTTTGTTCAATACTCAAACAAGTTTCTGCCACTGCTTTTAAGCATCCTGGCAACGCGGCTGCTACTGGGTCCAATGTAGCAGAAAAGTACGCTATAGGACGTCTGTCTAGTCCATGTCTCTGAATTAGGACAGAAAGTGCACAATTTTCTCTCTCTTGACAGAATAATGCGAATTCTCTTTTATAATCAGGCATGCCTAAGGCAGGTGCTGAACAAAGTGCGTTTCTCAATTTTACAAGAGCTTCTACACTTTCATCCTCCCACTCAACAGGGTCCTTTGCTTTCTTTTTCGTCATGTTAATTAAGGGCTTAGCTAACATGGAAAAATTTGGTATCCATTGTCGACAGTAGCCTACTATTCCTAGGAACATTCGCACTTGTCTTTGGGTTACAGGCATTTGCATTCTCTTTATTAATTCTACTCTTTCAGAGGTTACTCTTCCTTTTCCCCTCTCAATTTAATGTCCCAGATATTTAACAGCTGTCCTGCAAAACTGTAACTTTTCAGGTGAGACTTTATGCCCTTCCTCAGCCAAAAGATTTAATAATGCTATGGAATCAACAACACAGTCTTCTCTGGTGGTCGACGCCACCAATAAGTCGTCGATATATTGGACTAAGACTGAGCTTCCTGGCATCACTAGTTTTTCTAGGCACTTTTTCAGTATCTGGTTGAAGATGGAAGGACTTTCTGTGTACCCCTGAGGAACACGATTCCACACATAGACTTTGTTCTCAAATTTAAATGAGAAAAGATACTGGCTGTCTGGATGCAATGGTATTGAAAAGAATGCTTGACATAAATCAATTACTGTGAACCATCCTGCATTCCAAGGGATCTGGTATAGAATTACTGCAGGATTTGGTACTATGGGACAACATGGTTCCACAATCTTGTTTATTTTACGCAGATCCTGAACAATCCTATATTTTCCACTAGGTTTCTTTAGTCCCATGATTGGTGAATTACATGGGCTACTCATTACTTCTTTTAGGATGTTTTGTTCTACCATTCGATTTATTTCTTCAATGACTCCTGCTTTTACTTCTGCACTCATTTTGTACTGTCTGGTATTTGGGAAAATTGCACCTTCTTTTACCGTAATTTGAACTGGATCTATTTTTGCCATAAGTCCTACTTCTTTTCCGGTGAAATCCCATACTATTGGGTTTACTGTACCTTTTAATTCTTCTGGTAACTCATCTCTTGTTATTAACGAAGACTTTTCGTCTATTTCTGTACCTTGTTTTGCAACCATAATTTTATATACATGGTCCTCATCTGGTGTCTGAACTGCCACACCATCTGGCGTGCAGAAAATTGTACAGTTCATTTTGCACAATAAATCCCTACCTAATAAATTCACTGGGCTAGAATCGCACACTACAAATTGGTGCATTTCTCTGAAGTTTCCTATTTTGACTTCCATTGGTTCTGTAAGAGGCGTTCTAATTCTTTGATTAGCTACCCATACTACTTGGATATCTTCACCAGAGAGAGGAAGGTCTGGGATATCTGCTGATCTCACCGTAGACCTGGTAGCACCAGTGTCCAAAAGGAAAGTAATATCATTACCTTTCACATTTCCTTCAACATATGGACCAGACTGATCTACCTGTAAGGATGCGCCAAGTACGCACTCCTTCATCCCCTCTCCTAGGCACCGTCATGAGTTGAATTCACAGTAATTGTCCTGCAAAAGAAATTGTGATGTCATATAATCATTCTTACCACTCCCTCCTGGGTATCCAATGTCTGTACCGTGCTTTGCTCTGCTTACATTACCCTGAACAGGTGGAGGTGGTAATTGACTCTGGGGATTTACACTGTGCTGTGAGTCATTCTGCGTCGGTGGATTTAAGTTTTGATTTGGACCATTATTATTCCGAATCTTTTTACATTCGTCCTTCCAATGCCCCAATTTTCTGCATCCATGACAAGGAAATTTCTTTTAGCTTCTTCTCTACTCATTCGTCCTCTAAATTTTCCACCATTTCCCGTATCACCACTCGTTCCAGAATCTTTTCCTGGATTTTCACTCGGATTTTCCAAATTAATTCCCTGCTTCTCTGCCATTTTCACCTGTGCCCACATCACCTTTTCTTGTAATTTCTTGTGTCTATCCTCAATATCGTCTCCACAATATTTCGCATATTTCAGAATTTCATCTATGGGCTTTCCCTGCCAACACAGCATGTGTTGTTTAATCATCTGGCAAATCAAACAAACCGATACACAAACTGACTCATATTTTTGTCTCCAATGTCCTCAAATCCACTATACTGTTTAAACACCTGCAATAAACGCTCATAATAGGAATGTACTGTTTCACTGGCTTCTTGGGTGGTTCGATCTATTTTCACCCAATCTGTTTCTTTCGGGGTATTTTCCCTTTCAGGTATGTTATCACCTGCTGATACTTTTTCATTACATCATTTGACGGGGCACCTGTCTTCGGATCTCTAGGATATTCATCACTAGGCCAATCGACTGTAATTTTACAATCTGTCCACAAATCGGCAGGTACCACTATGTCAAACAAACCATCTAAATCCTTCAACAATACCTTTGACACCTTCACAAACCTTTCAACCTGCTTGTACCATTCAATTGGCTTTTCCCTCAGCTTTGGAAAATCATTCGTAAATGATAAAATATCCTGTCTGCTCCATGAGACATGTACATATCCTCCTCCCGCAACTTCTCGCATTGGATACATCTGGTCTGCTTTCCCTGTTTCCTTCATCACATATTCTGATGCTGTTCTACTTGTTCGTGCTTCTTCCTTTTTCTTGGCCCACCTAGTTTTCCATTTATCTAGGTCTCCCCATTTTTGTAAAACTAACATTAATTCTCTTATTTGTAGTCTTTTTCCAGAGGCATTCATATTTTCTAAATCTTTGTCCAAAAATTCTGCTCTATAGGGTTTCTGTAGTACCTTTGATCTCCCGATTTCTATTCCCATCTGTAATGCTAAATTGGACAATTTTTCATGAAATAACCTTACATTTCTGGTGATACTCCTGCATAGGAACAATAATTCTTCTTCATCATAGGTATTTAAGCATTCTAATCCTACATTTCCTGCTATTATTTCTTCTAATTCGACTTTTAATTTATGAATGTCCATTATTTTCGGAGGTGTGCACTGTTTAACTGACCCTTGTACCCATCTTTCTAGATCTTCAGGTGTTACTATGGTAGCATTTTTTGCTCCTGATGAAGTTACTAAACTTACATCTTTTGAACCTCCAGGTACATCTTTTCTTGGAGTTCTATTTACAGAACCTCGAATAGGCAAGTCCATAAGTGATATTGTGGATTCACAGTCACTAAATTGATCCTCAATTATAACTGGAGCTTCAGGTCTGGGATTACTCACATGAGTAGGTGCAAGTATGGGTTGAGGACAATTTCCCTGAGTACCATATAATGGAACTACTGGACCAATTGTTACAGGAATAGTCAACGAATCAGGATGTACTTTTATCTGGGTTATTTTCTGTATTAATTCTGCTCTGGTCTTTTCTAGGGCTTCTTTTTCTTTGTCATGAAGTATTCTAGTCGGGGTAAATTCATGCATTACTTGTGGTACCATTGGAGTTTTCGGTGGTGCACTTGGGGTGCATCCACTTGTCCCTTCCTGATATGGTGGGGGATTTCTTAACATTTCTTCCATAAATTCGTCTTCAGATTCCTCATTTCTCATTAAATGTTTTGTCTTTTCTGTACATTTGCCTCCTGATTTCTCTCCTTCTGTGAATAATGGATACAGTCCTTCTGTAATCATTGCCCTTCTCCATTGTTTCATCTGACCTTCTCTAGTAGATATCTGGGAAAAAATCCTGGATAACTCCTATTACTTCTAGATCGGTCCCGCTCAAATGCCTCGGTCTCCCATTCCTCTAGAGCTTCGTACTGAGTTAATCTAGGTCTGGATTCTAAGTCATTCATCCTCAATCTCAAGTTTTGAAGAATTCTTCCATTGAAGGTACCATTCTGGGGAAATGCTAATATTCCATCATTTTTGGTGTATTCTATCCAATTCTCCATCCATACACAGGTATGATAACCTCTCTCCATCATCATAAATGATGCTGACGTTTTAGCTGGTGGAATAATAATTCCTTCTCTAGTTTTGATTGGTTTGTCCTTTTTAAAATAATTCTTAATCTTTTGTAAGAATGACATTTTTCTCTTTTCTCCGTACATTCTATCTAATCTTCGGTGTACAAAATTAAATTCTGCAAAACCCAGGAATCTCCTATCCGGACGAGTTCCTGTTAAAGTCGGATCGCGTTTTAACATGCAATCCTTATCTACTAAGAATTTTGCTTCTATAATTTCGACCAATCAAATGTCTGCTATCTTTTATTTCCGAGCCAATCCTTGCGCGGCCTTTTGGTGACGTTTCTCTGTCAACCCCTCCTTTACAATCTGCTCTTTTCTGTCCTCGCTGGTTTTAACCAATCCCAGCGCGGTACCTGTGACGTCAGTACTACTCCTGACTACTAACCCCTCCTTTACAAGGGTCTTTCCACACCCGCGGATTCAACCAATCCCAGCGCGGCGTTTTGTGACGTCAGCTCCCTCTCCGGCAACTGACCCTCCCTTTACAAAAATTTACGCAAACTTATTTTCTCTATAAATCTTAATTACATTTCAGTAACCACATAAAACATTCGCTATCGTGCCAGTTTCCACTAATTTTGAAAAGGCTAGTTTCTTCCACACTTTAGTAAAACCTTTCCGTTTACTAAAACATACACTATGAGTAAAACACTTCCGTCTACTCTTCACACAAGCTTCAGAAGTACCTGTTACTTCTCCAATGTTACCCTTACTAGGTGATATAACATCAAATTTTTATCAGCGTACCCTTTTTGCTATTACTCACACGCATAGAGTCCCTAACAAGTACTGAAAGTTTAACACCAGAGGCCTGTGCACACGTAATGGTAATTTGCAGAGCTAAATCTGCATCAATGGAAACAAACAGTATTCAGAACAATACAGTTGTACAAAAGGTTTTGATGTGAATGAAGAACACTCCAGGTATCACGTGTTCTTTATTGAAGATCGATTGCCCAGCCAACACGTGTTTCATCAGGGTTGTTAAACCCACGACTTCGATCGCCGTGGTCCGTCAGAAGCAGCAGCGTACTCACTGTTCCTCACAGAGCTCTAGAAGATTTTCGTACCGTGGACCGAGCTTTACTCAGCTCTGATGTTCATGTACGTTGCGAAGCATAAAACTACGTGTCTCGAGTGATATCCCACCGGACACGTACACGAGTCCTTCTCCATTTAAAGTTTTGGATACACCATTCCTAGATACAGCCGGGACGGAATTACAACCGGCGGAGAGATCGATCAAGTCTCTACTGTCGTGCCTAAGAGCCCTGAAGAAGTCGTGGGTTTAACAACCCTGATGAAACACGTGTTGGCTGGGCAATCGATCTTCAATAAAGAACACGTGATACCTGGAGTGTTCTTCATTCACATCAAAACCTTTTGTACAACTGTATTGTTCTGAATACTGTTTGTTTCCATTGATGCAGATTTAGCTCTGCAAATTACCATTACGTGTGCACAGGCCTCTGGTGTTAAATTAAGTGACCTTGTGTCTGTTGAGGGGTTCAGGGTAATCCCCTTGCCTGTAGCACCGTACTCCACTAAGAACCTTTGGTTACACACACGTACACACGAGTAGGCGCCATCGCATACCGCATTAATTTAAACCCTTCTCTCGCATTTACCAAGTACTGAAAGTCCTGCTTAACTTCTCAGTACTAATTCTGCCTGACAGATAACCTCACTGCAGTATGGCTTCCACTTGCCACCCACTATTCTTTTTACCCCGGGGTATTCTGGACAACATAAAACAAACTCAAAATTTAAGCGAATGTTAGTTCATAAAAATACAAATAAAATTCTCATTACCCAATTAACAAAGAGTAACCATAACCGTCCTCTGCTTACTAGAAAACTGATCCAGCGCAATATTAGCCAACAACATTCATACACCATATACTCACTTGGGCCCATACATTCACACTACACTAATACTTCACCTGGTGTCAGATGTACTCTTATATCAAAGTCCCTGCTACCAATTACCTTCTGATTGAAGAGTAATAACTTACCAATGGATCCTTTGCTAATTGGGAAGTTTAAAATGAGTGACATTCAATATAGTTCATAATCCTGAAATAACCACTGAGTCAGGAAGTTTTAAAATGTTTATCTAAAGTTTTAGCAGAGTAAAATACAGAAAACACGGTACTTGATTGAAATACCCAAGAAAAAGCATAGAAATGATTTGCTAATAAATGACGGTGTTTAAGGAAGAGGAGAAGATAGAGACAGCAGCGCAACTAAAGGTTGCAGTATAGTTACCTAAATGCGAGAACCATGCCCCTTGGCCAAGGAGTTGGAAAAGATAGGACCCAGGAAGGATGAAGAGCAAAGACTTTTTCCAGGATCAGGGCAGGACCGGAGACCTCTCTACAACGACGCCTGCGCCGTTCCCTTCTCTGATACTCGACTTCTCTCGATTCTCCCGTGCCTTCCTTCTAATGGACTCCGCCGCCCCCTCCTCAGGACCTCTTCTGGACAGGGATTCAGTCAGCAACCGATCAGCATGGCAGTCTGGAGCTAAGAGCTCTCTCGCAGCATGGACGCCTGTTCTTCGTGAAAGCATGCTTCTACTAATTTACTAATGCTATATTCTATTATACCCTTCTACGCCCATGTACCTCCCCTTAATGTTGCTAAAATATGGGACCACTACTTCTGATTGGACAGGGACAGGGGGTGGATTCTCGCACCATATCGATTTGGCCTAAATTGTGAAGCCTATTGTTTTTAGCTTCCCGCCCCTTCAAATTAATACATTCACTTATTTCCCACCCGTCTCACGACAAATGTTATACATTTTACAGGGGAAAAGTATCATTTTGTCCTCCGGAAACATGAAGTACAGCATCTTCGGCCAATGGGTCATGGCCTTGGAAGACGTCCAAGTTGACTTCACTTGGCAGGCACACAGGACACATGCGCAGAACCATCTGTCTCTCGAGTTACAAGTCACCAACCCAGGCCCAAGTTTACGAATTACTAAAAGTGCAAGAAGAAAATATTAAAATCACAAATAAAATGTTTCACTGTATACCCACTTTCCCTACTCTATTCCCAATTAATTATAATACTATCCTGCATTAGTAGCATTAAGAAAACGACAATTTAATAATGACATGAGAGCAAGCTTAAACATGTGAAAACATTTAGCGGCCATTTTAGTGCACACTGCGCAGAAGCAGAAGTTTCCCACCAAGCAAAGAAAGACGTCACACCATGTGATCAGGTTGCGACATGCGCATTGAGGTTCCCGCGCTTTAGCGGACATTTTGGATTACAAACAAGCGTTATTCATTAGTAAAACACATAGGCAAGCTTCTGTCCCTCTTGTGTTTGTGAATGCAAAGGTTAGTTTTGACAATACAAGTTTAATAAGTTAATACTATGAGGAGGATTGCGTACAAGCAAGTTTCATTTTTGAAACCTTGCTCCATCAGCTTCATTATCAGGCCCTCATGGGCCGGGGGAGGAGGGGGACAGGCTGTTAGCAAGTCCAGAATAGTACATGTCACTGCAAGTCTTAATATTGACAAAAAGTGTGAGTCGCAGTAGCCACGTCTTGCAGCGAAAAGAGAATGTGCAGTTACGGCTAGAGCTGCAGACCTCAGAACCGGGAACCGGCCCGGGTTCGAGTCCCTGCGTTGGCTCAACATCCTTCAGTAATATTAATCTCCACATGGCAAAAAAAAACAAGCACAAGCGCGCGCGCCTCACGCGGCAGCAGGGGGAGGGGAGAGAGGAGGGGGCCTGCGTGATTCCCTTGCGGGAGCGAGCAGCAAGGCTCGATAATTACTAACATATGGCGCCGCTGCTTGCTCCTGCAAGGGAATCGCCAAACGTGCACGCGTTGCCATTGAAAGCAATGCAACGCGTGCACGTTTTTGGCCTCAAAACCGACTCGATGGCTAAAGGTTTTTTTCCTATGCAGCGCATGCGCGCTGCGTAGTCGTGACCTAAAAAGGGGGGAAAAAAAAGAACTTATCTGCTGCCTGCAGCCTGCCGCATCGCCAGTCTTCTGCTCCTCTTGTGGCTCAGCTGCAGGCACAAGCTCCCAGACTGCCCTGCGGCCAATCCTGAAGCTTCTCTCATTCACAAGAGCAGCTTCAGGATTGGCCTGAGCGTCGATGATTTGCACTCCCATGGAGACTGGGATCCTGTGCTTTGCAGTCTCCCACCCAGCAACGCAGCTGGGTTGGAGACAGCTTCAGTGCGCATGATGGTTTGGCCGGCCTGAGATGGCCAGCCAAACCGTCATGCGCACTGATAGCAGTGCGCACCACTCCCCGTTGGTGCCCGTCATTTCCCTAGCCCCGCCCCCGGGAAACAAAATAAAACGATAATAAACCTAGGTTTACTTTTGTTTCCTTTTTTTTACGCTGCTGGCAGTGGGGGCGATGCTCCTCCGCCATAGCGGAGGAACTGCCGCTGGCCTATGGTTTTACAGTTAAATGCACCACCACATTACAGATGTGAACCTTCCACTGCCCACGTAGCTGTGTTCTGGTGTTCATGTGCGTGTTAAAGCATGCTCAGTGTTGTCCTCTCGTTGGTGTGTGTAGTGGGAGTGTTAGCTTTAGGTTCTGACTAATTAGGGAGTGTTATCTGCAAGCGCTTCTCTTATAGTACATGGGCGCATGTGTTTCATTCCCCCCTGCCAGCAGGTTAGTGCCTGGTGCCATAGCCTATCCTTCCTCTGGTCTTATGTATAAAGCAGTGGCATCTTAAAGATTTTTGATGCCCTGAGTAAGGCATTCTTTTGGGCTTGGCGGTGGCAGGTGGTGCGATGTTTGAAAACCCGCAGCACTCGTGGACTCTCATTGTTCTGGGCAATAAGGTTTTTAAAAAAAAATCTTAAGCCTTGTTTTAAAGGAGCGTTAATGTTTTCCAGTTAGCAGTGGGCGCCATTACTTGATAACCCCCTTCTGCCCTCTCCTGCACTTGTGATTAACCTTTGATTGCTGTGCTCTTCAGAACAATTATCGCCTTTTTACAGCAGGGGCAGAGTGCACTGGCAGCGCAGCAAAGAGGCCCCGCTTGTAGCCACGGCGAAGAGGATTGTCGTGAGCAGCGTTCACTTTTCATGAGGCAATGTACAAAACATTGTGTGTGTAAATTACTGATGTGGGGGATGAGAGGTAGAGGAAGACAGAAAATCACAAACTGCACTTACTTGGCTTTTTTGTACCGCTGCCAAGAGGCTCCATGTCATTTGTGATACTCCCCGCCAGCCTGCATTCTGGGGCTTCTAGTTGTGCTTTCAACACTGCCATTGTGGTCTCAACAACCTCAATAGCCAAAGAAAAAAAACATGATTGGTTGAACCAAAGGTAACCAGCTCACATATTTTGTGAGAGTTGATTCTTCCCAATAAGTATAAAAACAAGCTATGACAATACTAATTGCTTCAGCTTTTGTACAGTGAAGCACCTTATACTAAGCTTAATTAGCACACAACTTTGGGGCAACAGGGCAAGCTTCCCTGACACAAACTGTAGGGTAGAGGAGGTGGCGACAGAATGGGATCAGTGCATGGTACCACCATGTATTGAACAGAAACAACATTTCAACAACAGCCTAAACCTCCCTCCCTCAAAGAAGAGTTACAAACTGAACATCAGAAGCCAAGCTTCGCTCCAACACAGAACAGGTACAAACTTAGCATCAGCAGCCAAGCTTCTGTCCGACACAGAACAGGTACACATTAAGCATATGCAGCCTAGCTTTTCTCCGACACAGAACAGTACAAATTGAGCATCAGCAGCTAAGCTTCTTTCAGTCACAGAACAAGCACAAATTGAGCATCAGCAGCCAAGCTTCTCTCCGACACGGAACAGGTACAAATTGAGCATCTGCAGCCCAGCTTCTCTCTGACACAGAACAGGCACAAATTGACAGCCAAGCTTCTCTCCGACACAGAACAGGTACAAATTGAGCATATGCAGCCTAGCTTCTCTCCGACACAAAGCAGTGCAAACTGAGCATCAGCAGCCAAGCTTCTCTCCAACACAGAATAGGTACAAATTAAGCATCAGCAGCCAAGCTTCTCTCTGACACGGAACAAGTACAAACTGAGCATCAGCAGCCAAGCTTCTCTCTGACACAGGACAGGTACAAATCGAACATCAGCAGCCAAGCTTCTCTCCAACACATAACAGGTACAAACAGAGCATCAGCAGCCAAGCTTCTCTCAGACAGAAAACTGTACAAATTAAGCACTTGCAGCCTAGTTTCTCTCCAACACAAAACAGTACAAATTGAGCATCATCAGCCAAGCTTCTCTCAGACACAGAACAGGCCCAAATCAAGCATCAGCAGCCAAGCTTCTCACAAAACAGTGCAAACTGAGCATCAGCAGCCAAGCTTCTCTCCAACACAGAATAGGTACAAATTAAGCATCAGCAGCAAAGCTTCTCTCTGACACGGAACAAGTACGAACTGAGCATCAGCAGCCAAGCATCTCTCTGACACAGGACAGGTACAAATCGAGCATCAGCAGCCAAGCTTCTCTCCAACACAGAACAGGTACAAACAGAGCATCAGCAGCCAAGCTTCTCTCAGACACAGAACTGTACAAATTAAGCACTTGCTGCCTAGCTTCTCTCCAAAACAAAACAGTACAAATTGAGCATCAGCAGCCAAGCTTCTGTCCGACACAGAACAGGTACACATTAAGCATATGCAGCCTAGCTTTTCTCCGACACAGAACAGTACAAATTGAGCATCAGCAGCTAAGCTTCTTTCAGTCACAGAACAAGCACAAGTTGAGCATCAGCAGCCAAGCTTCTCTCCGACACGGAACAGGTACAAATTGAGCATCTGCAGCCCAGCTTCTCTCTGACACAGAACAGGCACAAATTGACAGCCAAGCTTCTCTCCGACACAGAACAGGTACAAATTGAGCATATGCAGCCTAGCTTCTCTCCGACACAAAGCAGTGCAAACTGAGCATCAGCAGCCAAGCTTCTCTCCAACACAGAATAGGTACAAATTAAGCATCAGCAGCCAAGCTTCTCTCTGACACGGAACAAGTACAAACTGAGCATCAGCAGCCAAGCTTCTCTCTGACACAGGACAGGTACAAATCGAACATCAGCAGCCAAGCTTCTCTCCAACACAGAACAGGTACAAACAGAGCATCAGCAGCCAAGCTTCTCTCAGACAGAAAACTGTACAAATTAAGCACTTGCAGCCTAGTTTCTCTCCAACACAAAACAGTACAAATTGAGCATCATCAGCCAAGCTTCTCTCAGACACAGAACAGGCCCAAATCAAGCATCAGCAGCCAAGCTTCTCACAAAACAGTGCAAACTGAGCATCAGCAGCCAAGCTTCTCTCCAACACAGAATAGGTACAAATTAAGCATCAGCAGCAAAGCTTCTCTCTGACACGGAACAAGTACGAACTGAGCATCAGCAGCCAAGCATCTCTCTGACACAGGACAGGTACAAATCGAGCATCAGCAGCCAAGCTTCTCTCCAACACAGAACAGGTACAAACAGAGCATCAGCAGCCAAGCTTCTCTCAGACACAGAACTGTACAAATTAAGCACTTGCTGCCTAGCTTCTCTCCAAAACAAAACAGTACAAATTGAGCATCATCAGCCAAGCTTCTCTCAGACACAGAACAGGCCCAAATCGAGCATCAGCAGCCAAGCTTCTCTCTGACACAGAACAGGTACAAATTGAGCATCAGCAGCCAAGCTTCTCTCTGATACAGAACAGTGCAAATTGAGCAACAGCAGCCAAGCTTCTCTCCGAGACAGAACAGTACAAATTGAGCATCTGCAGTCAAGCTTCTTTCAGACACAGAGCAGGCACAAATTGAGCTTCAGCAGCGAAGCTTCTTTTCAACCCAAAAGCCTGACAGGTACAAACTGAGCATCTGCAGCCCAAGTTCTCACTGACACAGAACAGGTACAAATTGAGCATCAGCAGGCAAGCTTCTACTGGACACAGAACAAGTTCAAATTGAGCAGCATGTAGGTTAGAAATTCCTGTAGCGCAAGCTTACTCCATTGCCTGTGTGTGTTGATGCTACTTACATTCAGGTGTCATTCTCTGTCAGCACCATTACTGGCACTCTCATATCTGAACTATTCTGAAAGTGCTGCTATAGTCACTCTGAGTCCTGCTGTCACTGTTGGAACTCTTGTGAGCTCTTGAAATAAAGCTCACTGGGCCAATCAGAATGCTCTATTTTTAAATTGGGGTTCCTGCAAGAGTCTCCTGAGCCTCTTGCCGACCCAACCAACCAGACATACAAATATCTTTGACCCTTTATTTCTAAAATACTACTGAAGGGTTTTCACCAAATCACAAGAACTACAACCAGCGGACCATGATCTAGCCTCCGGCCAAATTTGGTGTAATTCCATCCAACAGTTTTCGCTGTCGCCCTGCCTAAAGTTGTCAATGGAAAATGCATTGGAATTTTGTGTTTTGGGACCCCCTTTGTTCTCGGCCCCCGCTTGACAGATCACATTCAAACTTTCCATTCACAAACTAGTCAAAAAGTAGCACTTTTTTAGAATGCTTCGTGGGGATTCATCAAACGGGGCCAAAGTTATTAGCAACACTAAAACGCTTTTCCTATGGATCAGCTGACCTGACTATAACTACCCAGTGGTGAACAGTATTTAAGGTAGTCAAGTGTCTGAAATGGTTTTGCTGCCTCGTTCTGCATTTGGCCTGTGAACAAGAACTGTAAAGTTCGAAACGTGTAAGGTTGGATTATTTTATTCAATACCTATTGCTGGTTTTGTTATGAATAAAGAGGTAGATTCCTGTTCGTGAGTGCAACCTCATTGAGGGCAACTTTTTTCTTCCAATTAAAACAGCTGGTCCAGCCGTGGGGATGCACCACTGCGCAAATCAGCAGGTCCGGAGTGCCTTTGTCCTGCAGTCACCTTTGGGACGGCAGGTTCTGTTTTATTTCCAGCAAACCCAGGAATGTGAAATTGGATAAGCCCACTGGAGAGCTTTTGATTTTATTTTATGTGGATGTCGAGCGAAGGCAAACCCACTTGGGGAAACAGACTTTGACCAAGAACTACCATCACTATAATGCACTTGCTGAACTCACCTGAGGCCCACTAAGTGCGGAACAGTATTTAAGGTAGTCAAGTGTCTGAAATGGTTTTGCTGTCTCGTTCTGCATTTGGCATGTGAACAAGAACTGTGAAGTTCGAAATGCGTCCGGCCTTATTATTTTATTCAATGCCTATTGCTGGTTTTGTTGCTGTGAATAAAGAGGCATAATCCTGTTCGTGAGCACAACCTTGTCGAGGGCAACTTCTTTCTTTCAATATATTTATATATATATATATCACAACCAAATCACCTCCAATAAGAGCAAGATCAGGGGACACAGCGGGGCTTCAAAATTACCTTTAATGAAAGATTCGGGCATGATGAGATGATGCGCCTTAATTATGGCACCACTCTGAATCGCATCAATGGCTGTGTCACTAGGTGGATCTCCTTGCCAATATCGCTGGCGGGAAGGGCATCGCTAATTAAAATGGTAATACTCCCACAACTGCTATATCTCTTTTTAAATATCCCATATCATCCGGGCGGGTATTTCTTCAAAACACTCAGATCCGAAATGATCAGGTTGGTGTGGGGGCAAACAACCGAGATTACAATGGAGCATACTTACCCGGCCGTACTCTGAGGGTGGCTTCGACATCCCTAACTTCGAACTATACTACTTGAGTGCACAAGCTCACTATGCCTACTACTGGGTCCGTCCTCCGCGATATATGCCACAAGTAGCAGCGGAACATTGGCTGGCTGACCCCATACCTATAGATGGCATGCTATGCGCTACACCTTCCCCCAGGGATAAAAATCCGACTACCATTACATGCACAACATATGCTTGGCAACGTATAGCACACCTACTACAAAGTCCAATGCTCTATTCACCACTGCTCCCACTCACTTATCACCCCAACATGCCCCTCCTTCAGGAAACGGCATTCCACAAACTTAGGGAACGGGCTAAACTCACTACGTGGGGGGACCTTTATCATAACAGCACCTTTCGCACATCCGAACAGATGTTTAATGGGCTCCAGCCATCCCCATTGGAGGTCTTCTTATACATACGCCTACGACAGGGCATGCGCTCAATTACCCCGGAGTTCCCCAAGGAACCCCTGACTCTTGCACCCCTACAGAGGATGTTAAGCGCCACGTCACCGGGGCATATAGTTTCCACCATATACCACACTGTACACACATTAAGGGACATGCCACCGACCAACTCACGGGCGCATTGGAGCTCGGAATTAGGCTCGAAATTGACGGATGACCATAGGGGCTACTGTTGTACACAAACTGAGAGCATATCCGCTAGCAGCAGACTACGCATAACCCATTTTAAATTCCTTCACCGGCTTTATTACACCCCAGTTAGGATGCACAAATACAAACTTAAGGACTCCGACAGATGCGATAGGTGCAGGGCTCCAGGGGCCGACTTTCTACACTTGGCATGGGAATGTCCGAAGGTGCACGAATACTGGAGTCATGTATTTGATGCTATAGAATTAATGACAGCGCCTAACATTGAACGCACTCCGCTGCTGGCCCTGTTGGGTTACACCAAATTGCTCCCCACATTATACAGAAGATTCGTCGCTGTTGTACTTTTGATGGCTAAGCGACGAGTGGCATGCCGATGGGGCAGAGGAAGGGCACCCAAATTTAAGGAATGGCTAAATGACCTGGTATTCTGTCAGGAGCAAATGACCACATATGCAGAGCTACTCCCACACACCTCACAGCCTAGGGACATTTGGGGACCCCTTACCAGTTACCTCATTGCCCACCCGCGTGATATACTAGACACTGACCCTGAGACGACGACACCTCGCAGTGATGAGGCCATACCGCAGAACTAAGGCATACACACCAGTTGAAGCCTATCACCACTTTGAATGCATTCTCCACGAATTGTTGTTTCAACTTGACACTCCCAGCTTAAAATGTAATAGATAAGATGTGCATATTATAGATCTGTATCAGTAGCGGAAGTGTGGTAAAAGTGATGTACCCACCATGTCATGCAAATCCCTGAAAGAAAACACTGGCTGTAAAAAGTTACTTGGGCAGAACGTATAGGTGCTTAATTTTACATGCTGTTGAATTTCAACTGAACAATAGAAATGTAACTTTGTATGCTTATATTGTGCCTAAATTTAAAGATGCGGACTGTGAATATACTGTTCTATTGGAAACTCAATAAAAAGAATTTAAATAAAAGAAATTAAAAAAAAAAAAGATTCGGGCATGACGTGTTTCAGCAACAGCCTTCCTCAGATGCCTTCATCCTCAACACAAAGTCCCGCTCACTTAGTCTTAAATAAGCGCCTCCTACCTCCGTGTAGAGGCGCACACCTGGTTCGTGGCTGACACGGTAATTCTGGTTGCAAAAACTACCGGTCCCATAATGCAACATCCTGATGACTTGAATGTCCGGTAAGTTGTTACTCTTTGCCACGGCACCAGGGAGGGGATTTGGTCAGATATAGGATTAAAGGTCTCCCGTCCCCTACTTTCAGCACATCGAGCCTTCCAGAGCTGGGGATTGTTGACGCCTGTTCAGTGACTGCGTCAACCCATGCAGTCATGGATAAGCAATACCAACACCAGTGCATTAGTACAGTGGAAAAAGTAAGCACTATGTGAAAAACGAGGATTTCCTGTTTATAATGTTTAAAAATGACTTTACAATGCACCTTAGGAAATGTATTTTACTCACCAGTCATGTGACCAAATGGGTTTTTAAAGCATGCACGTAAGCACTTTGCTAATTACTTCCACCTGTGAGCAAGGCGAATGAACGCCGAAACACGTAAGGGAAAAAGGAAGCAGGATGTGCTGCTGCGTCTTTTATTAAATGCCATGTCACCGGAACTGGGCCTCATAGCTTCTTTTCATGTTGGTGATTTGATGGGCTTCTCCGTGCCCATTTTTCTGAGGCCGCCCTGCAGGGTCGGAGGCTCCTGTGCTCGGAGGAAGTTGTTTGTATTTAATCTGGAGCATGACCCACTTGCAATCGCATGCCTACAAGGAGATGCTAACATAGCGAATATGTGTCTGCGAGGAAGGGATTCAGGGAGGATTACATCCTGCACTGATCGATCCGGAGGACTGGCAATTTGAAAGACAATCGAAGTATTCAAGCACTACGCAAACACGCGAATTCACATGACTGGTTTCCATCAGGATTTTATACCAACACCAGTGCATTAGTACAGTGGAAAAAGTAAGCACTATGTGAAAAACGAGGATTTCCTGTTTATAATGTTTAAAAATGACTTTACAATGTACCTTGGGAAATGTATTTTACTCACCAGTCATGTGACCAAATGGGTTTTTAAAGCATGCAGTAAGCACTTTGCTAATTACTTCCACCTGTGAGCAAGGCAAACGAACGTCGAAACGCGTAAGGGAAAAAGGAAGCAGGATGTGCTGCTGTGTCTTTTTTAAATGCCATGTCACCGGAACTGGGCCTCATAGCGTCTTTTCATGTTGGTGATTTGATGGGCTTCTCCGTGCCCATTTTTCTGAGGCCGCCCTGTAGGGTCGGAGGCTCCTGTGCTCGGAGGAAGTTGTTTGTATAAATACACATATATATATATATATATATATATATATATCACAACCAAATCCCCTCCATTAAGAGCAAGATCAGGGGACACAGCGGGGCTTCAAAATGACCTTTAACGAAAGATTCGGGCATGACGCGTTTCAGCAACAGCCTTCCTCAGATGCCTTCATCCTCAACACAAAGTCCCGCTCACTTAGAGTCTTAAATAAGCGCCTCCTACCTCCGTGTAGAGGCGCACACCTGGTTCGTGGCTGACACAGTAATTCTGGTTGCAAAAACTACCGGTCCCATAATGCAACATCCTGATGACTTGAATGTCCGGTAAGTTGTTACTCTTTGCCACGGCACCAGGGAGGGGATTTGGTCAGATATAGGATTAAAGGTCTCCCGTCCCCTACTTTCAGCACATCGAGCCTTCCAGAGCTGGGGATTGTTGACGCCTGTTCAGTGACTGCGTCAACCCATGCAGTCATGGATCAGCAATGCCGACAACTTCCATGCTTCCAGAGGCCAGGTGGCGGGTCACGACAGTCCGATACCTCGGGCAACACTCCTCCAATCGCCAATGATTATCACAACCTCTTTATGAAAGGGTCCCCTGTACGCGTGTCACTGGCAAAACACGCTAAACATCACAACCAAATCCCCTCCAATAAGAGCAAGATCAGGGGACACAACGGGGCTTCAAAATGACCTTTAATGAAAGATTCAGGCATGACGCGTTTCATCAACAGCCTTCCTCAGATGCCTTCATCCTCAACACAAAGTCCCGCTCACTTAGAGTCTTAAATAAGCGCCTCCTACCTCCGTGTAGAGGTGCACACCTGGTTCGTGGCTGACACGGTAATTCTGGTTGCAAATATATATATATATATCAATCAAACAAAGAAAGGTTACCCTCAGTGAGGACGCCCACCTGGAAAACAAGTCTCTTAAAGTGAGGACTGCAGCGACTTCAACATTCAGCTTCCATCCTTTTCAAAGCTGGCTTTACGCGTTTCGGATTCACATCCTTGTTCACAAGCCAAACACGTGTGATTAAAAATACTCAGTGGGTTGATACAAGCAGGCAGTATGAAGTGGGCTGCCAATACTGGTCTCTCACATGTGAGCTTTTCCATCCTTAAATCTGCGCCAGGTCCTCCTGACACCGAAGGTCCGCAGTTACGCGGCGGTTCGTCCTCGCGACTGGGCAACAATGATTTATACGAAATTAAATAACGAAACAAAACCCACTAGAGGGAGTGATTAAGCCTGGGAACACCATGTCCCATAATGCAACAGAGACGAACTTACCTGGGAAGCCCAATCAGCGGGCAAGACAGAACTTAAAAGTACGGTAAATGAAGGCTTTTTCTGTTTCGTCATTTGTAACTCCTGTGAACAAAGGCAATGGAGCCTGAAACGCGTCAGGAGAAGAATAATATGTTCTGGATGTTTCAAGCTGGTATGCTGTAAATAAATGGTTCTTTTGTCTGCTACCGAGTGCATCTTCAAACCTTGGGGACTTTGGAATACAATATATTATATTATATATATATTATAGCTCCAACCACCTTCGTCGGAGCACTCATGGTGGACGGGTGCTTTTGTCATGGGGGTGTACCCACGAAATCGATGAAGGCTCCTTTTTCCCTTATTTCATCCAGAAAAGAGCACTCTCGGGGGCAGTTGCAACAAATTTTATTCACAACGCAACAAACAGACGCGTTTCGGCTTGCACCTTTTTCGATGTTGTCAGACATGCCGGAAACTGTTTTTTTTAAGTTAATCACGTGAGCTCATAAACATTGAAAACAGACACCAGCACAGTGTAAACAAATCCGCCATATTGGCATGGTGTTGAATGTTTAACATTTTCAAGCCCTGGATGGGCTGCTGAAATTTATACTTAAATATTTAAGCATTTCAAAATACCAATTATGTTTCATTTCCGTTTTCAAGTTAAATATGCTTATTCATTTCAATAGATAACATAATAGGTAACTTAATGATCAATATAATGCCGTGTATCGGCGTGTCTTGTAGTTTCCAATGTATGATATATCACATTTAATCCATGTACATTTCATTAATCAGAATCCGCAATAAAAATGATGAATTATACAATAATACTAACTCGATAGTCAATATCCACCCGTATATCGGCTTGTATCGTAATTGCTATGATTCATTTCATTCTAGACATTTCTTACATTTTAGAAAATCAATGTTAAATCACCAAGGTGAATTGCTAATTCTTCCCCGCTATTCATCCCTTTGGGTGTTTTAGTTTGTAGATCGATGATGTATCGTGACTCTAACCTACGAAGTTTAGTAATCCGATCACCTCCCCTTATATTGGCTGGTACATGGTCAATGCCAAAATATTGCAACAAATCCCTGTTGCTCTGATGTTTGTTTGCAAAGTGTCAGGCTACTGGATATGTAGTATCCTTCTTAGCTATGGCTCTCATATGCTCCAAAATGCAGATCTTTATAGGATGAATCGTGCTTCCTATATATCTGAGTCCACATGGACAGGTTAAACAGTATACTGAATAAGCAGTGTTGCAAGTGAGGAATTTGTTTATTGCCTTGCGTTGCTTTAAACCTGGTATCTCATAGGTTAATGACTTTTTACTGCTAACACAGGCCTTGCACTTGCCACATGGAAAGAAACCCCTCACTTCTTTGAGGGTACCCATTTTGTGTATTCTTTTCTCCAAGTGGCTATGCACTAGCCTATCTCTTATCGACCTAGCTTTTTTGAAGGTCACCAAGGGAACTGGCGGTATATCTTAGCCAATGATCACATCCGTTTTCAGGATATGCCAATTCTTCCGCAATATATTTCTTAAGCAGTTGGCATCTTCTGAAAATGTCGTGACCATCCTAAATTTTCCTATTTCCTCGTTCTTATTTACATTATCCTTATCTTTCAGTAACTGTTTTCTTGGAATAGTGTCTACTTTTTTGAGAGTCATATCCAACAGTTGTTTGTCATAACCCTGTGCAATAAATCTAGCGAAGCTTTCCTTCACTGCTGCCTTGAAATCACAGTCCCTGGTGCTGTTTCTCTTCAATCTTAGGAATTCTCCATAGGGTATGCTTTTGATTAACTTAGATGGGTGGCTGCTAGTGGCATGCAGTGTAGAGTTTCCTGCTGTTGGCTTTCGATATAAAGATGTGCTAAGTTTTCCTTCTAATACAAAGACCTTTAAGTCCAGAAAATTTACTGTTGTGGAGCTAACTTCACCCGTGAACTGTAAGTTCACTTTATTGATATTTAGGTGTTCAATAAAGTCTGCTGCTGATTCTAAGGACCCTCTCCAAACTAAAAACAAATCATCAATATACCTATGCCAAGATACCACATTCTCCATCCATTAGGCATTTTACGACGACCATGCCACCTGCTTCTCCCACCAGCCCACGAATAATTTCGCGTAGCTGGGGGCGAAGCAGGTGCCCATCGCCGTCCCGGAAATTTGCCGGTAGTAATCCTCCTGAACTAAAAAGATGTTATTTTTCAGATAAAATTCAGTGAATTCCAAGAGCATCAGGTTATGTTCTGCAAATTTCAGGGGTCGTTTACTCAAAAAAGATTTTACCGCATTCAGACCATACTGGTGGTCAATGCATGTATATAAACTCGCAATATCTAATACAATCAATTTATATGAGGGATCCCAAATTAGTTCTTCTATGTGGCACAAAAAGTCCTTTGTGTCTTTAATATAGGACGTCAGCTCAGTCACAAATTGGAACAAAAAATGATCTATGAATATAGAGAGATGTTCAGTTAAGCTTCCCTGAGATGAAACAATAGGTCTACCCGGGGGATGTTCGTAGTCTTTGTGAATTTTAGGTATGTGGTAGAAGGTTGGTGTTATTGGATTTAGACAGCGAAGGAAAAGGTATTCATCTGTTTCCAACATCGCATTTTCATACCAGTTTCTTATTAGCAAATTATATCTCGTTATGCTTTCATTATAACTTTCTTTTGTTATTTTTTCATAGCATTTAGTGTCCGACAGCTGTCTTTGTGCTTCAGCACAATATTGTTCCCTTGTCTGTAGAACAATGTTTCCTCCTTTATCAGAAGGTTTGCACACTATAGATACATCTTTTTGCAGATTTTCTAGAGGTTCTTGTTGCTCTTTTGTTATATTGCAGGTTTTTCTGTTGTTTCTCTTGGTTCTTAGATGAAGTAGATCTTTATTTACAGCTTCTGCAAAAATGTCTATGGCGTCGGTAGGCATTTGGGGTAGAAACTGCGATGTTGGTTTGAATGGACTGATGTCTTTCTTTTGTTCAATTCTTAACCTTGTTGTTCTCTGTACAATGTCGGGAATATTGGCCGTCTCATTCTCTTCCTCAGTACACAATGCCTCCATGGCCTCTAAAGCGGCTAAATCATCCACTGTCAAGATATCAGTTGCTTTGGATTTCGTCTGGAATTTTTTCAGTTTCATAGTTGTTGGCTTCAGCTTAAAATATTTGTGCAACTTAAGTTTTCTAGTAAATTTAAATAAGTCGATTTGAGTTTGGGTATATTCCAACCTATTTGATGGACAGAAGGTTAGACCCAATCGTAACACCGACTCCTCTGTGGTTGTAAGTCTTTTCGGTGTAATGTTGATAATGGTTAGATTCTCCATATCTACTTCCATTTGTTCCCCCTGTTGCTGCGTGTTACTCGTGGGGACATATTTCCTCTTCCGACACCAGCCCCCCCTTCTGATTTTGTGGTGGCTCCTTCTGGTGGTTTGCTTTTTCCCCCTTTTAGCCATGTCTGGCGTATGAGGCGGAATTCCTCCTGAAAAGGGGTCTTTCTATGTTGGTCTCCTGATGTGCTGGCGTTTTCATCTCCTGAGGATTCATTTCCTGTCACATCAGAATCTGATGTCTCCACGCGTTCAGATGTTGGTGCCACCTTTTTAGCTGATAGCTTTCTTCTTGGGTCATCAAATGTTTTGGCAAAGGTTAGCACTCTCCCTTGTGTGTAATCTCTATCGTCTCTTTCAAATTTCTCTTGTTTTCTTTGTTTAATTTTAAGCTCATACTTTATTAGTAATTTTTTCATTTGTTCCTGTTTTGTTTTATCTTCGTCCTTTGCTATTTCATTCTCCACTTCTTGTATTTCTTTTAATGCTTTGTCCCGGTCACTCCAGGCAAACTTGACCAATATGATTAGCATGCCTTTACTGGATTCCGCCGTGTGTTCTGCCCATTCTTCCAGTAAGAGTGGGTCAGGGTTTTCATACGCTGGTATAGTATATATGCGTAGCCCTCTCGGGACCCGATTCACATCAATATAACTTTGAAGGGAGGTTGCCTCCCACCATTTTCTCATTTCACACTCATCGAGTCTCTCCAGAGTGATGAATCTCGAAGTTAAATTCGTAGCGGTTTTAAAATTTTTGACATTCTGTGATTGTTCTGTTGCCGGATTCCTTTTGAAAATGTCTAATGCCGCTTTTCGGCGTGCCGACTCACTAAACATGATATTGATCAAAATATGACAATGTTCTGTTGTGTGGTTTGTGGCCTCGTTGTCTGCATTGCTAAGTTGGCTTAGGCCTGGCTGCCATGATGCCTTTTTGCGCACGTTACTTTGTGACTTTGTTTTTCCAGCCTCTGCTTGTGCCTGG
Source organism: Calotriton arnoldi (assembly GCA_963921515.1). Taxonomy (NCBI): domain Eukaryota; kingdom Metazoa; phylum Chordata; class Amphibia; order Caudata; family Salamandridae; genus Calotriton; species Calotriton arnoldi. The sequence goes on from CAWUFW010003198.1 coordinate 1,823,235, forward strand.
CTATATTAGAACTGTCTGCCTTTCACCTTTTCTCCTGTTCCCTGTGGGTTTCGTCTGCACAACATGTACAAGGTCGAAAAACAACATCCCTTGTTCTTGCTGATCTGGCCAGTCCCTCGCACTTAGACATAACACTAAGTACAGCTGCACTGGAGAAATTCGTGTGCTTTTAATATTGTGATCTCGCTGTTTGTGACACTTGGAGAAAAACCTTTCCAGGGAGAAGAGCTGTGCTTGTCTGATGATGTAAACCTTGCATCTAGATATTGAGGTATGAGGGTCCGCCTGACAACGCCCAGAGGTCTTCTATTTTTATAATAAACTAGTTAATAGCACGGGAGGGTGGTAAGGCCATTTAGCCCTATATCCACTGCTTTATGAAATGCTTTCCCGTTTGTATTCTATGGAATTGTAACTATGCTTATTATTTTATCATTATGCATTATGCTGATAGTACTGGCACGTGTACTGTATCTTAGAGCACGATAGTTGAAATAAATATTTTAAACTATACTGTGTCTCTTATTACGCACGTTGTGGACAAGTATGAGTGAGTTATGAAAGGGTGTTCTTGCTCCCGCGAGTCCTGAGAGAGAGACCGTGTTCTGGGTTGTCTAATCATTGGTAGCATCGCTGCTAATGAGACGCTAAAGCTAGTCGGATTGGGATTGTGGGTACTAAGGTGCATGGTTGGTTCACCACTATTCTCCGAGGTCCTATTAGCCTGTGCATAGCTCTGTATATGTGCAGAATCCCTACAACATGGTGCCCAACGTGGGGCTTCTTATCTGCGAGACGCTTGAGTAGTGCTTGTGCTTGTCCACAACTTCCTTCGCATACGCTTCCGGAAACGTGTGTGAGGGTGATACCTCCTATATTGACGTTTTTATAGGTTCTTTCAAGCTTGAAGTTATTAAAAGGTGTTTAAGTAAACCCTATATTGCGCTGCCTCATATTAGGTTGTCAATCATTTCTGGTCTTAATGGCGGATATAAATATACCGGCACATAGCCGCGCTGCGCTCCGGGCTCATTTACTGGCTTATGGAGTGCCTGACGCGGGTGTTCGCACTCATCTTTGTGGTGCAGGCTGACCCGGCTCACCACTTTGAGGTGTTTTACTCTTGGGTTACTTTTCCGGCGGTGGACGGAACTGACGACTTGTTCCATGTGTACACTCTCCCTGCCCTACCCAATGCTTATCGGCCTTATCAGGCTCTTGAAGTACCACTTACGGCATGGCAACACCGTATTTGGTTTAATGGTGCCCTCCCACATCCGGTCACACCGGTTCGTTTAGGCCCCCTATCAATAGACGGGGCCACTTGGCCAGTCTTGGCCGGGTATACCCCACATCCGCGTTATTTGACGCTTGCGGTTGATGAACTGCGTGCATTGCACACGTCTTTGATACGCGTTCACAGAGCTTTAGTACAATATGTTACTGGCAACGTCCAGGGAGCCCCTCCTGGAGCTGCGGCGCATCCAGCTGGACCGGGCGGTGTAACCATAAGTCCCGTCATGGTTAATTCGGTGGTGGGCAAGCGCCCACAAAATAAGGACGATTTGCCTTATTGGCTTGCAGAAAAATTTGACCAGCTGGAGGCAGTTTTTCCAAATACTTCTCCGGTGGAAAAACACAGGATTTTGACGATTAGTTTGCCGAAAGACTTAATTCCCGAGTTGGCAGAATGCAACAACTGGGGCAAGGTATTCGCAGCAGTATATGCGAAGTGTTTCGGCACTCCTTCCATGACAGTTCTCCCCTCTGTAATTAAACGAGTGAAGGATGAGCATGGCCCTGAAGCGGCTGTGGAATTGGGGATGAGACTGGTGGGAGTGTTCAATGTAGTGGCTGATCTGATCCTTGCGAACGTCAAGGGCGATGCAGTTAACTTTCAAGTAGCTAATGCTTTGGCTTTAGTCCCAGAACCGGACAAGCCACGCGAATTACCGAAAATTATTGCACAGGCTTATAAAACCATTGGCCGCAATAGTCTGGGAGTTAAGCCTTTTGCTAAAACGCAAACTCAATCACAGCCACAACAAAAAACTCAATCTGAGAAAGATGAGAAACCGTTCTTTACTAAAAAGAACTGGAGGTTGAAGAAACAGGGTAAGCAACAGAAGAAACCAGGGTCGCGTGGCGCATCCCCGGTTTCAGTATCTTCTGAACGCACTTATGATTTGCGCGTCAGAGCGAGAATTAAATCTCCTGAGAGATTTCAAGTCCTTGATCCGCGTTCTCCTCGTTCTTCACAGGCACCATCAACCTCCCAGACTGGTGGAGGAGATCGCCAGGATAGAGGCAGGGGTCGTGAGGCTCCACAGGGACGAGACAAACCTCGACCACAAGTCCGAGGGAAACCCGAAGAATTTCCACGTTCTCGCCCACAGTTTCAGAAGAAAAAAGTTGCAGCTTTAACAGCGAGGTATGCCACAGACGGTGAGAACGAGACTCCTGAATTGGACGTGGGCAGTGACGCTCCTAGACAGCGCAGCGGAAGTTACCATAGTGCGGGAGGCACTACGTCCTCATGTGGAGGCGACAGCAACTGACACATTCATTACTGTCGAGACAGCTGACACCCGAGTGGCACCCCCTGACAGATTATTTAACATTGTCATTCAAATTGAAGGTGATGTTGAGCGTGTTATTAAAGGGATTTTTTGGGAAAATCTGACCTCTTCATACGACATTTTGTTGGCAGAGGCGGATTGGCCGCCCCCATTTGTACTTGTTGCGCGTAGAGGGGAGGAGGTAATCCTTCCGAGCTTTTCTCGTCATGTCCCCAAGGACAAAGCGGAGGCTCTCGCAGCTGAATGGGCTGGGGCACTGGCTCCGGCACTATACCGTAACCACGTGGGCTGGGATGAGGATTCTCCACCCCATGATATACCCTTGCGGTCGCTGCCACAGCCACAACCCCAATATCCCATCCGGCGGGAAGCTAAAGGTCCCGTTTCAGACATTCTGACACAGTTAGAATATCAAGGAGTAATTGAAACATGCGTATCACCAAAGAATAATCCCCTTTTTGCGGTTTCTAAACCCGATGGATCGTACCGCCTAGTATTGGATTACCGACATTTGAACTCTCATTGTCGGACCTTTGCGGTACAAAATGCCCACAGTTCTGCGCTTGTAGACAGTCTTGTTCGTAAAAAATATAAAACGACACTTGACCTATCCAATGGATTTTACACGCACAAATTGTCCCCGGAGTGCAGCCAATGGAGCGCTTTCACTTCCGGTGGTAAACAATTCAAATTTCGGTGTTTCCCCATGGGCTACAAGAACAGCCCGGGTGTATTCGCCGCCCGTGTTGTCTCTTTGTTGGACAGCATAGACCCAGATGCGTGTTCGTACGTCGATGATATCTATCTGACAGACGACGAATTATGGCCGCATCTTTCACGTGTGGACCGCATTATTCTTGAATTTGCGGTCTTAGGATACAAATTTAATTTTGCCAAATCTCACATTGCTGAATTTACCGTTTTGTTTTTGGGCTATGAGCTCAACAATGAAGGTAAGGGCTTAGCACCCCATTTCCTGGAGAAGTGCGCACTTTTGCCCCCTCCCACCACCCTGAAGAAGCTTCAGTCATTACTGGGTTTTCTAAACTTCGGGCGTACTTACATTCCCGAATATGCCCAGCGTATCAAGCCTCTATATGCCTTGATACAGCCCAACTTCTCGAAGTCATGCTGGCTTCCTGAGCATTCCTCTATACTGCAATCTCTGCAGTATGATCTACTTGAATCTAAGTTCTTGTTGACTCGTGACAACCACACAAACCTGGTGATTAGAATTATACCAGGGGCAGTGGGTTTCACGTACTTAACCTTTAACGAAGGAGACACAGTACCGATTGCATACAAGTCACATCTTTACACTTCAGCGGAGTTGCGCTTTTCCTCTGTGGAGAAAGTGTTGACTGTAGTGCAAATGGCGATTCTAAAGGAACGCGTACTGGCACAGGGAAAACGCATTTTGGTGGTAACACCATATCCTGCCCTTGAGGCGGTGATGAAGGCAAGTGTACCGAACTCTAAGGCTTTGCATCCCCGTTGGATACAATGGGCTATATCTCTGACGTCTCCGGATGTCACTTTTATCTTTGATTCCTCTCTTCAGACACAGGAGTTCTTACAGTATGAATTTGTTCATCCTCCTCCTCTGTCTTTGCTACCGCTTGAGGAGCACGAATGTATTATATATACCGATGGTTCGGCACAACCGGCCACGGGTTCCAAGCATGCTTATTCCGCAGCATGTGCTATTGTTGCAGGTACTATGGTGAACGGTGAGTTCAAATCGACTGTAGTGGACACTCAGGCACTAGGCGACAGTACTGCACAATTGGCCGAGCTGCGTGCTTTGGTGCTCGCTAATCCAGACGTGACGACTCTTATTGTATGCGATTCTTACTACTGTGTTCAATCTTTCAATGACAATCTATTCTTTTGGTCGCAAAATGACTATAGAGATGCTAAAGGCAGCACAATTAAGCATAAGATGCTTTGGGTTGGAGTGGCAGATCTTAAACAACGTCTGCCTCTCACACAGGTGATTCACACTCTTGGCCACCAGCGTGTGGGCGCACACGCTGTCGGTAACGGTTTAGCAGATGAAGCTGCCAAATCAGCAGTAGCCACGTGCTCAGTAGCAGCAGTTACAAGATCCATGACTAAAATAGATAATGATATTTTGGCAGCTATTGCTACAACAAAGGAAGGTGCTAATTACCCATGGGGTTTCCCTTCCAAATACTCTTATCAATTAGGTCCCGAACAGGTTCCTTACGTAAGAATTCCAGACGTTGGTGATCGGCTGATTCCCAACGCGGACCGCAGACCTTCCTTGATAACGGCTGCACACGAAGGCTTGGCTTCGGCCCATGCTGGCGTGTCTGCGACGGTTTCCATCTTGCAGCAGCGTTACTGGTGGCGTGGTTTATATAAACAGACCCGTACTTATGTGCTTTCTTGTGACGTTTGTCAGCAAATTAAGCCTTCAACGGTTACACGACCACCACAAACACCGCTCTGCATTTCTAACAGACCTTTTGGGTGTGTTTACCTGGATCACTGCGGTCCATTTTCTTCTGACACTGCATATAAGTACATCTTGGTTGCAGTGGATTCGTGCACACATTTCATCTGGGTTTGGCCACAACGGAGTGCTGACGCTCGAAATGTCATAAGGGATTTGCGTGTCTTTGTGGGAATTTTTGCCTGTGGCACCTTCCATTCTGACCAAGGTCCGGCGTTCGCCTCTAAGGCGTACAAGGACGCGATGGGGTCACTGGGGGTGCGGGTGAAATTTTCGTATCCATATCGGCCTGAGGGCAATTCGATTGTTGAACGAATGAACCGTGACTTAAAGCAATCCTTGACAGCAAGAGTCTTAGGTACTGGCAGGAACTGGCTGGCTCACTTGTATAGCGTACAGCGTGCACTTAATAATCTCCCTAGAAGATCTCTGGGTGGGCGGACCCCATACGAAATGCTCTTTGGCATCCAAATGTTTGTGCCCGACCTTGATGGTCTAGACATGGCGGCGCAATCCGCAATCTTTGACGTAGATAATCATTCTACTATGTTGCAGGACTTACAAGAAGCCCGTGACAAACTTGCAAACGAACATTTACCTTCAGCCACAGACGCTGCGCTGCAGATTCCGGTTGACGGCTGGTTCCGAAGGTTGGAGATCTGGTCCGAAAGAAGGTGGAGAACAAAAAAGAATTTGGCCCCTCTTATCATGCACCGGTTCCAGTCCTTGGCTTGAAGGGTACTCGTACAGTCATCTTACCACTGCTTCCTGGTCGCAAACACAACAGATACATCTCAGTGGACAATGTCAAGCTACAACATCTGGCCGATCCTGAATAGTGTGACACCAGCGGTCTCCTGTCCAGCCATTTCTAGTACTCATGTTTGTGGCCCTCCAGCCCACACAGTCACTAATGTTGGCATTGAGATGGTAGATTTGCCTGATCGCCTGCTCGACTACCCGGATTCCCCCTGCCACGAGGAGACCGAGTATACATACCCCGCCAACGAGTCGGTGGCTCACCACCCAACAACGCTACTGAGCCCCACCCGTTATTCCTTTGATTCGGCTTCCACCTCATCACTTATCCCGTCCAGCTTCAGTATTTTTATATCCTGGTTCAGAGACAATTTTTTGATCCCACCATGGACATACATATGGTTGGTACTATTCCTGATTTTTCTGTTCATGTCCATTGGCTTTGTGACAGTTTTTTTTCTACTCATCCATGGTCACTATTTACCAGAACGCTCTGCAGTGAACTGTGTCACTGGGACTTTGGCTCCACATTCTTCTTCGCACATCATGAAGTGTGACCACACTTTTGTGAACATTTCAGCTTTCCCAGTCGCTGACGGCATCGTATGGGATGCAGTAAATTTCCAAATTCATGGACCAACCGAGATTATTAATGTACCAAATGTCCTCTGTGTTTCAATGGGTGTTGTCGTTAAAAGTAATATTCATTCTGACGATTGGGATGTGCATGCCGTTGAATCGTTATTTACTGATTTGAAATATTATGCTGCTTTTAATGCTGAAGATTTGTACATGAATTCTGCAAGTTATGCTGATTTATATTGTTACCAGCATTGGGGCAACCACTTTCTCCATAAACCAAGTACTCTGCGTGGTCCTTTTAATTACACCCAATGGGAACATTGTCCGACCTCTTTGCCAGGTAGCTCCCAAACTCTTAGAAGTAAATTCACTTACTTTACAGACTTTGATAGATCAAACCCTGGGTCCTATTATTTTAAATTAAATACTTCGTCCACTCAGAAGATCATGTTGACCCACACTAAATTGCTATATTCGGGTTCCTTTTTGAACGCATTAGCGGTGGGTGGTTATGAACACTGGCGGGACACCATTGACTTAAAATCTATTTGGGGCTCCAAATCATGGCAGGTACAAGGCACGGAAGCCTTGCACCGTGCTTGCCTCATCCCGGCCCAAATTTTATTTTTAAATCATACAATCTATCAAACAACGTGTTGGGGTTTGGCTACTTCCAAACAATTAAATGCACCTTCCATTCCCGTATTGTCTTCCACTCCCAACGAGAGCTTGCATTTCAATATTTCCCTTGCCAATTTGCAAGCTTTGTTTCAGAACAATTCGTTTAATGTCTCTACGTTTGTTCAGTCACCCTGGTTGGCTTGGCCAACGGCATCAAATGCCTGCCAACTGCGTTTTCATGACTCAGCTCCTAGTTACAAACAGGATAGGCCAGATCCGAGGTTTTCTGACTCTCGTACTGTTACAACATATTCTGTTGGTAAATTGTGTAAACAGTGGTTGCAGCACTCTTCATTAGATTCTGTAAAACAACATTTATCCCTCCTATCAGGCAACATTGATCTGTCCGATTTTGTTCTGGGGCTTCGGGGCCCTCGACCTAAGAGATTCATTTATGAAACTTACAATGAACTCTGGAAGCTTTCGCAAATTGAAGCTGCTTCCCGTCTTCGGGAAATCGATCAAGCAAATTTAGAAAAGGTGCTTGCTGTTGTTGACAATAGTATTAATACCCTGTCTTTCCGCATTTACACATTAGAGAATATTGTTTCCTCTGTTGTTGATATTGTACAAGATGATGTTTCTGTGTTATATCATGGTCAGAATCAATTGCGTTCAGTGATGCAGTTTGCATGGACTTTGCAAACACTTAAAATGCCTTATTCTTGCCGTTTAATTTAACTGAGAAACAGCAATTCATGTCCATGAAAGATGCCACATACACTCTCTTACATATCGAAAAAATAGAGCCCTTACCTTTCTCTGTGGCGGAATTGGATTCTGCAGTATGGCTAGTTCACGGGGTTATCGCTTTGCCTTTTTCTTTATTTGAGTTTAGTTCCTGCATGAAACATTATCCTGTTGGCCGTTTTCAGCCTTTAGGCAGTGCCTTCTTGCATGGACTTTGGTCCCTGCCTTTCCTATACAGATGCCTTAGGGACGGAAAAGAAGTTTTTCTCACAGGAGAGTCATGCGATTCTACTGTGGGTCATTCCCTGATTTGTAAACACATTAAATTGCACGGGGCTTGTAATGTTTCGGCTCCGAATCTTGCTTGTGTTTTAAAGGGCATTCCTGCTCCTGCTATATCACCTACTTTTACTGTGGTTGCAAATGGTAGCTATCTCCTTCTGAATAATCAGGACTGCTGTGGTATGCTGGCCGGCATCCCCTATATTGTAACAGTTTCCCACCGGGTTGTGTGCTGCAAAAATGTGCTTTTTCCTCCCCCGCACGACATAATAGATAGTTCCATTTGGCCTTCCATTCCAACTTTGAAGGCGGATTTCAATAAATTGAGCAGAATAAAGGCGCTAATATTGAACCAGGAGGTTATGCTCACATCCGCACGGGAGACATTTATCCTCCAGGTTGCTAGTACCCACAGTGAGATACAGGCCCTTTTGAACTCAAACCTCCCACAACATTTCGGTGAGCTGATTCACCGTGTTTTCAATGCATCTAGAACCGAAGGTCTTGTGCACTTTTTTAAAGTTGTGGGATCTGGCTTTGCAACCTCCTTTCAAACTATATTTGGTGTAATCCAGCTTTTATTCATTCTATTTTTTCCAGCGTCTTTGGCGGCTTTCCGTTGATCCTCGCCTTAGCGGCTGGTATATTGCTTTTGGTCTGTTTGCTACGCAATGGCTGCACTTCCTGGGGGCCTCCTCGACCACGGTCGACTCCGGATGCTCCGTGAACGCCTGCTCATCGGCTTCGGCATCCTGCCATTGGCGACACTCAGTGTGTCCTGTAGACTTTCTTTTCGCTTTGCGTATTTCACTTGCGTGCAACCTGTGATGTATTGCATCCGATGTCCTTTCTCTTGGTCCTTGGATTATTGCCTCTCCAATACAACGAAGTTATGTCGAGTATCACGCAAGTTGTCCCGCAATGCTGATCACTGCTCCCTCTTGCGAGGAACATGCATGCAGTTTCGATTTGTTGAACTGGATGGCGTCTCTTTTTTCAGATGGTTCCAACGATCTCCTCTTGGAAGGTGTGGCGGTTTTTGCACTTACACTTTATTGGATTAGGGGGCCTCCGCTTTCAGCGTCCTGCATCTCTGGATTTTTTTTGTGCCCTTTCTGGACTTTTTTAATCCTGATTTTTTATACCGTTCACTGTCCTTCATTGGGGACTATTTCTCAGTGGACGTTTCCGCCTTCTGCTCCATCTATTTGAACTCTGTCTTCGTCCTATGTCTTCGCCTATGGACTGACCAGGGGAGGGTGTCGTGTGGTTTGTGGCCTCGTTGTCTGCATTGCTAAGTTGTCTTAGGCCTGGCTGCCATGATGCCTTTTTGCGCACGTTACTTTGTGACTTTGTTTTTCCAGCCTCTGCTTGTGCCCGGCTATATTAGAACTGTCTGCCTTTCACCTTTTCTCCTGTTTCCTGTGGGTTTCGTCTGCACAACATCGAAAAACAACGTCCCTTGTTCTTGCTGATCTGGCCAGTCCCTCGCACTTAGACATAACACCAAATACAGCTGCACTGGAGACATTCGTGTTTGTGACACTTGGAGAAAAACCTTTCCAGGGAGAAGAGCTGTGCTTGTCTGATGATGTAAACCTTGCATCTAGATATTGAGGTATGAGGGTCCGCCTGACAACGCCCAGAGGTCTTCTATTTTTATAATAAACTAGTTAATAGCACGGGGAGGGTGGTAAGGCCATTTAGCCCTATATCCACTGCTTTATGAAATGCATTCCCCGTTTGTATTCTATGGAATTGTAACTATGCTTATTATTTTATCATTATGCATTATGCTGATAGTACTGGCACGTGTACTGTATCTTAGAGCACGATAGTTGAAATAAATATTTTAAACTATACTGTGTCTCTTATTACGCACGTTGTGGACAAGTATGAGTGAGTTATGAAAGGGTGTTCTTGCTCCCGCGAGTCCTGAGAGAGAGACCGTGTTCTGGGTTGTCTAATCATTGGTAGCATCGCTGCTAATGAGACGCTAAAGCTAGTCGGATTGGGATTGTGGGTACTAAGGTGCATGGTTGGTTCACCACTATACTCCGAGGTCCTATTATCCTGTGCATAGCTCTGTATATGTGCAGAATCCCTACAACAGTTCATTGTTGCTATGTTGCCGCCCCCTCGTCCTATCGCTTGCTGTGGCTTCCCCTGCAGTGAATTAATGCACCGCTTACCGGCAAGATTACGTCGGCGGTCCTGCGCGTCCTCCGACCAGCTGGTTGTCGACCTCAGATGCCGGTAATCTTCAGCGATGGTGCCACCGAAATTAATTATAGCTCCAACCACCTTTGTCGGAGCACTCATGGACGGGTGCTTTTGTTGTGGGGGTGTACCCACGAAATCGATGAAGGCTCCTTTTCCCCTTATTTCATCCAGAAAAGAGCACTCACGGGTGCAGTTGCAACAAATTTTATTCACAACGTAACAAACAGGCGCGTTTCGGCGTACGCCTTCTTCGATGTTGTCAGACATGCCGGAAATGGTTGTTTTTAAGTTAATCACGTGAGTTCATAAACATTGAAAACAGACACCAGCACAGTGTAAACAAATCTGCCATATTGGCATGGTGTTGAATGTTTAAAATTTTCTAGCCCTGGATGGGCTGCTGAAATTTATACTTAAATATTTAAGCATTTCAAAATACCAATTATGTTTCATTTCCGATTTCAAGTTAAATATGCTTATTCATTTCAATAGATAACATAATAGGTAACTTAATGATCAATATATTACCTACTGGCGGTCGCCAGTAGGTAGTTATAGTTAGGACCTCGTTTCTATTGGAAAAGCGTTTTTTGTTTTCCCAATAACTTTGGCGTCGTTTGATGAATCTTCGCAAATTTTTCAAAACTAGTGGCCCGCTCTAGTCAGCTCCTGTCTTGAAAGTTTCGGGGTGATTCGTCAAGCGGGGGCCTAGAAAAAAGGGGGTCCCAAAACACATTTCCCCCATGTTAATTTCCATAGGAAACTTTAGACAAAGCTACAGCCCGAACTGCTGAACAGAATTACACCAAATTTGGCAGAAAGGTAGCCCTTGGTTCAGAAAGAGCCCTTTTTGTTAAATGGTGTAAATCCGTTCAGTAGTTGCTGAGAAATTAAAGAAAGAAAAAATGTATATATCTCAGCACCGAGGAGGGTTCGCGAACCCTCCCGGGCACGAGCTTCACTCTGATTGGCTGCCAACACTCCAAACCAGGAAGTGTTGGCAGCCATCTTGTGACTCGGTAGAACCGAGTCACAAAAAAACAGTGAAAAAGAGGGTAAAAAAGAAGAAAAGGGGGCAGGGTAGAAACACCCTGACCCCCTAGGCCTGCTCAGGGGGTCCCACAATGACCCCAGGGCCGAAAAAATCATTTTAAAAAAAATAATTTTGGCAGAATTTGCGTTGGGGTCACAAATCCCGCCGAAACTTTTTTTTTAAATGAAGCGCGGGCTCCCGCGCTTCATTTTAATGTGCCCCCTGGCGCGTTGTAAATTGAGGGATTAAGTCCCCTTGAATCCTGAGGGTCCCTGGGGGCCAACTAGAGAGGTGTTCCGAGGCCATGCCCCTTTTTACACCTCTCTGCAACGCAGCTCTCTGGTGCTTACTGGAGGTACCTGGTGGGCTAGTTGGCCCCCAGGGACCCTCAGGGCTCAAGGGGAATTAATCCCCCAATTTACAACGCGCCGGGGGGCGCATTTGCACAGTGGTGCAGGGAGGGGGCGGGGCCTGATATAACAAGTTAGCAATCTTGCTGTGTGGGACTTACTGGAGGTAATAAAAGGGGTAGTTGGCCCCCAAGGTTGACGTTGGGGGCTAACTACCCCTCCTGTTACCTCCAGTAAATCCCACACAGTGGGATTGCTAAAAGGTGTTTGGAGGCCACGCTATGTTATAGTTAGAAATTAGAATTTAAATAACCTTTGAAATTCACTGAAAAAACCATAGGTTTCAGGGACGTTATAGTTAGAAATTAGCATTTAAAAAACCATAGAAATTCACTGAAAAAACCATAGGTTTCAGGCACGTTATAGTTAGAAATTAGCATTTAAAAAACCATAGAAATTCACTGAAAAAACCATAGGTTTCAGGCACGTTATAGTTAGAAATTAGCATTTAAAAAACCTTAGAAATTCACTGAAAAAACCATAGGTTTCAGGGATGTTATAGTTAGTTGGACATTTCACTCGTACAAAACCAGAGAAATTCCGCTGTTATAGATAGTTCAGCTAACTATAACTCGCGCCCCCGCAATGCACTGCTGATGACGTTACATATTACATCATTCATGACATTGAGGGGCAGGAGTTCATCACATATAAAGACTATTAGGTCTCATTCTTCCAAGACATCACATACACTCTCTCACAAAGTCTGAGATGCAACAACAGCAGTATTTTTCTCCCAAGTGAACTCCACCACTTTTCTATTTAGAACAGTGTAAAAATGAGATGGCACCACCATTGGAAGCATTGTGAAGAGGAAACACTATGTACGCAGCAAATTTATTTAGCCTGAGGTCACAACCAAATAATGATATTGAGACCCGGTTTTCCCTCTCCAGGTTTACTTTAAAGATCAAGTAGTAGAGGAAGGTAGTTGACCTCAAACAGCCTCAAGAGATCTGCTGGAATTCAAACTCCTAAATATGTGAGTTTGTGAAGCAGGGTCTATTTTTATCATATAGTGCCCCAGGCCCATCCTGCCCCATACCTAAAGCATGAGACCCCCATATGGCCCCACCAGCCAGCATGAAGGGATTTGTTAAATTGACCAAAGTATTGTAAACTCTTTTTCTGAACACAGTAGGCCCTGTACAGCAGGCCCTGTGCCTCTGACTAAAATCATAAGACATCGCCGCAGCGAAGCCCCAGCTCCCCCAGGCCCCCACTCTCTCCTTGCACAAGATGAGCTTGTCACTTCTCTCACCTATTGAGAGATAGCTAACCACAAGAACACGGAACATCTCAAGCTAAGAGGAACTCTTATAAACTTCTACAAATTTCCCTGAAGTGACGCAAATCCTGTTCGATAGATGTTCAATTTCATTATGATTTACGGTCAAACATCAAGCGACCTTTTTGGTAAACCTTTGTAATGTAGGTGTCACTTCTGTGTTCCTAAATATTTCCGAGAATTAACCAAAATGCGTCATGTTCTGCGGTCAAAAGCACCTGTTAATGTCGTGATTTTGTGGTCAATAGTTCATCATTCAAAAGGGTATAAATGAGCTGCCCACAGTCCATTCGTCGAACTACCTCGCACATGCATGTGTGGTTCCCCTCAGCCATCTATCTAGGATCATTGGCTGAGGCTATAATGCTTATTGTACTTTGAAATTGTCTCTTTCTCTCTCCTCTGCATTTCATTATTCTAAACATTATTGCAATTGCATGTTCTTGCTCTCCAAGAGAATTTTCATTAAGGTTGCATATTTTCTAGTGTATTCTGAATGGCATTTCTCTTCTGCTCTCTAAGACAATCTTGACACTGTTGCATATATTTAATATAGTCACAAATCTTTCTCCTCTTTCTCCTGCATTCACATTATTCTACAAGTATTTCATTATATGCTTTTGCCATAATTTTAGCATGTGTCTTCTGACATCTGGTCTTTGCTAAGACTCCACGGCTCATTATTGCATTTAAAGTGTTTCTTTACACTTCTTGTTGAAGTGGTTCCATTGTAATAAAGTGCAAACAAACCTGATTCAATTTCTATCGTTTACACGTGTGTTTTCTCATATTATGTAGGGGCACCCGCTCAAATTAAGCTGCCCTGGTCCAGTGCCCCGAGACCATACAATTTCACCCCCCAACATCTGGCGACCACTGAACGGACGTACTACGGTTCCAGCCGCATCCTGTGCCGGAGGGCGGAGTGCTTGCCTTCCGAGCCTGTTTCCTGACTGAGCAGCTACAGCCAGCCCTCGGGTAAGCCTAAGTTAAGAGTATATTTTTCTCTTGCACTTTTGGTCTTCCCCCGGGGTGTGCTGTTTGCCTGTCTTGGTGGATTCTGTCTCTCTGGGTGTCCCTCTGTCCAATAATCACAGTTCTTTGCATTCCGCTGATATCTTGCTACGTAAACGAATTCCTTATCTTTTACCACGTGTAAACAGCCGTTGAGTCAGGTGCTGATGCACCCTTTTTTCTCTCCAGTTTTAATAGTGTGGTTTTAAATATATAGATATGTTTGGCTACAAAGATATAGTTTTATGCCTGTGTGGCTCTATGTGGTAGGCCAGTGTGGCTCTGTGTGGTAGGCCAGTGTGGCTCTATGTGGTAGGCCAGTGTGGCTCTGTGTGGTAGGCCAGTGTGGCTCTATGTGGTAGGCCAGTGTGGCTCTGTGTGGTAGGCCCGTGTGGCTCTGTGTGGCACGCCTGTGTGGCGAGAGGACGCCTTCCTATCTGCTTAGCTACCAGTAAAAGGAAGTGTTGGTTTCCTGTTCTCTTTGTGTTAACCCCTTGCATGCGCGGCCGATTTTCGCCCTGTGCGGGGCTTTTCATTAAGCGGGCGGGATCATGACGAGCTCAGCTCGTCATGCGCACACGAGCACTGCGCAGCATGACGAGCTGAGCTCGTCATGAGCATGGAAGGGGTTAAAGTGAAACGTGAAGACGTTTATTTTTATTTTCCTTTTTTTTTAGCAAGGTTATTTTAAAGACATCGTCCTTCTGTATGCATTCAGGCAGACAGAGGACAATGCGCAAATCTTTCTGTAGTTTTGTATAAGTATACGTGTAGATAATGTGCTTCACATTTTGTATAATTGTAGTGTAATTATTTTGTGGTCGTATCTCTTTTTATTGTGGCTTTTTTTGCATGCATTGTGGTTACCTTTTTGAACAAAGTATCTGTGCCTGGTGCACTGATTTTTATGTATCTAGTGAGATCCACAACAACTAGAATTGTAAATGTTTTTAATATGAATGATGTTGGATTATTGTGAACAGTAGCCCTACCCCTACCCCTTGCCCCTCCCTGGTCCTGTCTGACCTATGTGGCGCAGTACCACATTTAACTAGCACACGTCACTTCCAGATAACTGACCACGTAATGAACAACAACCAACACCAAATTGTTGAATTAGTTTTGCACGCATTAAATAACGGACCTGTGTCCGTGTATAATAGCATAACAGTTACATTGTCCCCTATGAGCCAAAATAACGGTGGCCTCATTTTAACTGTATGGAACATATTGGGAGTCAATCTCACCCCCACATCAGAAGTTAGGATATCCACACTCGATTTAACACAACTTCCCACCATATGCAGGGCTCACGCCAACACCCAACCTAATACTAAAGTCCCATCACTAGCGATGCAAACCCTGCTAGGTAGAAATAAGTGAACATTTTTTGCCACTGAGATCACACAAACTTTCACATTTAAATAAACATGGTAAAAGATACACTCAAAAATAAGTAGCGCCACCTAATTTCAAATACCAGTAATTTGATTTGGAAGGCTCTGATCTCTATAAATAGAAGTGTAAGAGTCACAATAAGTAATTCATATAGAACAACAGTCCCCTGGGTTACAGATAAACGGAGTCCTGCAATTGACTGTACCACAACATGTAGAGGCGGAGTGTCACATTTCATATTACATTTAGTTTCCAAATAGCAGCCGTCTCAACGCTTAAATTACGACTTTTGTGAACTATTTTCAATAGGCTCCCCTATTTTAACTCATTACAACCTAAATAGCGTACATTCCGTTCCTTGACCATCACCCTGCATGCTTCTCACCTCACCTTTCCTGCGTCCATGGCCCCGTAGTAATGGTACTTCCACTTGGCTATTCAGTCAAGTGGCAGAAAGAGGGGAGGAGAGATTTCATAGGCATTCACAATGAAGATTACATCAGCACAAAATACTGCAGCACCAAGCAACTACGTACCAAATAATTTACTCCTACCTGTGTGTCTAATTCAACAGCAGCCCAAGCAGTAGAAAATGTGCCACCTCTCCAGGCACGAGCAGGTAGCCCGAATGCTAGGGCAGATCCAGGAAGTACTGCCACAGAGCGCACACAGTTGGAGTTAGCTAATACATGAGAGTTTTGAAATTTTGGCTCATGAGAAAGGAAGTTAGTGACACTGGACCAAGAGTAACGTAAATATTGGAGCACAGAATTAGGGAGAGAAGAGGGGAGACATATTGATGGAATGGAATGCACACTAACTACACCCGATTTTCGTCTTGGATTACACATAATATTTCCTGGCCCCAAATATTCAATGACACTGATCCCCTATCAACAGCAATACGCTTCAAAATATAGGTCCAATACACTATTGTAGGCCCTTAGGAGCAAGAGACTAGACAATACGGCGTATTACACAACATGCATGTCACATAATGAACGTGGGTTGGGTTTGTGGGAGCCTGTGTTTGACTTCATGGTCGCATGTTCCAATGCTACTAGGTCTCCGGAGCACTTCATCATTCTAAATGGAGAAAAGGAGTACCATTGAGTTGAGGGAACAATAAGATCTGCTATTTAGCGCCAAAATACCATTCTGAGTGAACATGCGCTTAAAAAAAAAGACATGTTATGTTAAAATATAATTTAGCATAATGTACACTGGAACACGTGTTTTTTTTTAGATATTACGAGGTAACAAAGGGTTAATAGGTTTGTTCTTGGGCTGCCGTTACGCTCCTGGCTGGCTACTGATTCTGGGCATTGAGCCAGGCAGGAAGGCCATTAGAAATAGTTTTCTGTGGTTAGAAACGAACTGGAGATTGGAAAAAAAATACATAGATATATATATGTATATATAGTTGGCAGAGCATGAACGAGAGAAATAAATTGCCTAGGATCACATAATTTGGTAAAATGGGGAAGCCGAGATTAAATACAGTGTTTCAGGTTTCACGTTATGCAGTTTAGTGACAGAGTATGTGTGTATCTATATATCTATATATATACATGCTTCGTTCCCCTATGACCACTGTACTGAAGACACTACTGGCTGGCAACATCTTTGCCTGGCATCAGTTGAATGACTTGTGCTGGGGTAAAGTGGTGGTGAAGAAAATAGTGGGTTTTTGGCAGCAGCAGGAAAGTCAAATAATTCTTTTCTCACTGCGTGCGTCACCACTGCTTGAGATAAAGTCATTTGAGTGTACATGGATATATAAACATACTCATGTCCATCAGTGACACATTTCGCAGACTATGACCACGAAATGTGGCGAAATACGGCAGGTCAGGACATCTCTTAATTAATTAAATGTTGTTCTAAATAGTGACACATTAGAGGCCATCCTAACATACATTACCACAGATAGCAACAACACAGTCTTTCTCCACACACGCCCCAGTGCTAGGGAATACAAAAGAATAAATAATACATGCAGATATAAATTAGATTTCATGTTAAAAGACAGTATGCATGGAGTAGCGATGCTCAGTATTGCAATATTGTTAGAATAATTTATGTAGATTTATTAAGGCCTTTTAAACTGCAGTTGCAGACTTTAGTGGTGGTTACATTTATTTCACAGTTTGACCACTATGAGTTTTTATCTCCCATAAACGTTCCTATCTCCTGGGAACTATTAAAGTACAATGTTTTGGTTCTTCTTTCGTTTTCACCACCTCATGTCTGGTTAGAAATAAAATATAAATAAGAATAAAATATAAGAGGGGAGTACAATTAGATCCCTTAGATTGCATCTATAGGCAGACTGCCAAAGGCCCTACTACAAGTTTCCCACACATTTGGATTACAGATGGGCCATGTGTCCACTGTGATATTGGAACAGCAACAGATTTCAGCAAAACCTGAACAGACTGCTTAAAAATAAAATAGGCAAGATAAGCGCCACAATTGAGGGACATAAATAATTAAATAATTAATTAAGAAAAAGCAACCATAATTATTGCCTATGGATCACCCTGTGTTCGCTCACAAATATTCCAAGTTCTGACCACCACCTAACGCCCCATATACTTCTCAATGAACAATTAATAAATGTATCAGTACCAGTAACTAGACCTAAAAATGACACTGAAAGTTCTTCTTAAATTATGAAAATTGAATGTAAGAGAATTTGTATAAGTTAACACGTGCTGCGAAGTTTCTTTCTACTCAGGTATCCAAGGGGAAGGAGAAGGGCCCCATCAATCCTGAGCTCCGACATATCCGTCCTGGGACACAGATTTTTGCCAGAAAAATGTCAGACGGTGATCCACAATTTTAAAAGACATTTTAAAGTCATAGACTCTTCACCAACAGCTGTCCCCATTGCCAAGAGGAAAGGAATGACAGAACAGACTTCAGGGTCGACCCTGCACCCCCTCATCACTGAACAACGAACTAGAGGAGGTTAACTTGTTACCATTGACTGTCCCTGAAGAAGAAGAAGATGATGATCGTTCGGTGGTCTATGAACTCAGCCGCTGCCACACAGAAGTGTCTTATGCGAAGTTATGTATTTGTATTCTAATATTTAGGACTACTGTCAGAATGGCACTAGGAAGGTTTAATTAGTTCACTGTATTAATAGAAAGGCTTGTATTCCTCAAAATGTTGAGGTTGCCAATACCACTGTGTACCCCATGTCACCTCCCAATATACCTGCTAGCACATGTACTGGGAATGGTCCCCGTAGTAATGCAAAAGGTTCCACATCAATAGGCCAGTACAGTCAGCACCCCAAATATATATGCGCACCATGTGTCTCATCCCCTTCCTCTGTTAGAAGTATTAATGCAATAATGCAATATTGTGAATACTACCCAAGCAGTTAGACAGCATGCTGCTCATGACTCCCTTCAGGACAACATATGATACAGTCAGATGACAACAATAGGTAGACAGAAGACTAAGGAGTACTGTTTTATGACTCATACACTCCCCATGCAGTAGGCACAGATAGACTGATTTTCCTAGGGAAGTATTACCACACACTGTAGAATATCTCCTACACCTGTTCCTCTACAGAATACAGGGACAAGTTCAGATTTTTGAGGCCACCTTCTCTGAAGTGTTTGTAAAGAGAACAGTATGGGACCACACCCCAATAATGCACAAGGTTATCACTGACAATTATAGAATAGAAGGGAAGTTAACAAGGATATTTTGGATAGGTGTTCCTGGTATGGACCTTAGTGTAGCTTTTTGTAGGAACAATGGGTTTATGATAACAGGATCTCTATCAGACTGTAATGGCTCTTTGCCCCACACCCTACATTGCCCAAGCAAAAATAGAATTGCTTTATGCTTATTTGCACAAATTTACGTCTATGACAAATGGAGTGCCCCAGGTTACTTGAGGTATAGAGCAGAGTCCTTAGGGCAACATCGGGTAGAGTAGGAATATGAAGATGGGATAGACTGGAAGTATACTTGGGGTTGGGGAGGAAAATGTTCAAAATTTTAAAATGATCACAAAATAAAGTCACCTCTTCTCTGCTTTCTAGGCACTGTACCTGTGGGCTGCAACACTTGGATGCAACAGCACCATTTTTAATTCGGACATTAAACATGGCACCTCCAGCCTAATGGACTTTCACTGGGCCTGCGGAGAACGTCTCTATCTCCAACAGTCTCCTCGAAGGCGCAGCCTGTGCTCACTAGAACAATGCACAAAGTGTCCCTGATCGTTCCAGTAGCAAATATCTCCTACATCAATGCCCATCTATGGCTCTGTTACCTTGCTCCACCGACATTGGCAGTATGCTGAGTGCTAAGGGTGGACAGCTTTCAAAGACCTACCAAAGGAGTTTTGCCTATTGAACAGGGTCCAGCTCTTTTTTCCAACACCATCATTGTGATGTTCCAGATAAAAGCAAACGCACTCTGGCTTCGAACTATCAAGAGGAGGGTATGCCTTCAGATAGGGAGTTTATGCTGCACATTGCCAACAATGAAGAAAATGGCTCCATCACCAAGGCCATCAACAACTTGAACAAGATAGAAAAGAAAAGGATTGCTGGAAGAGGTGCCATAAGCAGACACAGCCACTGATTGGTTGAACATTGACTGGATACCTTTGTGGCTGTCTGCCATTCTAAAAGTTTTTGCTGTTGCTCTTTTTGTTGCGTCCTGCAGATAATATGTCAGTGTTTGAAAAGATTAAGTACTGAAGTAGTAGGGATATACAGAAAGTCCATACGTTGGGTCAGTAGAACAGGGAATAGGGAACATTCATAAAGCCTATATATAGGAAAAAAGGATAGAACAAGGAATGAGAATAACTTAGCACTTATAGAAGTAGTAGAAGTAACAACAATAGGACCACATTCGATGCAGCCTGCTACCATTACCCAGTACTAGGTCAATAGCCCCCAACTCACCACTAGTAGATGCTAATGGAGATAGGATTTAAATATGGATCCACCATCACCTACACAGACATCATATGCATCCCTCATTAACATACCTGAAGGAGAGTATATGGAGTTAAGGAAGACACAGGAGAACGAATGTCCCAAATATGCCAAAATGAATGACACCCCTGGGATACACGAACTAGAAGGAGGGCCTGCAAGGTATGCTATAAGGATTTTGTTCAAGAATGAACAAGAGGAGGGGATGAAGCAGGGTCTATTTTTATCATATAGTGCCCCAGGGCCATCCTGCCCCACACCTAAAGCATGAGACCCCCATATGGCCCCACCAGCCAGCATGAAGGGATTTGTTAAATTGACCAAAGTATTGTAAACTCTTTCTGAACACAGTAGTCCCTGTACAGCAGGCCCTGTGCCTCTGACTAAAATCATAAGACATCTCCTCAGCGAAGCCCCAGCTCCCCCTGGCCCCCACTCTCTCCTTGCACAAGATGAGCTCGTCACTTCTCTCACCTATTGAGAGATAGCTAACCACAAGAACACGGAACATCTCAAGCTAAGAGGAACTCTTATAAACTTCTACAAATTTCCCTGAAATGACGCAAATCCTGTTCGATAGATGTTCAATTTCATTATGATTTACGGTCAAACATCAAGTGACCTTTTTGGTAAACTTTTGTAATGTAGGTGTCACTTCTGTGTTCCTAAATATTTCCGAGAAGTGACCAAAATGCGTCATGTTCTGCGGTCAAAAGCACCTGTTAATGTCGTGATTTTGTGGTCAATAGTTCGTCATTCAAAAGAGTATAAATGAGCTGCCCACAGTCCATTCGTCGAACTACCTCGCACATGCATGTGTGGTTCCCCTCAGCCATCTATCTAGGATCATTGGCTGAGGCTATAATGCTTATTGTACTTTGAAATTGTCTCTTTCTCTCTCCTCTGCATTTCCATTATTCTAAACATTATTGCAATTGCATGTTCTTGCTCTCCAAGAGAATTTTCATTAAGGTTGCATATTTTCTAGTGTATTCTGAATGGCATTTCTCTTCTGCTCTCTAAGACAATCTTGACACTGTTGCATATATTTAATATATTCACAAATGTTTCTCCTCTTTCTCCTGCATTCACATTATTCTACAAGTATTTCATTATATGCTTTTGCCATAATTTTAGCATGTGTCTTCTGCCATCTGGTCTTTGCTAAGACTCCACGGCTCATTATTGCATTTAAAGTGTTTCTTTACACTTCTTGTTGAAGTGGTTCCATTGTAATAAAGTGCAAACAAACCTGATTCAATTTCTATCGTTTACACGTGTGTTTTCTCATATTATGTAGAGGCACCCCCTCAAATTAAGCTGCCCTGGTCCAGTGCCCCGAGACCATAACATTTCACCCCCCAACATCTGTCTTCTACTACTTTCATACTAGGCTTTTTTTTATATTGGAAGCCTTCTTTCTGTGTCATGGAGTATCAAATCATTGATTTTGTCTGCTGCTTTGATATACTTGCCAATTGCACTATGCACCTTTGGAATCAAGTGGGTACAGTCAGATAACAGAGCAGTGACAATTTGAATTGCATCTCCTCACGGCCTGTCCTCTTAATCATTTGAATATTATTTATGGCCCAAGCCAGTGGTACCTTCAGCATTGTGAATTGTAGACAAAATGGAGACAACCTTCCCTTAAGGTGAAAGGCCACCAATCCCCATCACCTTAGTATGTGAGTTCTATAAGGCTCCAGCCAAAAACAGGAAGTGATGATCCTTGCCTAATCTCCTCATCTCAAACATTAAGGGCCATTCAACATGGCCATTTATCTTTTCAACATAAATGGAATGAGGTGCTGATTCGTTTTGCAGTTTTTACATTAGATAGTTAAGGTTAGGTGATTAAAAAAATGTTTTACAGCCTCATGGATCTCTGCTGCACCACTTTATCTTGGATTAGTGTTTCATTTAAGACCCATTACCTTTAATTTTGTTTTGTTGCCAGCCATCATTTTGACTAGAGATGCCTCATGGTATGATCTTGGCAGAGACTCACGACTCTGTCCAGATCACTTTCTTGGTTTATGTCCTGGAAGTTGGCTCTTGTAGGGGTTTCACAATAGAGCCTCACTCCTCAACAAACCTTCTGTAATGGCCAGCCAGACCTAGGAGGGTTGACACCTGACTATGAATTTTTGGGGGCTCCCTGCCCAGCATGGTCCGGATCTTGGGCTGGAAAGGCTGAACATGGAGTGGAGAAGTGTGGCTCAATGGTTAGAGCGGCAGACCCTGATGCAGAGATCTGGCCCGGGACCAGGGTTCAATTCCCGCCTCGGTGGGTCTTGGGCTCAATTTCCTCGGACCTGATAATTCTCGCCTCGGTGCCTATTCTAATCATGGGTCCCACTCTGCAACTCTGGGCAATAGCTTGCTTAATCTCCACAACGGCCCCAACAGCGCTGGGATGCCTGGCTTCACCCTGGGGTGCCCAGGAGTGGACATTTCACAGGGAAAAGCCAGGAAGGGTTCCACAGCGGTATGCGTACAGCGCCTGGACACCCCTTTGGGGGTATGGGTGCGCTTTACAAGTACAAATTTCATTTCATTTCATTTCAACATATTCCCCACTAACTTGGTGGCCCAGGTACACAAGAGATCCCTGTCCTTTCTGCAGTGCCGTCTTAACGCATGGGCACGCTGGGCAGTTGCCGGGGGCCCAACGAGCATAGGGGCCCCATGCAGACCAGAATTTAACACTAATTTTCCATTAAACGTTTTTATTCCGGTGAGTGGTTGTGTAGGCAGGGACTAGTTCAACCACTTTGCCCGGGGGCCAGAATGCTGTTAAGACGACCCTGACTTTCTGGCAACTCCTGCTCTTAATAGTCAGGCCTGTCTGCTGCAGGACCTGAAGCTCTTCCCTGAAGCGGGTTCCTGTGATGGGTCAAGCGGCCGTGCCAGGTGGAGCTAAAGATAGCAATATCCTCAGAATATGCTGCACTGAAGGGGGCAGATTTACGTTCCCTGGCGCATCCCTGCAAATCAGCAAGGATGCGCCAGGGAAGATGCGTCACGCAAGTTTGCCCTTGCGCCACCGCTGATGCGCCGCATTTACAATGCGGTGCATCGTGGCGCAAGGATAAGCAGAAGCGTGATGCATCTGTCGGCGTAAGTTTGGCGCAGTGCTGAAGTTGTGTCGCAAGCGCGACGCAACTCCAGCACTGTTCCAACCTGCCCTATCCCTAACATGGTGCGTCACACACATTACGCCTGCTTGAAGCAGGCATAAGGATTTGACGCACCAGCGTCGGAAAAGTGACTGCGTGAAATCTTGTAGATTTCACTGCGTCACTTTTCCGAGGCGTTCCTGCGCCGGAACGCCCCCCCCTACGCCGGAACGCCCACATGAAACCTGACGCAGGTTTCATGTGGCGCAGGGCTTTACAACGTGACGCATCTCCCTAGATGCGTCACGTTGTAAATGGGGCGCAACGTGGCGCATGGTTTACGCCGCCGCTGCGTCACAAAAGTGACGCAACGGCGGCGCAAAAGTGGCGCAAGGGCATTGTAAATCTGCCCCAAGGTCTCCAACCCAAACAGTACCCTGTTGAATAGCCGCTGGAAGATGGCAACTGCTTTCTTCATCACCTTAAACTTAAAGGTATTTCATTCATACATCAACCAGACAACCTCTCTGTGTGAGAAATTTCTCCAGTTTCTCTCTGCTGTTACCACAGCCATTTCTCACCCATTTTACATGGCCTATCAAGCTTGAGGCTTCTGGCTACACTGGATTCACCATGAGAAAAAATCTCTGGTTGCTTCTCAGAATTTCATCTGTTTCAGTTCCGGCTCTAGATGAAGGCCAGTGAGAATTTCCTTTTTATTTGGCCTTTTACAGATGGATACCTGCCCGCATGTGCCCTCTCTACCATCTATACCTGAATTAGAACCTCCACACTGTGCTGAATGCCCATATCAGCCATTCTTAATGGCACCTGCCACTGTGAATGTTTGTTGGAGAATGGCACCAGGGAGTCTAACTTGCCTCACTCAAACGAAAAGCCAAAAAACAAAAATTAAAAACAAAATGCAGGTGTGTGGAGGGCAGTTTAGACCACACCTTCTTTTTTTCTTTTCCTCTTTTTCACATCCTTCCTCTCTTCATCTTCGCCTGTAAAATTTTCACCTCAGTGCTGTCAGAGTAGGGGTATTCGTAAATACCCTTTATATCAATTTGATAGAAAATATTGCAGAAAGAAAGTCGAAGTAATGTCGAAAGAATGTTAAACGAATTAGGATGTGTCTTGAAGGTTGATATCCACGAGTCTGCATACCAATGGTTTTGTGTGATATTGTGACCCACGTGTCGTTCTCAAGGTCCTTAAGATGCCTGCTCCTTCTGTTGCATATGTATTTACAAATGGAATGTGTGGATCCGATGTGACAGTACTGCCTTGTAAACAAGATAAAAATTCAAGAAAAAAAGATGTCAAAAAACAATTTGATGTATATTATAGTAAAAATAAAAAAATGTAGAAACCAATGAAAATTGCCACTACTGGTTACCTTAACAAGCAATTTCAGCAGCTAATCATCACACTTTTCTGCTCGTGGCTAGTTCAAGTTCTAGTGCACCCGATCAGTTTTTTTCCCTTTTTTAATATAACTTTCTGCACAACCATAACCAACCTTGGACTAGCCCCACTGCCCACTGCTTATATCCCCACGCCATCACAGATGGCATCTCAAAGTAGTAGACAGTAGTTGTGCTCCATAGTGTATTGTTGTCACTCTTCTTCAGCATCTCATTGGTGCACAGTCTCCTATCTGTATGCCATTCCAATGCTTTCAATAATTTGAAAATGATTTTCCAGACTGAGCCAACATTCCCATTTTCCATGAATTTATTGGCCTTTGTAATCCTGTAGGTTAACCACTGGCAGCAGTGCCCGCGTTCCATCACCTGAAGGGAATATGCCCGCTACACCTACACGCAGTATGCGGTCATTACTGTGAAGATTGGCCTCTACTGTAGAATATGCGGCAATCATGAGGTTCTGCTAAATAGGCGTTGAACATTGACTTTAGTTACACCTTGCGTGGAGATCCACTGACACAGAGCCTGTTGGGCACTTTCCAGAGCTGGGTCGAGGGAGCACTGGGCAAAGGGCATGACCCAGTGCCAATGAGTGACACCCTGTGCCCCCACCAAAATATCCACCAGGCACAGCCTAGAGACACAGTGACTACTCTGCACAAGTGATTGCAGTGACATATGTTCAATACCATGCTCGCAATACGTTTTGAGCACAGTCTGAGGCGCTGCCCATCCACTTGTTGATAATACCCAGTGGGCATGGCTTGCAACCTTCGCCCTATGTCAGGTAAGCATTCCCCCTTCTTATGCCCATTGTTTAAGATTTTCAAGTTGGTGGTCTGATTTGTGAAAATGGAAAAATGGCCAAAAAATGTGCATTGTCTATTGGAGAATTGGTTATCCCAAAACACGAATTACACACCTTATTTTATAAACGTCTTGAAAGAAAAAGTGAGCTGTTGAAGACCATAGCAGTCGTTTTTAGAACTAGTAAAAATCCATTCAAAGTGAGCTCAAGTTTTACCTCCTAGTCACAATTTTTTGTTATTTGGTCCAGTGGATTTCCCAATCAAACTCTCAATAGGAGTTAGGATCTCCTCCATGCAACATCCTCCTCTTGATCATTCTGGGCAAAATCTTCCAAGTTCAAACGTGCAAGCATATATTTTTCCTGTAAAGGTTCAAGCAGATTTGTCAAACAAAGCGAAAGTCATCAACTATTGTTCTCCACCATGATGCTAGTCTAGAGCCACTGCCTTGGTCTCTGCGGTTTATTAAAGAGCTGCTGTTCGTGACTCCAGTTGGGTTGATTAGTCGTTATGTGAGCCTTTGTCTGGTGGATAATAAGGTTGGGCTTCAGTGGGGAATCAATGCAGAATCTTTCATAAACATACAATACTTTTACAAATTTCATGTAAATTGGTCAAAGGGAAAGAACATGGAGATGATGCTAAACTACTCTTTCCCATTTAAAATCATAGATCTTGCTAAGGACCACAGTAAATTCTACTGAACAGACTTATTGCAAACTTGAAAGGAAGTTAGAGTTTGTTCCAATTTGAACTCCTTTCATTGTTTTTGTGTTCAGATTCAACAACTGTATAAAAAACAAATTTGAATGACCAAGACACTTGACCATTGCACATTTTGAGAAAATCTGAGGATCATTCAAAGTCTGAGTTCACTTAATTGGTTGAGATAAACTGATTCTGCCGTTCTAGAACTGGCTCGTAACTCATTCTGAAAAATATATTGGCAGGACCTTCTTCAGGCAAGCTATGCATATGCCAAACCCAGGCGAACAGTACACGTTCCAGAGGGGAAGAAATGTCCTTATCTCTGAGAAAAAGTCAAAATAAAGATGCAAAGTTCGAGAACCTGGACCAGCAAGAAAAGCCTGTGGGAGTGGAAGCAGAGGCATGGTGATGCTGAAGTGTATGTTCTGTGTCCAGTGGGCTGAAGGGCCAAGGGAGCTTATCGCAGAGCCTGAGCCAAGGACAGGTCCCACATGAATGCAACAGGAAAACTCAGGTTGCTCAATGTAGGGCACAGAGAAAGTCTTTGCCCAGATGGGTCTGTTAGAGGGGTGGGCAGCAGCTATAACTCAAGCCATGTACAGTGGGCTTTATGGGTGGGGTTTGGACGTAGAACATGTTTGAAGGTCAGGCTGTGTATTTAGAAGCTGCTATGAATGTCCTTCAGCTGTGTCTGTATGCTGCTGGGTATTGGGTGCCAAGAGAGGGTATGTGCAAATCGTGCACTGTGATTATGTGCATACAGTGAGAGGAGGGCGACTATATGTAATACTTGGTCAAATGATCAGTCATGTGCCAAGAGCTTAGGCATAGGAAGCAGACTCTGGGTGAGGTGAGGCTTTGGTCATATCCGGAGCCCTGTGCACATGCCCCCTGAGCACACTGCACCTGTCCTATGGCCATGAGCTATAGGCTCTGTGCTTAGATCATGGCTTCAGCTATGTTCTTTGCCTCATTGCTCAGTTCTCCATCTCCCTAGAGCTTCCAAAGCACAACCATTAACCATGCGTAACCAAGCTCTGGAGACTATGAGGAACGCCCTGTATTCATTCACCTGATCGCTAGATACACACAAAGCATTTCCTGTGGCCTCGCCTAGTGGGCTGTGCATACAGGGCATAGACATTGGCAACATTCTGTTGCTGTTCTTCATGCCCTTGGAGTCACCAGATCATGGCCTTCAGCCACAACATGTGTCCATATTTCCTGCTCTAAGTGATTCCCAGTCGGCCGATATGATGATCTTTAACACTTTAACAGATCTTGCTCTGTGGGGACTGAAGGTGGAAGTAGACAGTTGCAGAAGGAAATTTAAAGGAGAGTAGAAGGACACATAACAATTCTATCCTAGCAAGTGATGGACGAGCGAGGTAGAGGGACTTGGACATGGTGCAGAGGGACAGAAAACTCTTCCTTGACTTATTCCAAATCCTGTTTTTTCCAGACGTTTGTTGGGAGACAGAGAAGAGAAGAACAGTATTGGAGCCCATTAGCAGGATATTTAAAGACATGTGCTCAGATATTGTTCCTGTAGTAATTAAGGTTCACCCTGGAAAGGGAAGCAATACCGCTTCTGGGATGCTGCACCAGTGTTGGACATACCAGGGAAATGATGACCATACTCATCAGAAAACGAACAAGAGAACAGGACAGAAAATATGGCTGAAGAAGACAGTGCATGCTGGACGGGTGGGATTCATTTGTGGTCCCATGGTTTGAGCATGCAGAGCCACACTTTTGGTTGTTTAGTTATTGTAATCCTTGCAAAGATTTTTTGGGCCAATTAGTAGAGAACAGCTGTAAGATATAGGGTTGTTTGTTGAATGGGGTGTGAGTCCTAGTAAAGAAGCAACCACAATCCTTGTCAAGGTAAGGCACAAGTCAATCCTAAATTAACCTGTGCTCAACCCCCTGGTAGCTTGGCACAGATAAGTCAGGCTTAACTTAGAAGCAATGTGCAAAGTATGTGTGCAACACTTCAAACAGTTATAAAGTGAAAACACCACACAAAAGGATCCCAAATCAAGTTAGAAAAATAGAACTTTCTTTAATAAATAAAACAAGACAAAAACAATAAAATCCAAATAGTAGTTCGCAAATATTCAATTTTAAGGATGTAAGTAAAAATAGTGCCAAAAATCACAAAGCGCCAGCTGTGGATATCTGGTCAAGTTGGACTAGAACAAAGTCACAAGTTCAGGCCAAACACTATGGAGCACAGGCCAGCTACAAGGACCCAGTCAGGCGTGCTGAACAAAGTGCATTAAATCCTGGTTGGTGAACATTGTGTGGATCCGCGTCAAAGATGCATCACGCAGCTGAAGCGATACGTCGGTTTTGAGATGCAGCGAGGCTTTGATGAGAGGGCCTGCGTCATCATCAGGAATCGTGAGGATGCGTTGTGCAGTCGGGGCGATACAGCGGTTCCGAAGAGCTGCGATGCAATGCAGGTCTTTGTGACGGGTCTAATCCACGCAGCAGTGGAGATGCATCGGTTCTACTCAGGGTTGGGCCGTGCAGCAGAGGCGATGCATCAGTTCCGCTGGTTCCACAGAGGCTGGCAGAGTACCTTAAGCCCACTTCCAAGGGTCCCAGACTGGGGTGGCACCGCTTGGCAGGGTAGACTCACAGATGGCAGAGTCCAAGTGCAGGTGCTAGGTTGTTGGAAGCCTATTATGTCTCTGAGGCTTCAGATCATGAGGCCCCCCCAACTAACGTTTGGAGTCACTTTGGATTCTGAGTTCAAGAAATGCAGGTCCAGTCCTTCTCTCCCATGCAAGAGGGCAGCAGGCAGAAGGTCAGCACAGCAAGGCAGTGCCACTGTCGAGCATTGGGGCAGGCCTTGTAGCTGCACAGCAGTCCTTCTGTTAAAAACTGCACAAGCAGACTGCAATGGCAGGCCTGAGACATGTTTCAAAGGGCTACTTAAGTGGGTGGTACAATCAGTAGCATTAATTTACAAGCCCTGGACACATGTAGTGCCACTTTACGAGGGACTTATAAGTAAATGAAATATGCCAATTGGGCATAAGCCAATGTTACCATGTTTAGAGGAGAGAGCCCAAACACTTTAGCACTGGTTAGCAGTGGTAAAGTAGACAGAGTCCTAAGGCCAGCAAAAACGAGGTAAGTAAAAATGGAGTAGGAAGGCAAATAGTTTGGAGGAAGACAACCCTAAGGCTCACAGGACTAACAACAACCTAACAGTATGAATACAAATTGAATGATTCCTCATTATAGGTCGCAGCATGTGCCGACACTGTAGAGATCCTAGGACTTGATCCTGGGGGATAAATCCTTGGGGAATCCATCGCAAGAAATATATTTAGAAATAATAGATGCCCAGATGTGAGCACAATCCCAGGGATTATATATGTTTCGCAATGTATTCGCTGAAAGAGCTGTAATATGTACTTCCTGCTGGGAGTGGAAGTTATTCCCCTGTGAACACAATAAAAACTCAGTCTAAAAAAGAAAAAGCATTGTGTTTAAGAGTGCATTATGGCGTTACCACCGCTTTGACGGCCATCTGTGCAGTCAGTGACCCCCATCCTGCCTTTGCCTTGGTTCTGCTGTAGGTACTAAGTGCTCCCATAGGAGAGATGCTGACAATGTGCTGCCCACAGCCTGCCTGACAGAGAGAGCTGCAGCAAGCACAATATCCTCCAGGCTCTCCAAAGTCATCACTTCTTCCATCGCTGCGGCTGCTCTTATCTCTCCTGCTCGTTACTGCCGGTATTGCTGCTGCTTATCCAAATTGTTCAGGTCCTCCATTTTATTTCCTTCCTCAGCTGATAAGCTTCTTCAGTATTGTTATGAGCCCGTCTCCTTTTAGATTATACATTTTTTTTCATCTTTCTGTCCTTTCTCACCGTTTGCTGCTCATTTCTCTCCAAGTGGTGGAAGAATTGCCTTTATCGAATGCATCTTCCTGGTGGAACTGAACTGAATGGTCTATTTAACGCAGTGTTTACTTTGACATTATCACAATAAAAAACACTTTCTAGTCCCTTCCCTCTTCTATCCCTCCACTGTCCTTTTCAATTCAACTAACAGACTCACATGTCCACCACTCAAATTAATTTCATATTTACCTATACTAATTCCGCACTAATCCTTTATAAGTTCCGGAGTAGCGTGCTACCCAGCGAAAAGCGCTTCAACACCTCATCAGGATTAGCAAGTTCTATATAAATGCAAACCCTTCCCTCTTCTATCCCTCCACTATCCTATGAAATGTGAACGCTCATTTTGAATATAGGGTGTAATACGAACATAACTTTCATTTCTTGGCGCTTCCCATTTTGGCAGAGACCAGGTGCATGGTCACTGTTACTGTGAGGCTGTATGATTTTGCTTGTGTGTGCCATACATGGCTTGGTGTATTATGACTACTATGGAAAATAGGTGTGTGTCGGTGACTCTGCGATTGTGCGGCCTCCTGAATCTGATTGTAAGAACGAACTTTGGAACAGCACGATACTTAAGGATTCGATTCATTCCTGTAACAGAAACCAGAGTTTACAATTTCAAGGTCTGTAGTGCCTGGTCTCTAACATACACTGGCAGCACGTCGGAGGAGAACCAGACAAGGAGACAGAGGAAGAGAATGTGGAATAAAGAATATAACACAAAAACCCATGACGTTACAAACACATAATGCAGAATATTACATATCTTCCCCATTAAAAACACACATACACACAAAGGAAACTTCCTAATGAAATATTATAACATAAACATATATTCCAGATAGAGCAGAAACTATTTAAGATAACTTAGGGGCTCATTATGATGTCCGCCCGCCATCATAACGGTGATGGGACCGACCGGCAGACGTGCGGCAGTCCCACCGGCCCAATTAGGATGCGCCTGCCATACTGGCGGGCGCATCCTGGCCTTTTACCATTGCGGACGGTGCTAAAGGGCATGCACAGCATTTCCCTACACCACGTGGCAGGCACCAGGCGGTGCCTGCCACTTGGTGCAGGGAACTCATGGTACCCCCCCAGTGCACCCTCCACCCCATCCCCCGGGGGCCCGCAACGGGCCCCCAAAGCCAATCCCCGTCAGCCTATACTCACCCACATCCTAATGTGGCGGGTGGTGCCTGCTAGGCACCGCCACCATATTAGTGGCCCAGCTCCGCCCGGCCGGCAATTGTAATGATTGCCGACCGGCGGAATAGCGGCGGACGGACTTTGCGTCCGCCGCGATACCCACCGCCATCATAATATGGCGGGGGTATTTCACGATACGATGGCGTAACGATCGCGATCGTTACGCCATCGTAATGAGCCCCTTGGTATTTTCATGGTTGTCCTACTCGCTTTGATTTAATTCAAAACCTTAAATTGGCACAAGGGCATAAAATAATAAATATCATACATACAAGTTGTTAAAATGAATAAAACATTACAGTGGCATCTCAAGCCATTCACAATACCGTTAGCAAATCCCATCAACAATAAAAGTTGTCCTACTCATAAAATAGACTCACTCACCCATCACCTCCAATGAACATGACTTTGCTCGCTTAATTACCGCGCAGACTGTTCAGCAGAACCTACATTTATATCAAAATCCATAGTATGGTGATGAGCCTAATCAAGCACACTTGTGCTCATCTCATCTGAGCTCACATCAACAGCCATGCTTGCTGCAAACTTCAGCTCGCTTGTACCTCCACCTGACATCAGCCACCATTGGGGGCATCCTGATCACATGCTTCATTGTCAGAAATGTGTAAGGCCTTCTTTGACAGACAGGACTTCAACAACTGCGCCCAACTGCCCTCTCGAAAAGATGCAGATTCAATTCCCTTCCTCTTAGTGTAAATACTTCTCGGTATCCGTCTCAGCTCGAGTCATATTTTCTACGACATCTCACGAACAGACCCCCTTTCTAATATTTTTCTTGACAAATCACAACCCTGTTAGTCAACAAGTTAAAGTGAGAAACACTGGTAGCGTTATGTATTTATTACATTTTATATAATGTGCAGACCCGTGGATATGCATGCTGTACAAACAGCAACATTGATGTAAAGCATTCGTGCAAAGAAAATCACTTCTGAGAGTATAATAATAAGCAAGGACAAAGAACAACAGCAGAGTGGATCAAGGAAAACAGGAAAAAATAACTACGGTTGTAGTGATCCCAGCACACCTGGAATGCTGATTGGGGCATACACTGCATTTAGCAGTCTAATTGGGATCACCACAGGACTTTGAACCAGGCCCTTGTTGATTTAAG
Organism: Calotriton arnoldi; assembly: GCA_963921515.1. Lineage (NCBI taxonomy): Eukaryota > Metazoa > Chordata > Amphibia > Caudata > Salamandridae > Calotriton > Calotriton arnoldi. Next base: position 1,855,977 of record CAWUFW010003198.1, read on the forward strand.
ATTCCATACATGCAGGTAGAAAAGGATAGCCGAATAATGTGTTAACTAAAACTATACATGATATAGTTACCACTGAGGATAGAGGGGTCAGATGACCATTTTCTGTGCTGAACAGGCGAATGACTAGTGAGGTGTGCTACTGAGCTGGAGTTGGAGTTTGAGGCTGCTTGTGAGCTTGATAGAATGAAAAACCAGAATGCAGAAGTGGGAGCAGTATTATTGAATGTGACATAAGGTCCTCATTCCCTTAAAGCCTTGTCTGTTTTCGGATGAGAGAGATGAAATGCAGAATTCCTTTTTAGGAACCCAGCATCGAGAGGTTGGAGATCCTGCAGCAGCCAGACCTCAACTGGAGAAACGCAGGGGCATATTAGCAAGAACGACGTTAAAATTATCGCTGCTTTAGCGGCAGGAAATTGCCGCTAAAGCGGCGATAATGGGCTTGATAATATGCCCTTGAGAATTCCAATAGAAGCCCAGGTTCACACCAGAACATGGGCTTCTATTGGAATTCTCAAGGGAATATTATCAAGCCCATTATCGCCGCTTTAGCGGCGATATCCTGCCGCTAAAGCGGCGATAATTTTAACGCCGTTCTTGCTAATATGCCCCACAGTGTGTTAACAGAATGTTCCACTGGAATGTAGACTAAACCAGTTTGCAGGGCTGAAGGGACAATGCTATGTTAGTTACCTCTGCACAGTGCAAAAGGTAATTCAACTCACATTGCACATTATTTACTCAGAAAAGAGAAGATTGTCACCTACCAGTGATCTCTGAGAGGTTAACCAAAGTCTGTAAGAGACTTTTACGTACTTTTATATATCTAATGTTTATTTCATATTGATAAGGAATCTAATCAGGGATATGACCCACATATTCTATTTCAGATGATCCTGATTTTAATTCAGTGACCTATAGCTTGTAAAGTTACAGTTAAGCAATCATTTCTATTACTATGTATTTCATTCATTATGATGTGTGTAACAATCCCTACACATTACTGCACTACCCAGAATACCTGACGGAGTGGATGCAGTGTTCTATATGTTTGTTATATTATAAATAATTTCTCATTATATATGCAAATTCTCTGGTATTCATTTTTACAGGTATGCATTGAGTCAAACACATGCCCACCTAGGATTGGGAAACCAAGCGAGAGATCCCCTTCTCCTGTATGAGACCCTGACAGCATTATGGGTGCCTAACAAAGGGGAAGTGTTTCCATTCTATTTCGCAAGGTTACATAAGGCACCTGTTTTACAGTTAAGCCTCGGCAGAGTTCGCGGAGTTTTACTCCGAGGAACTCCGTAAAGTGCCAGAAAAACTCTACTGCGCTCCGCGGAGTTCCGCCACAGCGGAGTCTGTTAAGTCATGCTGCACGCATGATTTTTAGCACCAGGAGTTTGTCCCGTGCTGTAAAATCAGCATGAACAGCACTACGTGTCGCGCCAGAGGGCACTTCTGCTTTCTGCCACTCGAGTACACATTCTGCTTGAGCGGCAGCTTCCTCAACGCAAATGGCAGATTTTTCAACATGTGCAGTCATGACCTGCTGCTCACAATGAGAAATCTCACCAGGAGGAGGAGGTCTAGGGCGATTATTTTTTCTCGCAAGCGCTCGCCAACTCACTGTTGGCGAGCCGCTTGAGAAAAAAAAGTCCGCTCCGCACCGCATCACTTCGCAGAGTTTTTAGGAACTCTTCACTCCACATGGAGCGCGGAGTGGGCAAAACTCCGCAATCTCCGCCGGCATAGCGGAATTCTTCACCCACCCTAGTTACGGTAAGGAAAGCGAGCGAGGCACTGCATAGAGATTCTGAGAGAATATTTTGAATTTAATGGGAGTGAACTCAGAATGGCTCAGGGAGTTACTAGGCTGTTGGTGTCATACTTAAGCCAACTTAAGACACTCCTGAGGAATTTATGAGGCAGGTGCTTTGGAACAGACCTGTGTTCCTGCATATACCAAGAGTCTATCTTATTAATGGTGGTGGAACTGGGATCCTGCATTGGTTGATGGATGGCACCTAATGCCAAGGAGTAATAGGAAAGGACTTTAAGGATTCAGAAATTTGGCTGATGAGAGAGCTGCACAGAAGCTGAGCACCTCTTCATTGCTAAACCTAGAGGTTACTAACTAGACTAGATATAATACCGAAACGCTTACTACTCAAGATGAAGTAGGATTTTCCCCAAAAAAGATCCGGGAATTATAAAGTGATTAATTTCTGGAATTGTTAGAAAGCATGATTTAGAAGATGATGTCATGGTAGTATCTATTGATGCAGAAAAGGCTTTTGGCAATTTAAACTGTTTTTACTAAGCATTATTAACCAAATGGAATTTGGAAACAAGCAGTGCTTAATTTGTGCTGGTGGTTTCCAGTGCTAAGCACCGGCACTTATTTCTCAGGGCCGGGTCTATGGCATACCTGCCAACTGACAGGGTGGAAATGAGCGTCACGCACTATCAGCACTTCACACACTGTCTCCCTGTGAAGAGCCGATATGAGCTGCCGCCTTTGGCATTTGGGGTGTAAGAAGGAGTTCTAAAGACCGCGTGAGGAAGACGATTTAAACCTTGTTCCTCTGGACAACCTGATCTCACACTTCCGTGACAGTAACAAGCTTGATGCAGGTTAACTGGCCATGACAGTACAACAGCAGTATGGCTGCGTTTGCCAGGCACGAGGTTCCAAGAAGGCTCAATGTCACCAATAGCGCAGTGCTCCAGTTTTAGGTCTTTGTTTTGCAAAGTATTGCTTTCAGCGGTGTTAGTTCAATTGGAAGAACTGGGGAAAATTAGGACCACACCTCCCATAGTACATTATGTTACTAAACTGAGACCCATGGCCATGACTGGAACACTATTTCCTTGGCGAGATCATCTGTTAATCATGAACACGAGACAAGTACTCTTTTCGCTTACTTTACAAGGGTGGCTGATTCATAATTTCACCTGAATGGTTTCAGGTCAAGGTATTGCCTCCAAATTTTATCAACTGTAGTTCAGGCTCCTTATTTCATTAAAAATGTTAGTGTCTGATCAGTTCTCAGTATGGCCTCCAGATTTTATCAAATGTAGTCCTCGCTCCTTGGACCATGTAGCTCGTATGTTACTGTACCAGCAGACTTTATACAGGTAATAATCGAAAATTAGTTTCCATAAATGCAACCATAAACAAACTAGATTATAAAGTGCCTGACAATTATCAGGACGACAATGTTACTAACACCGAAGCATCTCACCAATTCAGCCATTTGGAATCAAACTTCTGTTTTTGGCACCACCCTAAATAACCTGAATGGAAAACATCACAAACTGCACGGTAACAGTTTCCAGATTCTTTCACCTTAAATGTAAGCAAAAAAGACAGAACAGTTTATTTTTCAGTCTTCAGTGCACTTTTCTGTTGAAGGGCAGAGTCTTTTTTAACTGTTCAACAATTGAAAAGGAAATAATTAACATACGACTACAGATCCCAAAATGCAACAGGCCTTTTGTAGTTACAAACACACTTGTAAAATTGCAATCAATAGCAGGCCAATGAACAATATACTATGGGTAATATATAGATCATATCTCGGGTGACCAGATCTCTTTCTCTGAGACCGTTGAACAAGATAAGGATAGATTCCCGGTGCTTTTATTTAAATTGACGTATCTGTAACCACGTGTGATCGTATGTAATATAACTGGTCCGCAAAGCGCTCCCATAACTTGGGTCGAGTTTGCACTATTTTTGTCGGGGTTGCAGGGCCTGTGTTATGCCCCTGGTGGCGCCAGACATAGCTGGGAGTGGTGTAAAATCACAAACATTAGTGACACGACACCTATGTGGTGCGCACAGCAGAAGTGGCACGAGCCACAGCTCAGTGTAATGGGGAATAACAATGTTTCACATCATATGTGTAAATGCCCAACAAGTATACATGTGGGCCAAATCTTTCCGGGAATAACATATGGCTTGGTTACATCAGGCACACAGACGGAGCTGAATGTAGTCGGCAGGGGGGTAGTCTTGAGCCCTCCCTCTCAGTGGAAGCATGGATACCAGCACACAGGTTGACTACTCGTGTCAGTACCTGTTTCATGTCCCCCTGACATGCTAACGCGGCTTCCTACTCACATTTGCCTGACATGAATCAGAGCATTGACATGTAGTGTCCAATAACGGGCATTGTGCACATTCAGCATGCCTGTGAACAACAGGTGTGATCTCTGGCACAAGGCACTAGAGGCCCACCTCAGTACATTCAGTGTGCCCCTATGCCACCCTCCACCCTCGTCTTTAAGAAAAAGGTTGAAAATGGGAGGATGTTGGCGACAGTGGAGCAGTAAATGTCAGCCTGCTGGCAGCACTGGGAGGGGGCCAACAGGTCCACCAATCATAGTAGCGCAGCGCTAGTGCAAATCGGACCAATGTAGAGATCAGTGTCCTTACTTTTCTCCCGCCCCAGCATACTGCGCAGCCGCAGCACTAGCCAGCGAGTTGATAGAAGAAGCAAGCTGCATTTCGGAGTCGTGACTCATGCAGCACAGCAGCAGACCTCAGATTAATTAAGGCAGTAAGTTATGATTTCTTAACATTGGGCGAACCAACAAGTACTCAGGATTTTGGACCTGGCCCAATCAAGCTCTTGCCTTTACCTCATGCCTTCTTTTAAACCAGGTCCTTCCCAGCATGGTATTTCAGTGAGGATGAGGATGAGGTGTAACAGCCAGATCTGCCGACCTTGGAACTGAGGAACCCGGTTCGAGTCTCGGCATCGGCTCAACACATCCTGTGATTCTGGGCAAATAACTTAATGTCCCCATGCCCTATCATCTAAAATGAATGTGTATTGTCGATGCCACTTAACTGGATTTGCAGACCCAGACATTTCCTTACTGGAATCTTGACATGCACATCACCCTTCGCCCCTGCTGCCCTCTCCTCAGTACAGGAAGACAGACATCGCTTGTCACACTTCCACCTTTATCACTCTCTTCTAATATTATATCTTGCCCCCAAATAAGAAGCAATTGAGATGTGCCTGTTGATTTGTTGAACCCTGCTCGTGCTTGATATTATAGACTGCATGCCACCCGCAAAGCTGAGAACACTAAAACCCCACTTGACTACATTCAGCTAACTACAACGTTCTTGACCTTCCACTGATAGGTATTACATCTGGCTTTCAGCAGTGCCAGTTGAGGATGTGGGTGAAGCCAATAGAGTAAGTGGGTGGAGCCAGTTGAGGAAGTTTGGTGGAGCCGGGGAAGTGGGTGTGGCCTCCTACAAAATTGTGAACACCTGCACTTAATATTTTACAAATGAAGCGCTGGAAACAAGTTTGTCTACAATCTGTCCTCCCTATAATATATATATTATACATGGAGCAATATTAGTCTATTAAATCAAACTCGAGAGAGACAGTGTACATCCTGAACTCACATATTTCAAGGTGCTCTTTAATATGATAATAAAGTAAAAGAGACCTGGTGAAATAAAATATTTGCAGAGGATCAAACATTTTTGTCATGCGTAAAGCCAGGATTGAGCCCAGATTTTCTGGTTTCACATGGTTCAATTGAGTCATTAGATGCATACCTCTTTCTCCTGTTTTACACCAAAGATTAATAACTTGCTTATGGTGCATGAGGTTAGAGTGTGGTTGCAGGTAGGGGTCACATGGCTTTTAGCTCGAGAGCCCAAGAAGACCTCGAGCTGAGTCAGAACCAGGCCTCAGGCTCGAGCCTTCAGTGGCTCGCTCACCTCAATGAGAGGGATGGATCAGGGCTGTCAGTGGGCTGGAGCAAGAGGTCCCCAAACATTTGCAGATGTATACATTCATGTCCGCTCATAGGTCTTCTCACTTGCATACCGGGTTTAGCAACTTTTATTGCCTTTAAAAGTATTTGCAACAACAACGGAAGGAAAGTAAACTGCTAAGCGCCATTTTGTAAATTTATACAGTGCTTAATTTGAGCCAGTGTTTGCCGGTGGGGGGGCACCAGCACTTATTTTTCTGCTTCATTAATTTATGAAGGGCAAGAGAAATTACACAGATCAGAAAGACGGAAGAAGTGAAAGCTGTCACAAATGGAGAAAACAGGAACCTGCAGGGGTGAGATAAAGCCGGGAGCGGGAGTGTCTGGTAGTGGATCAAAAAGGTATGAAGTTGTTTCAATACTACCAGCCTTAGTATTCTGCCCACCGACTTTTAATTGCACCAGCCGTGGGCTTCTGAGCAGAGGGTGAGGCATGGCACTCTCTTTCACAAATTAAGCACTAGATTTGTAGCAAACTCAGGGCCATTTGGAAGATTTGTAGCATTTCTACATTTAATGAAACAGTGTAATACAGTTTGCGCTCACTGTGATATTATATATTATACATTGTTGTCCCCACTGCCCCTCTCCCTCCCCTCGCCGTTCCCTTCTCCCTGATTCCCGCCGCTGCTGACCCACGGCCCCTCCCCCCTGCCCTCGCCCGTTTCCCACCTCCCAGCTGAGCGTCCCTCCCCTCCCCTACATAAAGCAGTCCGCTGCGCGGTCGCGCAGCTGACGCGTGCAGCGGGCGTGCAGCTAAGGCAAGCACGTCTGCGCCCGTCCGCGACCCGACCACGGCCAGCGCCAGGAACCCTGGCCCCCCCAGAGCCCCACCGATATGACGCCGCCACCCTCCTCGCTCTCAACCCCGGAAGACACCCAGACTGCCAGAACTCCTCACCAAACACCACCCACGGACCTTTCTCCTGCAGACACTGCCAACGTTCCTGCACCATCTACAGCGCCCCCACCTTCGCCACAGGCCCACAGGATGCCCGCGCTACCACAGCCCTGACGTGCATCCTCCTCAACGTGCGCTCCCTTCACAGACACGCCGTAGAGATCTGGGACCTGATCGACACCCTCGCGCCCGACGTCGCCTTCTTCACGGAAACCTGGACCAATGCCACCTCCGGTCCCGACATCGCCACCGCTGACATCGACATCCCCGATGGCTACAAGATCCAGAGGAAGGACCGCCCACACCGCCCAGGAGGAGGACTCGCTATCGCACACAAGACCTCCCTCCGACTCACCATTTCCAGCACGAGTGACCCCCACTCCAACACAGAACACCTCCACTTCCAGATCCAGACCTGCCCCAGGACCACGCTACGCGGCACCCTCGCCTACAGACCCCCGGGACCCCGCTCCCTGGCCACTACAGCAATCACCGACCTCGTCGAACCCCACACCATCACTTCCACGGACTACATCCTACTCGGAGACCTGAATTTCCACCTCGACAACCGCAGCGACCCCGACTCAACCACCCTCCTCGACAACCTTTCCAACCTCGGACTGAAGCAGCTCGTCAACACCTCCACGCACAGAGCAGGACACACCCTCGACCCCATCTTCGCAGGAGGGTCTAACGTCCGCTTCAGCCACACCACGCAGCCCCCCTGGACCGACCACCACTGCGTACATTTCACCTTCAACACCACCACCGCACCCAAACCGGCCCCCGCCCGCCACGAAGGAACTGGAGCAAAATCACAGAGGAACACCTCAACTCCACCCTCCTCCTGGACCCCCCCCATCACCACGACCGACGCCAACGCCGCAGCCAAAGAACTCCACCGATGGATCTCCAGATGCACCGACAAGATCGCCCCCCTCCGCCACCCCGCCAAACAACGCCCCCTGAAGGCCGCCTGGTTCACCACCGGAACTCCAAGTCGCCAGGCGCACCTGCAGACGCCTTGAGAAAAATGGCGAAGCGCGGAAAATCACAGAAGACCCAAACAACTTTAGGAGCGCCGTGAAGGAGTATCACCAGCTCATAAGGGACACCAAACGGACCTTCATCAAGAACAAGCTCGACACCAACGCAACCAACGCCAGAGAACTCTTCCAACGTCATACAGCAATTCACCAACCCCCCAGCGAGGCCCACGGACGTCCACACCTTCCCAGGAACTCTGCAACAAGCTCAGCTCCTACTTCCATCGGAAGATCAAGGCCCTCTACGACCACTTCAGCGACCAGACGCCGCTCACACACCCTTTCCCCCTCTGCCGACCTCCAACCGACCATCACCACCTGGACTCCCGCCACAGTGGATCTCCTCACCACAACCATGATGAAAACCCGGTCTGGAGCCCCCACGGACCCCTGCCCACCGCACATCTACCAGAGGGCCGCCACCGCCCCCGAACTAGGACGGACCGTCAACGCCTCCCTCCAATCCGGCATCTTCCCTGACGACTGGAAGCGGGCGGAAGTCAAGCCCCTCCTTAAGAAGCCCACGGCCGACCCAACGGACCTGAAGAACTACCGGCCCATCTCTCTGCTCCCTTTCACCGCCAAAGTCACCGAAAGACTCGTAAATGCCCAGCTGACCGCATTCATCGAAGAGAACTCCATCCTAGACGCCTCCCAGTCTGGATTCCGCGGCAACCACAGCACCGAGACCGCCCTCCTCGCCGCCACTGACGACATCCGCATGCTACTCGACCAGGGACACACCGCAGCCCTCATCCTACTAGACCTCTCTGCGGCCTTCGACACCGTCTCACACCACACCCTCGCAGCCAGACTGCACGACGCCGGGATACAAGGCACCGCCCTCAACTGGATCCGATCCTTTCTTTCCGGCAGAACCCAGAGGATCAGACTCCCCCCTTTCATCTCTGAACCTACAGAGATCAACTGCGGAGTACCACAGGGATCATCGCTCAGCCCCACGCTCTTCAACATCTACATGGCCCCCCTCGCCACCATCGTCAGACAGCATGGGCTCAACATAGTATCTTACGCCGATGACACCCAGCTCATCCTCTCCCTCATGAAGGATCCCGAAGACACCAGGCACAGCTTCCAGGAAGGAATGAAGGACGTCGCGGCCTGGATGAAGGACAGCTGCCTGAAGCTCAACACAGAGAAAACAGAAGTCCTCATCCTGGGTCCCTCGACCTCCGCCTGGGACGACACATGGTGGCCCTCCACCCTCGGGAGCCCTCCCACCCCGACAGACCACGCTCGGAACCTCGGCATCATCCTCGACTCCTCCCTCACCATGACCTGCCAGATCAATGCCGTCGCCTCCACCAGCTTCAACTGCCTCCGCATCCTCCGAAAGACCTTCAAATGGATCCCCCCGAACACAGAAAAACCGTCACCCACGCACTCATAACCAGCAGACTGGACTACAGAAACGCCCTCTACGCCGGTGTCAACAGGACCCTTCTACACAAGCTCCAAACCATCCAGAAAGCCGCGGCCAGACTCGTCCTCGGGACCCCTCGGCACGAACACATGAGCTCAACACCTGCGAGACCTACACTGGCTCCCCGTCGAGAAGAGAATAACACCTCAAGCTTCTCACCCACACCTACAAATCCCTCCACAACATCGGACCCAAAATACCTCCAACGCGAGAGTCTGCTTCAGCACACCCAAAGAAACCTCCCGATCTGCCGACCTTGCCCTAGCAGAAACCCCCCGCATCCGCAGAAGCAGAGCAGGAGGAAGGGCCTTCTCCTACATCGCAGCCAAGACCTGAAACGAGCTCCCAGTCAGCATCAGATGCTCCCCGAACCTGCACGCCTTCAGGAAGGACCTCAAGACCTTGCTCTTCGACTGAGCCGGAGCTTCCCCCCCCCACAGGCCTTGAGACCCTCACGGGTGAGTAGCGTGCTCTATAAACCCCCTGATTGATTGATTGATTCATAATTTTGCTATTCTGAAGTTCCATGACAGAAACAGCGTAGGTAATTAAAAAAAACATAGTTTGTTTCAAGCCAAGTAATTTTTCTGTCCAGAAGCACAGAACGCTTTACATACAACGTTCTTTTACACTATTACTCAAAGCCCAGATCTCGCATTACCAAACTACTTTTGATTAAATATTCCTTGCCTTATTGCACAGAAGCACCACACTTTCTGCAATCCTTGCCCTCAGATGAAATAACATTGATTGTGTATACCGTCTTGAGGATTGCGATCAAGGTTAGAAAATCCCTTGAGTAGGATTTTGCAGCTTGTTATTTTTCTGGTATTCTGTGAATCGTGGGCTTAATGAGCTGTCCAGTCTGCTGAGGGGTGTAGGGCGGCGATTCTTTTTATCCTGATTGTTTTTAATTTTGCTGTGGGTCCCATGGGTTTTTTTTCCGGCTTTTCATCATTTCTTAAGTGTATCGATATAAAATTGTGCTGTTTTTAGTTTGCCTTATTATTCCTTTGTTTTTTTATTGTATATCTATTACACTTTTGTGGTCTAAATTTACTATGACTGAATAAAGTTTTTGAACTGAACTGAGCTGTCATGAATCTTGAAGAATGGTAAAGGACCACACTGATAGCAAACTGTACTACAGTCTTGACCTGTAGTGACAATACAATTTTACTAAGGGCCTGACTTAAATCTGCCTGACACCGTCTCGGTCCTAGGACCGACCGACCTCCAGTCGGCGGTCCCGACCAGCTCATTACAATGCGCCCGAACACTGTTCGGTCGTATGCTCCCTTTTCTGAATGGGAGCTCCTGATGCGGCCAAAAACCATCTGTAACACAAGCTCCCATTGAGAAAAGGAAGGTGCAGTTCATCCCTGCACCCTGTGGCAGGCAGCCTTTGGTGCCTGACACGGGGTGCAGGGATCAACAGGGGGGCACCATATGTAGCCTCTCGGCCCCCAACCGGAGGCCGCAAGCACAAGGAGGATTTGCTGGGGGCCCCCAAGCATGGAAACTATGTCGGACAGGCGGGCATGGAAACAATGCCGGAAACTGTGCATCGTAATCTCAAGGGCAGAAAGGCCCGCCCTTGGGATTACTGTCCGGCTTCCGACTGGCCGGCGGGCTCCTAGAGCCAATCGGAAGCCAGCGGGAATGACCGGCTGGTTTACTTTCCGACCACCTAGATCATAATTAGGCGGTCGGAAAGTAAACAGCGGGCCCGATTACGATGTGCCCCTGAAGGCTCAGACCATCGGTCGGAGCAGTAACGGGCCGCATCGTAATCAGCACCTAAATGTGGAAACATAGCTTATTGAGTCAGATGCTTGCCCCAACATCTTTGTGAGACCTGCAGTTCATAAGTTGCAAGCATGACATGCCAACTCAGCCTTTCATCCTTCAGAGGTAAAGGGTGTATCTATAGTTTTGGTCACCATGCCACCCATTATATACAGCCTTAGAGATGGCAAATTTACATTTCTCAGTACTGACCAATAAAAAGCATGTTCTTGACAGAGAAGAGAACCCTTATGTGTGTAGTGTTAAGTGCGCTCTGCCCACCCCTGGTATAATGTCGCACCAGACATAATTTTGGCATATTGTGGCCTTCACTGGCATACAACGATGGTATAGGGCATGCAAGGCAGAATCTTTCCACACGTGACAGTAGTACATGAGGATACTTGATGAAAATAGCAAACTGATACTTGGGCACCAAACATGCATTTACTAAAAACGAAAAGATATCACCCACGACAAAACTGTATGTTTCATTTATTCCATAAAATTGATCACCTTGTTTCAGAGCATTAAGTTTATTATTCTAAAATTATAATATTGTATTGCATATCCATATACTTTTTCATAAAACGAAAACCATTTGGACCAAAAAAATAATACATTTATAAATATAGATATCTAAAACAGTTTTTCATGATAACCACTACTACAGCTCTGCTCCCTCTGGCCTGAGAATGAGAAATTTGAGGACCTTTCAGTTTTCTACTCTGCACTTTTAAAGGAGATTTTCAATCATAATGTATGACTGAGAATCTACTTAGAAGATGTAGGACGCCAAAATGCCAGAAGTAAAAATGTCGAAGTGAAGAAAGATGCTGTGACAATGAGGGATCATGTGAAAGTCCTTTCCTGAACTCCATTTAGTATGGAAGTTATAACTTCTTAGAGAAATTGTGCTGAACAACACATCACTTTGCCACCATTGGTTAACATTTTTTGGGGGTAGGTGAACCTCGAACACCATTGGGTGGTTATCCTTTCTCGTCACACTGTGAAAGTAATGGAATATTTCAGGAGTCTCCCTTCAGAACCTTTAGCGCTTTGGCAAATTTATTTGAGATTAGTGCTCCACAAACCCTATTTTCTTTAAAAATACTTAGGGCCCGATTTCGATATCGGCAGAACGCCATCCGACAGCTAGTCGGAGGTTTGCCACGTGACATCAATGGTTTCCCTCCGACCACGGTATTACAATACCGGTGGTTGGAGGGAAACCCACCGGGGGATTCCGCTGCGCTTCCGACGGGCTCAAAGACATGAAGTATAGGGTTGTAGAAGAAAGAGGCATGAGGGGAAATCAAGGCTAAATAGCCCTGTTATTGGGCAGTGCCTGCATTCTGCAACACTCCTAAGAAAACGTTTGGGCTCCTGTGCTTATTTTTTTGCAAATCAAACACTACTGTTAGGGGACTACTAAGCGCTCTTGAAACCATTTCACGAAATATGAGTCCCACATCATATATTGAGACCTTGCTTTTAACTAACTCATTTATTTTTAGTGCTTTACTTTGATATCATGTGAGGAGAGAGGCATTAGCCTGTCAATGTGAACTGCAGCCAATCTGTGTTTATTTATTTAAGAGATTTGTACTGCCTACTCCGAGGGGTTTCCCGGCGCAGGTAGAGGAAGATAGGCTGTCCCGTAATCAGTCATTAAAATAACCAAGTTTTCAGATTTTGTATGAAAAGCAAATAGGGAATTACAATTCCTGAGGTCGTCAGGCAAGGTGTTCCACAGTTTGGGGCCTAGATAGGAAAAGGAGCGACCTTTCATACTGGTGTGACGAACTCTAGGTATGGAGAACAGCGGCTGACTTGAAGATCTCAGTGGCTGAGTGGGCGAGTAAGGAGTCGCTAGTTCCTGAATGTATTGCAGCGCTAGGCCATGTTTGGCCTTAAACATGTAGCACAAAGCCTTAAACTCTATACGTTTGGATACCTTGAGCCAGTGCAGTTCCTGCAGTATGGGGGCAACTGAGGCCCTCCAAGGTAAACAAAATAGTAGCCGTGCTGCAGCATTTTGAACCATCTGTAAACGGAGTATTGAGGACTTATCAGCCCCTAGGTACAGCACATTGCCATAGACCAGTCTGGATATGACCAAAGCCTGAATGACAGTTCTTTGGGCTGCTGAGGCAATTAACCAGAGAATTTTCTTTAGTCATTTAAGGGTAGAAAAGCAGATGGCAGTGACCTTGGTTATCTGTGTTTTCAATGAGAGCTTATCATCAATGATGAAACTCAGATTTCTAGCCATGGTGGACGGGGTAGGCAAAGGTCCTAAGGAGTTCGGGCAGCGTCTGGGACCCCAGAGGGAAGCATTATTGCCCAAGACCAAAACCTCTGTTTTATCACCGTTAAGCTTAAGCGCGTTCTTATTCATCCATAATGAAATATTCCTCAGACCCAGATTCAGCAAAGACGTATCATGGTGCTGAGCTGATGATAGAGAAAAGATGATCTGTGTGTCATCGGCGTATGAGAAGAGGTAAACCCACATTCCTCTTTTAAGTCCCCTAATGGTTGAAGCTAAATGTTAAACCAGAGGTCAAGGCTACAGGCTTGGATCCTGCGTAGGCGGAAGAGACCTGAAACGAGCGGTCACTCAGGAAAGAAACAAGCCATCTCAAGGCGGAGCCTTCAAGGCCCAGGGACTCAAGTCTGACAGTCAGAATGGCATGAGACACCGTATCCAAGGCTGCGCCCAGATTAAGCAGAATGTGTGCCGCTGTTTCTCCAAAATCCAAATGCTGTCTGAGACATTCAGTTACGACAAGAAGAGAGGACTCCTTGCTGTGTGCCGCCCTAAAGCCAGACTGTGTTCTGTCAATCATCTCACTAAATAATGAAAAAAGAGAACCCCATTACATTCTAACCCCTTCCAGCCACAGTCCACCTTGCTATTTACAAACACGAATGCTTATGTTTTATGATCTCTTTCTGAATTACAATAGGGCAAAGACAATGCCTGGGACATGTTGACACCCAGTGGAAAACGTGTTGCACTCAGTGTTGATTTTGACTGAACATTGGCACGTACACAATGTGTAATCTATAGCACACAGTCTGCCATTAGCATGGCTTGAAGCACTCTTATTAATCCAGCTTGGTGTTGTAGACCCTTTAAGAGCCCAAAAGGACCTTCTGGAAGAAGATCCAGAAGTTTGGAATCATTTGGAGAATATATGTGAAAAGCTCCATGAGTTGGCCAACCTGTCCTTGAGAGTCAAGCTGCCGACGTTAACCTGTCACCCGGCCTGAAATTCACGATCGTCCTGCTGAAAGCTCCAGAGCTCCAAGTCCTCCAGGATTTCACCGAGGCCTCGCACTAAAGCAAGCCAGCGTCATCGACTCGCAAGCCGGCCTGATGAGGAGCCTCTCTCGACATCGAGAGAAAAGCTCAAAAAAAGTGACTAAGTCAGAAGGTAAAAACTTGACCAGGCCCTACCGCTCATTGTATCCGACCCATGCTCCATCGCAGTTAGCCTGAAATTTTGACTTTGTCCCGGTCAAGCACAATCAGATGTCCCAGGTTGGGGCTTTTGGCTTTCAAGTAGTGAAAGCATTTCATCTTTAGAAATTCATATCTCTGGTTCCCTACATTGAATTTATGTCATTTTGAAATCATCTTACTAAATATTTCCTATTTTTATAAAGTGGTGTTGGATTTCTATTGTGGTGTTGTGCCTTACTTTTAATGTATTGGTGTTTTTCATTGCTTTACACACCTGTCTCCTAAGTTAAGACTGTCTGCTCGCAGCCAAGCCACCAAGGGTTGAGCAAGGATTAATTTATTGAGCACTTGACTGGACCTTAATTGTGATTGTGGTGTATTACTAGTTGTAGATACCTACCTGCACCTACTAATAAACCACCTTCCAACTCAGGTCGATAAATTGAATAGGCTCAAATTGAGTAACAATGGTGCCTGTAACGTGCCTGTGAACGTAATAAACTGTGGTCCTAGAAGCTATATAAAAAACAAAGTATTATTACAAGCTAGTATTATGATATTTAGGGCTGAACCCTTTCCACATTATTCATTTCTAAAAGGGCTAGCGGGGCTGGTAACTCAGTGCCTTGATGCATCCACTGCAGAAACCTATATTTAGGCATCTGGGGCCAGACTCAAACCCCAGAAGAAAGACTCCTTCGGCAGCAATCAAGGACTTTACTAAATATACATGTTATTCTATTAAGTGTTTCAGTCTGACACATCATGATTTTCCTGTCTGCCTCTACCAATAACACAGTGGCTAGTTGTCCATTTGTACCCTTCCTGCATTTTTCTCCAATCACATTAAATGTGTGAAGGTGTGCAGGATTGCCTCCACTGTGCTGGTCCACACTCTTGGAGTGATGAGCAAAGAAAGTGCACATCAAATGCTGTAGCGATCAATGTTTGGACTAACACATGCACAGTTTGTGTAGTTTGGCATGCTGATGCACTAGCACTCTGTTACAATATGAGAAGCATGCAAATAGGTCATATAGTTCTCCACACAGCTCCAAAGCCAACAAGAGGACTTATATCCTGCTAGCAGTGTGACTGACTGTGCAGTGCCTGTAACAAGCACTGTGAGGCACAGGCCACATGGGAATAGGCAGTAATATTAGCACTGAGCTGTTAGTCAAAGTGTGAGATCAGTGTGATCCAGATGGCAGCCAGAATAGGATTTGGTGGCACTGTGTGTGTATACAAAAAAGCCTTTAAAGCTGCTGGAGTGTATTTGCATTTGTATGTAGATCGGGTGATATGTTCACCCCTCATGCACTGTTTATGACCTTGCATATTACATCACTCATGACATGTTAAATGACATCATTGATGATATTGCTGATGACATCTCAAATAACCTCTCTAATAAAGTCATCCAAGCTACCGCCCCTCAAAATGCTGTATAAACTGCAACATCATTTTAGAAAACAAAATAGGTAATAAAAGGCCCATAAACATATAGAGTATACATTTAATGTATGTACATATATTCATGTATGAAATAGAAACAGTGTAGTCCTAGAGACAAGTCTGATTCAGTATGGTGAAACTTATATGGTGTACAGTTTAACTACCAGTAAAGTTTTAAATGCAAACAGTACTTCATTTAAGCAACTAGAGTGAGTTGAAGATGTACATTACAAGAAGGTTGTGGCTTAAATCAAAGTCCTAGAAAATATGTGAGAAAAATTAATGCTTAATCTTATGATACATTATGCACCTGCGTGATTTTTCTGCACATGCTTACATTAAAGATTTATCATGTAGTGCTATCGACAATTTGTTTCTAAACTTAAGTTTTATAAGGCGCAGATAGTTATTTCCAAAAGTTCCGTGAAAACTCTGAAACATTATACATTGTTGAAGAAGGTATAATGTATGGATGACTCACAAATGGTTCACATTGCAGTATGAGTTTAAGCGTTGTTCTAGTGGTGTATGCTGTTCTGTTCATTTCAGGAATATATGTAAGCTATTTTTAGTAGGCCTGGGCAGAATTTTTAATTCCACCAGTAGAATCATAGGAATTTTGGAAAATTCTACACTGCTATTGCAACACAGAATTACTGATAAATCAAAATTACGCTGTGGTTTCTAAAGGTAGAAACCACTGAATACCACTCGGCACCCTTTCATACCCTGCAGTGATTACAATTTTTAATCACTGCAGAGTATGCAAGGGCACTGAGTGGTATTTGGCTGCGCTATTTTCTTAGCGCAAAATGCATCTTTGCATCAATTTTTTGGGGACACTTGGGTGCATTTTGTGCTAAGAAAATAGTGCCAAATGTCCACTCCACCCTGTCACAGAATTCTGCTGAATCTGGCAGAATTTTAATGTAATTCCATGTGATTCCAGAAGAATCAAACTCTACTAATTTTACCCACCCTAATTATTAGAAACTACGGATGTTTGTGAATGGGACCAGATAGTGCATGCCTTATCAGTGACTAATGCACAGATGTGAAGTCTGTAGGGGTAAAATGCTATGTCAGATAAGGTATTTAACAGGTACATCTCAAGAAGGCAAATAATTACCAAACTCTCTTTTGAATGGTATTCAAGGCTCAATACATTGTTGATCACATTAATGTCTACAGAGATATTACATTTTCTTACTCACCTAAAATAGCAGTAAAATATGAGGATAATACCTACTAAATGTGTGTGCTTTCAATGATATGCTTTATGTCCTGGATGTTATGTAAGGCAATGCCAACTAGCTCTGAAGTGACAGAAAAGTAAGCCTAGATGTAGGTCGCTGAATGCCTTACAGTATGAAAAGCATATAGCAAACTGTCACATTTATTTGATGATGTCATCTGCAATGCCATCAATGATGTCATTTAATATGTCATGAGTGATGTATTTTTGCTAGTTCATAAGCAGTTCATGGAGGGTCACAAATTATAGTTAGCTAACTGAATTATAACTATTGAATTTCAGTATTTGATTGGTTTTTAAACACTAGTTTTTAACTAATTTCAACTCCTAAATATGACATTAATTTAATCTTACTTTTAATCCCCTTAAATTTCAAGGATATTTTAAAAATAAGATAAGATCTTATTACCATACCGAACTACAACATTACTTTAACCTTTGGGTTTTTCAATGAATTAATTTTTTTTTAATGTATGCTAATATCATATTACCATACCTAACTATATCATCTCAATAACGTTTGTTTTTTCAGTGAATTTCTGTTTTTGTAATCATATTCTACCATAACACCCACTGGGCTTGGCCTTTGGCCATATACAGCATTAGGTTGGTAGAGGAACCACCACTGTGGGTGGCCAAACCACCACACCCTGCCCTCCATGGTCAGCTTTCTGCCTCTACCCTTCTACCGATGTCCACCCATTGTACGTGTATGTGCCCAAGCCCACTCCTCCCCTGATCCTCTGCAAGTACCATTGCCCCTGCGCTTCTTCTACCCTCTGTTGCTGCCTCATCCCACCCCTACCTCGTCCCTCTTGCTCTCCATGTGCATGCCCTTGCCTCCTCCCTCCTTTGTCCATTGTGCTGCTACTGACCCTCCCGCCTGCCCTTCATTGCTACCCCTAGCCTTGCGGCGCTGCGTATATATTTTGTAATGATTTAAGGGACTGGTGCCAGAACCACGGTACCACACAAGGGCCCGCACTTGGTACCACATTTGGTGCCACCCAGATTATTTTTGGTTTTTTTAAGGCACTGGAGAGTCGCTTTAGGACCCTTCCTACATGTCTTAGTGAGTCAAGGTGTACCCACCCTGCCCCTGTGTGTCCCCTTAAATGAATTTTCATGACTCGTGGACTCAGAAGAATGGTGGCAGCAGAATTTTGTTTCTAGCTGCAGCTAGCCAATCAAATCTTTCAGTACCCAAATCACCCAAGCTGGAAAATGCTTCCTGGGCCAATCAGATGACTCAATTTTTTAAAACACAGTGTAGTGTCTTATAAATAAAAGAACACTGGAACTCTTTTGGTTCCCATTGTACAGTGTAGGCCTGTGACGTAAGCGCTGGAGAGATGAGTTGAAGCCAGGCTTAGAATGTTGAGTTCTGACTTACACGCAGTGGAATAAAGATGTGTAAAATTACTCTCCATGTGTGTTGTGGCTATTGGTGAGTACCTGGGCTGACAGGACAGTACAACTGGTGATGAGATAGGGGATGCAAAGTCTGTACACTGAAAGCGCTCTTCCAGAGAGTTTGCTGTGGTCCAGCAAACTGCTCGTGCATGCCACATGTGCGGCAGTCGAATGGCAGAATCGACGCTGGCACGGTGAAGTCTCAGCGCAATGCCAGCCTGTATAAAACACTTAAAGATAAAGAAAGCAACATTGAAAGTCTATGCATCGATAGCCAGGAACTGAATGAAACTGCCGCAAATAATCGGTACCATGCCATTATGAAAATTAATGCCATACACTATACGGAGTAAGATAGCTAAAGCGGATGCAACCAGGTTACTGAAAGTAGTGCACATCAATATTTCAGTACAAATCAAATTGAAATTCTTGTGCTACAAGCAGAGATTAACCAGCTGTTTGTGAAGAAACATTTAAGCACAAAGCCAACCAATGTTATCTGCTTTCAGGGACTTGTAGTGTACAAAGATTTATCTACTTACCAAAACCATTAACGAATCAGCGTTCCACAATGTGCTGCAGAGCAGGCCCAGAAGGAGGGACGGAGGGGTTATGCTTGCGAGCTGTCCCCAGACAAAGTGGCTGACCATCAAAGCTGCTGTATAGGGCCCAGAACAATTCCACAGACCGCCATCAAGTAAAGAGCTCCGATGGAGAGCCAGGGCGAGATCCAGGTTCCAAAAGTCATTAAGGCTGACCCCGAAGCCAGTACATCATGAGAAGCTCTGTCTGATCTAGTTCCAAAGGAAGCATCTGACAAACCACAACTGCCCACAAATAAATATATGGATGCTACATTTTTATAACCGCAACTGCATTTGATACTGCCAAAAACACAATATTGGCAATAGATGGACTGCATGGATAGAGACTTTTGAAGATTTTATAGATGCAATAGATCATAAAAAAATCATAAAGTATTGGAGAAACATGGCTGGTGGAGGAGTGAAAGAAGCCATTAAAAAGATACCACGAGAAGGTGAATTGATGTACGATCATATCAAAACAGCCTTGAATGTCAAAATTTAGTCCAGTGCCAAATGTGGATTACGAAAGACACATATTCAGTCAAGAACGCCAGAAACCAGTTGAAACCATCAATGAGTTTTTGAGAGACTGGATGTTCTGGTGAAATACTGTTAGTATTCTTTCGATGATGAATGCTAAAAGAAACTCAGAGCATACAACAAGTCCTCACGGCTGCCCACACTAGAGAGCATGCTGATCGTAAAGCGACTGACATGGAGGCTGGATGCGCCCAAAGTGCGTCAGTCATGAGCATGAAAAGTAAGCCAAGGTACAAGGCAGAGGGACAAAGGGCAATGTCTCCACAGAAAAAGAAAATCTGTCACAGATGTGGACTGCTGTTTCCACACGAAGGTAAATGTCCCGCCATTGGGCATATATGCATTGGCTGTGGTAAAGTGAACCATTTCGTGACGACTTGCAAGGAGAAGAGAAAAGTAAGTGTGTCACAGCATGAAGACAAATAACTGACCGAACTTTACCTTGGCGACGTATGATGCTCTCCTACGCGGCTAAGCGGTCACATCAACTGAGGCAAATTGGCACCAAACGAAATCGATCATCATCTAAATCATCGATAAAGAGTTTTTCTGCATCAGTTTTCAGTGAAATTGACAATGACAATTGTGCAATGTCGATGTTTGCTTAAAAAAAGGCATTCACATGTGGGCCTAGTCAAATGTGAGGAAAAACTCAATGGGAAGAAAAATTGACAAGAAAAAGCATCCAAAATCATTGTCCAAAGATCACTCTAAAGATAAACGGGTGTTCGATACCATTCATAATGGACAGCGGTGCATCGATAAATGTCATGCCAGAGGAAAAGTATCAAGAATTATCTCTGTTACCACAACTTACGGAGTCAAAGACTAAAGTATGCACATGGGCTGCCTCAACGCCCTTAAAGAGTCAAGGTTTGTTTGTAGCGACGATGAAACATAAGAAAAATGTGGTACAAGCGCCTATTCATGTACTTCAAGGAACAGCTTTAAGTGCCTGTTTGCTGAGTTTCAACACTGCTGCTGATATGGGACTGATATCAGTGAACTTCAATATGAATGCTCCTCGTGGAATTGTAAGTCAATTTCCTTCATTTTTTTCACTTGTTAGGAAACTCAAAACAATGAAAGCAAGTTACATATAAATGAGGATGTTCGTCCTGTGGCTCAAAGACACAGACAAGTTACATTTCACTTGCAATAAACTGTTGGAAAGGTACTTAATTTGTTGCTTAACCATGACATCATTGAGCGCTCTAGTCCGACACCATGGGTTTCTCCCATTGTAACAGTGCCTAAAAGAGACAGTGAAGGAGCTGTACACATATGCGTTGACATCCGTCAGGCCAACAAGGCAATTGAATGAGAGAGACATCCCGGTCCACAAGTTGCTGATATGATAACTCAATTGAAAGGTGCGAAGTTCTTCTCTTGACTCAACTTAAATAAAGTGTATCTCCAATTGGAACTTGAAGAAAAATCCAAATATATTACAACCTTTTCTACGTATATTGCTTTGTTTTGCTACAAGCGATTGAGTTTTGGTATATCCTCTGGTGCAGTACTTTTCCAAGATGTCATTTGACGTATCATACAGCCTGCAGTAGACGCATTTAACTATAGTGATGACATATTGGTTTTTGGAGCTACACGAAGAGCATGGTAAAGATCTAATCCAAGAATGTCATTTGCTGAATGATGCAGGCTTAACTCTGAATGCTGACAAATGTGAATTCCACCAGAAAAGCTTGAAATTCTTTGGCCATGTCTTTTCTGATGGGGGTATAAAACCTGATCCAGCTAAAGTACAAGCGTTGTCTAGTGCAAATCCCCCACAAGACATTTCTATGTTACGATCATTTATTGGAATGGTTAGTTACTGTTCTAGATACATACAAGACTCTGCTATGGTCAGTGCACCCTTGCGAGAACTGACGAAAAAGAATGAGTCTTTTCATTGGTCACATGAATGTGAGAAGAGCTTCCAAAAATCAAGCAAGTTATTGAGAGTGCCACTGAAATGGCCTACTTTGATCCCAAACTTCACAGAGAGGTTGTAGTTGATGCTAGCCCTGTCGGGTTAAGCGCAATCCTTGCACAGCACAACAGACAGCCAAATGCCCGGAGACATATCGTGACACACGCCAGTAAAAGCCTATCACAAATTGAACGTGCTTACTCGCAACCTGAAAAAGAAAGTTTGGTAGTGGTCTGGGCTTCCCAATATTTCCATCTGCTTTTGTATGGAAAGCCATTCACAGTAGTGACTGATCATCAAGCACTATTGACGACCTTTGGCAATCCCAAAGCCAAAATGCCTCCTAGGATTGAACGTTGGGATTTGAGGGTACAAGAATATAACTATGGGCCTAATTACGATGTCGGTGGGTCCGACACCGACGCCACGTCGGTGTCGGACCCACCGACATCTTACACAGCGGTCCGCCTGCCACATTATGATGCGGCGGGCAGAGGCATTGGGCGGACGGACTGTCCAAGGCGCTTCTGATGGGCTCAAGGAGCCCGTCGGTGCGTTGGAAGCCGTCCATAATCCACAATGACGGCGGAGCAAGCCTCGGCTCCACCCTCGGGATTATGACGGCACTTTCCAACAGCAGTTCTATGTCGGCCTTTATGACATGGAACTGCTGTCAGAAAGTGTCTTTGGGGTCCCCTTGCAGGGCCCCCATCCCTCCGCGGCCTCTGCTCCGGGGCCTTGCATCCCTGCACAGTGTGGCATGCACCATGTGGTGCCTGCCACACGGTGCAGGGATGTTTACAAACTTCCATTTTTCAATGGGGGCTTGTGCTGCGAGCGTTTTCAGCCCACCGCACAAGCTCCCATTGAAAAATTTAAATTTCCAACCACACTGTGCGTGGTCACATCCTAATTGGTATTGCAGAACCGCTGACCCATGGTCGGGCGGTTCCTTTCCTGCAATGGCCTATGTGATTCTTCATTGTCCAGGGAATGATCAGAATCCTGCTGATTATTTTTCAAGAGTGCCATAGCAGTGCCCCGGTACCCCATCTGAGACTGCGGAGGGTTACATCAATTTTATTGAAAAATCGAGCACACCAGCTGCCTTGTCTTTAGAACAAATTAGCACCGCTACGAGTCAAAATGGTGACATGTTGAAGTTAAAAGAAATTATTGCTCATCAATCGTGGAACCAGCACTCTAGACCTCTCATTAATGACAGTGAGCATTTGAAGTTAAAAAATGTAAGAGATGAACTTTCAGTGACTCACGAAGGCCTCATTCTGCGAGGTACACTAATTGTTATTCCAGAGAGCCTCCGACAACAAGTAATCGATGTTGCCCATGAGGGACATCGAGGAATAGTTGTCACTAAGAGAGCTCTCCGAGATTGAGTCTGGTTTCCATATCTCGTCGAAAGGGTTTAAAAAGAGTTGAAGACTTGTCACATGTACAACTGTCTTTTGTCTCAAGTTATTCTGCACCCTTTGAACATGTCAGAATTGCCACATCATGTTTGGGAGAAAATTGATTTCTTTGGTACTCTTGAGAATGGACATCATCTTCTAGTTATTGTTGATGAATACTCCATTTTCCAATGGTAGAAGACCTTTCATCCACTACCCATAAAAAGGTTATTCAAACATTAGAAAGCCCTGCAACTCTCATGTTTGGAAAGGCCAAGTTGCCCCAATGGACCAACCTCAGATCTAAGAATGAAGAAGACATTCATGCTATAGACTTTTGTCGCAAACAGAAGATTAAAATATATGCTGACAGACGACGTCATGGATAAAGATGTCACCTTTACAAGAGGATATCGAGTGCTTGTCAGACAAAACAGAAAAAGAAAGTCTAATGCTCCTTTTGAGGCAGAACCATTTACCGTCACTAGCACCAAAGAACACATGGTGACTGCCCAGCTTCCTGGGAAGTCTGTGTCCCATCACTCACCAAACATTGATATCAATGTAGAGACTGGGTCCCGACAGACTGTTTATGACTCTGTGTCTGCTGATAATTCCACCTCATCTCTGCAGATCACTGACACTTCATATATTATTATTATTTATTTATTTATGTACTTATTTGTCTATTTTTGAAAAGTTTTAACTTTTTATTTAACAAAGCAGGAGATGTAGTGTCTTGTAAATAAAAGAACGCTGGAACTCTTTTGGTTCCCACTGTACACCATAGGCCTGTGACGTAAGCGTTGGAGAGATGAGTTGAAGGCAGGCTTAGAATGTTGAGTACTGACATACATGCAGCTGAATAAAGACGTGCAAAATTACTCTCCGTGTGTGGCGTGGTTATTGGCGAGTACCTGGGCTGGCAAGAAGCTACACACGGTCCTGTGGTGCCAACCGGCCAGATATCACTATCTTTTTAACCCATTCATGACCAACCCAAGCACCTCTTTAGACGTGAACTTCTCAAACGGCTGAACATCTTTATACCAAATAACAAATAGCACGCTTACTGAGCAAAGTTTTAACTTGCTGCCAATTTTGGTGTAATTATATTCAGCCCTTTTGTCTGCATCTCTTCTCAAAATTTCCTATCGGAGTTAACATTGCGAATGTTTTGGGACCCCCACCTTTTTCTTGGGCATCGCTCAATACATTGGTGTGAAACTTTCCTGGAAGGAGCTAGGGTGGATGAATTATTTTTTGGGAACGTTTTGTGAAGATGAGACAAACTGCACCAAAGTTATTAGCAAAACAAAAAATGTTCTTTCTATGATACGTCTGACCTAATTATAACTACACAGTGGCGACTGCCACCGACTACACAGTGGCGACTGCCACCGTGTAATGTATCTATATCTATATATATATATATATATATATATATATATATGTATGTATACATATATTATATATATATATATATATATATGTGTATATATATATACATATGTATGTGTATATATATATATACATATATATGTATATATATATATATTCACTGAAAAAACCGTAGGTTTCAGACATGTTATAGTTAGGAATTAGCATTTAAAAAACCTTTGAAATTCACTGAAAAAACCATAGGTTTCAGATATGTTATAGTTAGAAATTAGCATTTAAAAAACCTTTGAAATTCACTGAAAAAACCATAGGTTTTAGGGACAGTTATAGTTACTTGGACATTGCACTCGTACAAAACCCGTGAAATTCCCCGTTATAGTTAGTTCAGCTAACTATAACTCGCGCCCCATAATGCACTGCTGATGACGTCACATATTACATCACTCATGACATGGTCAGTGACATCACTGATGACATCACTGATGACATCTCAAATGACATCACTGATGACATCATCCAGTGACTGTGTGTTTCTGTAAAGTTTAAATATTTTTAATATATATAGGAAAAGACGTATTGAAGAATGAGTGGGTGTGTAAGTGTCTGTATGGATGATTTAGTAGGTGCGTGACTGACTCTATAAGTGAGTGATTTAACGTATCTTACTGAATGCATGGGTTAGTGACTAAACTGGGTGAATGTCTGTATCCGTCTGTCTGTTGCTGTGTAAGTGGCTGCATGTGTTTGTGAATAGCTACATGAGTGTCTATATGAGTTATTGAATGGTTGTCTGAGTATCTGTATGGGTGCCTGAGTGTTTGTGTGGGAGGGGTGTGTGCGACTCTGTGCATAGATGTGTGAGTGGGTGATTCACTGGGTGGATGGTTTCAAGAGTGCATCTGTGATAGACTGTATGGGTGGGTAAGTGTGTGTAAGAGTGTGTTAGTGAGTGAATGTATGTCCCAGTGGTACATGTGTGAGTAACTACATATGTGAAAGGCAGTATATATGTGTGTTGGAGTATATAAATAGCTATAAGCAGAGTGAGTGATTGTGATAGTGGCTGTATGGATGAGTGTGTGCTTGTATCAGTGATTGTATAAGAGCGTAAGAATGTGCTAGTATTTGTATGAGTAAGTGAGCTGGTGTGTGTATAACTGTATAGGTGAGTAAATGGCAGTGTGTTTAATTATTTGCATGACTGACTAGGTGTGTGAGTACCTCTATGGATGAGTGGCGGTGTTTGAGTGTCTATATAGGAGTATGAGTGCATATGATAGTCCTGTACTGAGTGACCGTAAGTATGAGTGACTGTACGGGTGAGTGAGTGGATGTGTGCGTAGACCTATGAATCAGTGAGTGGGTATGTAGTTATTGGTGTTGGAGTGTCTATGGTTTTGCGAATGGCAGTCTGTAATTTAGAGTGGGTGTATCAAAGGTTATATTAGGGTGTGAGGAGGTGCATCAGATTATCACGTGGATGATGTCATCAGTGATGTCATTTGAGATGTCATCAGTGATGTCATCAGTGATGTCACTGACCATGTCATGAGTGATGTAATATGTGGCGTCATCAGCAGTGCATTGCGGGGCGCGAGTTATAGTTAGCTGAACTAACTATAACGGGGAATTTCACGGGTTTTGTACGAGTGCAATGTCCAAGTAACTATAACTGTCCCTAAAACCTATGGTTTTTCAGTGAATTTCAAAGGTTTTTAAATGCTAATTTCTAACTATAACATATCTGAAACCTATGGTTTTTCAGTGAATTTCAAAGGTTTTTAAATGCTAATTCCTAACTATAACATGTCTGAAACCTACGGTTTTTCAGTGAATTTCAAAGGTTTTGTAAATGACAATTTTTAAATGTATTAATTGTTATATTAATTTTTGTCATACTGATTTACTACATTTTTAGAAACAATTTTTTTTACATATTTTATTTTTAAATTACATTGTAATTACATTATACATTACATTACAAAAAATACTTTCTGAGAATGAATTACTTTAGTTTAAATACTTTGCACATAGGCAATAGACTTTTAAGTACAGTAGTTACAGTTGTTGCAATGGGCAACACATTTTCAAACACAATGCAACATTCAGCTCAATGTGAATTTCTAGTTAAATGCAATTAGTTACTTTATGGATTACTTTTCTAACCACAGAACTGGATCCTAGATTCAGTCCTGGGACATCTCCTGTAAACAGTTGAGTAAAGCGTTTTGGTTACAGTAGTGATTTTTAAGGAATATTATTGTATTTTAAAAGTTGACACTTAGAAACTTTTTCTCATAGAATCACCAATGTTATCCTATGGAAGGAAATTCACTTAGCAGGTAAAAACTGTTATCGTTACTTTTTCTTACTCAGTGTTGGATCCTGGATCCAGCACTGGTGCATCTCCTGTAAACAGTTGAAAGAATGCGTTTAAGTCATACAGGCGATTTTAAGGAATATTTGTAGTTTGTGAAAATCGACACTTTGAAACTTTTCTGCTGAAAACCAGACAATGGATTCCTATGGAAGAAAATATAAGTTACTGGTAAGTACGGTTAAAATTACTTTTCAGGGTCAGTGCTGGGCTAAAGATGCAGCACTGGGTTCTCTCCTGATAACAGGTGAGTAAATTGGAATTCGTACTTTGGTTGATTTTAGAGGAATATTATAAAGTTCCAAAACTCCACACTTAGAAGAATTTCCAAGTGAAACCAGTCAATGTTAGCCTATGAAGGAAATTCAAGTTACCGGTAAGTACGGTTAAAATTACTTTTCAGGACCAGTACTGGGCTGAAAGATGCAGCACTGAGGTCTCTCCTGATAACAGGTGAGTAAATCAGAATTCGGATTTCGGCTGATTTTAGAGGAATATTTGTATGTTTCAAAAATCAACACTTAGAAACTTTTTCAGCAAAAAGCAGGCAATGATATCCTATGGAAGGAAATTCAAGTTACTGGTAAGTACGGTTAAAATTACTTTTGAGGATCAGTACTGGGCTGAAAGATGCAGCACTGAGGTCTCTCCTGATAACAGGTGAGTAAATCGGAATTGGTATTTCGGCTGATTTTAGAGGAATATTTTAAAGTTCCAAAACTCCACACTTAGAAGAATTTCCAAGTGAAACCAGTCAATGTTAGCCTATGGAAGGAAATTCAAGTTACTGGTAAGTACGGTTAAAATTACTTTTCAGGACCAGTACTGGGCTGAAAGATACAGCACTGAGGTCTCTCCTTATAACAGGTGAGTAAATCGGAATTCGTATTTCGGCTGATTTTAGAGGAATATTTGTATGTTTCAAAAATCAACACTTAGAAACTTTTTCAGCAAAAAGCAGGCAATGATATCCTATGGAAGGAAATTCAAGTTACTGGTAAGTACGGTTAAAATTACTTTTCAGGATTAGTACTGGGCTGAAAGATGCAGCACTGAGGTCTCTCCTGATAACAGGTGAGTAAATCGGAATTCGTAGTTCGGCAGATTTTAGAGGAATATTTGCACAATGGTGAAGGGAGGGGCGGGGCCTGAGGTGACATCTGTGCAAGCGCGCCCCGTGGCGCGTTTTAAGTTGGGGATTAAGTCCCCTTGAATCATGAGGGTCCCTAGGGGCCAACTAGCCCACCAGGAACCTCCAGTATGCGCCAGAGGCTGCGTTGCAGAGACGTGTAGAAGGCCACACCCCTTTTACACCTCTCTGCAACGCAGCTCTGTGGCGCTTTCTGGATGTACCTGTTGGGCTAGTTGGCCCCAGGACCCTCAGGATTGAAGGGATTTAATTCCCCATCTTAAACGCGCCACGGGACCTGTTTACACATGTCACCTGAAGCCCCGCCCCCTCCTTCACCACTGTGCAAACGCGCCCGTGGCGCGTTTTAAGTTGGGGGATTAAGTCCCCTTGAATCCTGAGGGTCCCTGGAGTCCAACTAGGCCACCATATACTTCTACAAGCGCCACAGAGCTGCGTTGCAGAGAGGTGTAAAGGGGCGTGGCCTCTGTACACCTCTCTGCAACGCAGCCCCTGAGCATACTGGAGGTTCCTGGTGGGCTAGTTGGCCCCAGGGACCCCAGTATTCAAGGGATCGCTCCCCTTCTTAAAACGCGCCAGGGCGCGTTTGCAAGTGCTGCAGGGAGGGGCGGGGCCTCCGGCACGATGCCGGTCGTTTTTGTTTTTAAAAAATTTAAGGGAGGGGGCTGCGTGGCCCCCTTCCCTTGCCCACTTTGGCCCGGGTACCCCATCCCCCGGGGCCTGAGCATTTTTTTTATTTAAATGAAAAAAAAAAACGGGAAGAGGCACGCGTGGCCCCCTTCCCTGGGCCTGTATTGGCCCGGGGACCCCATCCCCGGGGCATGCCCTCAATTTTTTTATTTGGAGGGGCTGCGTGGCCCCTCCTCAGGCCATTAAGGCCCGGGGACCCCATCCCCGGGGCCGGCCTTACCTTTTATTTATTTTTAATTTTGTACTAATTTGGGGAGGGGCTGCGTGGCCCCCCTCCTGGCACTATGGCCCGGGGACCCCATCCCCGGGGCCTGGCCTCTGGTTGGGGACTGTGGGGGTCCCCAATCCCCCACAGTCCCAGCCGGCTCCCCGCCTCCTGCGCGAGCCGGCATTGCTTTCCACATGGGGAGCAGCTAACATGCTGCTCCCCATGTGGAAAAGCAATTATCTTTGGATATTGGAAGCGAGAGCAGGTTTCCCTGCTCTCGCTTCCAATATCCAAAGCAGTTGCAATGACAGGACGGGAGCCGCGAGGCTCCGTCCTGTCATTACAAACTACAGTGTCCGGGGGTAGGCACCCGGGACACTGCAGGAGCCGACCCTGGGGGTGGCGGTCCCCAGGGCCATCAAGGGCTCCAGGAGGGGGCCGCGCGGCCCCCTCCCTTAATTGCACAGCCCGGGGAGGTGGTGGTCCCCGGGGCTCGAGGGTCAGTAACGGACCCCACATTTATTTTCTATGTGCCCGGGGAGGTGGTGGTCCCGGGGCGTGTGAGGGCTGGAGCCCCCCACACATTATTTTAAATTTAAAAGAAGCCCGGGGGTGGCGGTCCCCGGGGCTGCGGGAGGCAGGAGAGCCCTCCCGCACCATTTTAATTAAGCCCGGGGGTGGCGGTCCCCAGGGCTTGGGAGCCTAGAGGCCCCATACACAATTACACACCCCCCCACGCATGCCCCGGGACTTGGGCCACCCGGGGGCAAATTTATCGAGCGCGGGAGACCGCGCTTCGATTTTCTCGGCAGGATCCGCGCACCCTGAGGCGCATCCTGCCGATTTAAAAAAAAAATGCTTTTTTGCCCAGGGGTCCTTGTGGGACCCCTGAGCAGGCCTAGGGGGTCAGGGTGTTTCTACCCTGCCCCCTTTGTGCGCTTTGCGCACTTGTTTCTGTCCCTCGGTTCTACCGAGGACAAAATAGCTGCCAACACTTCCTGATTTGGAGTGTTGACAGCCAGCTAACTTAGCATGCAGCTCGTGATCGGGAGGGTGCGCGAGATCCTCGTGGCCATAGATATATATGTACTTTTACTTTTGATTTTCTCAGCAACTACTGAGCAGATTTACACCATTTAACAAAAGGGTTCTTTCTGAACCAAGAACTACCTCTTTGCCAAATTTGGTGTAATTCCGTTCAGCAGTTCAAGCTGTAGCCTTGCATAAAGTTTCCTATGGGAAATTGATTTTTGACTCTTATTTTTTAATTTCTCCGCAACTACTGAGCGGATTTACACCATTTAACAAAAGGGTTCTTTCTGAACCAAGAACTACCTCTTTGCCAAATTTGGTGTAATTCCGTTCAGCAGTCAGGCTGTAGCCGTGTCTAAAGTTTCCTATGGGAAAATGAATGGGGAAAACACGTTTTGGGACCCCCTTTTTCTCGGCCCCGCTTGACGAATCACCCTGAGACTTTCAGGGTAGGAGCGGACCGGAGCGCGCCATAAAGTTTGAAAATTTCGCGAAGATACGTCAGCCGACGCAGAGAGTTATTTCAAATAGAATGTCGCGGATTTCCTATGGAAAATAGGTTGTAACTATAACTATCTACTGGCGACCAGTCAGATAATATATATATACATATATATATATATATATATATATATATATATATAGATATATATATATATGGCACTTCGTTGGGATGCACTCACTGGGGGTAAGCCAAACATCAAAGAGGCAGCACACTCAAACCTCTCCCACATAGATACTGCCAACGCGTTTCGGATAACCTCCTTCCTCTGGGCAGTTTGTAGAAAAGGGAGGGAAACAACAGGCTAGCAGAACATCCTCTTTTATTTCTAAAAGTCTCAAATGCAAGTCAGGTGAGTTGATACTTGCATGCTGGGACTAGTAGTCTTTACTCCCAAGTGGGCGTTGCCTCGCAATTTTCTCAAGTTGTATGCGTGGGACAACCAAAGTTCCAAGCGGCGCCAGTATAGCGAAGGCTCCCCCAGCTCCGCACCGCCATGCCAGTGCAAATACCGCGGACCCGCTTGGATATCGCAGCGGTGCTATCCCGTGACCTGGGCTGGCCACTATTTCAGGAAAATGAAGGTTGCCACTTCGTTGGGATGCACTCACTGGGGGTAAGCCAAACATCAAAGAGGCAGCACACTCAAAACCTCTCCCCACATAGATACTGCCAACGCGTTTCGGATAACCTCCTTCCTCTGGGCAGTTTGTAGAAAAAAGGAGAGGCAAACAACAGGCTAGCAGAACATCCCTCTTTTATTTCTAAAAGTCTCAAATGCAAGTCAGGTGAGTTGATACTTGCATGCTGGGACTGGTAGTCTTTACTCCCAAGTGGGCGTTGCCTGCAATTTTCTCAAGTTGTATCGTGGGACAACCAAAGTTCCCAAGCGGCGCCAGTATAGCGAAGGCTCCCCCAGCTCCGCACCGCCATGCCAGTGCAAATGCCGCGGACCCGCTTGGATATCGCAGCGGTGCTATCCCGTGACCTGGGCTGGCCACTATTTCAGGAAAATGAAGGTTGCCACTTCGTTGGGATGCACTCACTGAGGGTAAGCCAAACATCAAAGAGGCAGCACACTCAAAACCTCTCCCCACATAGATACTGCCAACGCGTTTCGGATAACCTCCTTCCTCTGGGCAGTTTGTAGAAAAAGGGAGAGGCAAACAACAGGCTAGCAGAACATCCCCTCTTTTATTTCTAAAAGTCTCAAATGCAAGTCAGGTGAGTTGATACTTGCATGCTGGGACTGGTAGTCTTTACTCCCAAGTGGGCGTTGCCTCGTAATTTTCTCAAAGTTGTATCGTGGGACAACCAAAGTTCCAAGCGGCGCCAGTATAGCGAAGGCTCCCCCAGCTCCGCACCGCCATGCCAGTGCAAATGCCGCGGACCCGCTTGGATATCGCAGCGGTGCTATCCGTGACCTGGGCTGGCCACTATTTCAGGAAAATGAAGGTTGCCACTTCGTTGGGATGCACTCACTGGGGGTAAGCCAAACATCAAAGAGGCAGCACACTCAAAACCTCTCCCCACATAGATACTGCCAACGCGTTTCGGATAACCTCCTTCCTCTGGGCAGTTTGTAGAAAAAGGGAGAGGCAAACAACAGGCTAGCAGAACATCCCCTCTTTTATTTCTAAAAGTCTCAAATGCAAGTCAGGTGAGTTGATACTTGCATGCTGGGACTGGTAGTCTTTACTCCCAAGTGGGCGTTGCCTCGCAATTTTCTCAAGTTGTATCGTGGGACAACCAAAGTTCCAAAGCGGCGCCAGTATAGCGAAGCCTCCCCAGCTCCGCACCGCCATGCCAGTGCAAATGCCGCGGACCCGCTTGGATATCGCAGCGGTGCTATCCCGTGACCTGGGCTGGCCACTATTTCAGGAAAATGAAGGTTGCCACTTCGTTGGGATGCACTCACTGGGGGTAAGCCAAACATCAAAGAGGCAGCACACTCAAAACCTCTCCCCACATAGATACTGCCAACGCGTTTCGGATAACCTCCTTCCTCTGGGCAGTTTGTAGAAAAAGGGAGAGGCAAACAACAGGCTAGCAGAACATCCCCTCTTTTATTTCTAAAAGTCTCAAATGCAAGTCAGGTGAGTTGATACTTGCATGCTGGGACTGGTAGTCTTTACTCCCAAGTGGGCGTTGCCTCGCAATTTTCTCAAAGTTGTATCGTGGGACAACCAAAGTTCCAAAGCGGCGCCAGTATAGCGAAGGCTCCCCAGCTCCGCACCGCCATGCCAGTGCAAATGCCGCGGACCCGCTTGGATATCGCAGCGGTGCTATCCCGTGACCTGGGCTGGCCACTATTTCAGGAAAATGAAGGTTGCCACTTCGTTGGGATGCACTCACTGGGGGTAAGCCAAACATCAAAGAGGCAGCACACTCAAAACCTCTCCCCACATAGATACTGCCAACGCGTTTCGGATAACCTCCTTCCTCTGGGCAGTTTGTAGAAAAAGGGAGAGGCAAACAACAGGCTAGCAGAACATCCCCTCTTTTATTTCTAAAAGTCTCAAATGCAAGTCAGGTGAGTTGATACTTGCATGCTGGGACTGGTAGTCTTTACTCCCAAGTGGGCGTTGCCTCGCAATTTTCTCAAAGTTGTATCGGTGGGACAACCAAAGTTCCAAGCGGCGCCAGTATAGCGAAGGCTCCCTCAGCTCCGCACCGCCATGCCAGTGCAAATGCCGCGGACCCGCTTGGATATCGCAGCGGTGCTATCCCGTGACCTGGGCTGGCCACTATTTCAGGAAAATGAAGGTTGCCACTTCGTTGGGATGCACTCACTGAGGGTAAGCCAAACATCAAAGAGGCAGCACACTCAAAACCTCTCCCCACATAGATACTGCCAACGCGTTTCGGATAACCTCCTTCCTCTGGGCAGTTTGTAGAAAAAGGGGAGAGGCAAACAACAGGCTAGCAGAACATACCCTCTTTTATTTCTAAAAGTCTCAAATGCAAGTCAGGTGAGTTGATACTTGCATGCTGGGACTGGTAGTCTTTACTCCCAAGTGGGCGTTGCCTCGCAATTTTCTCCAAGTTGTATCGTGGGACAACCAAAGTTCCAAGCGGCGCCAGTATAGCGAAGGCTCCCTCAGCTCCGCACCGCCATGCCAGTGCAAATGCCGCGGACCCGCTTGGATATCGCAGCGGTGCTATCCCGTGACCTGGGCTGGCCACTATTTCAGGAAAATGAAGGTTGCCACTTCGTTGGGATGCACTCACTGAGGGTAAGCCAAACATCAAAGAGGCAGCACACTCAAAACCTCTCCCCACATAGATACTGCCAACGCGTTTCGGATAACCTCCTTCCTCTGGGCAGTTTGTAGAAAAAGGGAGAGGCAAACAACAGGCTAGCAGAACATCCCCTCTTTTATTTCTAAAAGTCTCAAATGCAAGTCAGGTGAGTTGATACTTGCATGCTGGGACTGGTAGTCTTTACTCCCAAGTGGGCGTTGCCTCGCAATTTTCTCAAGTTGTATCGTGGGACAACCAAAGTTCCAAGCGGCGCCAGTATGGCGAAGGCTCCCCCAGCTCCGCACCGCCATGCCAGTGCAAATGCCGCGGACCCGCTTGGATATCGCAGCGGTGCTATCCGTGACCTGGGCTGGCCACTATTTCAGGAAAATGAAGGTTGCCACTTCGTTGGGATGCACTCACTGGGGGTAAGCCAAACATCAAAGAGGCAGCTACACTCAAAACCTCTCCCCACATAGATACTGCTACGCGCGTTTCGGATAACCTCCTTCCTCTGGGCAGTTTGTGAGAAAGGGAGAGGCAAACAACAGGCCTAGCAGAACATCCCCTCTTGAGAACAACTTGAGAAAGTGCGAGGCAACGCCCACTTGGGAGTAAAGACTACCAGTCCCAGCATGCAAGTAATCAACTCACCTGACTTGCATTTGAGATTTTTAGAAATAAGAGAGGGGATGTTCTGCTAGCCTGTTGTTTACCTCTCCCTTTTTCTACAAACTGCCCAGAGAAAGGAGGTTATCCGAACGCCGGCAGTATCCATGTGAGGAGGTTCTGAGTGTGCTGCCTCTTGATGTCTGGCTTACCCCAGTGAGTGCATCCCAACGAGGACAGCCTTCATTTTCCTGAAGTAGTGGCCAGCCCAGGTCACGGGATAGCACCACTGCGATATCCAAGCGGGTCCGCGGCATTTGCACTGGCATGGCGGTGCGGAGCTGGGGAGCACGCTATACTGGCAGCCGCTTGAACTTTGGTTGTCCACGATACAACTTGAGAGAATTGCGAGGCAACGCCCACTTGGAGTAAAGACTACAGTCCCAGCATGCAAGTATCAACTCACCTGACTTACATTTGAGACTTTTAGCAAAAGTGGGATGTTCTGCTAGCCTGTTGTTTGCCTCTCCCTTTTTCTACAGGCTGCCCAGAGGAAGGAGGTTATCGAAACGCGTTGGCAGCACTATGTGGGAGAGGCTTTGAGTGTGCTGCCCTCTGATGTCTGGCTACCCCAGTGAGTGCATCCCAACGAGTGGCAACCTCATTTTCACTGAAATAGTGGCCAGCCCAGGTCACGGGATAGCTACCGCTGCGATATCAAGCGGGTCCGGCACTTGCACTGGCATGGCGGTGCGGTGCGAGAGCCTTCGCTATACTGGCGCCGCTTTGGAACTTTGGTTGTCCCACGATACAGCTTGAGAAATTGCAGGCAACGCCCACTTGGGAGTAAAGACTACCAGTCCCAGCATGCAAGTATCAACTCACCTGACTTGCATTTGAGCACTTTAAGAAATAAAGAGAGGATGTTCTGCTAGCCTGTTGTTTGCCTCTCCCTTTTTCTGCAGACTGCCCAGAGGAAGGAGGTTATCCGACGCTTGGCAGTATCTATGTGGGGAGAGGTTTTGAGTGTGCTGCCTCTTTGATGTCTGGCCACCCCCAGTGAGTGCATCCCAACGAAGTGGCAACCTTCATTTTCCTGAAGTAGTGCCAGCCCAGGTCACGGGATAGCACCGCTGCGATATCCAAGCGGGTCCGCGGCATTTGCACTGGCATGGCGGTGCGGGCTGGGGCCTGTCGCTACTGGCGCCGCTTGGAACTGGTTGTCCCACGTACAACTTGAGAAAATTGGGCAGGCAACGCCCACTTGGGAGTAAAGACTACCAGTCCCAGCATGCAAGTATCAACTCACCTGACTTGGCATTTGAGACTATTAGAAATAAAGAGGGGATGTTCTGCTAGCCTGTTGTTTGCCTCTCCCTTTTTCTACAAACTGCCCAGAGGAGGAGTTATCGAGCGCTAGTTGGCAGTATCTATGTGAGAGATTTGAGTGTGCTGCTCTTTGATGTCTGGCTTACCCCCAGTGAGTGCATCCCAACGAAGTGGCAACCTTCATTTTCTCATCATATATATATATATATATCCCCAACGACATTTCCCCGTTCCGGAGCCCCGGACCCTACAGGGCGGCCTCACACAATGGGCACGGAGCAGCCCATCAAAACATCACTGTTAGGCAAGCAACAATGAGGCCCATTACTGCGCAAAAGAGGTTTAATTTTCAAAGTTTCAGCAGCGCCTGCTTCCATATCTAACGTTTCGGCATGTTCGCCTTGCTCACAGAAGGAAGTGCAAAAGCTCAGGTGTGCTCGGGCGTGCTTTAAAAGAAGTGAATCACGTGACTAAAATTACCATACTTCAAGTCCCACAGTGCATTGCAGATAGTCCTTTATGCATGAACTGGAAGTCCATAGGTGTTGTTGCCTTATTGTTGATTTCTGTTAGGCATAAGCACTGTTGTTAATCTGGAAATACTTTAAGGCAGTCAGGTGAGTTGGTGAAATACTTCAATGTTCACTCTGTGTCTGACTTCGAAAACGCAACATTTCGCAGCACGATCATAGCAGGAGTCATCCTGCTTGAATCCCTTCCTTGCACTCTCCCTTTCGCTTCCATTGGCATTTCCCAGATGGGTTATATATATCAAGAGAGAGAAGGGAGGGAGGTCTCAAAACAATGATTTCCCATGTTAATGTAAATTTTGGGAAGCAATACAAACTAGTTGGCTGAGCGGAATACTGTGATAATCCTCCATGGGAGGGCCAGGTTAGCCCTCCCATGAAGTTCTGCAGTACCGCCACTGAAACCTCACTCTTATGGTACCGCAGAACTATGCAAGCCTCATTGGGCGAAGCTTGCATGGCCATATGGTACCATGGGGATGAAGCATGGTCCTGCTGTACCATTAAGGTGACACTTGATCGGCTTTACTGCAAGAGTACCGAAGTACGTCAAAAAACAAATATAAATAAATGATAAGTGGGGTGGGGGATTGGCATCTGTGAGGGATTGGGCGGAGGGTTTGGTCAGAGGTCTTGCGCAGCAAGGTTTGCCCAAGTTCAGCGGGGGTTTGGCTGTCCTGAGGGGTTGGGTGAAATGGTGGTGAAGCTAGAACGCCAGTGCTGTGGGAGTACCTCTCAGTACTGCAGTAAAACTGTAAAAAAGAAAAAAGAAATAGGAATCAAATGTGGGATTTGGGTGTCTACTAGGGAA
This sequence comes from Calotriton arnoldi, assembly GCA_963921515.1. NCBI lineage: Eukaryota > Metazoa > Chordata > Amphibia > Caudata > Salamandridae > Calotriton > Calotriton arnoldi. Next base: position 1,892,928 of record CAWUFW010003198.1, read on the forward strand.
TGAGGGTCTGTAGAAGGTTTGGACAACCACCCTCTGCACACGGACAAAGAATGCTAACAGCAGGGGGGTGGCAGCCCACAGCAGGGGGTTTGCCACAGGGGCTGCCAGGCCCTGTAGCCAGCCCCCCCCCTGAGCATGGTCAAAGGCCATATGCAGTGTGGATTGGTTACATATAGTGGGGGGTGCAGTGCAGGGCCTGGCTGATGACTAGACTCTGAGACCTATTCCCCAACGTGCATAACTGAAGGCTAATGGCCAACTCTCCTGGTGAGCGTGGCTTTCAGCGGTGCGCAGCGAGCGGTTGCCTGCTTGTTGCAGGGTTGGGCACAGGTCCTGTCTGGAGGCAGGGTACTGCTTCCAACCCCCACTGCCCACAGCCGAAAGCATGCTCAGTGGGGCAGTTGGTGAATTATAATTAAGAAAACCTGAAATTCACGTTGTAGTTAGATGTTGAAATAAATCAAAAACTAATGTTGAAAAACAAACACTGAAATTCAGAACTTATAGTTTACTGAGCTAACTATAAGTTGCACCCTGCCATGAACTGCTTATGATTTCAGAAAACATGGTAAACAGTCAGAATATCGAGTTTTATTGTCGACTTGCACTAATATTGAGTGCAAAATATCGGGATACAAAAATATCGACTGTCAGAATATCGTGGTACAGAATATCGAGTCTAAGGTAAGTAATATCGTTTTAACAATATCGAAGTCCTTAATATCGTTTTAAAAATATCGAAGTCATTAATATTATTAGCAAAAATATAGTTGTTAAAAATATCGTTTTTTTAGTTAGTGTTATGTATTTTAGTATGTATTTTAAATGTATGTGTTCTATTTTCTTGTCTAAGAATTGCATTTGTTTTTTAACATATGTATTACATTTTTAGAAGTTATTAATTTTATTTTAAGTAAATTTTGCGTTTTAGTTCCGTAGCGGGTTGTGGGTTTATAGGGAATAGGGTGGGAAGTAATTTAATTATAATTAATTAATTAATAATTTTTATTAACTAATATTTATGTATTTAATTTTATATTGTTAATTGTGGTAATTAATTTATTATTAATTATTTCTTAATTGGTTAATGACTATTAATTAATTGGTAATTATTTTAATTGTGTCATTTATTTAGGAGTGGGTTGTGGGTTGATAGGGGAGTAGGGTGGGAAGTAATTTCATTGTAATTAATTAATAAATATTTTTTATTAATTAATATTTATGTATTTAATATTTTGTATTGTTAATTGTGGTAATTAATTTATTATTAATTATGTATTAATTGGTTGTTAATTATTATTAATTAATTGGTAATTGTGTTAATTGTGTCGTTTTTTTAGAAGCGGGTTGTGGGTTGATAGGGGAGTAGGGTGGGAAGTAATTTAATTTTAATACATTTTTTAATATTTTTAATATATTTATTTAATGTTATTTTATAGTGTTTATTGTGTGAATTAATTTATTATTAATTGCTTTTATTTTGCTTGTTAATTGTTATCAATTAATTAATTAATTGTTAATTAATTATGTTAATTGTGTCATGTTTTACAACATTGGTGGTGTCATTTATAGGGGAATATGGTGGTAGGTAAATTATTTATAATTAATTAATTATTTGTTAATTAATGCTAATTAATTAATTAAATATTAAATATGCTAATTGTGGAATTATTTTGATGTTTGAGTTGTGGGGTTTATAATTGTAAATGTTGGGAAGAATTTTTTTTAATTAATTAATGATTTGTTGTTAATTGTTATTATTTTATGAATGCAAAATTAGTTATGGAAATTGTGAAAATATTTTTAGGTGTGTGGTTTGGTGTTTATTGGGGTAGAGAGTGTAAAGTAATTTAGTTTAAATAAATTAATCAATAGTTGATCATTAATATTCATTTATTAATTTATAAATATTTTTGGTAATTGTTTTGTTTTTATTTTGTTTGTGGTTTTTGGTTCAATAGCTGTAATCTTTTGGTTTTATCCCCTCCGCTATCCAACACTTTCCCTACTGTTGCATTGATTGGAGTGGGAATAGTAATTTATTCCCCTCCGCTATCCAACACTTTCCCTACTGTTGCACTCGATGGAGTGGGAATAGTAATTTTTACACCTCCGCTATCCAACACTTTCCCTACTCTTGCTGGAGTGGGAATAGTAATTTATTCCCCTCCGCTATCCAACACTTTCCCTACTGTTGCACTCGCTGGAGTGGGGATAGTAATTTTTACCCCTCCGCTATCCAACACTTTCCCTACTGTTGCACTTGCTGGAGTGGGAATAGTCATTTTTAACCCTCCGCTATCCAACATTTACCCTACTGTTGCACTCTCTGGAGTAGGAATAGTAATTATATCCTCTACGCTATTCAAAACTTTCCCTACTGTTGTACTCGCTGGAGTGGGAATAGTAAATTATTTCCCTTCACTATCCAACACTTTCCCTACTGTTGCACTTGCTGGAGTGGGAATAGTAATTTATTCCCCTCCGCTATCCAACACTTTCCCTACTGTTGCACTTGCTGGAGTGGGAATAGTAATTTTTACCCCTGCGCTATCCAACACTTTCCCTACTGTTGCACTTGCTGGAGTGGGAATAGTCATTTTTACCCCTCCGCTATCCAACATTTTCCCTACTGTTGCACTCTCTGGAGTGGGAATAGTAATTGTATCCTCTCCGCTATTCAAAACTTTCCCTACTGTTGTACTCGCTGGAGTGGGAATAGTAAATTATTTCCCTTCACTATCCAACACTTTCCCTACTGTTGCACTTGCTGGAGTGGGAATAGTAATTTATTCCCCTCCGCTATCCAACACTTTCCCTACTGTTGCACTCGCTGGAGTGGGAATAGTAATTTTTACCCCTTTGCTTTCCAACACTTTCCCTACTGTTGCACTTGCTGGAGTGGGAATAGTAAATTATTCTCCTGCGCTATCCAACACTTTCCCTACTGTTGCACTTTCTGGAGTGGGAATAGTCATTTTTACCCCTCTGCTATCCAACATTTTCCCTACTGTTGCACTCTCTGGAGTGGGAATAGTAATTGTATCCTCTCCGCTATCCAACACTTTCCCTACAGTTGCACTCGCTGGAGTGGGAATAGTAAATTATTTCCCTTCACTATCCAACACTTTCCCTACTGTTGCACTTGCTGGAGTGGGAATAGTAATTTTTACCCCTACGCTATCCAACACTTTCTCTAACGTTGCATTCGTTGGAGTGGGAATAGTAATTTTTACCCCACCGCTATCCAACACTTTCCCTACTGTTGCACTCCCTGGAGTGGGAATAGTAATTTTTATGCCTCCGCTATCCAACACTTTCCCTACTGTTGCACTTGCTGGAGTGGGACTAGTAATTTTTTCCCCATCACTATCCAACACTTTCCCTACTGTTGCACTCATTGGAGTGGGAATAGTAAATTATTCCCCTCCGCTATCCAATACTTTCCCTACTGTTGCATTTATTGAAATGGGAATAGTAAATTATTCCCCTCCGCTATCCAACACTTTCTCTACTGTTGCACTCGCTGGAGTGGGTATAGTAATTTTTACCCCTACGCTATCCAACATTTTCCCTACTGTTGCACTCCCTGGAGTGGGAATAGTGATTTTTACCCCTCCGCTATCCAACACTTTCCCTACTGTTGCATTTATTGGAGTTGGAATAGTAAATTATTCCCCTCCGCTATCCAACAGTTTCCCTACTGTTGCACTCCCTGGAGTGGGAATAGTAATTTATTCCCCTACGCTATCCAACACTTTCCCTACTGTTGCACTTATTGGAGTGGGAATAGTAAATTATTCCCCTCCGCTATCCAACACTTTCCCTACTGTTGCACTCGCTGGAGTGAAAATAGTAAATTATTCCCTTCCGCTATCCAACACTTTCCCTACTGTTGCACTCGCTGGAGTGGGAATAGTAATTTATTCACCTCCGCTATCCAACACTTTCCCTACTGTTGCAGTAATGTAGTGTAAAATGTAGTTTTAAAATTTAATAAATATTTTAATAATTTAATTTATTATATATATATATATGTTTTATGTTATAGGTGTATGTATATATATATATGTATTTATAATTTGTCATATATTTCTAACATTTTATAATTTATTAAAATAATTATTTATTAATTATTATTAAGTAAATATATATATATTACATTTTATTTATGCATGTTTATTTTAGTTTTACATTACATTTATTACTTATAATTGTTAACATTTTCTAATAATTCTAAATATTTTTTTTAAGTTATATGTATTATCTAATTTATTTTACATTATTTTTTATACATTTGAAAAAACGATATTTTTTACTTCTATATTTTTAACAACTATAAGGCCCATTACGATACCCTGCGTAAAAAAATCCGCCACGCATGAAAGCAGCAAAAATCCGCCCGCACACACCGTCTGAACACCGACCACGCAATTACGATGACACAAACCGAAAACCGCCATCGGCGGAAAAATCACACAAGATACCGCCCGCCCTCGTCCGAGTCGGAGTCAAACCGCCCGCCACGGACGGAAACACGCAGCGACAACACAAAACCGCCCGCCCTCACGGCCGACACACCGCACGTGAATTACGATCGCACCGCCATGAGCG